>CM052706.1:47107485-47247485 GCA_028551405.1 Uromys caudimaculatus
GCTGGAGAGATGGCTCAGCCGTTAAAGGCTAGGCCCACACGTTTCTTATAGAGAGTTGAATGGAGAGGCAGGGCTACTACATACAGATAAACAAAGAGACAGGGTTTATGGTATACAGCTGGATCAAGGAATCAGGTTTAGCTAATCTTGGATGGGCCCTGTAAGGGAATAGTCTTCAAACTGTTAGCATCCAGGGAGGAGAAAGCTATGGCAAACATTCGCTACACACACTGTTAACACTCACACCGTCCCCGAGGAAGGCTTTGCCATCCCTCCAAGTCTGAAGCTCTGGGGTCCTTGACATGACTGTGCCTACGTTAGAAACACATGTTCACTCAGGACTCGACTCTCTCAGGAGCTTTCTCTGTTCCTACATCCACGCACTTCCCAGCCCCCGAGGCTGCCTCTCCCCCCAGCCCCTCTCCTCTTCCTCCTCATTCTTTAGGGCCAGCTCATAGGCCATCTTTCCAGGGCATCTCTTCCTTACCTCTGTGTATGCCTCCAATCTGGCCTCTATCCAGAGTACAAGGCAAGTTGCCAATGTCTCAGACTCTGGAGTCATCTTGCCTCAGTTGACGCTTACTCCAGCCACTTCCTAGTATTGGTGCCACGGGCAAGGCACTCCACCTACCTGTCACTCCACTTCCTCATCTGCAGATCAGAGGACACATTGGCACCTTCCTTATTGTTATGTGCCCTAAAGTTTCCAATGCACCAACACTTTTTGTGCCTATGTGAGTCCTAGCCATCATTTATTACTGATGTTGTTCTTTCCCCAATTTTATAACCAAATCCTAGCAAGTGGGGGCTGCTCTCCCTGTCTCTGTATCCCCAGTGTCCAATAAGCACTATTTGTATTGGTAACTTTTCTCATTCCTGTGACTGAAGCAACGTAAGGGAGAAGGGACTTATTTCAGGTCACCATTTCAGGGGATTTCTGTCCATCAAGGTACAGAAGCCTGGTGGCAGGTGTTGTTTAGTCCATGATGGAAGAAGCATGTGGCAGAGCAGCTCTTCATATCTTGGCCAAACAGGAAGCAAAAGAATGGGGCCAGGAGTCTGGCCAGACTCTACTGCTCAAAAGCCTGCCTCTAGTAATCTCTTTCCTCTAGCCCGACCTCACTTCCTAAAGGTTCCAGTCTCAGAAAAACAGCACTACCTAGGGACCAAAAGGCAAACATCACAGCCTGTGGGGAACATTGTTGACGCAAACCCAAACAGTACAGATCAGCGTGGTGAATGTGCCATTTGTTCATAGGGCTAGCTCTGAGGTCGCAGACCTGTTTCAATGGGTTTGTATCGCCAGAGTGGGTCAGCAGCAGAGCCAGCCCATGACTAGACTGGCTTACAAATGCTTTGGATCTGAGGGAGCCAGTTGTCTGAGGATTGGGTTCCTCTCAGTCTGCTTTCCTTATCACTGAGCCCTGCTCCCTGCCTCTCAGAGGCCTGTCAATATGGCTGTTATACTTAGTCTTCGTATGCAAAGGGGCTCTGTAATTCAACACCCCTGCCCAGGGCTGGAAATGTGTCCTTTTCCCATTGTGAACTTTTGGTCTCTGTGGCATTCAGAAGAGGAGACTATGCCAGGACTCTGGGATGTTGTCACAGTCCAATGAAAGCAGAAGAAAGGGATTTCTTCAGGGACTCAAAAGTGAGGAGGGCACAACGACAGAAGACCTAGTGTGTCCTGGACTCACCTATTTTGTGCTCTGGTGTCTGGTGAGTGATTCCATTCTTGGTCATTTCTCCCCAGAAATAAAAACAATCTTTGCTTCTCAGGACTTTTCGAGAGAAATGGATCCACCCTAAGGCCCTTAGCTAAGGATGCACTAAGTTTAGGTAAAAGTCATCCGAAAGCAACAAAGACAAGAAGAAGCAGAGGCTTAGAGGATAGGAGAGAATGGGGTTCAATTTAAAACTGATTCCAAGCAAAGGAAGGGCTTCATACAGGTATCTAGAATTTTCTGCACACCTGTGCTTCAGCAGAGGCTGTTAGGACAGAACTGACACATGCACAGCTATTATCGTGGGAGGAAAACAATGGCGGCCAAGGCAGTGCTGTCAGACTCCTGGTCCCTCCAGCACAGACAATGGCATCCATCCACCATCAGTGTGTAGGGAGAGCCCAGGGAGGGCCCAGGGAGAGCATGCTGGAGGATGGCTTGATGGCCTTCTGCACCAGAGCACTGCCCCCTTATCACTTCTATCCTCTTCCCTAACCTTGGAGTTCTCAGCCTTCCATTCCCCCTTTAAGATTTATTTTTAATTATATATATATATGTATATGTTATAGTGTGTGTGTGTGGTCTGTGGTATGTATGTCTGTGTGTACATGATAGCAGGTGCCCGTGGGATGCAGAAGAGTACATCAGATCTCCTAGAGTTGGAGTTATAGGTGGTAGTCAGCTATCCCACTTGGGTGCTCAGACCTAAACTTGGGTTCTCTGCAAGAGTAGTCTATGCTCTTAACTGCTGGGCTGTCTCTCTAGCCCCAATTCCTCATTGAAAAAAGACAGTCTTCATTTGTACATCTTTCAGAACTATTTACAGAAAACTGGCTCTTTTTTAAAAAATCCCCTCTCCACCCCACACCCCGCTTTTCTCTGATTCAAGTCCTGCTCCCTCCCCATCCCCCTTTCCTTCCTGCTCCTCGGGGATGTGGCCATCTTTTTGCTCTTGTATTCCGTGGTCTCATCTTTCTCATGATGGTCAGCTGGGCCAGAGTCAGCACCTGCCTGATCACCACCACAACACCTTTTGAAAGCCAGTGCTGGGATCGCCCTGGCTGGGACAGTCCTGAGGCTTTGGGTACTTACATTGATGAATTTCTGGGACACTCTGGGCTGCCTTATAAGTTGGGCCGGCAAGGATCTTATTTGTTTGGATTGGTCATGAATAAACTGCAGTGTTGCTCTGTAATGTTTTTCCACCCATTCAACATTACTGAGCACTTAGCACATTCCAATGATGTATTTTAGGTGTGGGGCAGGGATGTAAACAGAATCCAGTTCTTAACCAGAGTCACAGGTTGGTGAGGAGTTTGCTGCTTGGCTAATAACCAAAACCATTATACTAAAGTGGGAAAAAAAAAGCATTGGGTGGATGGATGACTTAGGGTTTCTGTCACTTGTGATAAAATACCATAACCAAAAGCAACTTGGGAAGGAAAAGGTTTATTTAGGTCTGCAGCTTAGAGACCTTCATTGAAGAAAATTAGGGTAGGACACTGGAGGCAGGAACTGAAGCAGACACCATGAAAGAATACTGTTTATTGGCTTGTTCTGTATGGCCTGCTCAGCCTGCTTTCTTTTATAACTGAGGACCACCTGCACAGGAGTGCTCCACCCACAGTGATCTTGGCTCTCCCATATCACAATAACGAAATGCCCTATAAACTTCCAGACAGACCGATAGATGGAAGCATTTTCTCGGGTGAGGTTCCCTTTTACCAGATATCTCTAGCTTATGTCAAGTTGACAAACCAACAACTAACCAGCACAATGCACAAAATGTAGATATGCAAATTCCCTTTCTCTCCGTGCTGAGCCTATCAATCTTTGATGGTCACTTGGGTGATTGCCATGATATAAATAAACATTACTGATGCCAGGTTGTTTTGACTGTGTCTGCAAAAACAGCCCACTTCCTATCTCCTTGGGGCAAAATATCAAACCGTCCTTAACCATTAGTTTCCTTCCACTGAGGTAACCATTCAGACATCTCAAACTCCTAGTGGCTTCCAACGACTACCCTTAGAAGATTTGTTTATTTATTTTTTATGTGTATGGATGTATTATCTGCATGTAGGTATGTGTACCACGTGTGCACCTGGAGCCCATGGAGGCCAAAAGAGTGAATCAGATCACCTGGAACTGAAGTTGCAGGCTACTGTTAGCCACCAAGTGCGTGCTGAGGATCAAGTCCCACAAGTACTCTTAACCACTGAGCCAACTCTCCAGCCCCAACCAGCAGCCTTTGATCAGTACTTATTGGAGGGTAGACTTAGAGTTTAGGCTTACAGATGTCAGTACTAGAAATGGAGGATTGAAGGAAACCTCTCATGGATTCCTTTTTTTTTTTTTTTTTTTTTTTTTTTTTTGAAAGAGGCCCATAGATGAGAGGAATACAATGAAAGAAATAGGTATAGCTATTGACCAGTTAACTTGGCTAGTGTCAGTTTTCTCCTTTGCAAATCAAGGGTGTTAACAGAATCCACTGGTGGGGTTGTGTGGCCTGAGGAGAAAGTGAGTACAGAGCTGAGAGGACACAGGCACAGGGCTGGGGGATGGCTCAACATTAAGAAACCTTACTGCTCTTGCAGAGGACCAGAGTTTAACTCCCAGCATCCATGTTGAGTGGCTCACAACTAAGCTAACTTCAGCTTTAAGGGATTGGATGCCCTTGGCCTCTGAGGATACCTGTACTTACCTGGGCAAACACATAATTAAAAATAAAAAGTAATTTTTTTTTAAAAGGACACACATAGTGGTGGTGAAGTTGATAGAAGGCATCAGGAAGGACTGGCAGAGAATAGGCCTTGTGACTCTGGGGAGTCACTTTCATGCAGACTTGCAGAAAACATGGCTATTGTCACTAAAGGGACAAATTTCAAGGGATCATGAGGAATTTCCCTGCTGGTGAGACCCTGGGATCACTCATGTGCATGGGTACACACACACAGAGAGAGAGAGAGAGAGAGAGAGAGAGAGAGAGAGAGAGAGAGAGAGAGAGAGAGAGAGCGCGCACAGAAGCTAGGGAAACAAAGCTTCTAGTTTCAGGGCTGCAGTGTTCAGGTTAGGAGGTTGGTGAGAAGGCTGGGCTTTGCCTGAAGGGTGAATGGAGGTACTGTGTCCTCTCTCCCTTTCCCCAAAAGCACTTTGTACTGACGTTAAGGGCCAAAGCACTCACACACTTTTTTTTTTTTTTTTGGTTTTTCGAGCTTCTCTCCACCATCAGCTCCCTGCACTGACAGGGTACCTAAGAAGGGTCGCAGACCTGCACTTGGCTTGCTCATCTTTGCTAGGGGGCAGCAGTGTTCCAGCAAGGCCCTAGGGGCTGACAGGGTAGGCCACCTCATAGCTTGGCCACTTAGTACCTGGTGGGGCTCCTACTGCCTTACTCAACCCTTGATGAGTCAATGTCCTCATCTGCAAAATAGGGTGCAGGATAATGACACCTACCCCAAAGCGTGGTTGTGAAGATTGATTGACGTACAAGGTGGTCAGTCCTGCCAGGTGGACACACAGCAATCACTAAATAAATGTGGACAGCCTGTGTTTGGCATCCTCCGACTTGCATTTCTGGTCTTCAGCTTAGTCACTTCCTCTGGGAGCCTCTTTCTGGCTCCCGAGGACCTGAGGACAGTTGCAGGCTCCCAGCACACATATCTGTTTTCTACCACAGCAACGACAGCTGCTTTCTATCAGGGTCACCATCAGGGTGCAAATCTGTGAGGACAGAAATAGGTCGTTCACTAGGAGGCAAAAATAATAGGCACTCAGTAGTTACCGGAAAAAAATGACACAGACTAAGGGTCCTTGGGGTTTGACGGAAAGTTCTGGGGTCTTGAGGCCGAATGGACAGTCGATATAGAGCCCGGACCCACAGTGTGTGCAGGAAGACTGGACAGGGAGATACAGAGAGGATGACGCTCAACTTTGGGGAGAGAATGCTGCCTAACGAGTCTGGCGAACACCAGAACCCTAGCCCCGCCCTTCTCAGGCCCCTCCCAGGCTCCGCCCCCTGGGCTCCAACCCTGCGGAAGCTGTAGCTTCTAATGTCTGAGCCTCCCCCCCGCGTAGGGTGCGCCCCGCACGCTTATCCTGCCCCGGAGCAGCGCGGGCACCCAGCCCTCGCTCCACAGCCGCTGTGAGATGCTGCGCTCCACGTCCACTGTCACCCTGTTCTCAGGTGGCGGTGCCAAGTCGCCTGGGACGCCCAGTAGAAGGGTGAGTAGTTAGCTGGAGAAGGAGCTGCTGGGAGGGGGGGGTCTCTTGCACCCATCCCTGTCGCCCACTCTGTAGGGATGTGGGGAGAAGGATGCTTTTGGCCGCCGATACTTCATCTTGGCTCAAGTTTCCCGGTCAGTTCGGGACTGCACAATGACCCTCGCTCTGGATGCCCCGAGGCTGAAGAGAGGGCTTAGGGGACTTTCTGGATGGAATACGTAGAACTTACTTCTTCGCGTCTCCACTGTCAAGCCAAGCTTAAATGTGACACCAGTTTTAAAAAGGCAAGGGAGAGGTTTCTGAGGTCTCTATCCTGAGACGCAGAAGTACTAAATATATTTGAAACGCAAACTTTCCTACATCTTGATTGGGAGCATCATCCGAATGCCCACCCACCATTGACAGCCTCTGAGCCAGGAGCCAATTTTGCCAAGGTGGTTCCTGTTTGCAGGCCAGAGCTGAGCAGCTGACCACCCGAAGTCCAGCTGTGCAGGACTCTAGTTTATGCAGGCACTTCTTTTTTGCTGCAAAGGGGCAGGTCCTAAA
Source organism: Uromys caudimaculatus (assembly GCA_028551405.1). Lineage (NCBI taxonomy): Eukaryota > Metazoa > Chordata > Mammalia > Rodentia > Muridae > Uromys > Uromys caudimaculatus. The sequence goes on from CM052706.1 coordinate 47,113,980, forward strand.
GCCCTGAGCATCACCTCCAGGGAGGTTTCCCTGAGGAAATCTGTTTAGCCACAGTCTTTGCTGAATCTGTTTTTACCTCCCAGATGCTCCTGAAAGAATGACCAGACTTGTCAGGTTCACATTCCATACACCTTCGAAGATCAGGGCCTCAGAGAAGACTGCTAGGAGCTTGGCTTGTAGCTTTTTGGTTCTTCAGGTATCATGTTATTAAGTACTTATCTCTTCTCTAATCGCGTTTCTGCAGCGTTCATTCTAACAGGTTAAATCCCCTTCCAAAAGGCGCTCCGTAGTCCGGTCTGTTACATTTGACCGTTAGTGTTTACCTTCTAAGCTATCTTTCTCTACCTATACACCAAAGGCATATGTTGCTTTTGGGTGAGGGCCAAGTGATGGTGTGTGTGTCTGTGTGTATTTATGTTTATGTGTTAGACACCCAAGGCTCATAGAATTCTGGTTGCTTGATCATTAACTTAATATAGTAAGCGTCACATGTGGTTAGTGGGTTTCCAACCATAGGCTTACCCTACTGCAAGATGGGTCTTTGACCCTTTCCCATGGAAGGCTTTGTTAATCAGAACAAAATTTTGGTTGACAAAGAATGAAATCATTAAAAAGATAGCCATGAGCTGTGTGCAGCAGCCCCTACCCACAGGGAGACTCTGATTTAGGTAGATGCTGGGATCCTGTGGGTGAATACAGGTGTAGCCAGTGCATTCAGTAGCATCTTCGAGATCTTTTTCCTTGAATGGTGTCTGGACATACTGGAATGCTTTGCCTTTTAGCTAAGACTGCATCAAAACTTTGGGCTGAAGAACTCAGGCTTCTGAATTCAGACTATATAGGACTGAATGGAACATTCTAGCACTTCTGGTGGACAAAAATCTTTCTAAAAGCTCCAGGGTGTGTGTGTGTGTGTGTGTGTGTGTGTGTGTGTGTGTGTGTGTGTGTGTGTTGATTGACTGACTCAGTGAATATTTATAGATCTATTTCTGTGTGCTACAGGGCTGGGCACTTAGCTCCACTCTGCTCCTGGAGCGAGACATTATCACAAATGAGTTTGTGTAGTGAGCAGAGTGTTTCAAGGGTTCAGTGACTTTAAGAGGAAGACTCTTTCTGAGGTGTATAGGGCAAGTCTCTCCCTGCAGGTGAGCTGCTACTTAGTCTCCTAGCAGGAGCAGGAGCAGGAGTTTGGAAGGCAAGTGACAAGATTGATTGTAAAAAGAGAACTACCATTTATCTCAATGGATACTTGACATGGACTATATGATAACGTGTGTCAGACCTGCTCTGGAACAAAACACTAAGTGTTTTTTAAATAATTTAAAAAAACACTTCTAGAAGTACAAGAAAATAAAGTTATACACTAAATAAATAACCATGAAAAATGTTTCTGAAATTGAAAAGTTTTCAAGAAATTCGACCTTCTCTCACCCCTTCTCTGATGTTGGAAGGAAGATGGTCTCAAACTGGTGTACTGTGGGTGTGTTCAGCCTGTCTCTCCTGAGCCAGGGGTAGCTATGGATCTGGTCCAGCACAGAATCATAGATGTTCTTAAAACACTGTGAGATGCTTTTGTTTTGTAACTCAACATCGTGGTTCTTGAGTGTGAACTTTGTAAAGGACAATGCCATCTCTCAAAGTCAAAAGGTCTGCTAGCTATTAAAATAGATCACTTTTATCTGAAGGGCTTATCAAAGTAGTGGCTGTGGGGAAAACCAGGCTGTGCTGTCGCCAAGTTCAAGCCAACCAGCAGTGTTGGTGGCAGTTGACGTTGGGCAGGAGCTGCTCTGAGTCAGCTGCAAGGGCAGTGTCCAACCAGGCTGTCACAGGTCACCCTTTGTTAGGACTGCCACCTGCAAATGTACTTACTTCCCTCTTGTCTGAAACCATCTTAAAGGGGAGGAGGAAGCCTACTGGGGAGAATGGTTTCTGTTAACTGATAAACAAAACTCTGAGAGGCATTCACACACAGCAACCAATGGGAACTAAAAAAAAAAAAAAAAAAAAAAAAGGATCTGCCTTCAAACCAGTTGTGCGCTAAAAATAGTTTTATCTATGGCAACGGTGGGAAGATAAAGTGTTTGGAGAATAGGTACAGTCAGACTGGTGACCTTGGGGGATTTGGGGGTGGGATTAAAAAAAAATAGTGTCATAAATGACTTCATGATTTTGAAAGGAATTTTGTAATTGAAGGTTAATCACACAGCATAGGCCTTTGAAATGAAGTCAGTTGTGTGGCTAGGTTGTGTGCTTGGAGTGGAGGGCACATGCTGTTGTCTCCCCTAGTCAGTACTGAGCTCAGACCCTGGGCTAGAGCAGAAGAAGATGTGAAACCTGTCACGGATTCCCTCCAGCACCATGTTCTCTTGATAAGAGGAGACTGTTGGCTGCTTGTAGCTGGCATTGTGACCCCTCGGTGGCAAAAAAACCAAAACTTAAAACAAATCCAAACAAGGCCATGGGATAAGCCTATTTCCTAGCCAGCCTTTCCTTTGGCAGAAGCTTTCTCTCTTAAAACCCAGAACAGGCCTGCCCATCCTCACTCGCTGGCTGATACCCTACACACCAGAGTCTTGTTCCTGCCTTGTTGGTTCAAAATAAGAAATTCCCCTTGCCTGGCATGTGAAAGAGACTGGCAGGTGTTCCAACTCCCTCTCTTCAGTGGAGGAAACAGTCTGTGTAAACTGTTTCCTGTACCCCATGGGATCCTAGGACAGTGTGCACTTAACTCTACCCTCCTGTAGGGTCTGAGGCAGGGACATGGGGATTTGGGGGAAATTCAGCCCCTGATGGAAGGAAGCTGGTTGAAGTATCCACTGGGGGAGGGGGGCAGATTTTCATTGCATCCTGAAAACTGCCTGACTCTTGCCCGGGATCCTCCTGAGCCAATTCCTGACAGGCTAGGTGGTAGAGTTTTAGAATTGTGGCATCATCAGGACTTAAGCCAAAAGCCTCTGCCACTAACAGATGACAGAGGCTCAGAAAACACCAATGGTTTTCTTTTCTTTTGTCTTTCCCTCTTGCCTTGTTCAGTGTAGGGTGGTCAGACTTGGGGTTCGGACGGATACTGAAGAACACTGGGTTTATGGAGCATCCCACATTTATTCTGCAGAGTATATAGAATGGGAGCCCAGCCTGGTTCCTAAGCCACTACAGAGGCCTAAATGTGGTCTCTGTTGCTGTTTCTCTAATGCTGTGCATACACACTGAGTTATGGTTTAAAATGGCCCCAGTATTTTTCCAGCAGGTAGGAGAATAACAGTGGTGCTTGCCTCTTTCCCTCTTCCGATAAGCCGTGTCTCCTAAATGTCAACCATATAATGATCTTTTCTAACATGTAAAATCCAGCTACCTGGTTCTTCTGCTTCAGGAGCCTCTGCAAACTCCATGTGTAATATTCAGGCCCCCAGCCTGACTCTGGTCTGTCTTGTCTATCTCTTTCCTCTTCCCAGGTATTTCAAACACCTCCCTCTCCTCAGCTTCCAATGCTGCTTGTTTCCCCCCACCTCGTTGCTTCATACTTCTCCCCTAATGAAAATCCGATGCCTTGAACCCTCAGTTCCTCAGCTTGTCCAACCCACTGTTGTGTGAAGCTATGAGTGACCACTTGAGAAGCTTTAGAGACACTCTGTTGATGCAGTGTGTCCCATACAAACACAGGGCCCTGAGTTCAAGCCCTAGAATCAGTCTATCTATCTATCTATCTATCTATCTATCTATCTATCTATCTATCTATCTATCTATCTATCCATCCATCTACCTATCCATCCATCCATCCATCCATCTATCTATCTATGCCAGGCATGATGGCTGTGTGTGCTCATAATCTCAGCAATGCCAGCAATGTATGTTCATAATCTCAGCAATGGGGATGCAGGGACAAACAGATCCATGTTTTGGTAAATCCAAGATGGGTGGCACAAGGAATAATGGCAGCCAGGGTTCCAAAGAAACCCCACTTCACATCCACTCAGGAAATGATAACTTAAGAGGAGAAGGCCTGGGATCCAGCCAGCCTGATGCTTCTGTCCTACCTAGAAAGGAAGCAGGTGACAAGCAGGTGGGAATGCTGGCCCAGGTGGTAAGTTTGATGGTTCTGGGAAGGTCTCCAAGTATTCACTGTGCCTCTTCCTCTGCCACAGTTGGAATTTCATTTATTGGGTTAAGCCCGTGATTCTCAACCTTGGTTCTACATCGAGTTACCAGGCAGCTTAAAGCCAACTCAGGCTTTGAACCATATCGGACATAGGCTGAAAGCATGGACCAGTACCTGTGTTTATTGTGGAGTACCCCATGTGATTGTGAGTACAGTTGAGGATGAGAGTGTTTCTCTAAGCACTGCAGATTTCTTGGAAGGGCAGATATTCTGGGGTGGCCAGCAAGATCCCTTGGGCCTTGTAGATGGCCATCAAGGTGATGGGTTGGGCAGGACCAAGGGGTCAAAACACTGCTAGATATAGCAGGATCTTTGTGTACATTTGTGGACTTAGGCTTTCTTCTCAAATCTAAGCATTTGGGAACATTCTGCAGCAATACAGAAGTGATGCAGAGAGAGCTGAGAGAGCAAGGGAGGCCCCTGCCTCCCTCTTGGTGGATTTTTGGGAGGCTGCAACCCTGACGTGGGAAAGAAGGGTCCTTTCCCATGGTCAGAGAGGAGGCTCAATGCGGCTCCTCAGGCAGATCTGGCCTGTTCTGTTTTGAATGTCTCTGAGCTAAGTGTGGATTTCACCATGGCCTGCAAAGTCTGAATAGTTCTTATCTAGCCCTTTATATAAAAAAGTTGACCCCACCTTGATATAGATAATGAAGCTGCAAGTTCAGGGTCACAATAATCCTTATCTAGATGGTGTGTGTTCCATTCTCACTTGGCCTGGCATGCAGGTTCCAGAGGTTGGATACTTTAGTGTTGAGCAGGGAGGGGAGGTCCATCCTACAGCCACACCTACAAAAGCCACACCTGGTCTTTTGAAGGGCTGCTTGGCAGGACTCCACAGTAGGAGTGGACCCGACCTGAGGGAGACATAAATGCATTTGGTTTATTTCCTTAGGGAAATCCAGTTTGCAAACTGATTAGCAAAGTCCTGTTACCACTGTGGGTCATCTTTTCCACCCTCGAGATAGATTTCCCTTCCCCCTTGGGTGAACCCCAGTTTCAGAAGCTAAGAACAGAAAGATGGATGAAACCTCAGCATGCCTTTAGATGAAGACCTCTGCCTCCGCAAAAGGGGTCACAGAGAGCCTCAGAGGATGCTCTGAGTTCCTCTGTGTCCTGAGCTATAAACAGAGGCTTGATTATACCTTTCTTGTGTGAAGGAGACCTGAATGCTAGCTGTTTCTCCCTTGCCTTCCCTCCCAGGAGGGTGGCTTTCAAGACAGTGGGAGAATCTCTAGGGAGTTTCAGGTATGGTCTCCTTTGTTTGAGTTCCCTCTGTCAAACAAATCCAACCCAACTACAATGATACCCTGCTAGGCCCTGAAAAGTCTATAAAAGCCATCCTGGTAAAACGTTTCCTAATTTCAACCTGTGTCTTCCTTTCCATCATTTTGTAGTGCAGGGAGTATTAGGAGAAACTTCATTATTCAGATGAATTCAGTTGAACTCATATTTCAGTGTTAGTCTCTTTATCCGTTCCCTGCCGACTGGAAGAGTTTGGCCCTTAGCTCTCTGTTTATGTTCATCTCACCTGCTAACCAAATAGCTCAGGTTGTATGTAATGTCACTCTCTGGACATGTCAACATTGAGCTGTACCTGAGCTATCTTGGAATATCTTGCCTGAGAGATGTCTGTTGTTCAATGATGAATGATGATGGATTTCCCAGACCCACAGACCTCAAAAGGACTATCCTTTTATACCCAACTCACATGGCAGCACTTCTAGATGGCACCTTTCTTATAGAGTTCCACTTCCAGATTAAGGTTCTCCTTCCTTTATCCCCGTAACAAGAAACTTACAGAATTCCTAACATGTGCCAGAGACTTCTCAAAGCTCTTAACGTGTCAGCTAAAATTAGCCTTCACACTTGAAAGAAAAAGTTGTTTTACAACTAAGGTAGCCGAAGCACTGAGGATGAAGCCACTTTCTAAAGTTTCATAGCTAGTGTCAAAACCAGTATTATAACCCAAGAAATGCAGACTCCGTGGTTTAACCTCCAACTACCCTGCCTCTCAGTACCATGCATTGGCTATGCCTACTATCATTTTTATTTTAGTAGCCTTGTTTGAGCCTATTAATAGCTTGCTAGCTCCTGGGGGTACAGCAGCTTCTTTGTCATCATGGTCCCTTTCTATCCCTTAAAAAGTACTTTACAAGTCATAGGAACTCAGCCATCAAAGAATGGAGCATGCTGTGAGACCGTGAGACAACAATGGTGTGTGAGCTGCAGTTCTCCACATTGTTCAGAACTCAAGGGCTGAGCCTGCTGCGAGAGGACAACTGGATATAAGCTGTACTAATTACCCATGAGCACTGCTTAGCCTGGGAAAACCCTGGGAGTTGTGAGTTTCAGGAAGCCGTAGTGATTCACATCATAAAATGCTGAGATAAGCCATGTTGGGTTGATGTTACTCAGGGGAGATTCTAAACTGGAAAGATGGGTGGAGAGAGGTGCGCTCTGCCCAGTCACTCTAGTGCGCAGGGTTCGGGGTCATGTCCTTACCAGAGCTTTTATCAGGAATTCAGAATACCTCCTAGGCCTCTGGCATACTTCATTTGCTGTTGCTGAAGCTATTGAATTTTGGAAGAATTAGCAACCCTTCCACACATATTCTCTTTTAATTTTCATTATCGTTATTACTATAATTGTGTGTGTGTGTGTGTGTCTATGTGCACTCTTGTACATAAACGAGGAGGCAGAAGAGAGTGTGCATCTGGTGTCCTCCTCTATCATCCTCCACCTATTTCTCTGAGGCAGAATCTCTCCTCAAATCTGGAGCCCATGTTTTTTCAGCTGTGCTGCAAGCACCAGCTGCACACTCTCTTCTGACCTCCTTATTTATGTACAAGAGTACACACACACAGGTGCGCACACTTATAGTAATAACAATAATAAAAGTTAAAAGGGAATATGTGGGAGGGGTGCTAATTCTTCCTGAATTGATAGCTTCAGCAACAACAGATTGTCTCCATCCCCTCAGAGCTAGGGTTACAAGGACCGATGGAATGCCTAGCTTGTTTCATGGCTGCTGCTAGGGACTGAACTTTGGTCTTCTTGATTGGGGAAAAATGCTTTTAATCAATGAGCCACCACTCTAGTCCCATTATTATTTTAATTGAAAAACTACTTGAAACAGTTGCAAGCAACAGAGAAATCCACATCTCACCCACAAACACCTCTTCTTCTTCTTCTTCTTCTTCTTCTTCTTCTTCTTCTTCTTCTTCTTCTTCTTCTTCTTCTTCTTCTTCTTCTTCTTCTTCTTCTAAAAATAAACATTAACAGTTGTGGTTCCTTAAGGGTGCATTTCTCCCCTTTAAATCTATACGAATTATAAGGGCGCGTTTAAAATCAAAATGGGGTTAGTCTTAGCATTTTGTTCTGCAACTTTCTTTTTGTTTCTATTTTTTGTTTTGTTTTGTTTTGTTTTCAAGATAGGGTCTCTCTGTGTAGCATTGGCTGTCCTGAGATGCACTCTATAGACCGGGCTGGGTTCCAAATCACAGAGATCCACCTGCCTCTGCCTCCCGAGTGCTGTGATTAAAGCTGTGTGCTACCACTGCCCAGCAAACAATCTACTTTTATCACTGCAACTGTATGTTTGCTAGAGAGGTGTGTGATCCTGCTCCAAGCTGGGATTAAGCTGCTTACGGGCCATCAATAGTGGGTCAGTATCTATTAAGAAAGCTGTGCTCTTTAATATTTCCATCAAAGCCCCTTATTGATGAGAGCAGATGCTTTGGGTAGGACCCGAGGGTGTGGCCTCAGGCATCTACTGCAACAACGAAATGGCTTGGAAGCCAAATCTTTTATCTTGTAGGCTCTTTTCATTTTTATGTATTGTTTACTGTTCACTTTGTGCATGTCGTCGTAGGCGTGGCTCAAACAGCCCAGCCCAATGGACGTGGTGTACCTGCCAACTGTGGGAAGTGTGTGGAGGAATGCAGAGTTCTGGAAGGGCCAGTGGAGAGTTAGTGCAACTGTGTTGAAGGGCCATCTCACTTTTGGGTGAATTAAGGCATAAAGTCTTTTTCCTGAAAATTATGGGCATTAGGGGGTGCCCCTCTAGGATCCACCAGCTAGGGAAAAGGCATTGTTTACTTTCTAATGTCCCAAATTCCATTGACCAATAGTTTCCATGGAAACAAGGGTCAGGAAGCCAAGTGTACCTGCTTTGTTTTTGAGCATAGGTTGAGAACACACTGATAATATCTAGATACTAATAAAAATACTTTACCGGGGCTAGAGGCCACTCAGCCAGCAAAGCACTTGCTGAGCAAGTGTGAGGATCTGTGTCTGAAACCATAGAACCCACTTCCAGACTGAAATCTCAGTGCTCCCACAAATCCCTGGAATCTCACAGGCCTATGAGTATGGCATGTCAGCAGCAAACAGCTAAGATGTTCTGCTGCAAACATGTCATCATACTGGGCCAACACTAAGGGCCCTGTGGTGGATCTACGTGACCTCATCCTTCTTTTGCATGGATATGTAGTCTTTGGAGAGGCTTAGTGGCTGGCTTCTTTGCAAGTAGCTGTCCTTCTGAAAGCCTGATGCCTGGTCTGACACAGCAAGGGCTGATATCCGAGGTTGTTCTCTGGCTTCCACGTATGTATGGCATATGTGTGTGTTCATACTTTTATACATAAATGTATGCATGTATACACATACACACACACACACACACACACACAATCAACCCTAACATCTATAGAGACATGCCTTCCTTTTAATCTCATCTTATACTTGAAATTCAGAGAATACATTTCCCATAGCCACATAGCCAGTGGATGTTAGAGCCTGTGTGCATGTGTGTATTTGTGCATGTGAGTTCATATAGATATGTGTGCATCCTCGTGTATGTATGGGATGTAATGTACTAGAAACACACTTCCTTTCTTCTGCCAACAGATATGCCATGGATCAGATTCAGCCCAAAAGAAATGATTACTGAGAATCACAGATTTGCATGGTCCACCTGGTGTGGCTTACACTTTAATGTTTGCAAATGCCAGGCTGTTTTAGCCGGGTGGAGTGGTCTCCAGTCAGAAGGTTGCCTTTCTCCATAGATGACTCCCAGATCTCCGTTAGATCTGCTGCCCATCCAGAAAGAGAGCTATCTGGTGGAATGACTAGCTCTCCTCTTGGCCAACATGTCTGGGTGTGAGCATTGGATGCTTGTTGTAAAGCTGGCCGGAACAAAGATAGCCCTGGGTGTCAGGCCAGCTCCATCCTGAGGTCACTGGGAAGTGAAGCTTGTCCAGGAGAAGGTAAGGATGGAAAGGCACCTTGACACCTTGATATATTTAAAATATATGTAAAGAACCAGGTTAGAGATAGCCATAAACAAAACCCAGGGCGTTGTGCATGCTAGGCAATGACCTTTGATTTTGTTTTTTAAGACAGGGTCTCAGTTTGTAATCCTGGTGGGCCTGCAACTTGCTATGTAGATAAGACTTGTCTTGAACTCATAAGGATTCCCCTGCCTCTATCCTCTGAGTGCTGGGATTGAAGGTATATGCTACCATGCCCAGCCTGTTTTGGAGCAGGGTCTCACTAAGTTGTTCATGCTGGCTTGCGCACACTCTGTGGCCAGGCTGTCCTTCACCTTGCCGTGCTCTTGCCTCTGCCTCTCACATAGCTGAGGTTGTGGACCAGCACCACCAGACCTGAATTAGACAAGCATTGTAATGGCCAGGAGGTATTCTCCTTGTACATCTGTCTCTGAACTTCCCACTTTCATAAGTTTACCAATTGTTTTGAATAAGGATTACCTCTGTGATCTCATTTTTACTTGATTGCCTCTATAAAGACGCTCAACTTGACAGAGCTTGCCGCTAGCATACACAAGGCCCTGGGTTCCATCCCCACCACTTATAAACCAGGCATGGTGGTGCTCAGGATCCCTCACTGTCACCAGACTCTCAGCAAATCACACAAGCTGTAGCTTTCCTCAGTGAATGCTTTAATGCTTCTATTGTGTTTAATTTTAAGAGAAATAGTCCAGTTTGGTCTTTCTCTCATTGGCTTGGCTTGGCTTTGCAGTCCTGAGCTTGAACCCAGGGCCTCCTGTGTGTTAGATCAGAAATTTACCATTAAGACACACTCCATATATATGCATATATATGAATGTATGTATGTATGAATGTGTATATATATATGTGTGTGTGTGTGTGTGTGTGTGTGTGTGTGTGTATGTGTATGTATCTGTATATTTGATACAGGGACTCACTATGTAGCCCTGGCTGTCCTGGAACTCACTATGTAGACTAGGCTGGCCTCGAACTCACAGGGATCTGCCTGTCTCTGCCTCCCAAGTGCTGGGATTAAAGGTATACACCACTATGCCTGGCCTTTGTTCCAGTATTTCAGTGATCTTTATCTACAGTTTTGAGACCTGACAGGAGTGCCTCAGAGATCAGTGATAGGTGCTCATTATGTGGCTAATGGAACTCAGATGTTATAACCTTGGCAATTATGTGCTTGGTCCCCTGGCCTTTTCTGCTAAGTTTCTTTTAATTTTTAGCAAACACAGACAGCTTTGGCTTTTTCTTCTTCTTTTCCTTTCAATTCTAAACTCTTAGACCATTACGCTTCTCGCCCTAGCTGTTTTTAAGTGTACAGGTCAGTGACTTTCAGTGGATCAACAGTCCTGTGGCTCCATCGCCACCGTCAGTTCTCCCATCTTCTCAAACTGAAAGTCACACCCGGTAAATGCCAACTCCCGATTCTCTGTCTCCGTAGCTCCTGGCAGCACCCTCTACTTGGTGAGTGTGACTGGTCTAGATACATCATATGGAAGAATTGCTTTGCTCTCATGTGTTTGCCTTATTTCAGGCAGTCCAGCTTCAAGGTTCATGTATGATACAATGTATCAGAATTGCCCTCCTTTTCAAAGGCTGAGTAATGCTCTGTTGTAGGTATGTGCTTGGCTCCTCCTTCTGGCTATAGACATTTAAATCACTTCTACTTATTGAGAATAATGAACACGACTAGAGAATCTTTATGAATGCTGTGATCGGGCTGGTGAGATGGCTCAGCAGGTAAAGGCTCCTGCCACACAGGCCCGGTGACCTGAGTTTGATCTCCAGGACCCACATAGAGGTGAAAAGAGAAAACTGATTCCATAGAGCTGTCCTCTGCCCTGCCACCTGCATGCCATGGCATGCACACCCGTGCACACACAGTATCTGGAATAAAAATCTTGTGATTAACATTTCCACGTCTGTTGTAGGAAAGTTAAATACATAGGCTAGACAAGTAGAAAATACCTCCTACCCCTTCACTGGAAATCTAGACGATTTAGAATTGAGACAATAGGTAACTGCATTATGGATTTTGGCTTCTATCTCTCCAGTGGAATTTTGGCTTTTATGTGCGAAGTGAGTTCGTTTTAGGCCTTTTGTTATCAAACTTGAGCCATTTAAAAATGTTTGAAGTCTCTGAGGTTATTTTATAGCTCCTTACTTGAGCAGCAGGCTGCTGCTGGATGCTGGTGGGCACCTGTGCCAGGCCATGCTGGTCTTAGCACGCTGGTCTCCTTCCAGTGTGATCAGGATGGTACAGTGTGCCCATCACTGTGGAGCAGGCAGAGGGCAAGCCCAGGGCCCCTGGTTCTTTCTAACCCCCACACTTATCCTAATTGACTTTTCTTCTTTACTTCTTTTAGGCAAATGTCTGCAGACTGCGGCTGACAGTGCCTCCTGAGAATCCCGTGCCACAGCAAACAGAAAAGAAGATTGAGAGGAAAGATCAGGTGAGCCATGTCTGAGCCAGGGCCTGTGGCTGGTCTTGTGCATTAATGTGTTCTTTTCCATCCCACACCAAGTTTTGTGTTGGTTGCTGCAGATGGAAAGGCCCTCCGCCTTCCACGCTGCTTTCTCAGGTGCCTGTGCAGCATGGGCCCCAGCCCTTGTTTCCAGGGAACACTGTGGCTCTGTGTAGCCTCCCGGCTGTGGGGACACTGGACTCAGCGACAGGTGCTGTGGCAGGGAAAGTGGTTTTTCCTGGAATGGCCCATGCGGTAGAGTCAAGGGGCCTTTTGTGAATTGCTGGGACTGGAGCAACAGGTTGGAGGTCTGGCTCTAAGTGTCAGGAAGAGCCCAGTGGGCAGCTGAGCATGCTTTTGGCTGGATATCAGAGACTTCTGCAAGCATTTTGTGTCATCTCTGAACAGATGCTGGCACTGGACAGATAAGCATGACCTTACCTTTGCTTTAGAGGGACTTGCAGTTTTTCAGGCAGGACAAGTATGTAAATAAACAATGGGAATGTCATGCCCCATGTGTTCCCATCTGAGAACATAGAGATGGTGCTAAGTGACTCTGGCAGGTGGCAGAAGTTTAGGCTTAACAAGTAAATGGGAGGACCTGCTTACCTTTCCACCTGTGTGCCAGGGGAGACCATTTTTCTCATTCCTAAGCAATGACTGGCAACTGTGAAATTTCATCCACTAGGACTCCAGCGGTGAGCATAGCCATAAACCAGGCAATGGCTGTCACCCACACGGCTTATATTCCAGTGGGCTGAGAATGAAAGAAAACAAAATGATGACGTGCTTTCTGGAGGGACAGCGTGGGAGAAAGCGCTGGGCAGGCCGAACTGAGCAGGCCTTCTGCTGGACAGTTTATGTGGACATAAAATGAAATAATAGGGTATAAATTTCATGGGTAGAATTATAAGGTTGTGATTTCTTGAAATGCAACCTTCACTTTCGACTTAATCAGCAATGAACCATAAACAAGGAAGCCTCTTGTAAGAGGCTGATACAGTCTCAGGGTTTATTGTCTGCATTTGTGGTTCTTTTCCCGTGACACTCTTCTCACTTGTTTCTGTGTGTGCGTGTGAGTGTGTGTGTTTATGTATGTCCATATATGTCCATGTGTGCCTGCGGCGGCCAGAGGTAGACCTTGGGTATCTTTCTCAGTTGCTTTCCCCCATATTTATTCTCATTCTCTCTCTCTCTCTCTCTCTCTCTCTCTCTCTCTCTCTCTCTCTCTCTTTCTCTCTCTCCCTCCCTCCCTCCAAATTTTTTCTAGTTTTATTTTACACATAAGAGTATTTTGCCTGTGTGTATGTATGTATGTATGGCCAACACATTTGTGCCTGGTGCCCTCAGAAGTCAGAAGATGTTGGAACTGAAGTTGTGGATGGTTGTGAACCACTATTGTGGGTGTTGGGAACTGCACTGGGGTCCTCTACAAGAGCAACAAGTGCTCTTAAACCTCTGAGCCATCTCTCTAGCCTACTTTTTATCTTTTTCAGATAGGGTCTATGGCTGTCCTGGAACTCACTATGTAGAACGGTCAGGCCTCAAACTCACAAAGATCTTGCTTGCTTCTGGCTCCTGTGTGCAGGGATTAAAGGCATGCACTAGTATACCTGGCCTCATTTCTTAATATGGGGTCTCTCACTGAACCCAAAGCTTACCGATTTGCTATGGACCTCCAGGGATTCCTCTCCCCTCCATCTCACCCCTGTTTTGTTTGTTTTGTTTGTTTGTTTGTTTGTTTAATGTTAAACTCAGATCCTCATGACCGCACAGTAAGTCCTTTGCCCACTGATCCATCTCCCCAGCTCCCTCTTCTTCACTTCCTGCCAAAGACAGCAAGTTACCAGGGCTGATGCAAATGGCAAGGGACAGGCAGGGAAGTAGGGAAGAAGGAAGATGGAGCTGTGAGAGAATGGAAATTCTCTGACCTGCTCCAAAGGAGGGGAAGTGTCTCACCAACAGCGCTGGAAGAATGTTCCAGGAGGTTGGGAGGAGAAGCTAGACCTGAGACACCTGGTTCTGGAAATCCAGGTAGCACCAGTAAGGGCCTAGCCATGGCTTTAGGAACTGATTTTATTTTTTATTAAATATTTGTTTATTTTTATTTTATGTGTATTTGTGTTTTGCCTGTATGTATGTCTGTGTACCACACACATTTAGAGTCCACGGAGGCCAGAAGAAGGGGTCAGATCCCTAGAATTGGAGTTACAAATAGTTATGAGCTGCCATGTGGTGCTGGGAATCTTACCTGGGTCCTCTAGAAGAGCAGAAGATGCTCTTAACCACTGAGCCATCTCGCCAGTCCTGACAGCTCCCTGGTTAAAATGGACATAGCCTGAACATCAAAAAGACTAAAATTTGTACGAGTTAAATAGCCCCATTCTCCCCCCTCCTCTCTCCATTGTTCTCTGTGTAACAGCCCTGGCTGTCCTGGAATTCACTTTGTAGATCAGGCTAACCTCAAACTCTCAGAGATCCACTTTCCTCTGCCTCCTGAGTGCTGGGATTAAAGGTTTGTACCACCGGTGCCTAACTAAATAGCCCCAATCTTATGAGCCTCTTGATGAGTTGGATTTGGAGACATTTTGGATTTTGAATTTTGGTAGATATACATGCCTAACTGGTAAAGTCTATACAAATATTCTCAACCAAGTGTAAACAACTCCAACATCCGAAGCTCTTCTGGTCCCAAGGATTTTGAAATAAAGGACACTCAACTTTCAACGATTATGATATACTGAATAATAATAAAAACCCACAACACTAGTGACAACCAGAGAGGCATAGAGGGAAGGGGGAGGGGAAAGGCTTGTTATGAACACTAATTAATCTAGAAGATGTTTGGAATTTCTAGATAGGCTCATCAGTGGTTAAGAACCTAGCTAGTTCAACATTATCACTGAATAGAGCATTCACAGGGTCTTAAAAGTATAGCCTCTAAAGGAACAGCGGGCCTTAAAGCAGAGTAAAATGTCAGCCAGGTGACCCAACCCAGCATTACCAGCAGATGACAACCCTGTTAGGGACTTCCAATGTGAAGTGATTAAGAGTCTGAAGTGATTAAGAAGTACACACAATAACTGTGTAATCTCCAGGCTGAATTTAATGACAAGGACACAGAAAGGTCCAAAATGCAGGACATTCTACAGAACAATTGTCCTGAATCCCTTCCATGAATTTGATGATATTAAAAACAAGACTTGCCCCCCCCCATTTGTAACAGATATGCTGATATACTTATCAAAGTTGGAATATGAGCTATATATTAGATATTGAGTGAATTTCATTTTTACACATGTGAAATATGATTGAAGATTTCTTTCAGCTTCCCCATAGCTATGACTATTCGGTAGCTACACTCATAACTTTTCTCATTACTGTGGCAAACTGACAGAAAACCTTGAGGAAGGAAGTGTTTACTTTGGGCCAACGATTTGAGAGTCTAGCCTATGGTGGTACAGAAGCCATAGCAGCAGGCACCCGAGGCGGCTGGTCACAGTGCATTAGCAGGCAGAAAGAAGAGAGGGGTGGAAGCTGGAGCTCAGCCTGCTTTCTCCTCTCTATTCAGCCCATGGGATGGTGCTATACAGTCAGGATGAGGATTTTTACCTCAGTTTACCCAATCTAGACGCTCCCTCACAGATGTACCTGTACTTGATGTCCTAGGTGATCTTAGATCCTGTCAAATTGTCTGTCAATGTTAACCATCAAAATGCCAAAGCTCATAGCATCAAGAGCAAGGGGCAGTGAGGCTTCAGCTGCTGGGCTCTTGTGATGACCAGGATTGAATGGGGTCCTCTTGTTGAGGGGACATCATCTCCTTCCCTTTGTGTCCTTACTCTCACCGAAAAAGTTTGAGGAAGAAGCAAAGTCTAGACTGAGTGACAGGACCAGGGCATGGTGGCTGTGTCCATAAACATGGTAGAGTAATAGGGAACGAGGTGTTTCTGAGATCAGCAATGGGGGAAGGGCACCCTGGAGCTGGTGTTCTCATAGAAGAACCAAACATTCCCAAGGAAAGCGCTGGAGTGCTTAGCTGTGGATCATACTCAAGTTATGGGCCCATCGTTTGTCTTGAAGAATGCTTTCCAAATTGGTTAAGGCAATGACCTTTTTTTTTTCTTCTTTTACTGTAACTAAACATCAGGCATTACTTTTATTTACAGGAAGAAAAAGTACCAAAGTTAAAATGAACATTACAAATAGTTTTATGTAAATTGCTAAGGACATGTTGACAGTATCATTTTATCAGAGGTCACATGTGCATTGCTATAACTTGTACTAGAAGTCAGAAGAAGATTTTTATGACAGATACTCATTCAGCAGGAAATAATCCATTTGGGGAGAAAAAGTTCATGATAGAATATGCCTGTTGTATATTTCACCACAAATATTTCAACTCCATATTGATTACAATTAGATGAAAATAACATTTGCAGGCTGGAGAGATGGCTCAGTGGTTAAGAGCACTGACTGCTCTTCTGATGGTCCTGAGTTCAAATCCCAGCAACCACATGATGACTCACAGCTATCAGTGGTGAGATCTGATGCCCCCTTCTGGGGTGTCTGAGACAGCTACAGTGAGCCGGACCGGAGTGAGCAGGGCTGGAGAGAAGAAAAAAAAAGTGTCTGAAGACAGCTACTTACATATAAATAAATAATAAATCTTAAAAAAAAAAAAAAAAGAAAATAACATTTGCACTCTGAACAGAGAGCTCTCTTTTACAAGAGTCCACGTAGGAGACAGTGGAGAGGATCACCGAGATGGCCCAGCTGGTAAGACCTTCCACAAAGCCTGACAACCTGAGTTTGGTCCTAGGACCTGTGTGGTAGAAGGTGATCTGATCCCTTTTTTTCCACGTGTATATCACGGCATGTGCACAGTTCTACACATACATACACATATATGCATTAAATACATTTTTAAACACTTAAAAGAAATGATAAATGAAAGAAACCAGATTCTATACCCTTGAGAAGCCACGGAATACCTCTAGATTTTAACAGAAAGGATCCTTGCTGGGAGATTATATCCAATAAACGAGGAAGACATACAAGGGAATAATCCTGCTTCAGAATTAAGTCACAGAAAAGGATGTAAGCTGATGGACTAGGAAAGGACACGCCCCTCTTCCAATGGTGTAATGTCCAACTGCCTTAGTAATCAGAAAGACAGTCTACATCTAACCCTTTTGGTCTAAGATTTATCACTCACTCTAAGTCCAAGTATAGGCTTTTGGATTTATTTACCTTTTTTCCTAAGAGATACTTCCTCACATTTCTCTGGGCAAAGTGGCTACTCTTCTGAGACATCACTGAAAAGATTAGAAGAACCCCAGCCTTCACAAATGCTACTGTTAGGAACAATTTGTCAGTTGACAAAGGGGGATGCTAAGAATAATGACTTAAAAAAATCTCAGCATTAGCCTTTCCAAGAGTATCATTTCTGACCTTCTTAATTTCTTCTTTGAATACACACACATGCACACGCACACGCACATGCACGCGCGCACGTACTTAGAAACAACCAGGCTCAGAGGAGCTCAGGAGCTGTGCACCTTGATGCTTCCCTCACTGGGCTCAGGTGTGATGAGGTCCTAAGTGTCCGTCTGTAACAATCTGTTGACTCACTGCAGAAGAACTGGGGTAGAGAGAAGGGCGAGGCTGGCTGCTTCTCCAGGACTGCAGCTCTTGGGTGGTGGCAGCACTCAAAGATTCTAGTGGCAGCTGGGGAGATAATGATTCTGACACTGTGTCCTGGCTGGATTCCTGGGCTTGAGTCACTGGGAGCAGGGTTCACATACCAACAAGAGTTCCCTGGAGGAGCTTCTGATGTGGTTAAAATGTGTCTGCCCCTCCCTGAGAGCCACAAAATTGCAAGGTGCCCAACATTCTGGATGATCGTCACAGCTCAATGACTTTGGTTCCTTTGAAGGGGAATCCATCGTTTACCAAGCCAGGGATTGGGGCTGGATAGGACACGGAAGTCTCAAGATATAAAATGGCCTCACTGACTTCTAGTGATGTGAAACTTCCCAGAAGATTTCCTGGCCATTAGAGCTGCAGCTGCCTGAGGGAAGCAGGGCCTTAGTCACTGACATTGGCACAGCAGATGCCAGCGGGCAGCTGGCCAGACCTAGACCCACTGCCTGCTGGCTATTCTATCTGTTCTCTGTTCATCATAGAGAGGAGATCCTCACAGCTGAGAAGTATTGAAGAGGGCACGCACATTTTGCTCTGTTGCACGGGAGTGTGTTGGGAAGATGCTCAAGGCAAGTTCAATAGTCAGTACCTTTCCTGGGGTTGTGAGACAATGGGGTGTATTGGAGAGGCTTCCTAACCCTAGGGCAGATGCCACCTTAGCAGTGAACGTTCTGTGCATGGAGATACAGGCTTGTCATCACGGTGCTGGTGAGGCAGACAGGTGGGTCCCTGGAGTTTGCTGGCCAGCCAGTTCAGCCTAAGTGGTAAGCTCCAGGTCAATAAGAAAACTTTTCTCAAAGGTACTAGACAAAGTTCTTGAGGGTGACACATAAGGTCATTCTCTGGCTTCTACACACATATGTGTGTGCCTCCCCAATATATAAACATGAACATTTTAAAGAATAAGTAAGCTGGGTGGTGGTGGCATATGCCATTAATCCCAGCACTCGGGAGGCAGAGGCAGGTAGATCTCTATGAGTTCCAAGCCTGCCTGGTCTACAGAGTGAGTTCTAGGACAGCCAGGGCTACACAGAGAAACCCTATCTCCAAAAAAAAAAAAAAAAACCTAAATAAATAAATGAATAATAAATGAGTTGTCATAGTGTTCTCCTCAGCATCTGGCCTGTGAGCCATTCCAGGGAGGCGTGACCTGATCTAAAAGGATAGAAGGTGAGCTGTGGTGATACTATCTCTACTGAGTCCATGTGCTGGTATCGTGATTCTGCTCCCATGTGACATTACTCGTGGGCTTCACCCACCTAAACCCAGCCCAGTAAGCCTTCATTTCTTGTGTACCTGGCATATCCTCCCTCCTTAGAACCCCTGCTAAGGTTCTTTCTTATGCTTGCAGAGTCTTCTTAGCTGTCTGACTCTATTTCCCTAGACATCCTGTCCCTCTAGGCTTCTCCATTGAGACCTTCCCGTCTGTCCTGTGCGTCCCTGGCCAGGCCTCCCCCATGCTCCAGGCCTGGCATGCCCTTCTTGTTTTACCTGTAGTGTTCTTAGCAAAGAAATGCCATAGGAATGGATACATGTTTCTGTAAATACTCGGATGTGAAAATGACATTGAGGTAGCATAGGAACCCACAGAGCAAGAAGGCGTGGACTATTCTGACCATAGAGAGCCTTACTCTCTACACACAGTGGGTGTTTAGTGATGGTCAGTTTCAGGAGTTGCCATAAGAACCCTGTAGACTACATGGGCTGAACAATAGAATTTTGTCGTTGCCTAGTTCTGAGGACTAGAAGCCTGGGATGGAGGCAGGCCCATATTCCCTGTGGAGGCTCTGAGGCAGAACCCTTCTTTAAACGCATCCAAAGTCTGGTGGTTCTGGTCAGTCCTTGTCTTGTGGCTGTGTACTTGCTGTCTTCACAGGTGGAGCTCTTCCTGTGTGCCCATCCATGTCTGTCCAAGTTCCCTCCTTTTTGTAATGACCCTGGAGATAATGGAGTCTCGTCCACTTTAACAACCCCATTTTAAGTTGATCCTCATCTCTAAGTAAGGTCAGATTTTGACGTATTTTTATTGGGAAATGACATAGTTCAACCCATGGCAAATTTCCTAAATTGTGCAAGCAACTCAGATGGGTTAGTTTTTTGGTTTCTTCTTGCCTTTTGTTTGTTTCATGTAGCTGAGGCTGGTTTTTAACTCCTAGTCCTCTTGCCCCTACCTTCTGAGGGCTGGGATTATGGGTATGTACCACAGCCTCTGGCTTTTTATTTGTATACTGAACATAATAATTTAGAAGAAGGAATGATGGTTTCATTTGATCACAGATTTCATTTGGAGGAATTGATTGATGTAGAATATTTTTTAAATATGGCTAAACTTTAGGAATAAAATTGGTAGTAGATCATTTTGAAATTGAATACTGTTATCTGTCATTTTCAAAGAAATTTGTAACTCTCTGAAGGTCTGTATCCATATTTCTACCCAAATCTGGAAACCTATGAGTGAATACAGAGAGAGAGAGAGAGAGAGAGAGAGAGAGAGAGAGAGAGAGAGAGAACCAGAACCAATACAGAAAGAGAGAGAGAGAGAGAGAGAGAGAGAGAGAGAGAGAGAGAACCAGAACCAATACTAGCTATGACAGATCTATCATGTTGAACCAGAATGTAGCTGCATAGTCTTGGAGCTGGTTGGAGCTGGTTCTGTGATCTTCATCATGAGCAAAATCTTGTGCATATTAATAGACTAGCTGGAAGAGACAATGCTATGAGAAGCTACTAACACATAGGAAGGACATTGTGTGCCCTTCAGTGACCTTTAATTACTCCGTTTTGAGACTTTGAGAAGCTAAGTGAGGGAGAGTGGCTGTGTGCGTGTGGGTGCAGAGTCCAGGGCTTCTGGAGCCCATTGTGTGTCAGAGGAGGAAACCCTTGCCAGCAGATTTTACAGCACCTTTCCTTTAAAAGCCTGGATGAGCAAGCCTGCTGGGTTTTGCCCTCGGAGAGCCTGTTTATAAAACATCCTGGCTGTTGCCAGGTGCGTGGGTGTACTGCCATGATTCACAGCTGCAGGGGGGCTGGGCTGCCTCTGTGACAGTGTGCAGGGGCTGTGTCCGCCTCTCAACAAACAGGCCTGAGGTTCTGGTCCTGGATCCTTCACTAACCTCTGCAGCCCTCCTATCCCAAGCCCTCTTGAAGGGACCCAGGTTCCTCTTCTAGAATATAAGAGTATTCACCCCTCACCCCTCCCCAACTGCGGAACTCTTTATTCACATTGATACACTTATATAAAATCAAGTCGGAGCAGTGTCTCAAAGGAGGGAATGCTATTCTTGAGTTCTTGAGGTTGACCCTGAGGTTGTCCTCTCGGGCCTCTACATGTGCACACACTCATATACATACATACATACACACACACATTCATACATACACACACACATACATACACACACATACATACATACACACACACATACATACACACACATACATACATACACACACATACATACACACACATACATACATACATACACACACATACATACACATACATACATACATATACACACATACATACACATACATACATACATATACACACATACATATACACACATACATACACACACATACATACATACACACACATACACACACACACATACATACATACATATACACACATACATACATACACACACATACATACATACACACACATACATACATACACATACACATACATACATACACACACACACACACACACACATATATATATATTGACCTGCACCTACATGTGCACCTCCCAACATATTAACACATATGTACACACATGCCATCCTCCCCAGGTTTATTGAATGTCTGTCTATGCTGGCTATTAAGATGCAGCTATAAAAATACCAGGCACACTCCCTGCCTTTGTGGAGTTTGTTATGTTGTCAGATCACATTCTCTAATTTAGAGGTGAAAAATCTAGTCCCCATCACTAGCCTAACTAATCCAATGACCAGTGAATTCTTCAGGCCATTTTATAGAATTTTGAACTGAGTTACCTTTTGTGGCTTCTCATCCTTTTCCAGCCCAGGGCAAACAGCTGAAGCCAGAGCCTGAGGAAAGTCCTGAGCTGTGAGTGCTCGTGAGAAGTCATGGATCACAGCCTCTTCCTGTGTGTTGCTGTTTGCACCTGCTCTTAATCCTGACCCATTTTATGTGGGGTTTATAGAATTTTGTGAGTTGTCTCTGCTCCCCACTGCGGCAGGAACTGTCTTTTCATCTCAACACTTACAGGGCTTTAGTCACGGAGCTTTGCCTGGCATTGTTCATATTCACAATATTTTCATAACATAACATTCATAATAGGTCATATTCATAATGTGTTCAAACATTAATAATAGGCTTGGTATATATGTATTCTTTTATAAAAAGACTTATTATTTTAAGGTGTGTGTGTGTGTGTGTATGTGTGTGTGTGTGTGTGTGTTCACATGGATACAGGTGCCCTTGGAATCGGAAGAGGGCACCCAATTCCCTAGAGCTGGAGATACAGGTGGTGATGAGCTGCCCCATATGGGTGGGTGCTGAGAACTTAACTTGGGTCCTCTGACAGAGTAGTGTGTGCTCTTAACCACTGAGCCATCTCTCCAGCCCCAAACATGTATATATTTCTACATCTATTTTACATACACACAGTTCTCTTTGTGTCTCTGTCTCTGTCTCTCCCTCTCTCTCTGTGGTGATGCATGTGTAGAGGTCAGGGGACAAGCGGCAGGAGTCGATTATTTCCTTCTGCCATGGATTCCAGGAAAACTCAGGCTTTCAGGCTAAGTAGCAAGCACCTTTCCCAGCTGAGCCATCTTTCCAGCCTCCATATATAATTTAAAACTTGAATTTTAAAGGATACATAGCAGCATTCTAAAGCTTCAAAAAAATCTTTTAACCATGGAGACTTTGACACTTATACTGAAGGAATATGTGCTTTTAGCCTTTGCCTTAGCAGCCCTCCCCCACGGCCAGGGCTCCCCTCCCCCACGGCCAGGGCTCCCCTCCACTCCTGGTCAATGCTGTCTCATCTAAAGTCTACATCCTATCCACTTCCTTCACCTGCATAAGGAAATAAATATGTCATAAATACTTCAATATGCTTCTCTCAAAGATAAACACTGCCTTTTAATATTACCACAATGCTTTTATCATGCCTAAAAGTAATACTCATTTTAGCGATATTTTCAGGGGAGGGAAAAACGAACTATAAACATCTGCAAACATATTAACTCTTATTTCTTTTCTCTGTGTTCTCTTGTTTTTTGACCTTGAGCATGTTGTTATTTTCTAAACATGGCCCCATCTACTGTTCTGGGACTTTTTGCATTTCATGTTATGGTTGAGGCTCTGGGCTCCTGTCTCTCTTACTCTAAGGAACAAAGGGCATTTCCTTCAGCTAGACTATATTTCCATGTTTGAGGTGATTCCCCAGAGCCTCTTATAGCTTCTAAAGCCCCATTCAGTAAATATTTGCTGAGAGTCACAATCTGTCCATCACTGCTGGCTGCTGTAGTGAAGAGTGAGAAAGAAGGCAGTGGGGCGTGGATAAGAGGCCAGGGGAGCAGGCCTCTTAATCTAAGGACACCTACAGTCACTCATGCATGGCTGTTGTCATGCAGAGAATGGGCTTGAGGAGGCCTAACAGTTCTCAAGGGTCAAGGAAGTCACTCTGGAAGAAGAGACATCTCAGTCTAGCAGTATGGCAGAGGGAAGAGTCTTGTGAATGGTGTGAGGCAAAAAGGAGTTGGTAGAAGAACAGAAGGGGGACCATGAGGATGGATGGAGGTGGGGCAGGGAAGTAGAGAGGAGCCCTATCTCTGGCTTCACTCTTCCCAATGGTTCTGGCACGTGAGGGCTGAGCTCCTGGCTTCCCTGCCCCCTTGAAACTCTGGGATGCCACATAGCCATCAAAAGTCCAACTCCCCGCTGACTCATCACTAGCTTGGAGGCAGTGTGAATAGAGAAGGTCACATTTGGAAAGACAGACAGGAGCCTGAATGCTCACCCCAGATGAACCAACATTTACACAGTAGAGCTGTGGGGACTAAAGGAAGTATGGTGTAATAAAAATCACTGGGCAGCACGTGTTTCCCTCCGTCTCTTTCTTCATACACGCCCTTCTGGCCTTTCCCTGTGTGGTCCAGTGTCTTCCTCCAAGGAACACCATGCTGCTATCCTGGAGCATCATGCTGCTAGTCCCGTTGTGACCAGGCCCTTTCTCTGGAGGTCCTTTACTTAGATGATATTTTAATCATAATAACTTTTAGTGTCCGTTTGAAAATTGAAATAAAAGGGGCCTGGAGAAATGGCTTAATGGTTAAAAATGTGTTCTGCTCTTGCAAGGGAGCCTGAGCTCAGAGCCCAGCATCTACAAAGGATGGCTCAGGACTGCCTGTCATTGTAGCTCCAGAGGATCTGACACCTTTCAGGTTCTGTGGTCACTGTGCTCACATGTACACATACCTCTACAGAGCTATACACACATACACAGATAGTTACAAATAAATCTTCAATACTTTATTAACTTTTTGAGACTCTTATATAATGTATCATGTTCACCCCTCCCCCAACGCCTCCCCTACCCACCCCCACTTCACTCTCCCCCCAACTACATGCTGTTCTCCTTTATAAAAAACAATTCAGTCTAGTTTGTGCTGTCCAGATATTCCTGGGTGTGGGGCCGCCCCCTAGGAGCATGGTGGACCTATCACACCCATAAAGAAAACTGACTCTCAGCAGTTATCAAATGGTTATAGCTCCAGCCAGGGGCAGGACTTCATGTCCACTCCCAAAATAAATCATTTAAAAAAAAAGTTTACATAAAAATGATTCAGCAACAACAACAGCAACAGGCCAGAGTACAAATGAACACAAAGGAAAAAATGGCATCCTGTTGTCGCCAGGGAGGTTGTCACCAAAGGTTTGGATTGTCTCATCTTAGAAAAATTCTGCACACATTCTTAAAACAAAACCAGGAATGTAATATGTATCCTTTTTCACTCAGTGTATCTTTCAACTTACATAAATCCTTTTCTTTGTTGAGTTGGTGGCTCACTCTGTAGCCTAAACAGGCTTTGAACTCACTATGTGGTGCCTATTAGTCTCAAACTCATGGCAATCCCCCTGCCTCAGACTCCTGAGTGCTGGGATTGCAGATCTGACCCTGTATTGGCCTCATCTCCCAGGTGGTGGGATCCTCTGTGTCAGGCCACCAGATCTCTGGGCTCGGCTGTGCTGTGTGTCTCATCAGAGCCTTGTGTCCTCAGCCTGTTTTTCAGGAACTGGGCAGGGCCCAGGGCTAGAAGAACAGCTTCTGTTTCCCGGATCGTGGGGAGTTTCATTGGAGGTTTTCCTTTTCCTAATTAGCGTGTTTAGCAAATTGGGGGATATCTGAATGCCAGTGTGTTACTCCACCAGGAACCATTTAGAAGCCCAGACTTTGAAACTGACAAACAAATTTCAAGGGTAGCAGCAACACCCATGGGATCCGGGTACCTGGGACAGGAGTACAAGCTGTTACTGGAAACCAAACACCAAGCGCCTCAGACCCTCATACCCCACACTTCCCTTCCCACATTTGTACAGAATAGTGAAAAATATTGTGTGTGTTCCCTCCTTTCTTTAAAAGTCCTTGTGGTTAAAAAAAATACTCAAACAAATAATACAGAAAACAGAAAAAAAAAAAAAACCCTTTGTTCTCTGGCATCTACTTATTTCTCTGTTCTCTCCTCAGAGGTAATCACTATTAACAATTTGTCATGAATCTTTTTGGTTTTTATTTGCTATTTTATGAACTTTGAATGAATTCAGCACTCCTTATTTGGTGGCAACAAATAGTTTAAAATGCAAATTACAGTTCTGTATTTCTGAAGACCTGGGGGAAAAAAATCTACAAAAAGGTAATTTAAAATGTTGGTATTGAGTCTAGTGTGGTAGTGCACACCTTTAATCCCAGCATTTGGGAGGCAGAATTGGGTGGCTCTCTATGAGTTTGAGGCCAGCCTGGTCTACATAGTGAGTTCTGGTTCAGCCAAAGCTATATAGTGAGACCCTGTCTCAAAAACAAAAACAAAAAAAAAAAAAAAAAAGGAAAGAAAAAGAAAAAGGGGGGGGGGAGAAAGAAAAGAAAAGAAAGTTAAGTTGGTGGCTGAGGGGAGAGGCCTGAGTACTGATGGTGAAGAAGCTGCTTCTCTATGAAGTCTCAGGCTGGGTTTTGCTTTCTCCTCTCTCTCTCTCTCTCTCTCTCTCTCTCTCTCTCTCTCTCTCTCTCTCTCTTTTTCCTTTTAAAAGATATTTCTTTTAAAAATATTCTTTGTTACATTTTATGTTTTTATTCCTTGTGTTCCTGCATGGGTTCCCACTCGTGGGTAAACCATAGTGCCCATGAAGAAGGGTCAGAAGGCAGCTGTAGGAGTCAGTTCTCTCCCCTGACCACGTGGTCAAACTCAGGTCACTGGGCTCGGTGGCAAGCACTTTTACTAGCTGAGGCATTTCACCCCCTTGGTCCTCTCTTCCCTTTTAAAAATGTTCTTTGTCATTGTCCCCTTCATGTTTGAGGAGGTCCCTACGCTGTTTCCCCACATCTAACAGCCCACAGTATGAGGAGGTGTGCTTACCACCAGATAAGATTGGCCTAAATGTGAATGAATGGTCACACACAAGCTTTTGGGACCCTTTGAACTTCCATGTCCTCAGCTATGAAGTGGACAGGAAAATTCCGTGTTGCTGACTGGCTATAAACATTAGATGTCTGAAGGAATTTTCTTGGTGGTCAAAGAATACTTTTTTTTCCTGCTTCCTGAAGCCTTCATTCTACAAAGCTGTCTTAGAGTCGGACATATTACTTTTGATTGCAGTTTACTGGTGATTCAAGCTTTAACTGCTGGAATTAAAAACCAGCTAAGGGGAGTGGGAAGATTCTTTGGGGCTGGAGTCACACCACCTCTGCTTGGCTTTTCAGAAATATTTCGCAAATGGACACAGCAGGTCATGTGGTACCCCCACCTCTTTACCTCGGATCTTGGCTGCAGGGTTAGCCCTGCCCTCCTAGGACAGTTTCGATACCAGATGACAGTCAACTTCAACTTCCTGCAGTCCAGGCTATGGTTAGTGAGGCAGCTAAAGTCATCAGAGGAACTGGTAGAAGGCAGAAAACAGTGTCATCTCAGTACAAAGTCTCATGACATAATTCCTCTGGCATCTTTGTGAGAATTAGAGATGGTTGTCCCCTTGCTTCTGCTGCTAAAATACCCAGGCGGCTGCTGGGGTACCCAGGGCCTGTCAGAGCCTGCTTGATCATACATGGGTGGCCATTATTATTGCTGTGTTAATGAGTCTTATATTCTTTTTCGCATTTCTTGCCTTCTCCTAGCCTCCAGAACTAAGCAATGGAGAATCTACCAAGAAGCTCCCTCAGGGTGTTGTCTATGGTGTGGTGCGAAGATCAGATCCCAATCAGCAGAAGGAAATGGTCGTGTATGGCTGGTCCACCAATCAGCTGAAAGAAGAGATGAATTACATCAAAGATGTGAGCTACTCAAGGATATTTTGTTTTCTGTTCTTTGAAGCAGATAGAAGGGTGGAGTCATAAGCAAGGGTGGGAATGTTAAGTAGGCATTTTGAAAGTCTTATTTGGGATGGAAATGTTTCTCCATTTCTTTGTGGTGATGCTAAAGGTACAGGTATAATTTTTCAACAAGCTTCTCTTGGGTGGTTGTTACAGGCAGCGGGATCATGAGACCCAGGGCTCCTGCTGGGTGTGGTGTGGAGACTCTTGGGTGGTTTTGCGTAAGATACTAGACACACATAATGTATGTGTTTGGACAACTGTATAAACGTAGGTGTTACTGGCTACTTGTAAGAGAACCGCCAACTCAGAAAGAAATGTCTTCCTTGGAGATGAGCCTGGAGGTAGAGGGGTTCCAGGCAGGGCACACCTGGACTCTGGGTCTGGTGTTCAGTATTTCTTTGGGCTTTCTCTTTCTTTGGCCTCGAAATTGGGTCTCTTCTATACATGTGACAATGTTTGGAGAAAGAGAATAGGACACCTACTTCTGGACAGTTTTTGAAGTTGCCCCTTGCATTACCATCCTGGCCAGGGATGGTCACACCCCATCCCACACCAATCACTGACAGGGAACATAAGGGAACCTGGCAGGTCCACACCAACGATTTGGGTTGAAATGAATGTTGGGAAGACAGCCATAGCAGACAAGGCTCAGTCTAAGCCAATCAATGCAAATTCTTTGTATTTAGTGTATTTCCTCTTGTCTTTTACATTGAGAAGGCTTGGGAGTATGTGAAAAGGAAAACAAGTGGCCACCCTTCCACCATTCACCCTGTTCTGTGGCCAACATTCTGGATCACTTTCTTCAAATACTTTGATGGCTGTCTATTTCTTCTTGTGCTACCCAGTGTCCCCTCCATCCACACTAACCTGACTGATGCTGTTGAGCTCAGACCTGACTAGTTAGATAAGAGAGAAATGAACTGCTCTAATGCCCATGGGCCCCATTCACTGACCCATGGCTCAGTACTGGGGGAAACAAATGTCAGTATTGGACTGGAGAATTCCCCCAGGCCTGTGAGCTCACTGATTCTGCTTCTATGTCAGATCCTGGTTCCTTTTAGTGTGCCCCTTTGTCCTCTGTAGGCCTCAGTTTATTCACTGATAGATGGGCTCTCATTCCTGAGGTCAAAGCCTCCAGCTTTGTGAGCCTCATTGGATTTGGGGCAGATGGCATTGTCTTAGCTATTGTATGAGGGTTTTGGTTTTTTTGTTTTAAAATAACAAATGCATAGGCTGGGAGCAGATCATAGAGTGCCTGTTGCCCAAGCACAAGGACCTGAGAGTTCAGATCCCCAGGATCCATGTAAAAACTGTGTGGTTGCTGCCATCTGTAACTCTAGCACTGGTGGGGCAAACACAGGATGATCCCTGGAGCTCACTGGCCAGCCATCGTAGCTGAATAGGTGAACTTCAAGTTCGGGGAGAGTCCCTACCACAAAAAATAAGATGGAGAATGATCAAGGAAGATACCTAATATTAACTTCTGACGTTCACACTTGTGCACACATAGTCACGCACACCCATGCATACATACATGTACCACCCTCAAGAACAGGTCCATACATCATATACACTCACATACTCACATGTACATGTGCACATGAACACACACACGCGCGTGCGCGCGCGCGCACACACACACACACACACACACACACGCATGCACGGGCGCACTCTTTATGTATTATAGCCACTAGTCTTGAACACCGAGCTATATGATCTCCCAAAGATAGTTTTTCAATCATGCAAAATGTTGCATCCCAGATTGCTAAACAATGCAGGCTTTTCTCAAGGAAATATTTAGACCTTCATTTATATGCTCCATATAACTTGGGATTACTTTAGAAGTAAACCTTCTAAGTAGAGCTCAGACTCCCAAATTGCCCAAGACAAATATAGCAGGTCCAGGCTAATCCTCAGCTATTCATAATATGCTCTGAAATCACAGAACTGGTTCCGACCCAAAATTCCCAACCTCCACTATGATCTGCAATACAAAGTTAATTCCTAGGTCCCACCTTTAATGGCTGGTTGCAGATACAGCCCAGCCTGCTCATTCCTCAGTGTATTTATGAGGTTGTTGCCTTTGCTCCCTGATGGGAGACACCCTGGCCTTGTTGATTTCCCACTCTGTTCGGTGGCAGCAACACCCAGCTCAAGGTCCCGCCTATTCGCCTCTGGTAACAGATAGCACACAAGCCAGGTAGGGTAGTAAAGAGTCCTTCACCCCCTAGAATGAAGGGCCATGCTTTGAGCCTCATTTTCCCAATTGTTTGTGGCCAACATAGACTATTAGAACTCATCTGGGTAGAGGCTGGAGAGATGGCTTAGGGGTTAAGGGTTCAGTTGCGGAGGACCCAAATTTGATTCCCAGCACCTACCTATGTCAGGCAGCTCACAAGTATCTGTAACTCTAGTTCTAGGAGATCCTACACCTTCTTTTGGCTTCCATTGGTACACACACACACACACACACACACACACACTTAAAAATAAAATAAATCTTAAAAAAAAAAACCAACAACTCACAAACAAAAAAACCTCAATTGAGAACTCCTCTCTTCTCCTAAACTCTACCAATATCCATTCTAAAACAAAATGTACCTCAGTATTAGAGTTCTTGCAGAACAGGGTGTTTCTTACACAAATGTGCCTTCAGTATCAAGTCTTCCGCAGCTCCTAAACACTTACACTCAAGCCGGAGTGCTTCCCTTCAGCCATCTGGAAGCCTGACAGCTTACAGTTTGCTTGGAGGAAGCTCCCTCAAGACTTCTTGATCTGTTGGAAGACTCCTAAGAACTTTACCAAACATCGAAGGACACCAGAAGATGGGGAAACAGGGCTGTGTATCAGGTTCCACGTAACACTCTTTTGATAGACACCCACAGTCCAGACTTGCGCAGTGTTTGCCTGAGCAAGGGTTTGGGGACCACTTTCTTCTTGGTTGTACATGGTGTGTGTTCTGTGGGTAATTCCCGAGAAACTGACATCTGAATTTATGACCCCTTGGGGCCTCACATTTTTCCACCTCACATTCTAGACATTTAATTGCTTTTTGGCATTTGGGGCAGAGAGAGAGAGAAAATTAGAGGTTGCTGCTTGCTTTGGAGTGTGTTCATCCTCATAGCCATGTGTTTACAGTCGATTAGTTAAAAACTTACTGCTTGTAGAGACATGTAATTGGAAGGGGTACACTTTGTTCAAACGGGGTTTGCAGGTGATGGGTGAGTCTTACAAAGTCAAGCAGGTGTCCTTTAGCTTATTGTTTGGATGACGTAATATCTGTTCATCTTTATCCTCACATATGGTACACATTATTATTTGGATAGTTTCCATGTTTTCTAACTAGATGTTAAAAGCGATCTTGTCAACTTGTTATGTGTCTTATTCTTAAGTTTTGGGGGGAGGGGTGTCTTTCTCTTATTAATAAAGTTTCCAGCATCTTTCATGAACATGTTATAACTTGATTTCTAACTAGCATCTTTGTGGCTGTAGGTGAGGGCCACATTGGAGAAAGTGAGGAAGCGGATGTACGGAGACTATGATGAGATGAGACAGAAGATCCGACAGCTCACCCAAGACCTGTCGGTGAGTACATGCCTCAGCACTCCAGGATTGCAGGACTTTTTGCAGACCCACCAAGGGTTCAATAATGAGTGGAGATTTCTAATATAGTTTAAAACTTAGGCCTCTAGTTGGGTAGTCTCCCAGCTCCTGTCTCAACTTTTTTTTTTTTTTTTTTTTTTTTTTGGTTTTTTGAGACAGGGTTTCTCTGTATAGCCCTGGCTGTCCTGGAACTCACTCTGTAGACCAGGCTGGCCTCGAACCTGCCTCTGCCTCCCAAGTGCTGGGATTAAAGGCGTGTGCCACCACTGCCCGGCTCCTGTCCCAACTTAACTTGACTATTCTAGCACTATGACCACACGTATGACTAACTCTACCTCTCTGCTCTAGTCTGTCTGTTCCCTCCAGTCCTCTTCAAATCTGCCAGAGTCCCTCTCTGCCCTTGTACTTCCTGTACCAGCTATTGGCTGTCAGCTCTTTATTACAACCAATCAGCAGCAAGGACAACACCTGACCATCTCATAGCTTGCCTAAGGCAGGCTGGTGAGAGGCCATACAAATGACAGTACCAAAATCCTGCCAGCATTTAGCTCTCTGCCAGTACAGAATTAACAACTGAAAATACAGAGACACACCTTAATATAATGTAAGGAAGGTCACCCCAACTCTGAGGCCATGAGAAAATGGCAGCGCTTGGGGTCTGTGCTCCGTGGCCTGGAAATGTTTGTGTGAGTAGCTCGTGCTTTTTATGAATGGAGTCATACTTTAAAGGAACTGAGAGGACATCTTTAGAGTAACAGATTGAACTTTATTGTTCAAAGGAAAATATCTAATAGTCTTTGTTACAGTTGCATTCCAAGAGCAGCACAGGCTTGACTACTGAGTCATCTCTCCAGCCCCTACCCAGATGAATTCGAGTTAATGGCCTACTTGAAAAAAATGCTTTACTTGGGGCTGGAGAGATGGCTCAGCGGTTAAGAGCACTGACTGCTCTTCCAGAGGTTCAATTCCCAGCACCCACATGGTGGCTCACAACCATCTGTAATGGGATCTAATGCCCTCTTCTAGTGTGTCTAGAAACAGCTACAGTGTACTTATATACATACAATAAATAATTTTTTTTAAAAAAATGCTTTACTCTTAAAAAAAAAAAAAGAAAGAAAAGAAAAGAAAAGAAAAGAAAAGAAAAGAAAAGAAAAGAAAAGAAAAGAAATGACGTCTTAGTCCAGGGTGGCCTCAAAGTCGCGTGACCTTGAACTCCTCCTTCTCTTGTTTTCACCTCCCCCGGGAAGGGGTTATAGGTGTGCACCACTATGCCTGGTTTATGGAGTGCTGAGGGTCAGACCCAGGGCCTTGTGTACGCTCTGCCAACTGAACTACATTCTCAGCCCTCAAATTCTATCCTTAAGCACTTATTCTACAGACAAGCTCCTGCACCTGCAAAATGACTCATGGGTGAACTAATGGGTTGGTTTTTTTTTTTTTTTTTTTTTTTTAGATCATTTGTAATAGTTTTTAAAAGATGGAAATTGAAATACACACCAAGAAAAAAAAGTATTTTTTTTTTTTCTCTCCTGGCAGTACTTCACTGACTAGCTCCCTGGCCCCAGATGTTGGTTTGTAATCTATAGTTTTACTATACATATTACTTAAGTAGCTATAGCTGCTCTCAGGTCCCCCTCCCTGGAGCCTGTGGGGTGTGGATTGGTTTGGAGTGACTGTCTTTCTTTCTCCAGGTTTCCCATGCTCAGCAGGACTATCTGGACAGTCACATCCAAGCCCAGGAATCAGCCCTGGATAGCTTTAATGCCATGAACTCGGCGTTGGCATTGGACTCTGTTGGTTTACAGGTAAGCTTCCCTCTGCTTCTCCTTTGCTGGGAACCTTCTCTTACAGGGCAGCTGAGTTTACCCAGGACTGGGGCCCATTTGCAGAAAAGTCACAATGCCCTGTGGTCAGTCCTTTAAGCACAGCCACAGTAAAGGAAGTTTCTGGGAGGTGGGTAGGAAGTTGAAGGAAATGTTTCCAGCTGAGCCTCTGTCAGGTGCCCGTGAGCCACTGTCGGGTGCCCGTGAGCCGCTGTCGGGTGCCTATGAGCTGCTGTCCGGTGCCCATGTCAGTGGGGTTTTAGGCTCAGCTTCAGGATGGAGATGTCTCCTGCTCCCTAGGTCCTGGGTGTGTCTGTCTACACAACACATCAACTACCTTCTCCTTGTAACTCTGGTGCTTCAGGAAGTCCCACTTGGTTACAGAGAAGACATATTTAGCCAAAGATGGATTTATCACAAGAAGGAGCTCTCAAAGCAAGCACATTTTCTTGAGTTAGAAATGATTTTACATTGGAAAGAGTCATCTGTTCCAGAGACTGAAGACATTTTTAGTAGACACACATCTTTTTTTTTTTTTTTTTTTTTTTTTTGAGACAGGGTTTCTCTATGTAGCCCTGGCTGTCCTGGAACTCACTTTGTAGACCAGGCTGGCCTCGAACTTAGAAATCCACCTGCCTCTGCCTCCCAAGTGCTGGGATTAAAGGCGTGCGCCACCACTGCCCGATAGACACACATTCCTAATTAAGACATCCTGCCAGAGATTGGCTCTGCGCCAGCTGTAAAAGGCCTTTCAGTCTTTATGCTTCCAACAACATGGTCCCTTGACCAGCGTACAAGTTCATTTGAAGATGTTCAAAGCAAGCCTCTGGTCTCAGATTTCAAATACACAAACAATCGTTTCTGCCATCCTCCGAGTTTATTTGGCTTATCTTTTTATATCCTCTTAAAAATTCAGCCCACTCATTTTCTAATCCTTTCTGGCCCTATGTAAATAGTTTTGTGGATAAGCAAACAGACCACCATACTGGGCTCCTCCACTTCCCATAGAATTTAGTGTTTATCAACCACAGCTGATGGAGCCCCAGAGGCAACAAAGCCTGGTCAGCTTCCAGCAGTGGGTGGGCAGGGCTGTGTTTGGGTTTGTCTGGGATGCCCATTTGTCGTTGGGCCACAGTCCCATGCTTTTCCTGACTCCCTTTTGTGTATGCCAGCTTCCCCCTGGCCTTGGGCCAAGTCCCTGGTTTTTTCAGGAGCCCTTTGTTCCCTTCCTCCTATCATGAAGGGGACGTGCCAGGGCTCTCTTTCCCTCCATCCTAGGAACCATTTCATTCCCAGCTTATAGAGAGGGCTTTGCCTACCTGAGTTTAGACCTGCTGGTGTCTGCACTGTGTCTCTGGATTCTCTTCCCAGAAAAACAGTAATTTTTAGGCAGATTCATCTCATGTGCCATTTAGCTGACAATCTAGGCATTTACCACGCCCCCTCCCCATAGGTCTCTTATTAGAGCAGTGTTAGCCCTAACCCAAGGATCCTTAATCTCTTAGTTCTGGGCTACAAAAAACAGGGCCATGCAACTAGAAGATTACACTGTTGGTTATATCTGAAGGTCACTGGCTTCTTAGTTGTGCAAGAGCCCAGCCTCTGTGACTCGTCCCTTTCTACTCATTTGTTGTTATTGACAGAAACCAGACTCTTGGCTTTATTTCTTAGAAAAGCAGAGCTATAGACAGACTGTGGGTAAACTGTGACCAGCAGAGATCAGTGACCTGGCATTAAGTGTCTAGCTAGTGGCAGAGACAGGATTAGATGAATCTTGTCTCCTGGTCAAAGGCTAAGTGTTTGCGTGTCCATCTTCTCCCAGAAGGACTTGGGCATTGGGCTAGATGCCTTCTGAAGTTCCTGGAAGCTTCTGATGGCTTCAGTGTTTCCTTTGATACCTTCTGCCCTCCACAGACAGTTTCTAAACTGATTCAAGTCGATTTAGGATGGAGAGGTATATTGTCCAGTGAGGGATGGGGAATCTTCAGAGGTCATCCGTCCATCAGAGAGGACAGAGGAGATACACACTCTATCTGGCACCAGGTTCTGAGTCTTGCAATCTGATGTGGTAGATAATGCCCACACTCCAGTGTCCAGTGGTGAGAGTCTGGGGATTATAGGAATCATTTCTCTCTAATTAATTAGGTAGAGATGGGAGCACTAAACAGCAGCATTATTGATTTAATTAGCTCTGCCCACCTGGGTGTCCAGGAGCAGCAAGCAATTAACAATATCTTCCCTTTCCCCCTAGACAGGGTCTCATGAAGCTGAGGCTAGCTTCAAACTCACTATGTAGCACAGGATGACCTTGAATATGAGCTTCTTGACTACTTAAGTAAGCCACCACAAGTCATGTATGCAGTGCTGGGGATGGCACCCGGGGCCGTGTGCTTGCTGGGCTCCCTAGTTTTCTCTCTGTTGCTGTTATAATACATCCCAAGCAAAGGCAACCTGGGGAGGAAAGAGACCGGGTTTACTTGTCTTATCCCGCCACATCACAGTTCAGCATCAAAAGAAGTCCGGGCAGGAACTTAAACAGGGGAGGAACCTGGAGGCAGGAGCTAATGCAGAGGCCATGGAGGGGTGCTGCTTACTGGCTTGCTCAGCCTGCTTCCTTAGAGAACTCAGGACTACCTGCCCAAGGGCAGCACAGCCCACAGTGAGCTGGGTGCCCTCACATCAATTATCAGATGAGAAAAATTTCCCACGGGTTTGCCCACCCACCATTCTGATGGAGGCGTTTTCTCAATTAAGGTTCCCTTTTCCAGAGGACCCTGGCTTCTGTCAGGTTGACTAAGCACTATACCATCTGAGCCACAACCCCAGACTCTTAACAGGCTTCTGACACTTGTCAGGCACGATGTTGGTGAACTTTATCTTTATTCTATAAAATACTTTGCTTTTACTTCATTATAAAAATGTGGGAAAGTTGGGGAAACAATAAAATAAATCTCAATTCTGTTATGCAGCAAAGACCATCACAGGTTTGGATTTATGAATGGGATTGACCTGTGTTTACTACTTTACGCCTGCTCCCCCCCATATGACATGATATCATTATGAACATTTATTTTCCCTGGGAAAGAGTCCGTTTAATTCATCTTCCCATCCTAAGCAGTGGGTGGTCTAATGGTCCACAGCTGTAGAGAAAGCTGTGGTCCACTTAACCACAGTGGATAGGCCTCAGTCACTGTGGGGATACCTGGACACCCACATGAGAGCTGCTGCAGCTTAAGACAAAATGGGCTGCTGCTGTGTGTGTTCTCACACCTCTAGGTCTTCGTTTTTAATTTTCACCCAAATAGAAAACCCTTGTGGATGTGACTTTGGAAAACAGCAACATCAAGGATCAGATCAGACATTTGCAGCAGACCTATGAAGCGTCCATGGACAAGCTTCGAGAGAAGCAGAGGCAGTTAGAGGCTGCTCAAATGGAAAACCAGCTGCTGAAGATGAGGGTAAGGCAGTCGACCTTCCCCACTGACCTCTCTCCTCTCTCTCCTCTTCAGTTCCTCATCTCTCTTTCCCAATTCTCTTTCTCATCAGAGTTTCTTACAGGCATGGTCTGAAGGTGCCAAGGAGGTGTCTGTTCTAGAGTTGGGGTGCTGCACAAGCACTCCTTTGGGGCACGCCTCTCCAACTACATGGCTAACTACAGTGGCCGCAAGGCATTCCTAGAAGCACCATGACATTATGGTTATGTTATTGGGAAGGCTGGAGGGATGCTTCCTGGGGTATACTCAGGAGCTTTGAAGGGCTCTCCCTTCACTCTGTGAATGTTCTTTAAAGTTCCAAGGACTGCCCCCGCCCTACACATGCACACACCCCACAAAGATCTGTCCCTCTTGCCCACCGGGCTGCACGCATGCCTAAGCTAGACTTCTAAGCCTTTGCCATCCAGCGGGCCCTCCTCCAGGTTCTTACCCTGTGGGGTTTTTTAAGCACCTATTACATAATGGTTCCCATGTGGCATTTTCATACATACATCAAGTGATCATATCCGTGCCCTCATAACTCCTCCTATGCTTGCCCCAGTTCTCATGGATCACCTTCCTTGTCCCAGCTAACCCTCCTTTTGGTTTATGTCTTTTTGTATATGTGAGTGTAATTAGGATTACTTACAGGAGTATGGGTAGGGGATTATTTATGGAGCATGAGCAACCAACAACTACACCACTGAAGAAAACGTCTCTTTCCAACTACCATCAACTGCCTTCAAGAAAGGGTGTGGCTTCATAGGCCCTTCCTCCAAGACTGTGGGTTTCAAACTGTTCTGCACAGCCTTAAGCTAGTCTGTAGATCTTGTATAACTTATCACCTAAACCAGAGTATGCCAGTGAAGAGTGGAGCTGCTAATAACCCAGTCAGGAAAGCCATCTGGCAGTGCATCCTTCCCTGTGGCTGCCATGCTGTACCGTAGACTCTCTGGGGTCTCTGGGGTTGTTCCCCTGTGGGGTCCTGCTGTTACAGCCACCCTGGGGTCAGGCTTGGGTAATATACCAGCTCAGAGCTGGAGTTACAGATGATTGTGAGCCTCCTGATGTGGGGACTGGGAACTGAACTCAGGTTCTCTGGAAGATCAACAACAAGTCCTCTTAACCACTGAGCCATCTCTTCTGTGCTAGGTCAGTCTTTCTTTTTACAATTTTATTTATTCTATTTCTCACTATTTCAGAATTTTACCTTTGAAAATTAAAAAAAAAAAAATGATTGTTGTGGAAGAAGTCAGAAGTTCCTGAATTAAACCTTTGTGTATCTGTTTACCCCACAAGCACTTATTGAGCACCTACTGTTTGGCCTGTCCTGAGCGTTCCTTTTTTCTGGGGTGGTAAGCTATCAGGCAAGACAAGGTAGCCTGAAAGTCCAGACCCCTCATGTCCAGCCTACAGTGGCCTGTTTTAGAAATTGATGCTGTTTGTTCCTGACCACTAGAGCTCAAAAGGTTTTTCTTCACTCTCCCCTTTATTTTTCAAATCCTTCATAATAAAAAAATGAAAGAAGTTCCAGGGACTCAAGAGGCCTCATGTGACTGGAGTGCAGCATGAACAGGCTTCAGTCAGAGCCCTTTTCCACGCCATCTGTGCAGTAAAAATGGCAAGGGGTGGACCTGGGTTCTAAGTTATTGGTAACCTTTACTCGGGAATTTCCATCCTGTGACGAGCATCCGAGGACAGCAAGAGGGACTTATCACATCTTTGGAGTAAACACCATGCAACTCTTTAAGGCCAAAGGGCTCCTCTCTTTCTCAGAGGTGAGGCTCTCACAAGCTCAGATGCCTTAGGTGAGCAGAAGCCCGGGAGAGGGGGGGAGGGTACACCTGCAGCAGCAGCGGCGGCAGCAGCAGCAGCAGCAGCAGCAGCAGCAGCAGCGGGTCAGTGGTATGAGGTCCTCACTGAAGGCCAGAAAGGAGACACCATCTCTGGAGATCCACCCACCAACCCCAGCTCCAGTGATTCTCTCAAGCTGCAGCAGCTCCAGCTGGCCACTAAAGTCTCCTAGCCCAGTGGCCCAATAGGCCAAGATGCTTTCAAACACAACAGTTTGGAAAGCATGCGGTGTGGGAAAATGGGTGCAGATTTTTTATTTGTGTTTAACAAGGTCTGACTTAGAGGTGCGATTGTTCAATGCCATGAATGGGATCAATCAGAGAAGCTATCTTTAAAATAATCTGTGCATGTATGCGCACCTATGTTGCATGTATGCGTCTTGCCTTCTGAGACAGTCTCTCGCTGGAACCCAGGGCTTGCTGTTTATAGCTGGCTGGCCAGTGAGCCCCAGGGATCAGCTGACTGTCTCTGACTACTACTCAGTGCTGGGAGTTACAAGTATGTGCCACCATGCATGGCCCCCCTTCCCTCTTTTCTTTCTTTCCTTCTTTCTTCCTTTCTTTTTTTGCATGGGTCTGGAAAAAAACTTTACCAACTGAGACCATCTCCTCAGCACTAAGAAGTGGCCTTCTGAAAAATTAATCCTCTGAAACACCTTGTGTCCATCATCCCAAATAACTTAGTGTACAGTGCCATCTTTCACTGGTATGTGCTCTTCTCTCTCTGTCTCTCTGACTCTCTCTCTCTCATCCTCCCTCTCTCCCTCTCTTCCTTTCCCTTCCTCTCTCCCTCTCTCCTCCTCTCTGTGCCCTCCTGCCTGCTGCTTCTCTCTACTGCAGACCCCTGGGGGGTCATGTTCTGACCTCTGTGTGTAGAGATGCTAGAGAGGTAAAGTACAGGCTGCAGTTCTGCCATGAAATTCTTTGCAGGTGGAGTCATCGCAAGAAGCCAATGCTGAGGTGATGCGGGAGATGACAAGAAGGCTGTACAGCCAGTATGAGGAGAAACTGCAGGAGGCACAGCGCAAGCACAGTGCAGAGAAGGAGGTGCTCCTGGTGCGTGCGTGCTGCCTAGAACAATGCATGAGATGTGGCTAGTAGGTTTAGTTGGAAGGTTTTGTCCTTGACGTCATGAGGTTGGATGTATAGAGCAACCAGGGGACTCTTCATTCATTCATTCATTCATTCATTCATTCATTCATTCATTCATATTTATGCCATGTGTGTTATATGCATGTGTGCACTGTGCACACAGGTGCCCTGGCTCATGTGTGCCCTTATGGAGGTGAGACGTTGATGCTGGTCTTGTGCCTCTGCCATTCTCCCCTTCTTTATTATTTATTTATTTTGAGATGGAGTCTTCCACTGAACCTGGAGTTTGCCGTTCAGTCCAGGCTGCTGGCCAGCAGTTTCCCAGAATTCCCCAGCCCTTTGGCTGTGTGTTAGCTTCCACAGTGCTGGGTCACAGGCATGCATGGTCATACCCAGCTTTTACCTGCATGCTGGGGATCTGAACTCAGGTCTGCATGCTTGCACAGAAAGCTCTTCACCCACTGAGCTATCTCCCTGGCCCAGGAAATTTATTTGGTTGTTTGTTTGCTCCCATTTTCCCTCCTTCTGGAATAACCCAAGGTCTCTGTCACAAAATACACATTTCTCTAGCCAGTAGGGCCGTCACCAGCATCCAGTGGATCCTGTGTTTGTCTGTTTACTTCATTTGTTCTTCTTCGGAAACCGCCCACTTCCCCATCCTGGATAATACCCTCCCTCCCACTGGCCTTGAAAGCTCCATCCTCCCCATCCTCAGCTCTGCTATCCCCACAACTAGAAAGCCATTCTCTCCTCCTCCTCCTCCTCCTCAGTGTGGGATTGCACTGTGCCTCTGTCTAGAAGTGAGCTCACGTCCTGGCCTATCTTGGGCAGCACACGTTCTTTGAAGGAGTCCCCATCTCTGTCCCTCTTCCCCCACCCCCAACTTACTACAGTGTCTGGTTTATCTGTGTCCTTAGAGGTTTAATCAATGCACTAGATCTTTGTGGGAGGAAGATCTGGGAATGTTGGCTCACACAGTGACACTTGGAGCATTTGTGCAGTGTTTTTTTTTTTAACCCTTCACAGGCTATTTTGGTTTTTTGTTTTTTTTTTCTTTTCTTTTCCTTTTTTTTCCTTTTTTTTTTTTTTTTTTAATACTCTTAATCTTTCAGGACAGATAGTTACTATACCCATGGAAAAGCCACATGCGGGGCCAGTGAGATCGAATAGCATGGTGGTTCTCAACCTGTGGGTCGTGACCTCCTTGGGGGTTGAATATCTCTTTTATAGAGGTCACATATCAAATATCCTGCATATCAGATATTTACATTATGAGTCATAACAGCAAAATTACAGTTATAAATAATGAAAATAATTTTATGGTTGGGGGTCGCCACAACATGAGGGACTGTATTAAAGCATCACAGCATTAGGAAGGTCAAGAACCCTAGCAGATAAAGATGCTTGCTGCCAAGATGATAAGCTGAGCTTGATCCCAAAGCCCACATGGTGGAAGGAGAAAGCAAACATTTGAAGCTACCCTCTCACCTCCACACTCCTGACCACGCACACATGCACCCATGACACCCGTATCCCCTCGACACACAAAATAAAATAAATGTAAAATTAAGTTAAAGAAGAATAGCTACATGATGGGCACTGTTCAGAGGTCAAACCAGACTCATGACAGTTGAGTTCACTCTGTGTGAGACACATGGGTCCCAGGGTCATGCTTCCCAGGGAGATCATGACCCAGTGAGGCTCTGTCTGGACTTAGGTGAGTCACCTGGGTATCCAGGCCGTGCTGAGGAGAGTGTGTGCCTGTTGCAGGAAGAAACCAATAGCTTTCTGAAGGCGATCGAAGAGGCCAATAAGAAGATGGAGGCAGCTGAGCTCAGCCTGGAAGAGAAAGACCAAAGGATCGGGGAGTTGGACAGGCTGATTGAACGCATGGAGAAGGTAACAGATGCAGCCTGGGCCTGCTGCCCAGCTGCCTGGTCCCTTGGCCGCTACAGTTCGCTTGAAGCCTCAGTGCTGACTCTTGTCAGCCTCCCTCCCAGTTTGCAGTGAAATGCATTCTGTACACATCCTGTAAGGTGGCACAGAAGGAAGATGAACAAAGGTCTTGTCTTCCTCTCTGGTAACTATTGTTTGTGTCTGTAGTGCTGACAATTGAACCCATGGCCTTGTGTGTGTTGGGCAAGCCATTAGCTACAAACCTATCAG
Organism: Uromys caudimaculatus; assembly: GCA_028551405.1. Taxonomy (NCBI): domain Eukaryota; kingdom Metazoa; phylum Chordata; class Mammalia; order Rodentia; family Muridae; genus Uromys; species Uromys caudimaculatus. The sequence continues at coordinate 47,155,188 of CM052706.1, forward strand.
GTCAAGCCCATCACAATTATTTTGATACATTAAAAAAAAGTCACATGTAAAATTCCTCCTGAAAATTAATATTGCAGCAGCTAGCTCTGTGGGCGCTGCAGATGTGATCTTTATTTAACCCAATGAGGTAATGTGTTTGGAGGCTCCATCAGCACCCCGCCCCTCGTGTTTCTGGGCCATGTGTCTGGGGCAGGTTGATTTTTGCATGACACACCTAGTACCTGAATGAGGTGTGGAGAAAACGCTTCTGTGTGGGGTGAACAGGCTGACATTGGGGCGGGGGCTTACAGAGTTGACAAGCCAGTCTAGAGGCAGGAGCAGAAATGAAGCAGGAAGTGGAAGAGATAGGAAGGGAGGAGAGGAAGAGAGAGCATGGTGACACTGAGCAGCTGATAGCTGACTTCTAGGTAGGACCAAAGCTGAGTCTAGTTTCTGGGGAACAAACTCTCTAGCTACGCTGTGGTTGCAGAGAGCACTGATCCACCGCCGACATGATGTCATTAGCACCCAGTGCCAGACTCTGCATCCCGGGAACCTCCAACCTAATGATGGAGCAAGGTCCTCTCTGGGCTTCAGATAGATCTGAGGATGGGCTCTGACAGCTTCCCACCCGCTCACTACCCAGGCCTTCATGCCTCTGGACCCACCTTTGCCAGCAGGGCTCTGCAAATGTTTTTAAAGGGATTTTGCTATATTAATATCTATAATGTATGTCTAGTGAGATTTCAGTGATGACAGGCATTGTACTTTTATTAACAGTTCCCTTAAATGTTAATAAATTAAATAAATTTAAATTAAACTTAAATTTACACACACATATTTATATATTCAGCAAAGTGTATGAAGCATATAGCTTGACACACATATGTTTCTTATTGCTACTGAAATAAATTGCCGAAAAGTAGCTTTCAGTAATGTGAATTTATTGTTTTCAGTTCTGGAGGTGAGAAGTCCCAGAGTTCAAGATGTTGGCAGGTTTTTGGAAGTTTGAAAAGAAAGTCCATTCCCTTGCCTTTTCTAACTCCTGGGAGCTGCCCGTGCTGCTTGGCTTGTGGCCATACCCTGGTGTCAGAGTTAGCCTGTGATATTGTGTTAGCTCCCCAACTTTAAGTCTACAGCTTCTGCTAGCTTGATCCATGAGACTATGTTTTCAAAGTTCCCTTTTCTGTGTGAGATGGTGTGTTTGTGAGGGACTAAGACCTGGACTTCTTTGTGTTGGGGGAACCATTGTGCTGGTCCTTATGGCCGGCAAATATGTTTTATAAGTGATTACTTCTGTGTAAACACACCTTCCATAAGCCATTACCAGGATTTCAAAGCGCCTTTGCTAGATGGTTTTGAAAACGATCAGGATTCACAATGCCATGGGCCACTGATTTATGGCATAGATTATCGTTATTTAGAACTATAAGTTTTCATAAGACATATGATCCTGGACTGGCGTTCATGTTAACTTGAGTGTTTTTTCAAATCCATAAGTATGTCTATGCATTTGGGCCCCTTTGAGTTTTGAGCACTGGCCTAGTGGATGTGTGAAACCCAGGGAGGGAGTGGTGTGCAGACTTGGACAGCTGGGTGTGCCTGGTGTTCATCTTCTATCTAGCTCCCTCTGGATCCACTGATTATGTCTGTTTTAGGAACGGCATCAGCTCCAACTCCAGCTCCTTGAGCATGAGACAGAAATGTCAGGGGAGATGGCAGATTCTGACAAGAACAGGTGAGACAAGCTGGCCTTGGACTTAGAGCAACCCAGAGGTGGATATGCACATTGGTTGTGTGTATGTGTGTGTGTGTGTGTGTGTGTGTGTGTGTGTGTGTGTGTGCGCGCGCGCTTGTATACAGAGGCCAGAGGAAGATGTCTGGTGTCCTTTCTCTTATCACTTTCTACCTCACTCTCTTGATCCAGGGTCTCCTGCTGAACCTGGAACAAGGCTAACAGCAAGCAAAGCCCAGTCTTTCTGTCTCCCCTCCCCCAACATCCACAACTATGCCTAAGTTTTTTCATAGGTATTGGAGATTTGAATTTAGGTCTTCATGCTTGCCTAATCAGTCTTGCCCACGGAGCCATCTTCCCAACCCAGTGTGCACGTTTCTGATAGCTCGTTTGACTCTTGTGTTTTTATTCACGTGGTCCTCACTTAGGACAAACCTATATATAAGTGTGGCGTTGGCTGAGATCACCCAATGTAGATCCAGTTCCTTCAGGAGCTTGCAGACACGTCTCACTGCTGGCTATTAGTTCAGCGGGACACATCAAAAGAGGGCCACAAGCACAGAAGTCCTATGTGTATGTGGTCGTAACCCTGAGTGCACAGGATGCACCTTGTTAATGAGATAACTCATCAGCTGTGACGGATACCGTTTGTCCTGGAAACTAATTTTAGAATGTTGCTTGTTTCTAAGCCTCGCATTGCCCTTTGGTCATGAGCTTGTGAGACCCTGGACGGAAATTACAGGAGTCGTACGTGGTTTTCTAGAAATCACGATTTTCTAAAATGGTTTTCTAAAATCAACATGATTTTCTAGAAATCAAAAAGGCAGAGAGGAAGGAAAGCAAGGCTGAGCCAATTGGAGCCCTAGGCAAGTCACCTGACCCCCAAGGCCCTTTGCCTGTGGGATGGAAACTTTTTCTAAATGAAGAATAGTTACGTTGACCAGATGCTCATCCCTTTGTTCACATTAACCTTTAACCTACTGCCTGCTACATAGTATGTGCTGGAAAAAATACCTGTTTTCCTCGATCTCAAATATTGATTGATTGATTGATTGATTGGTTGATTGATTGATTGTGCAGGTATGTATATGTGTTACAGATGTTCTGTGGCACGAGTGTGGAGGTCAGAAGACAACTTTCAGGAATTAATTTTTTCCTTTCAGCATATGAGTCATGTGGGGAATCAAACTGAGACCACCAGGCTTGGCAGCAAGCCCCCTTAGCTGCTGAGCCATCTTGCTGGCCCTTCTCCTGTAACTTGAGAGTTTCCAAGTTGTTGGGGTCCTCACTAGTTTCTACTTCGGTGCTAATGAGGGACCTGGTATTGCTGAGAAATGGGACACAGACACTGGACATTTCCTCCCGTGTTCTCCTGTCATGACACACAGAACCATCATCCACCAGCTCCTTTGGTTAGTTTGAACCAAGCAAAGACAGAATAATGTCTCTCAAAAAAAAAAAAAAAAAAAAAGTTCAGAAATGCTCTGGAGTGCAGGGCGGTAGTGCAGTGAAGGGTTCTCTGTGTATGCCTTGACTGTTCAGTCAATGGTGAGCGCAGCAGCGATACACCCTTCTAGAGTGATATGGATCCTGAGATAATCCCTAGGGTCCACAGGAGAAGAGCACATGGCTTGAGTTTGAGTTTTTGTTCTTGAAATGCTTCTGTGAAATGCCGTGGCATTCTCTGCTGCAGTAGCAGTAGTGGGAGCAGCTGTTTTGAGTCAGGACTCAGAGTTCTCTTTTCTTTCTTAGGTACCAGCAGCTGGAGGAGGCATCAGCCAGCCTCCGAGAGCGGATCAGACACCTGGATGACATGGTGCATTGCCAGCAGAAGAAAGTCAAGCAGATGGTTGAGGAGGTAAGCTCTGAAGAAGCCTGGGGCCCAGGACAGCTTACTGTTGTGGGGAAAGATACCACTTTAGCTCACACACGACTTTGCCCAGGCCACTGTCACCACAGCCCAAAGGGACTGGTGTACTGTGTACTGTGCGGACCTTGGAGGAGGGTTTTCTTTAGACCAAAGTGTTGGTCAAGTACAGTTCATAATGCACACACTCTCCAAGCATGGTGGCTGTAAGGGACAAAAGGTAACAGAAGGTGACCTTGACTCAGGCTTTCGTGCACTTCCCAAACCTGCTCTCATCTCCTGTGCCAGCTGCTGTGCCCTCCTCGGCCTCTGGGTGCACCTCTCTTCTGCCCCTTTCATTCCTTTCCCATGATGCTCTGCTCCCGGTGTCCTCTCCCCTTCCTCTTGTCTCTCTTCCACCTTTTCTCTCTTCTGCATCCTTCCTCTCCTTAACCGTATGTGTAATATGAAAAGTTATAAATTTAATCTGCTGGGAAGTTTATCATCCTATTATTTTTCTTAATGAGAAGAAAAGCAGGTAGGTTGGACATTTACTTCTCTAAGAAGAGAAAGAATGATTTTCCTTGGCTTAGTGTGCTCTGCCTCCCTTTCTGGTGATGCTCAGTAGAAAATCCATGTGTATGGAAAATCCACAGCTAGCCACATGTCATTGTAGATGTTTCTTAGTTCCTTAATTTAAAAAAATTGGTAAATGAAAATCAAATAGAAAAATCTGAGAGAGAAATAACAGTAGTAAAAGGGTTATACATATCTGGGATCTAATTTTCTAGCTTGAAAAACAAAGTCCAATGAATTAAAAGTTTGGTTGCCAGGAAAAAACTATTTTCCCTTATTTAATCACAACTTAAAAATGTGTCCATTTTGTGTATGCCCATTTATGTGCGTGCTCATGTACATGCATATTCCATATGTGTGTGCTTGTGTGTGGAGCTTCTTTGCCTTAGGTATCACACACCGTGTATTTGGAAACAGGGTCTTTTACTGGCCTGAAGCTGACAGTTAGGCCAGACTGGCCGGCCAGTAAACCCCGGAGGTCCTAATCTCTACACTTATAGGAATGGGATTACAAGTGTGTACTGCCACACCTCGCCTGCACTGCCACACCTAGCCTTTTCCATAGGTTCTGGGATCAAATTCTGATTCTCATACTTGTGAGAAAAGCACATTACCAAGTGAGCGTCTCCCTAGCTCTGTTATTAAAGGAATCATAAATTTATCTACTTTCAATAAGTTATACACATGACAGATAAAACTAAAAGCGTATCTACTTTAGCAGTCTAGGAAATGCTGGGGTGTTCATGGAGTAGGGTAAGGCCGGGAACTGTGAGTTGGGGAGAGACGCTTTGTTTTATTAGGTCTAGAAGAAACTTTCTCAGTAGAAAAACTCTTGTCTCCAAACGAAAAGTATGGCCTCACTGTATTGAGTCTTGTCTGGCCTGCACATGAGGGAGTGGGATGGCAGAAGCTGGGGAGGAGCCAGGCTGCACTACTCAAACCCTTGCGTTCACGGGGAGCACCATCAGCAGCTGTGATGGGCGAGATCCCGCCGCACCTCCCATGAGCAGAAGCGTATTTGCCAAGGGAAGGCATCATCATTGCAAGGACCCTTGGCACACCTTGTCTGCCTCTGGGTTTCTCTCATGTGTAGGGAGATGCCTTAATTTATGGGGTTCTCTTTCCTCACAGCAGGGGTGTCTGCTCCTATCTAGTATTAGAGAGACTATGAGTAAGCCCAGGATTGATTGGCTTTTGGATCAGTTAAACCCTGTCTAGAAGGAGTTGAGACTGACGTCATAATCAGAGACTGTTTTTTTAAAAAGATCATTTTAGACAAGTTCAGAATACTGTTTTATATCCTCTCTCCAGAGTATAATAAATGTCCCTAATTAAAGGGAATGAGGAAACATACACATAGATCTGGCTCTCAGCATCTGAGGCATTTTGCTCTAGAACCTTCTAAGGATTCCAACATTTTTGGATGGTCAAGTCTCATATATAAAATGGCACAGTCTTAGCTGGGCAGTGGTGGTGCATGCCTTTGATCCCAGCACTTGGGAGGCAGAGGCAGGCAGATTTCTGAGTTCAAGGCCAGCCTGGTCTACAGAGTGAGTTCTAGGACAGCCAGGGCTACACAGAGAAACCCTGTCTTGAAAAACCAAAAATAAAAAAATAAAAAGGCACAGTCTTTGTATACTCCAGATCTAATCTTCCTATGTTTTTTTGTTTTGGTTTGGTTTTATTTATTTTTTTAAATTTACTTGGAGAGGTCGTCCTCCCATCTTGGTATGTAGAGCGACCTCAGCATGCTGATGAATCAATAAATTTCTCTTGCATTTTGCATCAAAAAAAAATTTACTTGGAGAGAGTGCATGTGTTCCCTATGTGAGTTCACTACTTGTTTGAGCCAGCAGAGGGCGTCAGATCCCCCTGAAGCTGGCTCGTGTGGTTGTGAGCCACTGGAGATGTTGTCTTCTGGAAGAGCTGCAAGTGCTCTTAACTGCTGAACTGCCTCTCCAGTCTCCCTTCTGTGTATTTTAAATCATTTATAGATTACTTACACTACTAAAGACAGTATAAATTGTGGTTTTTCTGTATTGTTTAGAGAATAAAGATGAGGGAGAAATCTATACATACTCAGCACAGATGTAATTTTATTTTTTTCATACAATTTTAATCTGCAGCTGGTTGAATCCACAGTGGTTGGAGCACAGAGGGCTGATCCTGCATGTGTGTGGTGTGTGTTTAAACAGGGAAGTGTGCAAAGACTGGCGTCCATGCCTTTTAGTTCCCATTTCCCACCCAAGCTTCTCATACTGAGTGTGAAAGTCAGTGGAGTGAAAAGGACTCACTCTGAGACAGCATTCTGAGTGGCACTAGTGCCACCTGCCGGCTTCCTGGGTTTTAACAGCGAGAGGAAATTTGTAAAAGTCTATTCTGAATTTAAGATCTTTAAATCGGGAAGTAAAAATAATCAAGTTTGTCCAGCACATTGTGGTCATGCCTACAGAAAAAAAGAATAGTTTAAAAAAACCTTAATTATTGTGGGTGTTTATGAAGATACCTTGTTTAGAGTTAGAAATGTGACAGAGTACCATGGACAAGTAAGCATGTCCAGAGGAGCCACCAGGCCGGATAAGAGCGGGGAGTTGTAGGAATTCAGAGGGAGTTGTGGGGGCTGGGGAGGATATGGCCAAGGAGAGGTGCTGGAGCTGACTCTGGTCTTAGGAACGGGTCTTGTGGAGCCAGGGGAGTGTTGTTCTGGTGCAGGGCCAGGCCAGAGCCACCGGGTGGCACTCTCAATGAGGAAAGCATTGGGTCTCTTTCAGTGTACAGACAGCATTTCTGATATTGGCTGCTCTAAGTATTTAGACTCAGATCGCAGGTGCATCCCTTACAAAGTGAGGAGGTGAGCCCGGGCTTGCTAGCGTTGTTCTAGGATTCCGGATGACCTGCAAGGGTATTTGGTGGAAATCTGCTGAGACTGATAATGTTCTTTATTTTATTATTTCTGTGTGTGTGTGTGTGTGCATGTGCATTTGCACAACAGACGTGTAGAGGTCAGAGGATATCTATATGGGGTCGGTTCTCTCCTTCCACCTTACACAGGTTCCAGGGATCAGACCCAGGTGGCCTGGCTTGCACAGCAAGTGCCTTTATCCGCAGAGCCATCTCTCCAGCTCCACCATGTTCTTAGATAAAGAACCGTCTTTTCTTAGGCCATGTCTGTTGCTGTGAGCTCAGCTTTGTCATTATTTTACATAAAGAGGGTCCACACAAATGCACCTCAAAGGGAGTAAGTGACAGTTCATTCTGGAGCCAGACTTGAATGACCATGGCCTGGAAAACATGCATTTAGGGTACCTCAAATGTCATGTTACAATGACAATGCTGTGAAGTCTCTATAGTTACAGAACAAAAGGAAGTCATAAACCAAGTCACTTTTCAAATACATTGTTAGGAGCATCGGCAGGCAGGGAAATCTCTGCTTTATGTCTGAGGTGCTATCTGATGATACTCTTAGCTTTGGGTGGTTGACCACTAATGGCCTATTAAATTAATATACCTCAGAAGGTTTCACAAGACAGTCATGAAAGATACTAGGTCAGATACAGCTGGGCAACTAATAACAGCCCAAGATAATTTGTCTCTGGATCTGCAACATTCCTACTCTCCACAATCAGCAAGTTCTCATCAGCCACCAGCCTTGTAGAGTCTTAAACACAGGTGTGGCTTTTTCTGAGAACTTTACTTCATTGTAACAAAATCAACAAAGTCACAAGTCAATCACCCCAGGTCACTTGGGCCTCGTTTTGAAAACTGCATACTGAATTAGTCATGGAGGAATGCTGAATTCCCACTTCAGAGGAGAGGTGTATTTTTATCTGTCAACACCTGAATGCCGAGGGAGAGGCGCGGTTGAGCTAGTCTAGGTGCCTGTGGGTGCAGCCAGGGACATTTCCCCTCCTCCCCTGAAGCCCAGAGGTTTGTGCTGCAACTTCATCTTTCCCAAGGTTGGGACTCCTTGGTGATGTCTCCTGCCATTTTTTTTTTTTTTTTTTGGTCTTATTTTGATGATAGCAACTTTGATGAAACTGTCAGTAGGGGCTTATCAGCCCCCCAAATCCAGCTGTCACTACTGAGTCTCTTAAAAACCTTTTATGTTAAGCAATATATTTTCCCCACCTCAGTAGGACATCCCTTTTAAGAACATTGATCAAAATGCAGGTGGTTGGCCCAGCTTTTTCTTTGACTCCATGAAAACTTGGCTTCCATTGTGCAGAGCAGTAAGGGCTTGTACCATGTATTGAGACCAAGCCTGAGCTCCTTAATTATTTTCCAGCTTAACTATTAAGCATCGTTTCATTTTTGTTGCTCACCCTCTTTTGTGATGGAGTTTTCTTGGTCTTTGTATGTATGTATGCTTGCATGTATGAGCACATATGTGCCTGTCGAAGGCCAAGGCTGATGCCACGTGTCTTTCTTGATCGCTTTTCACTGTGTTTACCAAGGCAGGGTCTGTCACCAGACTGGAGCTCACTGGTACAGCTAGTCTAGCTAGTCAGCTTGCCCTGGGATCCCCCATTTCCACCTCGAAGTCATTAGGATTATAGGTGGCCACCACCCACCTGAACTTTTTATGGGAGGGTGAGGATTCAAACTCAGGTCCTTACACTTGTGCAGTGACAGCTTTATCCACTGAGCATCTCCCTGGCCACCAACAGAGCTGTTTCGTTAAAGTGAGAAGATAGAAAGAGTGATGTTCCCCTGTCTGCTTCTCTACCTTGCTGGGCACTAGAAAAACTTTCAAAGCTGGCAGATGCTGGTAGGAGCAGGGGGGTATTGGGTTCTTGTGCTTGCGTGTGTGTGTGTGTGTGTGTGTGTGTGAATTCTGTAAGTATGTACATGTATATGAGTGTGTGTATGTGTGTGTTGTGAGTGTGTATGTGAGTGTGTGTGTGTGTCTAGTACCCAGCAGACTGGCTTTCCTTATAGAGTTTCATGTTGTCAGAGTGTCTGGCCAGCCTCCTTTAGAAGCTCCTGTACCCAGTGGCAAGCTAGCAGTGAACCTAGTGCAGGGCAGCACATACAAGAAAAGCCTGGTGACTAGCAACCAGGGCCAAAAGCAGAGAATTTAAAAACTGGTCCATCTCTTCCTGCTAGCCTAGGCTCTGGGTCCTGGAAGCATTCTGTTGCATCATGACAACATGCAATAGAGACTGTTGGTGTCCACAGTATAGGAATGTCCCATAGGTGACCGGGGTCCATCAGATTCACAGGTGTGTCCAACAGTTTGACATAGCAGCGCAGAGTTATTGACAAAGCCATGTCCAAGAACGAGCGCGCACACGAGAGAGAGAGAGAAAGAGAGAGAGAGAGAGAAGAAAGCAAGCTCATTCTATATATTACATAAATTTATGGTTTTGTGTTGAGCTGCATTCATAGCTGCTGTCTTGGCTTCATAAGACCTGTGGCTGTGGGTGGAGCTGCCTGAAGGCTTTGCCAGTCGGGAGTGAGGTCAGTTGTTAAACAGAAAATAGAGAATGTGTGTACACACGGGCTTGCCCTGGGGGTATGTGTGAGCTTTCCCCTTGTTTGCCTGGACTTGTCCTTGCCCTGGTTTAAAGCAGTGGTTCTTAACCTTCCTGATGCTGTGACTCTTTAATACAGTTCCTCATGCATGAAATTATTTTGCTGCAACTTCATAACTGTAATTTTGCTGCTTTTGTGAATCTTAATGTAAATATCTGATATGCAGGATATCTGATATGCAACCCCTGTGACAGGCTCATCCGACCCTCCACAGGTTGAGAAACACTGGTTTAAAGGGTCCCTTTCTTCTGCCTTACACATGGCTACACTGCCCCAAGTCAGTGAACAACAAAATGTAATGCTTTTATTAGCAGGGCCTGCCTCTCACATGGAAACCAAAGCAGAACATGTTTGCAATTTCCAATGAAATGACTTTCAGCTCATCACCTCTGACGTTTTGCAGAGCAACAGTGCCATGGCCTTGGGGAGCCGAGTCCTCTCCGAATAAGTTTCTGGCTCTTTAACCAGTTGGTAGAGCAATTTCCCTTCTGTCTGTATAAAGCAAGCTTCTGAACTGGCCCCCTCACAGGCCCCAAGTCCACACACACCTCCTATAGTCAGAGATCCTTATGCTCCTGTGAGGAGTGGCCTAGAAGACACCCATAAATTTGAACTTTTGAACTAAGCAGACCTGTGTTTACCAGTTGTGAGACTTTGAAAATTTATTCATTTCCCTTTCTGAAAAATAGAATTAATAAGAGTGCCTACCTGAGAGTATTTTGTGGGCTAGAATTAAATGAGTGTGTGTATATGTATATGTGTGTATATGTGTGTGTATGTGTGTGTATGTATGAGATTTCATCTGTCAATCTATATTTCACTTATGGTCATTGAAACAACATGGAAAATACCTAATGAATACTAGCTACTACTAATATTACTGCTCTCAATAAATGGTTTCCTGTGGTGCAGATACAATGTGGAGGTAAGTGATCAGAGTATCTGGTTGATAGCTTCCCCATCCTCAGGACTGGCCTTCTTCTCTGTGGGAATCTTGGGAACCAAACTGACTTCTCTTCTTTTCTATGCTGTGTGCTACTCTCTGGCTTAGCCATCAAAATACTTCTTCATTGTTTGATGTTGTTGTTGTTTGTTTGTTTGTTTCTAAGTGGGTCTAGGGTCTCGTGTTGCCATAGACTCACTATGTAGCCAAGGATGACCTTGAACTTCTGATCACCCTGCTTCCACTTCACAAGTTCTGAGATGACATGTGTGAGGGTCTCATGCATGCTAGGCAAGCACTCTGCCAACTGAGCTGTGTCCTTTATTAGGCTCTTGAGTAGAATAGTTAAATTTTCTCTATCTCAAGAATCTTAATATCTTAAGTGGTTCAGCTATTTGTTGGCACACATTCATTTCAAAATTGTTCGAAGTGCTGAGATATGCAACACAATAGGGTGCTTTGGGCAAATGCCCTGCATCCCCGGTACTTCCCATAGCTGGTAAGTCAGTCCATGGGGGTCAGGGAAGAGCCATGGCCCTGAAGCTTCAACCCTAACCCGCTCAATTGAACTGTCCCTAGATCATGTCGCACGAGCTCTTCTCTACATTTAGTCTCTGGCTCTTTGGAAGATGATAAGATGGTAGAGGCAGAGGTGGACGCATCTTACTGGGTGTGAGTAGAAGAACACTCGTACACTCTGCAGGGAAGAGTTGGTGTGTGTCTGTGCTGAGCCCTGGAACAAACAGGGAAGATATGCTATTCATCGGAACCCTTGGTCCCTGTGGGGCGCTCCTTTGGGAGAACACTCAAACAGTAGCCTCCACACATACAACCTTAAGCTGCAGATCAAAGAACGCAGAGATCTACAGGATATTTCGGTTTTTTGAAACTTGGGTTCCTAGACATCAAAGCAAGAACTGCACTGAAAAAAGACTACTAAAAATAATTGAGAAACTGCCAGGTGGAACAGCCCCAGGAGATGGCTCACTGAGGAGAAGGGAAGAGAGGCAAAGAGCGTCAGCGCTCTGGGAAGGAGGCGCCCGAGCTGGATCACACTCCCCAAATGCAGATGTGGCCAAATGTCCTCATAATTTGGTTTTATTTGTATATGGTGGCCCTCATATTTGCAGATGGCCCTCTGGGTGTCCTTTCTCAGTGACTATCTACAATCATTGTCAGTTTATGTCTCTCTCTCCTTGTTTAAGGAAAATTTGGTTTGCTTCTAATCCTCTGGGCATTTTGCCTGAATAGACATGGTTCAAACAACTTCAGGAAAAATGGGAGTGTGCCCAATGAAAAGAGAAATACACCTAGCTAAAATATATGCAAGTGAGATAAGCAAGACATGCGTTGTGCATGATTTATCTTCATAGAGGCCTTTGTTAATAACCAGCATGCTGTTATTTCATCAAAATGTAGCAAGGGTTGCTGGGAGCTAGCGGGTGGTATGGCAGCAGTGTTAGTTAAGGGTGGTATCAGCCTCCATAAGCCAGACCTGGGTGGCGGTGTGAGTATCTCCCTGGCCTTGGCATTTCTACAAGTCTTTTGTTTTGTTGTTTCGTTATAGGAAAATGTGTTTGTTGGGTGGACGCTGTCTCGTCTTTTTAGATCTGTGTTCTTGTCAACTCTAGCTTAGAGGGGCAAGGACAAGAAATGAAGCAGAGGAGGGATCTTGGTGACATGAACTTGGCTGTGGCCCATTTAAAGCTGGACCCTCACATACTCTGTAGGGGTTTGTGGAGTGCCAGAGACAGTGGAAAATCACGCATCCCCTCATGATTCTAGGTGGTGACTTACCTGCACTCTTCCTAGGGACTCAGTCTCTGGCATCTCTTCTGGAACAAGTGATTACCCAGTTTCAGAAGGTGAAATCACAGGACTAGAAATCAAAGGGAGTAGCCTTGAACTCCAGAGAAGGTGGATCTTGGGTGAATCTCTCCTGCCGTGGTGTGCTTATGTCTGGCTGAAGTTTTTCCTCTCTTGGGCTGTCCTTGGAAGCCAGGGATGTCTTGTTCTGTGGATGGGATTGAGAGTTGCCTGGAGTGTAAACACCACTCTCTACGTGTTTCCTGAATGCTGCTCTCTCCTCCTGTCCTGATCCTGGTTGTAGGCTAAGTAGTGATCTTCTTAGATCTGGGTCTTTTGCTTCTCAAGGGCTTACCCCAACATACAATCCTGGGTCTTAGATCTATGTCTTCTGACCTAGGTTAACATGGTATCGCTTGACTTAACCATAACTTGCTACCAAACCTGACTTGTGTTCAAATTCTTTGTCACCCTCTCCGCCCCTTTCCCTCCCCGGGCTCTTATTTGAATCCTTTGCCTGGACTTCTAAGGCTGTTTCTTATCTTCTGGCAACTCCCCACCTCATCTAAAGGAGGTACTGCTCAAAACTTGAAGCAGGATTTATTTATAGCCAGTGAACATGTTATCATTTCAGAGTCTAGTGGTTCACATAGTATAGTCACTCTTTATTTTAAAATCTTAATGCTTTGTGTAAAATATGACGTTTTTAGACGTACCACAAAGAACACAGTTGGGTCAGCCTTTCTTCTCTATGTATTCTTGAAGAAAAAGAAAAACCACAAGAACAGACAGGCCATACATAGCCAGAGCCTTTGGTGTGTAGTCTTTGTCAGCCTGGTGAATGTTCATGTGGGTTGGGAAGCAGTGGTGTCCTCGGCTGGCTGGCCAGGCTTCTGTGAACTAATACTCAGGCCCTTCACTGAATTTTAAAATCAATCCCTTTAGCTTCCCTCCTGACAATTTGTACAAACTCTCTGTATTGTTGGATCATTTATTGAAAAATACTTGAGTGATGTTATCATCTGCCAGTCAGTGGAATTTATTTGTGGCATCTCTTACATAAATACTGAGTTTTTCTATGGTTACAGTTATCAATTTTCCACAGTGTTGTATGTCTTGTTTGTCATTTTTTGTAATAGTTTTAAAGTTGTGTTTGTTATCTTTTCCTTTCATTGGAATTCACATGTCCGTCCCCTCCCCCTTCCGTCCTCAGTTTTGGTCTATGGCACTTTTACCATATTTAGTGTGTTTTGTCTTTGTCCCTCTGTGGTCTTTCTTCTTTTTTTTGTTAGTGTCTTTCTCCCCCTTATAGAATGGAAGCTCTGTGAGGGGCAGGGTCTTTGGCCTGTTTCATTCATGACTGTATATATCTAATGTCTAGAATGGTCACTGGTATCCAGTAGGTGCTCAATAAATACTATTTTTGGACAAATAAAGACTAAGCCATCTGGAATTTATTTTTACATGTCTGGTGTGACCAGGGCCTGTTCTCTGTCTCATCCTGGCTCATGAGAAGCTTGGTTTTCAATGTCATTGTCCACTGTGTTTTTTTTATGTCATCTTTGTCAAGCTGCAGTTCTTTCCCCTATGCTCTTGCTTTAAATATTCTTTTCCTACCTCTCTGCCAGAGTCTATAGAAAAGCCCAGTCTTTAGACTTGGGAGTTGGGTATGGGGAGGAGGGAGAGCCCAATCCAGCCTATTGGTAGCTGAGATCATCAGTGAGCCTTTAAGACATACCTTCTGAAAAGTGGGTATAAACATGGACAGAGTTCCTTCTCACAAGGGATTTTCTGAATGATATTTGAACTCATCAGAGGGTGGAGGAATATGCTAAGTGACATATCTGGTTCTACGCCTTGTGCCCTGGGAACTCAGAAACTGGACAGTCTGTCCTAAACTCTGAGGAAATGAAATCTGGCCTTGCCCTCCCTCTGCTTCTGACAGGCTTTGTGTTGAGGACAGATCCACAAATTCCTTATCTTTTCCAACATTCTGATTCTTTTTCAATAAAAGAAAACCAACCATAACAGTACCTGAGAGATGCTGGTATAGACTGACTGATAGCATGTGTGCCAGTGCTTTATTACCACAGTGCCTCCAAAGGTGAACTAATTCTCCTGTGGGTGGAGTCTGTGGGGAGGGGCAGTGTCTGGATGTGTCTTGCAGGATGGGTTGGATTGTTCTAGGCAGAAATTGAATGGGTGGAAGAGGTCATGCTAGATAAGATACTGAGTAAATAAAACCAAAAACAGGAAGACCAGACCTTACGGGTGAGTCCAGGTATGGATCCGGTTTGACTGGATTACACGAGGGAGTGGTCAGTGGAGAGGCTGGAAAATGTGAGTTGAGACCCATTGGGGTAGGCGGTGGTACTGAGCCAAGACCAAGGTTATGACCACCATGATTCCTCAGCATGATCCTATTGCTCAAGGGAGTCTGAGCCTCAGAGTGATGTCCTGGATCCTGGGCTAATAGTAGCAGGGAGAACCCTGCTAGTATGGCAGGGTTCATATTCACAACACCAAAACTTTAGGGATGGTTTTTAAAGGACCATTTTTAGCATCCATTTTTTTGCTGGCTGTGAACAGATGCCCATTGCACTGCTCAGAGTCAGCCTTCTTCCCAGCTTCTGGGGGTTCTCTCTAAACTCATATCCATCCAGGAAAGCTCGGGAACAGATAAGCCAGCTGCTGCTTCCTTTCTCCATCCTATTTGCCTCCCCAGGAGTTTAAAGAATCAGGGCCTCTCCTGGGGATGATGTCACATACTGTGACCTGTAATCCCAGAACTTGGTAGATGGGGACAGGAGGACCTGAAATACAAGGTCATCATCCACAGCTAGCCTGGGCTAATGAGACCCTGTCTCAGAAAATAGGATGGGTGGGGACTGCTGGGAAGATGGCTCAGTTGGCAGTGCTTGCCATGAAAGAATGAGGACCAAAGTTCAGATCCCTAGCACTGACCAAAAGCTGGGTGTGATAGCACCAGGCAGACACCAAGAAGGTCTCTCGAGCTTGCTGGCTGCCAGTCTAGCCTAATCAGTGAGATCCAGGTTCAGTGAGTAAGACATCTGCCATCAACTTCTGCATATACACATATGTGTGTACTAACACACATATGTGTGGACAACATAGACAACATACACACACACACACACACACACACACACACACACACACACACACACACACACACACACACCCCTTGACAGCCCCAACCCCAGCCGGTCCTTTGTCAGGCAAATCCCACACTATCATTTGTTTCCAGTCCACCCTTTCCCCCAGGCCACGACCACAGTGCTAAGGTGTGGTCCTCAGGAGGATAAAGCAGACTAATCTCTTAACAGCCAGGTATGGATAAAGAAAGGCTGGGTCACAGCATTAGGGAAGCTGTGGCTGGGGTCTCAGCTCTTGCCAGTATCTTGAACCTTGGTTTCTTGTTGGGGGTGATAACCACTTTGGTTGTGAGTATCATAAACTAAGCCATCCAAGGCCTGATACCCAGTACACGTCTTCTTTCCCTCCCAGTGGATGCAGAGGCCCTGGGAAGCCACTGTGTTCATTCTTTCCTGACCTCTCCATAGCTAAGTCATTCTTAGGCACCCAGGAGGATCTGCATGCTGTTCTACTCTGAGAAGTTGAGTTACCATCAATCTAGGATAGAAATCAAACCAAATAAGATTATCTTAGCTCAGAAGCCCATTTCAATGGATCCCTTTGACTAGCATAGTTCTATTATTATATATTACTTCAAACTTAATAGAAAAAATTGATTAAAATATGCACCCCGTTCGTATCCAGCCTGGCTGAATGCCACAAGACACATTAATTGAAAGTGGATTTCCACTGCCTACTCAAGCCCATGAAGATGAAGAATGCTCCTTTCTCCTCTGGGCCTTCATTGATTTTTCATTTTCTCCGCTCAGAGCTTCATTTAGCAATTTTTCAGTTTCATTTGGTGGGGGCCTTGATTCATCCTCTCCCATGAGGTAATGCACCCTCTTCTTCATCCTCCTGAAGCCATCTTTGCAGGCTGTGTTAGCGCACACACAGTCTGATCTTGTCAAATTGCCCTGTGCATTACTATTTTCAAAAGGAGGCTAAGATTTTTTTTTTTTTTTTGGTTATTTGGTTATTTCAAATGTTATTCCCTTCCCAGTTTTCCCTCCGAAAACCCCCTATCCCACCTCCCTCCCCCCTGCTTCTATGAGGGTGCTTCCCACCCACCCACCCACTCCCACTCACAGCCCTAGCATTCCCCTACGCTGGGGCATCGAGCCTCCACAGGACCAAGGGTCTCCCCTCTCATTGATAAGGAAGCTAAGCTTTATTTTTGTTTTTGCATTTTTATGGTATCTTTTCCTTTACCAAGGAGAATGAAATTTAAACTTATAACTTAAAGGGATAGAGACATAGCTCAGTGGCAGAATAACTGCTCCCAAAGGCCTGGGTTCCATCCTCATCATTGCAAATAAACCAATCCAAACAAAGCTCCAAAATCTGACAATAAGCTGACAACTTGACAAAACTTCTAGTCCTGGCAACTGGTACCAAATCAAGCCCTTCAGGAGAAGGGTGGAATATGCTAATTATGTTTGTGTTTTTCACACACATGTTGTGTGGTAAAAAGGAGCAAACCTGATTCCCAATTTGCTGAGAGTATAGGTATTAACTCTGCCAGATCATGGAGCAAGAGATTGGGTTAAAAACAGGCCCTCTCAAGACAAGAGGAAGCAAAAGAGAGGTGGACCCTTGAATGGAGTTCTAGAAGGTTCTTCCCTGTCCTGTAAAATCCCTGACTCAATGGATCCCTAGTGGTTTTGAAAACGGTATTGGTATAGGGGAGGGGAGATAATTGGAGAGATTGCTTAGTGAAGAACACTTGCTGCTCTTATATTCAGGGTTCAGTTCCTGGAGCTCACAACTGCCTACAACTCCAGTTCTGAAGGATCTTACACCCTCTTCTGGCCTCACAGGGTACCAGCATGCATACGGTGCACATAAAACTCATGCAGGCACATACACATAAAAATTAAATGCATTATGAAAACAGTATTGAGGATCTGAGCTAGTTTCTTTGGGGTATTTTATGTTTTCAAATACCATGACATTTCCCATGAGAAGGCTGTAGAGACTCAGAATAAAGTTTTATGGTTTTATTTTGATCTAAAGTTCAGTTTGTGGAACATGGAGTAGCATTTATACATCTTTGACAAATGTTTCAATGAAAGAGTCAACAAAGTTTAAAGCAGAAAGCCCTGGTTAGGTGGCCAGGGTGTCCTCAGGAAGGAACGAATAGCACAGCAGAGTCTTGGTGATAGTGGGCGTGGCTTCTGCATTAATGTTAATACACTCCTCCCCACCCTTCAATCTCTGACCTTAGATACATGAGCCTGTAGGCCTGGTGGCTATCCCTAAAATGAAAAGCAACCATACAATAAAACAGACTTTAAAGGAAATAGAAAAATGCCATAAGCATAGCCTGGTTTCTTTCTATTTCAAGAGCTTAAACAGTTGAATCAGTGTGACTACTGGTATTTTTTGTTTCGTTCTGTTTTTAGCTCTGAGAAGGCAGCCATTCATGAACACTACACAGAAGTGTTTCAGTCCATTCATGAATCAGGCAGTACCACACACTAATGTTTCAGTCCAAGGTGTCTCAAGGGGCACAAGAGAGAAGCTTTAACAAGGTGTTGTCGGAAGCAAGACAAAAAAATACTGAGAAGTGAGGAGGTAGTTTGGTTCCTAGACTGCCTGCCTACTGTGCACAAAGCCCTGGGTTTGATCCCCAGAATAAACTAGGCATGGTGGTGCACTCTTTAAATGAAGACTGGAATCAAGTTCAAGGCCATACTTAATTACATAGGGAGGTAAAGGCCAGCCTGGGATCCATGAGACCAAATTTAAAAATCATGTGTGTGTGTGTGTGTGTGTGTGTGTGTGTGTGTGTGTGTGTGTGTGTGTGTTTAAATTAGAAAGTGCCTGGTTAGAAGTTAGTTGGAGGTTTCTGATCTCTGAAGCACCTTGCTATTGGTTTATGGATGGGTTCTGCTTCGATATTTGCTTCTGATTGGTGCTACTCCTACTTAAGGGCAAGTT
Organism: Uromys caudimaculatus; assembly: GCA_028551405.1. NCBI lineage: Eukaryota > Metazoa > Chordata > Mammalia > Rodentia > Muridae > Uromys > Uromys caudimaculatus. Next base: position 47,173,707 of record CM052706.1, read on the forward strand.
ATTGACTTCTGATTAAATTAGGTTTCACCTTCTTAAGGAAGTTCTTGACTAGTAACTCCCCCTGAGGTTCTATTTGCTTGGGTCAGAACCCCAGACATTGAGCCCTAATTATTTTAGCGCTTTCCCAGTTTACAGTCTCTCAACTATAAGAGCTTCTCCCAAACCATCACCATCATGGCTGGTTTGTCTTTGTCCCCGTATAGTACTTCTAATTGTGACCAGCAGGGTGTTTATTTCTTTGTTTAATAATGAGATCTTACACTGTAGCCTAGATGGGTCTGGAATTCACTATGTTGCCTCTGCTGGCCTGGCACATGTGACAATCGTCCTGCTTTAGTCTCCTGAGTTCTAGGAGCACAAGTGTGAACCACTGTACCTACCGTTGATGGTGGTGGTTGTTTGAGGCAGACTCCTGTAGTTCAGAATAGCCTCAGACTTACTATGTAGCTGAAGGTGACCTTGAATTTTGGGTCCTCCTGCTGGCCAGTACCCCCTGAGTATGGATCTTACAGGTGTGCACCACTATCCAGTTTTATGAGGTGCTGGTGATCAAACCCAGGGCTTCATGCATGTTAGGCAAACATTCTACCAATAAGCCACATCCCCAGCCCCCGACCAGCAGTTTTTAACATGACTTTCAGTACAGATTCAGGAGGGAGGAAAGCTGACTGTACACCTGGCTCTGGGACATGTCATCTAGCTGGAAGGAATCTTGCATGCAGTCTGCTGCAGTGTGCTTCCTCTTTTATGAGGCCTTTTACACATCTGTTATCATTTCCCAGTAGGCTAAGAAAATACCTAGAGAATATTTTTTCTTAACAACCTGTGTCGATTGTGTCTAATATCAAATGCTTATTTGCGGCTGTATTTCTTCACTAATTTCTCCTCACAGTTCCCAAGTTCCATATTGAATTATTGTGCTTCCTGAGCCTTGCACAACTGGGTATTGGTCACATAAATCCAGCTATAGATGGGGTGCTTTTCTATCATTGGACATACAATGACCTGAATCCTATGTGTTACCATTAGAAAGAAAAGCCCAGAAAGTTGCAAGTCTTACAACTTCACAATACATAGAGTCTGTTCTAAACTATTTCTGGGGGAGGGGGTGGAGTTGAGTGTGTGTATGTTATGTGGGGGGTTGTGTGTGTGTTATGTGTGATGTGTGTGTGTGTGTGTGTGTGTGTGTAATGTGGGGGGTTGTGTGTGTTAAGTGTGTGTTATGTGTATGTGGGGTTGTGGTGTGTGTGTGTGTGTGTGTGTGTGTGTGTGTGTGTGTGTGTGTAATGTGGGGGGTTGTGTGTGTTAAGTGTGTGTTATGTGTATGTGGGGTTGTGGTGTGTGTGTGTGTGTGTGTGTGTGTGTGTGTGTGTGTGTACATGTGTATAGGTGGAGGAGTGTGGGTGGTATGTGGGTGCATATCTGCGTGTGCATGCTTATGGAGGCCAGAAACTCTAATGTCAGCATCATTCTTCAAGAGCAATCAACTTTCATACTTTTATTTATCATCTATCTGTTATCTCTCTGTCTTTCATCTATCTATCTATCTATCTATCATCTCTGTCTATCTATCTATCTATCTATCTATCTATCTATCTATCTATCTATCTATCATATCTGTCTATCTATCATATCTGTCTGTCTGTCTATCAAGACAGGGTCTCCCACTAGCCTCGAGCTTACTGGCCACTAAGCCCCAGGATTCTTCTAATTCCTGCTTTCCAGCACTGGGCTTACAAGCTCAGCACCATGCCTGACTTTCTAAATGAATGCTCTGAGAATCCAAGTCAGCCTTGTAACTACTTGACTTACTGAGCTATCTCCCCAACCCTGTTCCAACATTTTTGTATGCTTTCTTCTTCATCTTGTTGGTAACTATTTTTGAGCCAAATTGGGAGGAATCCTTTTACTACAGTAATCTGTTTCCAAAGCAGCTAAAGAAACTGTGTAGTTTGTGAGCCCCCTGCCTCTCCAGACAGGGTCAGTGTGTGGCTATGCTCAAGAGTGATTGCTTAGCTCAAACTACAGATGCAGGTGTCTCAACTGTTGTTAAAGAGGAGAAAGGCAATGATAAGTTATAGCAAGCTACAACTGTCATTTCCCTTCTCCTTAAAAAAAAAATTAAATTAAAAATTATGTATGTGTACCTGCTTATCTTTATGTACACCACTGTGTTGCACCACTGTGTGCAGTACCCACAGAGGCCAAAAGAGGGCATCAGGTCCCCGGAGCTGCAATTCTAGACAGTTGCATGTCACCCAGCGTGAGTGCTAAATCCTGGTCCTCTGCCAATGCAGTAAGTACTCTTAACCACAAAGTCATCTCTCCACCCCTTCCCTTTAAACATTGACTAAGCCTGAAGACTTAAAAACTTGGCATCTCTTTACTGTAAATCATCTGTTCGTGTGGTGCAGACCCATGCTGTTAGAGACAGGCCTTAGAAAGTATCATTTTAACCTCAGTTTAAAGATAGCAGGTAAGATTATATGCTACCTAGAGCTGGACCTCAGTGTGACATTTAAATTCAGCTAATAGAATAAGATGAAGTCTTGTTGAGGTTGCCTATGAAAGTCTGAAAAGTGGGCCCCCTGACTTTTCACTTCTTAACACCTTAGCTTGATCAAGCCCAGTATTTTTGGGTCATTTACCACCACCTGATGACAGCTAGACCTAAATGCAGCTTTTCTGAAGAATAATTGAACCTCCTGAAGGTCAAGTTACAAATTGGAATGCCTCAGGCAGTCACAGAGGACCTGGGTGGTAGAGCAGGTCTGTAATCTCAGCACTCAGTGGGAGGAGGCAGGGGGATCAGGAGAAGTTCAAGATCTTTGGCCTCATAGTTCCTAGCCAACCTGGGCTATGTGAGTTCCTGTTTCAAAACATAAATTGTGACAGAAAAGAGGGGCTGAAGGTTAGTTCAGTGGTAGAGTGCTTACCCAGCATGCAAATGGGCCTAGGATCGGTCCTTGGCACTGTATAAACCTGGTGTGGCTGCATATGAAGAATGCTCATTTAGTATAATATCACCATTGCTTCAGGAAGCATGTTTGCCAAACACTTATGTCAGAGGCCCCTGCACCCTCTGAATCCTTTCCGTTATCCCTTCTTCCTCCCCCAAACCAAATGTCTCCTCACGGTGACATAAGCTCTCCCCTTTCTCAAAAAAGCTCCCAGAACATTCTCTGTCATGTCTCTTGACAATGCCTTCACCATGGACTGATTTATAGTCATCACTCAATATCTGTAGTGTGTCTGGTTCTAGGATCCTCTCTGCAGACCAAAACTCTGAGAATTTCAAGTTCCTTTAAGACATGGTGCAGCACCCGTGCAGTTTGTACACACCCCTTTCCAGTCTCCTTAAGCATCTATGGGTCACTTGCAAGTCCTAACAAAATACCAACACTAGGTGAATAGTTTTTATACTATATAAGGAATAGTAGCAAGAAAACAATTTGTCCACGTTCAATGCAGATGATAAACTATTTCTGGACTAGAGTTTGGATATGAGATTGTAAGGCCCACAGATAAGGAAAACTGAGGTCATTTTTAAAAACTTTAAAAACGGAAGCCTAGGGGCCAGCTGGGTGGTCTGTGTCCTCCCATGAGATCCTCATCTTCCTCTGGCCTAATTTTAGTGTTCAATGGAAACCACATCTCTAGTTTCCTTGACCCCCAAGCCATTTAAGAGTCCTTCAGAGGCAGGAAGGCTGGGTGTTTGATGTCACTTTTTATGCTATTTAATGGACTTTTTCTCCTTACCAACTTAGGCTCTTCAGTGAATTTCAGATCTCATTTTGGCTGCTACCTAAAGACAAGTCATTTTAGGTCAAGGGACATAGTTCAGTGGTAGAGTGCTTGCCTAGCATGTAGAAGGTCCTGGGTTCAATACCCAGTACCACCAAAAGGCAAAAACAAAGCAAAACAAAAAACAACTCAAAGTTAGTTTTAAAAATCATAAGGGCTGGAGCCATGAGCCAGTTGTTAAAGAACTTGATCTTAAGACATGAGGACATGAGTTTGAATTCCTACCACTCATGAAAAAGCTGGTCATGGTGGACTGCACCTGCAGTCCCAGTGATGATGAGATGGGACAGAGATAGCTCTCGCTGGGCAGTCAGTCTCATGTAATCAACAAGCTCCAAGGTCAGCAAGAGACCAAGTGTCTTAGTCAGAGTTTCTATACCTGCACAAACATCATGACCAAGATGCAAGCTGAGGAGGAAAGGGTTTATTCAGCTTACACTTCCTCTCTGCTGTTCATCACAAAAGGAAGTCAGGACTGGAACTCAAGCAGGTCAGGAAGCAGGAGCTGATGCAGAGGCCATGGAGGGATGTAACTTACTGGCTTGCTTCCCCTGGCTTGCTCAGCCTGCTTTCTTATAGAACCCAAGACTACCAGCCCACAGATGGTACCACTCACAAGGGGCCCTCCCCCCTTGATCACTAATTGAGAAAATGCCCTACACCTGGATCTCATGGAGGCATTTTCTCACCTGAAGCTCCTTTCTCTGTGATAACTCCAGCTGTGTCAAGTTGACACAAAACCAGCCAGTACACCAAGTCTCAGAACATAGGGTTGAAATAACAGAGGAAGATACTCAGGGTCAACCTCAGGCCCCATATGTGTACGCACACGCACATGTGCATGCACAAGTGTGCACACGCACCAATCTGTATCTCGACACACAAAATCTTGAGACTGTAGGAAGGAAAGGCAAAAGAGCATTATGACAATGATTTTTGTAAGCCATCCCTATACAAAAAGGAGAAAAATTACACCATTTAGGGTGGGGGACCCAATCCTACACCAACCTCAGAACTGTTTCTCCTCCCTAATCCCTTCAAGGGCTTTTATTTTCACTTTGGTAAACTTTTGTTTTTCTGTCCCTCAAGGCTTTTATCAACACCACACACACACACACACACACACACACACACACACACACACACACACACACACACTTTGCCACGTGTTGGTTTCTAGTGTTCCTGTAGTACGCTCCATCATGCTGGTATCTCGTGATTTATGACCGCTTCCTTTAGTGCAAGGCATTAACGTTATTTCCATTTTCTCTCTATTATAAATAATGGAAGCAAGAACATCTCTCTACATGCAGCTTTTTTTCCTGTGTTTGAGTTATGTCCTTAGGACAGATTCCCAGGAGTGGGATTAGTGGGTCAAAGGGTCTGAACAGCTTTATGGCTCTTAATATTTATTGCTAAGTGGCCAGAAGGGTCATTCTAATTTACAGTGCCACCTGCAACGCACGAGCATCTCTCCCTCCCAGGCTTGCTGACACTGGCCTCTTCAGGCACTACTTTGGGGGCAGATTTCAGAGGCGTTTAGGTAACTTGTTACTTTCTTTAATTTCTATAGTTATTAAAAAACACTAGGCATTTTACTTTAAGTAAATTTACCTGGTTCTATTTTGTATGGCTAGATTTTCTTCCCAAAGGGTGATATATTGTGATATCGCTTGAAATTTAAAATATGCTGTAATAAAAATGCCAAATGCAGACCTGGGGTATAGGTCAGTTGACAGAATGATCACTGACTGGGTTTGCAGGATGTCCTGGGTTTGATCCCCAGCACTGCATAAAACTAAGTGTGGTGGTGCAGCCTGTAACCCTAGGAGGAGGGTCAGGGGTTTAGGTTATAAACTACATGGAGTTTGAGACCAGCCTGGGGTGGAGACTCAGTCTCAGAGTGAGTGAGTGCCCAATCCAGCCAGCACAAAGAAAATAATCAGTGAAGCCTGCTAGGCTCGTGCCAGGTTCAGCAAATGGCTGTGTAGTGGCAGTGGTTCTCTTTACTCCCCGTTTCTCCTGTCCTGTGTTCCATGTTAAAGTGAATCCTGCATGGTGAACAGTGCCTGTCTAAAACATGCACTTGTTCTAATAACCATAACGCTGTCTGTCATCACGCCAACAAAGTGGCAATTCCTTAGTTTCAGTAAATACCAGGGTGTAATACAGTTTTCCAAAGTATCTTTGTTTCTCCTGCATTGTTCCACTCACCACACACATTCTTACATTTCCTCCTCCTCCTTCCCTCTACCTCTTCCTCCTTTTCTTCCTCCTCTTTCTCCTCTTTCTCCTCCTTATCCTTCTTTTGTTTTGTTTTTTTTGAGACAAGATTTCTCTGTTTGACAGCCCTGGATATCCTGAAACTTGCTTTTTAGACCAGGCTGGCCTCAAACTCACAGAGATCCACCTACCTCTGCCTCCAGAGTACTGGGATTAAAGGCGTGTGCCACTACTATCTGGCTACATTCTTACATTTCTAAAGTTGGGGCTGGAGAACTCAGCAGTTAAAAGCACTGGCTGCTCTTGCAGAGGACTCAGATTCCATTCTGAGCACCCATATTGCAGCTCACCTTTTGTAGCTCCAGTCCCAGAGGATCTGACGCCCTCTTCAGGCCTCCTTGGAAAGGTCACATATGTGGTGCACATACATATATTTCAGGCAAAACACCCATGCAACATAAAATTAATTAATTTAAAAAGTTCTCATATCAGTGTGTCAGAGAACTTTATTTTTGAGGGTACCTAGACCTCCCCTGGTCGGATATAGTGTAGATTGTTCAACTAGTCACGTATTTAATGGAGTTGGTTTTGTGTTTTCTAGAAACAAATATCATATGTCCAAGTTAGTTTATATTTTGTCCAGTGGATCTTTGTGATCTATGCCTACATAGTGTTTCTGGATGGAATGATCAAGGTGCATCCGCTTTTCCAGGTGTCACTTGGTCCCTTCCATGGGAAATCTATCACTTTGCACTGACAGATTTTTATAAATGGATGTCTGAATGCTCAGATACACAAGCTTGTTGGAAAGGTAGCAGACCATTGATTGAATCTGCATACTGATCTCACTCTTGTTCAAGACATGACCTGGCACAAAGTACCCTGGTTCTTGCTCTTAGAGAACCTCTGTTCTGTCTCAGGACACGTGGTTTCTGAATGAAAAGCCAGGAGGACTGCAGGGCGTGTTACATATGTTACACATGTAACGTGATGTTACAAACGGGGCAGAGCAGCCCACATCTGCCATGGAGCCAGTCCGGCTTACAGTGTTCCTTATGAGTCGTTAGCCCTCGGAATTCCATGAATACTTTTAGTGATCTTTTCCCCCAAGTAAACTCTTGACACCTGGTTGGTCAGATACAAATATATTAAGAGAGGTAACTCAAAGTTTGAAGTGCACAAGCTTCATCAGCCTATGGTAGATCATTAATCTCTGTTGACTTGTTTGAGTCTGTCTTGAAGCATACTCCCCGAACCCATAACTTGATAACCTTGTTATCAAGATCCAAACAACACAGTCCATGTGGGGAGGTTGGCTAAACAAACCTAACAGGATATCCCTGGGTCTCAGATTCTCCTGCTATCAAAGGTTCTTAGGCTAGCTGGTGATCCAGGAAAACAGAATACATAAAAAAAAAAAAAACAACAACAACCCAAAACAAAACAAAACAAAAAAACCCCTGAGATGTAGCTCAGGAGGGTAGAATGTTTACCTGACATGCACAAAGCCAGCGTTCAGTCCGAAGCACCCCATAAAACAGATGTGGTAGTACACACCTGAAATCCCAGCACTGGGAGGTGGAGGCAAGAAGATTAGAAATTCAAGGTCCTGTCCAGCTGTATAGTGATTGGAGACTCATCCTACCTCAAAACGGGGGAAAAAAAAAAAACTACATAAAAAAGAAATCTGTACACAGATTCAATGCAAACCAGTGAAGGTGTTTCTTCTGCCTGCTAATTACATTTCAGTCATATAATTCTACATTTTTGTTTGATGGTTTTCCTCCTGTCTCTTTCTAGATTGAATCGTTAAAGAAAAAAGTGCAACAGAAGCAGCTCCTGATACTGCAGCTTTTAGAAAAAATCTCTTTCCTGGAAGGAGAGGTAAGAGGCTATGACTCTGTTACATCGGCGTCTTCCCCGTCATTCAATTTTACGTTGCTGGTCCTGCTGAGGACACTTAATTAAAAATATGGCTATTTCCTGGCCTTATAAAATTGATTGAAGGTTAACTGCCAGCTCCGCAAAGGAGCCCTGATGGCTCCTTATTCTCCGCTCTCTCCATGCTCTTGCCTGCCTCTGGCAGCAGTGTTTTCAAAGGTCTGGTGCATCTCCAAGGATTCTCCCAGCAAGCCCAGTATGTTGTCGCTACTCATGAGTTCTCGAGGATATAGGGCTTTATAATTCGTGAATGACCTACACAACATCCCTCACATGGTTTACTCGGCACCTTTTAAAACTCCACAAGAAGGATTGTGATCTCTGTGAGATGAAAAAACAGGCAGAAAAGGGAGTAGTGTCGCCCAAGCTCACCGAGCCATGAAAACCCAGAGTCCAGTTGGAGAAAAGACTCCCAAAATCCAACACTCGTCTCTGTTCCCCCTAGTAAATCTGCTTTAGAGGTGACTTAGTTACACCAGCATCTTGGAGTTGCTTCATAGTCTTGCTGCTGGCCTTTTGAAAGGCATTTGGGGGGTTTTGTGGCAGTTCCAGGGAAAGAAATTATGAGTTGGAAGAATCTTAGGGGGTTGGGTGTTAATAGAAAGAGCTGAAATCCATTTTCCCCGTAGGCTCTTTATTAAGAGCTTGGCATTGAGCCTTTGCCTTCTTTGACTCCACAAAGAGCTGGCTTGCCAAGCACCCGTCCTTGTCAGTGTCCCTCTGTGTAGCCCTTCCCCCATGAGACGCCAGGGACATGATGGTGACAAGGGGGAAAGCAGGATCTCATTTGCTGAGTGCCTACTGTGTGCAGGGTATTGCCACTTCCTTTCTACATGTTCTGAATAACATAGGTACAAAGAGTGGGATCTAATCCAGCCTAGTACAGCCGCTGGATCGGCTTATTGACAGACTGATCAGAGAGGTTCCTTATCTTTATAAAGGAATCATAATTATATAAGTGTGGGGCAGTTCCAAGAGAGTGCACAGGAAATGTCTGGCACAGGCTGGAGAGATGGATCAGCCATTAAAGGCTAGACTCACAACCCAAAATATAAGGAAATGCAAGGTATACTGAGTGAGCCTTCTGCTCTTAGCTTATTAAAAGAGCTACCCTTGGAATAAACGATATCTTCCCCTTTATAAAGACGGGACTGAGTTTCAAGAACATCATTTCCTGTCCAGGCTTATAGTAGAGATGGTGTGTCTGAATCTAGAGCCTACCTCCTTGCTGCGAGGTTGCAGGCATGACGAGCTAGTCATTTGCTTGGATGGATGGACTGCCTATGGCTGCCATAACCAGGGGCCTTCATGGCTGCTAGGAACCTGGTTTCAGATTCAGGCCCATGAGTCTTGGTGTCCTGGAGGTGTTCCCACTCATGTCTTCCCCTCCTTGGTCACTGGGTCCAATACCAGATTTTTTTTTTTTTAAGACAGTATCTCAAGAAGCCCAGGCTATCCTCAAACTCACTATGTAGCCAAGGGTGACCTTGAATACCTGCTCCTCTATCTCCCAATTACAGGGTTTCAGGTATGTGATGCCTCCCTGGTTTCCAGCATTTGTTTTTAAGATTTCCTTCAGAAATCACAGCCCTGTGTATACTAGGGTTAGGGGTGCAAATGCATATCTACCCTGGTGACAGTCAAGAATCCCTGGAAGAGGTCTATGTGTCCAGAGAGGAGTTTTCAGAAGAGGGGAAAGAGATGCTGACAGAGACAGAAGCTCGCCCCAGAGGACCTCCCACCTTGTTTCTGCCTGTGGTGCTCCCGTGCTCTCCAGAAGTGTCCAGGGTAGTGTTGTGCATGGGGCAGGGGTGGGAGTGGAGCTCACAAACATATGCTTTGTTTAATGCACAGATGATTCAGCTCATGGTTTGGGCTGCTGGGATGTGGGTATCACTCCATGCTGGGAGGTGATTCCAGGAGTCCCCAGAATAGAACAGGGAGATAAGCCTGGGAAAGGACTCTCCCCTCTGTGGGCAGCCAAGGCTCATGGCCCTGGGCTTTCTGGGATATGGTATGGAACCAGCTTAGCTTATCTCCAGAAGACTGAGCATTCACTAGCCCTACCAGACAGTGGCTGGCATCTGCTCCTGGGCTTCCATCCGTTTAGCCACCTAGGCAGGATCACTTTTCCTGTGATGCCCACAGGAATCCTCTGGTAAAGACTGAGGAGATGATTTGTGTCAGGAGGCTGTGAGCATCAGAGGATGCAGGAGGGTTCTACAGTAACAGCCATGTTCATCTCAGAACAAGATTACTCTTTCTTAACCATTTAAATACCGATTGTAAATCTGATAAACTTACCAGGGCAAATATAGCCAGTTGCTCTTGACCACTTCCCACGTTGACTTTAAATAGCAGACAAACATAAATCACATGAAAAAAACTTAATGCGGTTATACTTAAATATTCTAAAATATCAAATATCACAATTTAACCCAAGCATTATAAGCACTAGGGAGAATGCTCACTTGGGAAAGTAGTGACCTTAAAACGGGAGGACCGGATTTAATTCCCAGAACCCATGTAACAGGCAGGCAGTGGTGCCACTCCAAGACAGGTGATTCCTAGGGCTCCTGTCCAGCCACCCTAGTTTAGTGAGCTCCAAGCCCATGAGAGACTGTCTCAAAAGACAAGGTGGAGGCCTGAGGAAGACAGCACACACACGTGTCTGCACATTCATCAACACACACAAAATTGAGATTTATTTTGTGATTTTATTTTTGGTCATAGTTCCCAGTCTTGAACTTTGCAGATGACAGTGTTGGGATGTAATCTCAAAAGGTGCATCATGAGTCTGTGGGACACTAGATTCTGTGCCCTGGCCCCTCATTATCTGTATACAATGAGCAGGTCATTCCGCTCACCGCTTGGACTCCATGAATCCATGTTTTTATAAAGAAGCAGGAGGAAAGAGAGGACTCATTTCACCTCTGAGATTGCTATTATTTTTAATGTTTGAAAGCTTGCTGCCCCACCCCCACCTCCACAAACTACATCAAGACATTAGACAAGCAGTCCAGACAGAGACCACTCAGTACCTGGTCCTGGGCTCATGGGTGGTGATCTGGAGCTTCCTTCTCTTTCAAGTAAGAATCTCGATTGCTCCTTGCTTTAATCATTCACTCTTACCTGATGTTTAAGGTTATTAGGTTATACATGCACACAAACCTCAAAAAGACACACCAGATTCCCAAAAGCTCCCTTTTGCCTGGCCCCTATCCCATCCGTTTTTTGTTTTGTTTTGTTTTGTTTTTTTCTTTTTTTTTCTTTTTTCCCTTTTTTTTTTTTACTAATCTTCTGGAGAAGAGATACTCCATTCCCCATTTCTGACATTTACACAAAGTGTCCTGGGGCTTGAGAGATGGCTCAGAGGTTAAGAGAACCTGCTGTGTTTACAGAGGACTGGAGTTCAGTTTCCAGCACCCGTGTCAGGTGACTCACAGCCACCAGTAACTCCAGCTCCAGGGGACCTGATGCCCTCCCGGACATCCCCACGCAGAGGTGTATATATACATGTAGACATATACAATGCTCATAAGTAAAAATTTTAAATGTTTAAATGTTCTGCATCAGCAAGAGTGCTCAGTGGGTAAAAGTTCTTCTCTGGGACCCACATTGTAGGAGAGAACTGATCCTGCAACTTGTCCTCTGATATCCACAGGTACACATACACACACACACACACACACACACACACACACACACACACACACACACATGAAATGTAATAAAGACACTTTTGAAAATATTCTCAAAATAATGAGACTGTAGTAGTTAAAAGTGGTAGATGCTCTTGTAGAGGACACAGGTTCAATTCCCTGCACCTACATGGTGGGTACAGTATATAATTGCAATTCCAGGGCATCTGGCACCCTCTTCTGGCCTCCTTGGGCACCACTCGACGAATGCACAGACATGCAGGCAAACACTCATACACGTAAAATAAAAGTGAATACATCTTTAAAAGAGTATCCTATGGACTGAAGAGATGGCTCCACAGTGAAGATCACTGCTCTTCCTGAGATCCTGAGTTCAATTCCCAGCAACCACATGGTAGCTCAACCATCTGTAATGGGATCTGATGCCCTCTTCTGCTGTGTCTGAAGACAGCAGCAGTATATTCACATACATGAAATAAATAAATCTTTAAAAAAAAAAAAAAAAAAAAGAATGTCCTAAAGTAAAATTAGAGGCCTGGTCTTCTGTGAGTGGCTAAGCCTTCCAGACTGGATTCTGTTTTTTCCTTGCTGACAATCTTGAACTTCTGGTTATATTAAAGAGTCACAAGAAATGAATCCAAAGTCTGGTTTGTATCCATCCTATCCTTAGCATACACAGAGCAGGGCACATGCCTCTCTGCGTGTCTGTGGGACACTTCTAAGACTCTCATTAGGTTTCCTGGGTGACATTGTGGCTGCAGCATGGCTCCCCTCATGTGTTTTGTTGGACATGTGCTTATCTTGGTGTCCCATTCAGCTCCTGGTCACTGGCTTCCCTGAGCCTGAGGGGAGCTGGGAGAGGAGGTCACTGTGGCCTGTGTGTGTGTGCATGTGTGTGTGTGTATTTGTACGTGTGTGTTGCTCTCCCTCACATGCCCAGGCCAGGCTCGTCCTTCCTGGAAGGCTTACAAGTCTCCCTGTCTACACAGTGGTACTCATTGCACACACAAACACAAGGTGGTAGTGTTTGAAAGCAGGAGAAGCAGACATCGCCCTCAGTCCCAGAAACTTCTGCAGAGTACAGTTGTGGTGACAGACGGAGCTGTTCAGTCATTTCACTTCTTTTTATTATTCTTTCCAACAGCAATGTTACAAACAGGCATACAATTAATACACAGTAAGCTACATGCCCCAGAAACGCTTCCTAATTAAAAAATCAACAAAATGTTAACACGTCTTACAGTCACCCTACTTCTCTATCACAAGATGATTTGGGATTATTTCCTATTCTTTTCTCTTTGAGGCAGGGTCTCATGTAGCTGAGGATGGTCTTGAACTTCTGATTCCCTGTCTCTGCCCCCAATGTGTGGGGATTAGAGGTTTGTGCTGCCTTGCTGGGTTTTAATTTTACTGCCTTTGTTTTCCTCGCCTTCCTTTCTGTGGTTCAGGCAGTAGTGTTAGGCCTTTAGCAGCTGGTACATGTGCGCACACACGTGCACACACACACACACACACACACGCACACTCACATACAGGTGCATACATGCATCCGTGTTAGATGCTTTCCTCCAGTTCCCTCCACTGTCTTATTTTTTAAGATGGGGATTTCCAGTGATCCAGGAGATTCTGGATCTCACTGATTTGGCAAGATTAGCTGGCTGGTGAGCCCCCAAGCTTCTCCCATATCTGCTTCCTAGCACTGGCCTTTTTCATGTGGGTTGTGGGGACCAAACTCAGGTCTTCTTGTTTGTAATGCAAATACTTCACCCACCGAGCCATCTCCCCAGCCCTAACTTCTTTTTTTCTTTCTTTTTTTTTTTTTTTTTTTTTTTGGTTTTTCGAGACAGGGTTTCTCTGTGTAGCCCTAGCTGTCCTGGACCTCACTCTGTAGACCAGGCTGGCCTCGAACTCAGAAATCTACCTGCCTCTGCCTCCTGAGTGCTGGGATTAAAGGCATGCGCCACCATTGCACGGCAGCCCTAACTTCTTTTAATTGGATAATTTCTATTAATGTGCCTTTAGATGTACTGATTCCTTCCTTTACCATCTTGATGCTTTAGTAATTGTTATGTTAATATTATGTTATTATATATTGTTTTTATATAAAGTATGTAAATATTATAGATAATATAATATACAATATATTACATAACATTTATATAATACACATATAAATATTAAAATTAATATTAATTAAGAACAATATAATACTATTATTATAGTAGTAGTAATAATAATAAATGTTGTACTTCTCTATTCTAAAATTTCCAGTTGAATCTTTCGTGGCTCTTCTTTATTATTTCTTTACTAGTTCATTACCTGTGAGCATATTTTTCCATTATCTCTTGATCATAATTATGATGGAAACATTCAAATCCTCACCTGCAAAGTCTAGCATTTGGGTGGCATCAGGACTGTTGTTTGTCCATCACTGTTCCCCTAAGACCAGGTCACATCTCGCTGACTTTTCCTGTGTGATATAACTCTGGGTTCCAAACTAGGCATTGTGAACCCTTTAATGTGGAGACTGTAGATCAGAGGTTCTCAACCTGTGGGTCTCGACCTCAGGATCTTTTCACAAGGTTTGCCTAAAAACATCAGAAAACACGGATATTCACATTACGATTCATAGCAGGAGCAAACTTACAGTTATGAAGTATCAGTGAAAATAATTTTATGGTTGGGGGTTAACACAACATGAAGAACTTTAATTAAGGGGTCGCACGCAGCATTAGGAAGGTTGAGAACCACTGACTTTGATTCTGTCTCATGTTCTAAGAAAGCAGGATCTTCCCCTTAAAAGCGAATGAATTTGTCTCAGTTCACTTGCTTACCACTCAGATTCATACTTCTTTTAGTTTACCCCTCATAGGCATGCTACATAGGTCTATTAGAGACCTCTACTGAATCCAGAACACATTGGGGGGGGGCGCTACTCTGGCTCTCATCTTTCCATTTGTTTCATAGCTTTGGTGGTTTAAGGTTCCCTTTGTTGGCCCAAAGAGGGTATCCGTTCTCCTGGAGCTGAAATTGCCAGTGGTTGTGAAGCTGTCCAACATGGGAGTCTTCTCCTTTGTTTTTTCTTTCTCTAGTGACTTCATTCCCTCGCCTGACTCTGATATTTCCCCTTCTGGGTTCACTCTAATACTTTGTAGATATTTTTGTAATGTTTCACATTGTTCTTAGTTCTGCTTAGCCATCTGTACCCTAGCAAGACCAGCGTCAGCAGGGCTGCACATCGCTCCGTATTCCTTCCTCTGGTCACTGCCTTCCCCCTATACTGTCTGACATACAGAAGATACATGCTATTTAAAACTGATCTCATTCAGTTTTCATGAGTATTACTTTTTAACTTCTGTACATCTGTGGGCATCTCATATTATACACTGAATGCTCATGAAATTAAATAAAACATTTTGGGGCCACTTGTTCACCCTTCCCTGTGTGCCAGTCCAGGCAAATTTACACCTTTTATGTCCCCTGTTGATAGATCCTCACCCTGGTTAGTCCATGAAGCCTTCAGGATTTAAAGTCTTTGCACTAGAGAGGAACAGGCCATGAGGGCCAGAGCTGCTGGCAGGAGAGACCTCTTTTGCCTTTCTCTTTCCCTATAAATGGGAGAGTCCAGAAGAGTGTGCCCTGTCCCAGTAAGCCAGCATCTCTTTCTTTCTAGAGATTGATGACAGAGCGGGACTGTAGGTCTGTCATAGCTCATCAGTTGCTAGGGCATGGTGGGCACATGGTCTTTCTTTACACCATTTCCATGTCTCAGAACCTCATGCAGACCAAGGTTTTACACAACAGCTCCTTAGCATTGCTCATTCAAAGAGGTCTATTGAGTGGCAACCCACGTCGCTTCAAACCAAATAACCCTGTTTCTCTGGGACTTTTTTTTAACCCTTCCTTTTTAAAGGTTTGTTTCTTTTTATGTGTATGAATGATTTGCCTACACTCCTGCCTAGGCACCTTATGTGTGTAGTGCCCTGAAGGCTAGAAGAAGGCATTGGATCTCGTGACCTGGAGTTAACAGACAGTAGTTAGCTGCCTATGTGAGTGTAGAACCACACTTGGGTCCTCTGTAAGATCCATCTTTCCAGCTCCTTCTGTGGGACTTTTAAACTTCTATGTGGCATTTAGTATCTGGGACCTGTGTTTCAGCTCAGCTCAAACTTTTAAAAAAGAGACAAATGCAGTGATTACTTTTCTGATTATTTTTTAAAAGCTCATTGTTTTTATTTATATATTTATTCAGTAAATTTTATCTTGTATGTGTTACTCATCCAGTTTCAAGAATCTATCCAAGATAATAGATAGGGCCTTTATGGTTTTAAAATTGAGTCTATTATTACCAAAAAAAAAAAAAATACATAAAAGAACTTGTTAAAAAATCAATTGAGGAGCTGGGCAGTGGTGGCACACGCCTTTAATCCCAGCACTTGGGAGGCAGAGGCAGGCGGATTTCTGAGTTCGAGGCCAGCCTGGTCTACAGAGTGAGTTCCAGGACAGCCAGGGCTGCACAGAGAAACCCTGTCTCAAAAAAAAAAAAAAATCAATTAAGGAGCTGGAGAGACAGTTCAGCAGTTCAGAACTCTCGCTACTCTTGCTGAGGACTCAGGTTTGGTTCCCGGCACCCATATCAGACAGCTCACAGCTGCCATAACTTCAGCTCCAGGGGATCTAACACTCTCTGGAGGCAGGCGAGTGTGCTGGACGCCCTGGATCTAGAGAGAAGCTGAGCCAGCAGCCTCATCCTCAGCTTTCTGGCCCCTTGTCCTTCATTCTCCCCATGGGGCACATTTCTAATTCCTGGGCATCTAATCATTAGCTTATGCAATGTTTGGCTCCAGCTTTTAAAAAAAAAATCATGAGAAGTATACAGAATGCTAATTTTAATCCCAAGGAGCTCATTCTAGTTTATGTGTTTGAGATTTCTGAATTTTTCCACACCTATGAAATACTAATTATTCAGTTATAGAGGCATTTCCCACTAAATTAAATTAATAGACTTACTCATTTTATAGCTTAGTAAGGGAGTGTTAAAAATTGACTTGCACCTTATTTATAATGCCAAAAATGCGATAAATATCTAACTGGCCATAATATAAGAATGGTTAAATAAATACTGTACATCCATACAATGGGATACTGTGATCCAGTTAACATAGTTTGTTGACACAGAAAGAAATCTAGTAAATTTGGGGAGACATCTATAACACATTGGGGTGTGTGTGTGTGTGTGTGTGTGTGTGTGTGTGTGTGTGTGTGATATTCACAAACATGCAACAGAGCTCATATATATAGGTCAGAGGACAATTTGTAGGAGTCAGTTCTCACCTTCTACCATGTGGGTCCTGGGGTTCAAACTCAGGTCATGAGCCTTGGCCACAATCACCTTTACACACTGAGCCATCTCGTTGTCCCTACAACAAATTGTTGATTGAAGAAAGCAGGTAATGCTACAGCATAACCAGCATGCTATTTTCACATATGCACACCTTGACGTGCATGTGTGCACACACATGGAGAGCTTGGCATAGTGATGGGATGGAGGTATTTTTCCAACATCAACTCTGTAAGGCACACCTCGTGATAGTGGTGCTACAGGCTTGACTTACTAAATCTGCCTTCTTCTCAATTCTAGAATAATGAACTACAAAGCAGGTTGGACTATTTGACAGAAACCCAGCCCAAGACTGAAGTGGAAACGAGAGAAATTGGAGTGGGCTGTGATCTTCTACCCAGGTATTTAGGAATTTCCTGTTTTTCTGACAAAAATCCTTCTTTGACTTAAGAAAAATATTTTCCTGCGCTGTGATGAACAGAATCGAATTCTTCCTGTGAAAAAAATGCGGCTCTAAAGCTAAGTGGTGACTTCTGAGTAGGCAGAAGAATTATGTGGGGTAGAGGAGACAGTGAAGGAGAAACTGAGGAAGCCCTGACATCAGTTACTGCATGCCTTTGTTCATTCTTCATTCATTCATTCATTCTGCAAACTGTGCCAGACAGTTAGGTTACAGGAAGAAACAAGATTTATTCCTGCCTGAGAGCAGAGTGTGGAGGAGGGACAGGAGCTAGGAAGACATTAATAACCACGTTAGAGGCTGTGCTGGGTACCTGAAGAGGGAGCATCCAAATGAGCAGAATTCATCCATTCCTTAGTACTATAGCTAGGTAAGTTCAAACGTCTGGTTTGAATCTGGTTTGTCACAATGATCTTAGACTGTGTGCTGGCTAGTTTTATGTCAACTTGACACAAGTCAATGTCATCTGAGAAGAGGGAGTCTTAGTTGAGAAAATGCCTTCAGAAGATCTAGCGGTAGGCAAGCCCATAGGGCATTTTCATTAGTGATTAATGGAGATAAGGGGAGCCCAGTCTATTGTGGGTGGGGCCATCCCTGGGCTCGTGGTCCTGGGTTCTATAAGAAAGCAGGCTGAGCAAGCCAGAGAGAGCAAGGCAGTAAGCAGCATTCCTCCACAGCCTCTGCATCAGCTTCTTCCTCCAGATGCTTGACCTGTTTGAGTTCCTGTCCTGACTTTCTTTGATGATCAACAGTGCTATAGAAGTGTAAGCCAAATAACCCTTTCCTGCCTAAGTTGGTCAACTGCAAATGATAACCCTAAGACAGACTATAGCCTTACCTTGTCCCTCCAGCTTCATTACTAGGCTGACCTGGTCATTGTTCAGCTTCTCCCCACACAGAGGTCTGTGTCCTGCTGAGTTGACCCTGTGATTTAGTGTCCTGCCTCTAACTAAAACAAACTTGCCATGGCTAGGTGCTCAATTGTGCTCAGCCCAGAGGATGTGAAATAATATGGTTATTAATGCCCTATGGCTTGTGATTTAGGTCATCAAACTCATAAAGTGCCAAGTCCTGTATCATAAGAACAAGAAAGGACTCTTGTTACAGGCATGCACACTTGCGTGTGTTATACAGTGATCCAGAAAATATCTCATGTCCTGAGACCGTTCACAGTAACATCTGGTGGGAAGGAGTGACCAGCCGATTGCCCAGCTGGGATGTGGCATGCCTGGGTCTGGTCCTGTTAACCACCTGTAGCCTGGCATCTAGGAGTTCTTTCTATACTGAGGCCTTGGCCTCCCAGTCTGAACAGTCAGTGGCTTTACCAAGTCTCCAGCATCACTAATGTGCTATGGTGAGACTTCATTTTCCTACTTATAAATCTGTGAGTGCTGGGTTCTTACTGATTAAGCCCAGACATTTGCTGTCATCAGAGGAACTCACAAACAGCATTTTTGAACTTTCTTGGCCAGTTTTCTGATGTCCAGGTAAATAGGCAGTTATACCATTCTAACAGAACTAACAGAAAATGCTTTAAAAAAAAAAAAAAGATAAGAATACATAAAGTAGACTCAGCATCTCACCAACATAGGACACAATTTACTTGATGAAAATATAAGCAAAAGACTGACTGATTGTGTTTGGGGACCCTTTTGAAATATAAGTAATTTGGCCATTTCCCTCTTTCTCAGGCTTTTCAGAAACCAAGTGTCTCAGCTCATTCTATTTCCCCACATCATAAATCTTGTTTGGCCAAGACGGGCACAAAACCATGTCTGAAACCAATAAATTGTTTGTTTTCTGATTCCCACATTTTGGCTTAAAACAAGCTTTTCAATTTGTACAGCCAAGGATAGCTGGAGGCAAACTTTTATGGCTACGTTATGAAACCACAAAACAGTTTTCATAATGGAAGTGCTGACAGACCCTTAACTTATGGCCACAGTGAACCTGGAAGGCATGTCGGGATGGAAAGGCGGCTTTTCCATAAATGTAGCATTTGGGTTTCCCTCAGGATCCATTGTGGCGGTTTAACTGCTTAGGTCAGTCAGTGGAGGAAATGAAAACTACATAACCACATTTCCGAAAGGGCAGAATAATATTTCACCCGTTTCCTCTCAAATATTTATGAAGTGCCTACTATGTGAAAAGCACCCCCAGGTCATAGGGGTGAGGAGAGAGAGCTTCTGAGCTATCCTGAAGCAGGTTCCACTTGGCTTCTTACAAAGGCTTTGCCCTGTTGGGGGGGTTCTGGAGAGGTGTGGAGGGTAGTGGGGGAGGGGGGTTATTGAGGTGCTCGCTGGGGAACATCTCGCCCCCCCCACAGCCTTCTTAGCTCCAACTAAACTAAGCCAGCACTTAATTTTCAATGTTGGATTCTAAGTAAGTCTGGCTTAAATAGAAGCCTGGGCAAAACCAGATTGGGACCCCATAGTCTAGATGAATCCCTAAGTTTCAAAGGAAGCAAATCTGAGGTCCAGAGAAAGCAGCAACTCTCTTTTCTGGAAGCCGCACAGCCACGGGGAGACCAAGTTTCTGAGGCTGGGTACTGCCATTTGTACCTGAAAATGACTCAGTACATTGAGGGTGGCTAGGCTGGTAAGATGGCTCAGTGGGTAAAGCTGCTTGTCACTAACCCAAGGACGTGAGTTTGATCCCTGAGACCCACATTGTGGAAGGAGCCTCTGACCTCCGTGTGTACACTTGGCACCCACATGCCCATACACATATAGACACATATAAGGGAGGGGGAAAAAGCACGAGGTCGCCAAGCTGCTTCCTGATAAAAGTCCTTATGTGGACTTCAAACTTAGAACTAAAAAGTAAAATCTTCCCTGAGGTTTTCCAGAATATTTTTATATTTAATTTTTTTACTTATTATGTTTTACTTATTTTATTTCCTTATTTTACTTATATATTGGTTTCATTAAGACAGATGATCATGTATCCCATGCTGATCTAGAGCTCACTATGTAGCTGTAACTGAGGATTCCTGTTCCTGCTGTCTCTGCCTTCCAAGTGCTGGGCCGGTGGGTGGGAGCCACCACACCTGTCTCAGAATGTTTTTTTATACAGCTTCCTCCACAATGTTTTTGATCAGAACATATTGAATTTAGCCTCAATTACACAGAAGTGGTCTCTGTTCATTCTCCTACCACAAAGAGCTCAGTAGTGTAGCACAGCGGAACAGTTAGGGCACCTGGGTACACTGCCCTGCCGGCCGCTAGCTGACTTCAGCCTTGGGCAGGTTGATGAGTCTGAAACTTGGACACATTCATCCTCAAAATGGGAAAGAGGATGATAGTTGTAAATCTGTGTGTTGCTGTGAGGATTAGATGAAAAGATGTAGACAAGCAGGTAACTTAGTAAAACATAGCCAGCAAGGGGCTGGAGGGATGGCTCAGCAGTTCAGAGCACTTACTGCTCTTGCAGAGGGCCTTGTCCTAGCACCCTGTTGGGTGTGGCTCACAACCACCTCTAACTGCAGCTCTAAGGACACCAACAACCTCATCCAGTCTCTACAAGTACTGCACTCATGTGTACAGACTCAGATACAAACACACACAGATCATTTTTTTTTTTTAAATAGCCACTGTAGCAGGAACGGCAGGGCCGCCTCTATATAAATCCTGGGGGCTGCGCAGCTGCCAAAGCATCTCCTGCAGGAGAACCTAATTGAGGACTACCTGAGAGACCAAGGATTGGTGTAGACAATGTCAGCGAATCAGGAGTTACTGTTTAGAAGAGATGCTTTCTTGGGACCAATGGGGCACGGGTGGAGGGTATTAATGGAGCTTGCAGCAGTGTTCAGATGAGCTTGCTGCAGCATTCTCACCTGTTCCCAGTGTCTGTCATTGACTTTGTGGCACCTCACTTCCAACACCCAAGGGCAGGTAGGGTCAGGTGGCAAGTAGTCCAGGGCACAGGCAACAAGCCACTATTACAATTAACTAAACCCCAATGCTGGTTTTTATATGTAAAACACACTGTATCCAATATAAATGAGTTTGGGTTTACTAAGGTGATGATTTTGTCAATTTAATTTTATAGGTAGCTATCAAATGACTAGTAGCCTGGTCAAATATACAGTGCTTCAGTGTGCATGGGCCTCCTCGGTTAAACCCTCAGTGTCTTAGATCCTCTAGAGCCTGTGGAAAGTGGAGGCCTGAGGAGTAACAGAGCTTTGTCAGCTGAGACACAACAGTGATCTTTGTGTGTTCCAGGAACCACAGGCTCTAGCCATGGGGAGCCGGAGCCCTCCCACTCACTTCCCACACCTGCAGGGTCAGGGGCTTGCTGCTGCCCCTAGAGTATAGCTCACAAGTAACAAACTTGCAGCGATGGCTTCTTTAGTCATAACAGCACCAACCCCCTTTTCTAAGGCACCCCCTTCACACTGCCCCCTTTCCTGCCAGCACTGTGAATGTCTGGGAATGGGCATCCAGACTTGCTCACCCTGGTCTAAGGTATTAGTTGCCTGATTGCTACTCTAAGGTACTGCCTGAGGTGAAATAGAAAGAGATTGACTCAATTTATTCTAAGATCTTCTGATGAGGGCACTGCATGGTGAAGCAAAAACTGTCTACACCATGATCCAGGAAGCAGAAATAGCATAACTTAGACTAGGGTTCCACACCCCCTTGAAGGACAGCCCCCCACCATTACCTAAGATTTTCCTGTGAGACCATGCCTCCTCTGGTTCCTCCCACCACCTTCTCGTAGTGCCCCAGTAGCACCCAGTCCTTTGATTCCTGGGCTCGTTGGGAAGTGAGCATCCAGACTGTAGAATCTGGTACTCAGTTGATGCTCAATAAGCATTCTTTGGACGAATACGCAGGAGGTCTATAGCATGTGGGGATTTAGGAAGCGGATCTGTGCTACAACAGGGTTTGCTCATTTAGCAAAGAGGCTGCACTGGCTTGTGCTCCGTTGCTTACATTTGTCAAGCAGCCAGCAGAAGGCTCTGTTCCTTTTCCTAGTCACTGTCTCCCTAAGACATGCTCAGCATGGTGCCTGTGGACTAGGCATTCAACTCATCCTTGAGCGGTACCATCTCTCTACGGTCCTTCCTTGGTGGAGCCATGCTTGCTCTTACTTTTAGAGGAGCTCCTCCCTAGCTCTCTCATCCTCCTGGCCTGCCTTCTATCTTCTCTCATAGTGCCTCATTCTCCTCGGAGTACCTGTGGCTGAACCTTTCTGGGACACAAGCCCTCATTCCTTACAGCCTCTGGCCTCTGGAGTCCTCCAGGTGGTGTCTGCTTGCTCCTCTATAGACCATTTGCAGGCTAAGTGTGTCAGCCTGTTCTCCAAAGTCAGTTTTTAAAGTGGCTGGGATGCCTGCTTGTGTGTTAAACATGGATCTGTGTCTTGGGTCTGCCAATTGTCTTTTGTGTGGCTTTGAGAAAATTCTACATTCTTTGAGCCTTCATTTCCTCACCTTGAAAAGGAAAATTTGACTGGGGAGGCTGAGGCAGGAGGATTGAAGTGAGGCCACATAATGAGACCTGTTTTTAAAGCCAAAAATCAAAATTAAAGAAATAAAGGAAGGGAGATTTGGCAGTCCTTCTGTTTTGGGCATTTTCTCTTCTTTGGGGTGCACTGGGTTACATATACACGTCCCCACTCGTAAGTTTCCAGTGACAATCCAAAGTTCTGTTCCACCAAAGTTCTCCCTGGGGGACCAATGAGTTTGTTGGGCTTACTTACAGAGCATGGTTGGGGGCTTACTGATAGAAACATGGGAGACCCCAATGAGCGACACTAGAAAGTCATCACCCAACGTGTGTGATAACTTCCCCTACAGACACAGATAGAGTCCCCTTCTCCTAGCTTTCCCAAGCCTGTGTACCCTAGCCCCACCCCAAGACTCCAAGGATGCTATCAATTAAGAAAGAATTGAGGGCTGGAGAGATGGCTCAGCGGTTAAGAGCACTGACTGCTCTTTGAAAGGTCCTGAGTTCAATTCCCAGCAACCACATGGTGGCTCACAACCATCTGTAATGGGATCGATACACTCTTCTAGTGTGTGTCTGAAGACAGCTGCAGTGTACTCATATACATGAAATAAATAACTCTTTAAAAAAAAAAAGGAAGAATTGAATGTAGCTGGTTACAAAAATAAAAAAATAAAAATAAAAATAAAAAAATAAAAATAAAAAATGGTTAGATACTCAGGTGAAGGGCCCATGATCCTCCCTGCTTTCCTGTCCTGTAAGGAAAGCCAGTAGTCACCCAGCCCAGTTGTGATGACCCTGTGCCAGGAGTCACAGCTGAACTCATGAAGGAAGCAGCTGTTTGGCCGGGAGGCTGCTCTTGTACACCACCTCCAAAGCTTGCTTCCATGTAGACAGCTAACAAACACAGGGCTCCCAGCCCAAGCCCTTGCATGTTCAGAATCTGGGTGTTTCCTCCATTTTTCTGTGACTCCCAGGACAGCCATATCTCAGCCATGATTGCTTTGCCCATGGACTCACCTGTGCTATCACTCTCCTTCCGGCATCCTCAGACATTCCTGTTCCTTGCTGTCTCCAGCCTGACCGACACCCATTGTCTCCAGTTTCTTGTCCCTCCTCTCCTCCTCTGTCTCATCTTTTCGTTGCATTTATTTCTAGAGAGCAAGGGTCTCATCACAGAACAAGAACATGAGGCACGAGTCACTGTGAGTTCAAGGGTTTTAAACACCTGTTTTTGTATTTTAGGAATGAGGTCAGTTTGAAAAGTAAGATACATACTAATTAGTCAATGAGAATAATTTAATGTCATCTGGCCTCTGAGCACAGAAAAAGATAAAAATGAGACTTCTTTCTTCCGTTCCCCCTCCCCCCCGTGAATTGCAACCAGGTTTCCAGTAAGCTCAGTTATCTCATTTTTAAAATTTTAGATTTACTTTTTTAAAGAATTTTTTAAAAGATTTATTTATTTTATGTGAATACACTGTAGCTGTCTTTAGACACACCAGAAGAGGATATCAGATCCCTGTATAGATGGTTGTGAGCCACCATGTGGTTGCTGGGATTTGAACTCAGAACCTCTGGAAGAGCAGTTGTTGCTCTTAACCACTGAGCCAACTCTCCAGTCCCTACCCCCCTTTTAATTTTTTGGATATACCTGTTTTGTTTTATTTATGTCTTGCCTGTATATGTGTGCACCACATGCATGCTTAGTACCTGTGGCAGCCAGAAGAGGGCATCAGATCCCCTGGAACTGTAGTTACTGGTTGTAAATTAACTTGTAAGTGCTGGGAACTGAGCCTGAGTTCTCTGCATGAGTAGCAAGTGCTCTAACTGCTGAGCCATCTCTCCAACCCCTTCAATTATATTGGTGGCAGATATTTCCATGGCCATTAGTACCCTGCACGTAGTAAGTGATTTATAGGCTTGTATTTTCATGTTTCTGTTGTCAAGAGATCAAAATATAAAGTAGATCTTTGCCAAAGCTTTGGTGTTTCGTTTTTCTTTTCTTTTTTCCCTTTCTCTTTGTTTGTTTGTTTTTGGTTCTGTTAGTGCCCTCAGCCTCCAGGGAAACTGCTTCTCTGTGGATTCATAAAAGGCTAGCAGGACCCCAGTTATGTTTCAGCATTCAGGCAAATTTCAGTTCTGTGATTGAAATGACTTATGCTCTTGAAGTCCTATTGCATTTTAGTGATCAGCTTAATAAAATGCCCCACCCCCTGCATTTTTGAAAGGTTGGGATGTGAGTGCCTGTTTTTTGAAACACAGAAGGTTCACCTTTATAAATATTTCTGCATTTTATGAGCTTTTGGGATATTGTCACAGGAGACCATTTCTGTTGCATGGAATTTTCATAGGAGTTGGCACACAAGGCCATCTGGTTTCTGCCCCTGCTAGTCCTCTAACCTGCCTATCCAGGTCACCAGGGATTTCTTGAAGTGCCACACCCCAGGGATTCCTGTCGGTGCTCAGTGACACTGGGAACCACCCGCTCCTCAAACTCACTCTGGTTTCCATCCTCATGTCTGTGTGGACTGGAAGTTACAAGCTCAGCCTTTGTGAATGGCTGATGTCACAGAGATGAGTGAGACATGGTCTTCACCCTCAGAGAAATCAGAGCTAGCAATGGACACAGATGCAAATTACTGTGATAGGGACACTGCCACTGGTGTGTTAGAGCCTGGGCAACAGTCATTCTCAGTGTGCCTGGGGAATGGAGTCTATGGAAAAGACATCCTGGATTTCTATTGTGTGGCACTGTACTTGGGGAGGTGAGCAAATCGCTACTTATCCAGATAGGGGACCAATGACAGACCAAAGTAAGGATACCATCAAAGTGCAACTTAGTGGACCAATGAGTTTTATTGAGGTTACTTACAGGAGCAGAAATGATTTCCCAAAAGCCCACCCCAGCATAGGTAACAGCTCATGAAAGCTTGAAAGCTGGACCACACTGCACAGCCTACAGGTAGCTCATCAGGTTGGAGAATGTCCTTCCTAGGTAGATAAGTTGGTCTGAGCCCTTTTCCTGTAACTAGCCTGGTTTTCTCTTCCTCTTCTTCTTTTTGTTTTTGTTTTGCTTTGTTTTGAGATAGAATCTTGGTGTATATAGCTCTGGCTGACCTGGAACTTGCTATGTAGACTAGGCTGGCCTTGAGCTTGCAGAGAGATCTGTCTACCTCTCCCTCCTGAGCGCTCAGATTAAAGGCATGCACCGTACTCCTGGCTTTCGTTCCTGCTTCTCTCAGGAAGTTTAGCTGATCTGTGAGTGTCTCTCAGCTGTCTTTACTGCTTGTATATGCTTAAGGAATGATTGGATCTGATCAGTTTCAGGGACTTCCTGAAGCCTTTGAGTTGTTTACTTCCTGAGCTTAAGGAGCTACCTTGCAGGATGGAATGCTTCACCTCTCCTTCAAACATCTTGTGATTTTACCTCCTTTCTCACATCCTGTGTCTTAATAAGCTTCCCTCCAAGATGGAAGTTTTTTTTTTATTTATTTATATGAGTACACTTTAACTGTCTTCAGACACACCAGAAGAGGGCATCAGATCCCATTACGGATGGTTGTGAGCCACCATGTGGTTGCTGGGAATTGAACTCAGGACCTCTGGAAGAGCAACCAGTGCTCTTAACCGCTGAGCCATCTCTCCAGCCCAAGATGGAAGATTTTAATCTTGAAGTAAATTACTACATAACTGTCTCCTAGGGAAGACATGCAATGTGTAAGATCTGACACCCCTGCTCACCACCCTTCTGATACAGCCCATATCACTTTGTGAATAACTGGACATGGGAAGTTAGTGGTGAGGAAGTCAACTATCCTGCTTCCTGAGTGTTTGATCACTGTGTTGTTGGGGTAAAATGTAACTGTAGTACCTTCAAGCCTCAGTGGCTCACCTCCATACCCCTATATCACAGTTCAAGGCAGGTCGGGTCGGTCCTTACTCTACACAGTCATTCAGGGTTCTAGGATTCTTCCACCAGTGACTTCCTTGGGCTTTGGAGTCCTCTTGAACCTGCCTTCCCCACCCAAGCCCTTACATAAAAGAGAGGAGGTGAACATTTAAGATAAGATATATGGTTGTACCATTTAAACCTCAAATGCTATGAATCATTTCTGCCCATTAGTAACCTGGCCCACCTAATTGCAAAGGAAGCTGGAAAATGTAGTTATAGTTCATAAAATGATCTAGATGCTAAAGATCAGACAAAGTTATTCTCATGCTGGAGGCAGAGAAGTCCAAGACCAGTGCACCAACAGGTTCAGCATCTGGTTAGAACCTGCTTTCTGACTCATAGACAGCTGCCTTTCCTCTGTCCTCTCTTGAAGCTCTGTGAGCTGTCTTGGAAGGACACTAATCCTACTCAAGAGGGCTCCATCCTCGCGGCCTCATCAATTCCTGACGTCATCATTGTGGGGGGTGGATTTCAGCTCTGAATTTGCAGGAACACAAATATTCAGTCCGTGGCAAATCCCTTTTATAGTGTTTCTGTGAAATATGCAACTACATTGTTAATCACCCTGTCCTTAGTTTTCAGTGCGGAGTTCTCATTTTCCTTTTTTTTTTTTTTTTTCTCATTTCTCAGCCCAACAGGCAGGACTCGTGAATTCACGATGCCTTCCAGGAGTTACACCCCATACACGAGAGTCCTGGAGTTAACCTCAAAGAAAACGCTGACTTAGGCACTCAGAGACACACGCCTCTTGAAGATGCTGAAAGGCCCTGGAAGCCCGTGACTTAAAAGTCTGGAGACGGTGGTGATTGCTTCCTCGAAGACATGGTGTAACCTAGAATGGGAATCTCAGGCAATGGGAGACAGAGAGAACCACAAGCAAGGGCTGGGACATGAGGTCGTATTTCAGACACCCACCTGCCCCTGCTACTCACAGCCATCGTTTGCGTTCCATGGATGCTGAAGTCCAGGTTTCACTGTCTATTTTCTGTTTTACTCAATTTTGGTTTGGAGAAAAAAGGCATTAGTTTAAAATGCCATTTTTGTTACAGCACAATGGTTTTGTTTACCCATAAAGTATTAGTGGCAGTATTTCTCCCACATGGAGAAGCCTGTGCACAAGTAGCATGGGCACCTGGAAAAACTTGAACCTGGAGGGAAAGATTCCCAGCATGCAGTGCTCTCTCCTCCAGTGAAGAGGTTGCATGCTGGGTTGTGGGAGCCATGTTCAGAGATTTGTGTGTGTGCCAGAGTAGCTGCATTCTGATTCACTAATCCCTCTTTTTAATGTGTGCCTTATGCCTTGATTGGACCAGCTGAGATCACTATATTTATTCAAGCTGTGATTCTTTTCTTCCTCACTCAAAAAAGCATTTTGTATGTTGTGGCATTTAACCATTTCATGTTTAGTAACAATTGATATTTTTGTTAAATGGATGAGTTCATTCACGCACGCTTTACTTTGATATTAAAGCCCACATAACATATATTTAATAAATTCTATCTATTTTGTTCTAATAGTGTCTCTTTTCTATTTCATCCACGGCTATATAGGAGGGATAGACAGACGCTCAGCAGGCCAGGCTCTTGAATGGGTGTCAAGGCCACATGCTGGTGGTCTTTCATCAGTTGGTTCATAGGAGAATGGTGAGGTATAAGATGCATTTCTTTTCAAATCCTGAAATACATTTTGTTACCATGCCTTCTGAAAAGAGTAAGATATATTCATGATCACAAAAGAATTAAATCTTCCTTTTAAAACTAACCTTCCAGGCCTGGAGAGATTAGTCAACAGTTAAGAGTGACTGTTGATCTTACAGAGAACCTGGGTTCTGTTCCCTGCATCCACATGGCAGCTCCAACTGCCTGTAACTCCAGTTTCAGGGTATCTGATGTGCACACATATACATGTAAAAATAGAAAATAAATAACTTGAAATTCCCTTTCACAGCCTCCCTTACTTCATCCAGTTTGGAAAAAGCAATCGAACAAAGTAGTTTCATTGACTAAATCACCTTGAGTCATGATAAAGTGAAAAAAGTGTGTGTGTGTGTGGGGGGGGGTGTGTGTACATGCATGTATGTGGATTTATAGATGATTATGTGTGTGTATGAGCATATATGCGTGTGTCTATGTATAAGTGTGTGTATGTGCATGTGTGTGCACACATATGTGCATATGTGTGTGGATGCAAATGTATGTATGTACACACACGTGTTAGGCACACAAACCAGAGAACAATATCAAGTATCCTTCAGGTATCATCTGCCTTATTGTTTTGTGAGAGAGAATCCCTCATTGGCCTGGGACACGCCTAGTAAGGCGGACTTGCTCCCAGAGAGCCCCAGGGGTCCTCTCTTCACCATCATGCCCAACTTCAGTGCCAGGATTACAGTGCATGCCACTCCACCCAGCTTCTTTCCTTTTTTCTTCTCTTGTCTTCTCTTTCCTTTCCTTCTCCTCCCCCTGCCTTTCTCTCTTTCTTTGTTTTTAACATGGATTCCAGGAGATCCACCTCAGATCCTCAGAGTTGAACAGCAAAAACTTTACCACTTGAACTATTACCCAAAATGTGCACTTTTGTAGCCAAATTTGTGTTTAAAATCTGGCTAACGGACCTTCTGGGAGTCACAAAAGCTCTGTGAAGGATGTCCCCTTCTCTAACATGGACAGTCACAGCAACTTGTGAGGCTGAGGTAAGTGGAAATGAAGTCTGAGCTGGAGGCTGGCACAGGCCTGGGAAGTAACTACTGTCACTCTGGAGGTTTGTTTTAAAGCATTGCTGGCTCCTGTGTGGTCCTGGGGCTGGCAGGAACACTGCCCTCTGGAACTCAAGGCACGTCTCCATCAGAGGCCATCATCAGGAGAGCAGATGGGGAACCTGGACACACAGGGAGGAGTGGCTCATCCTCGGAAGCCTGTGTCCTTGAAGAAACTGGTCTGGAAGAGGGTTAAAAGTGAAAAGCAGCGATGTAAAGAAAGTCAGTTTTGATGAGATCAAAGGTGGCAATGGAAATCATCCACAAGCAATTCCATATTCTACTGTCTTTCTCTTTTAAAACAAGCATGAAGAAAGCCAGGTAGTGGTGGCACACGCCTTTAATCTCAGCACTTGGGAGACAGAGCCAGGCAGATTTCTGAGTTCGAGGCTAGCCTGGTCTACAGAGTGAGTTCCAGTGTTTTTCATAGATCGACATGCAGTGCATTCTAATTATTAAACTATCCAGGGAGACTGTTACAGAGAGTTGCTGCACTGTGCAGGCTGAAAAACTGAGAAAAGCTTTTTAGGTCCTTGGTTAAAAATCACATCTAGGGAGGGTCAGTGAAATGGCTCTGTGGTAAAGGCACTTGCTAAGTAAGTAAGCCTGCAGACCTAAGTTGGGTCTCTGGTGGCTTGCATCTGTCTTCCAGCACTTGTATGGAGAGAAGAGAGGCAGAGAGATGGAAGAATCATCTGGAAGCTTTCAGGCCAGACAGTCGGGAGTATACAGCAAGCAGAGAGAGAAAGAGACCCTGCCTCAAAAACAAGGTGGAAAGAGAGAGCTGACTTCAGAAAGTTCTTTTCTCCTTTGACCTCCACATACGCGGTGGCATTCATGGGCCTCAGTTTCCACCAAGAGGATGAGCATCGTGTAGGAGCGGGGTGCAGGATTCTAATAGCAACACATCAAATGTACTTCACCAGAAGGAAGAAAACAGTAAATATGAGGGCTTCAAACAATGAATGAACTTTATTATGGTGCTTTGCATTTCCAATTCTCCCTAGCATTCTCAAAAACACACAAGCACATATAACGTTTGTTTGTTTCTTTTTTGAAATAGAATCACATGGTGTTTTAGGAATATAGACGCTGGGGTCTAATTGCCTAAGTGTAGTCCCTGAGTGCATGCCTATGCAAGTTATGTGCCCTCCAGAGCCCCTGTAAGACAGGACAGAGACAAACGCTTCCCATTGGAGTTATTGTGAAGAATGACTAGGCTAGTCCTTGGACAGGTCTTAGAATAGTAGTTGGTACACAGTATGCATTTAATAGATGCCACTGGTATATCGCTCATAAGCATTTTGGCTTCTTGTAGTTAAAGTTTATGTGCACATAGCATATAGAATCTTCACATTATATTTCTTTTTTTTTTTTTTTTTTTGAGACAGAGTCTCGTGTATCCTAAAATGGCCTTAAACTCTCATGTAGCCAGAGATAACCTTGAACTTCTGATCCTCCTGCCTCTGCCTCTCAGTGCTAGGATTACAAGTGTCCACCTCCATGCCCAGTTATGCAGTGCTGGGATGGAGCTTCAGGCTTTGTGCATGCTAGGCAACAGTGTCAACTGAGCCGAATGCCTAGCCCCTTGGACTATTGTATCTTTGTAAAAAGGGGTGTGTGTGTGTGTGTGTGTGTGTGTGTGTGTGTGTGTGTGTGTGTGTGTGTTTGCGTGTTAGTATATGTACATGTGTGTGTGCAGGCATCTGCAGAGGCCAGAAGAGGGCATCCGGTTTCTTGGAACTGGAATTAGTGGTGAGCTGCATGCTGTGGGTGCTGGACTCAGCTCTTTATAATTGAGCAGCAAGTGCTCTTAACTGCTGAGCCCTCTCTCCAGCTCAACCAGTTTTTTAAAAAAATAATTAATTGGATTCTATTTCATTCAAGCACCATGATTCAATTAACCTCTCCTGTCACACCGGAATTTTAAAGGTTGTCTTTACTCTTTCTTAAGCAATTCATCTTCTGCACACGTCCTTGGACATTCCCCTAATTGTTTTCTCAGGTTAAATTCCTCAAAGAAGAATTGCCAGTCCTGACAGTATGCAAGCTTTAAATCTTTCAGCGCACAAAGTCTAATTTGTTCTGTGGAAATTTGTGTTCACTGAAACCCACCAATACTATATGGGTGTGACCTCCTGACCCCCCTGTCGACATTTGCAATGAGGAATGGAGTACATGAAGAGTTTCTTTCTTTTGGCAGACTTGTCTTTCTAAAAGACAGCAAGAAAATCTGCACAATAATGCCCTTGGATGGTTGATCTTGATAACTTGCACTTGGGGGGGGGGGTTCTTCCAGGGCCCAGAAGGGCCTCTTCAGCTGAAAGAAGGGGACTCAGAAGGAGTGAGTAGCCCCTGTGATCACTACTTGCTGTTCAGTGAGGTAGCACTTTGTTGGAATCTATCATGACTGTATGATAACATGGTAGGGGCATGTGGGAAATGAAGATGTCACAAGATATAACAGGAAGTCAGGGAGATTCTAGGGCTAGCCTCACTCCTTTAATGTCTGCTCTCCTGAGAACTAAAGGATCCCACAGGAATGTGTCGACCGCTTCTACAGGTAAGATTCTCAATGATGTAATCACCTTCCAGTTGGCTTCCCTTCCCCAGGTATCCCAGCTCTCTCCACATCCCCAAACTGGGCACCAGAGATTCCAGCAAATGAACTTTCAAGGAACAAGCCACACCCAGCCCTTAGTAAGAGGAGATGTGGTCAAGAAAGCAGACGGGTGAAAAGCTGTCTTTACCTCAGACCTGAAGATGGGAATTAATCCTGTAGATTCTGTTAGAGAAGAAAAGAGGAGACTGAGATGTTTCTAGGAGAGGTCAGAAACAAGGGGATTAGAACAGGACATCTGGTGTGATGTGTTAAAGTACTCAAAGTAGGGCCTGTTTTTGTTTTTGTTTTTGTTCTTGTTTTTTCTTTTCTTCCTGCATCCTGGTTCTTCTTCTCTCCCTTCCTTCTTCCCTCCTTCCTCTCTCCTTTTGCATGTAGGGATCTGATTGTCTGGCATAGCTGTTGAGAACACAACTCACTTGACATTGCCTTTCCCTTGCACACCTCTTGAACCTCAGCTGGCTCTAGGCCTGAGTTTATTTCTGTGCTCTTGGTCCTGTTATTGTGACCCACTCACCTGGATTGGCACCTGATGACAGTAGCTTTGTCAAAAGCCATGCGGTCAGGTAGCGTCTACTCTCCAATCCTCCCCATTCTAGGTCCTCTGCATGCTCACACTGATTACCCAATCTGTGCATTCTTACAAGGGGGCGCCAGGATACTGACATGGCTGGGGCTCACACTAAAGGACCACCATAACACCCAGCCCCAACCCTGTCAGTCCAGCCTAGGACACACTCCATCATCTGGCAAAAAGCTCAGGGCAGCTTCAGGCTGTCAAGGCTGCTGCTTCCTCAGTGGGGAAGCTAGTCGGAATACAACTTCCACTGGGTATTTTGATGACTATACAAGCATAATCTTTGTGGAATTCTGAATAAAATATTATTAAGAAAACCATAATTTGTGCCCAAGGGCCATAAAACTGATGTAATTTGAATGTAATAAAATATAAGCAAGCAGCTAACAGCTCTTGTGGGCTTTCTCTTAATTTTTCAACACATACTTCAGAGTTTTAAGATACAGCGTTTACAGCATTCACCTTCCTGAATTAGGGGTGGGGGGTGCAGAGAAATAATTAGTAGGCAATTTTTTGGCCCTGGGGCTTTTCTTGTAAATGTTTTTGTTCGCAGGCACACTCTTGAGAACAGGAAGTCAGTCTCTTGTTACAGATTTAAGATGTTTCTGAGCCAAATAACAGAAAACTGGGTTAGTTCCGAAATGGGAGCTGAGGGGGTAGGGGTGGGGGCAGCTGTCCTGAGCTCTTTCTGGAGATTAATGACATCTCACAAATATTTAATTCTCTCTTTTCCTCTTAACTTGCCACCTCTTAAACAAAACGTACTCAGACAGAAAACAACTTAGCTGATCAGTTCGTAGCCCTACCCTAAAATAAAAGATCTTTATGGTACTCACAGATCTATTTTTAAGATTTTTGGAGAGCTAGGGAAAAGAAAATTAGGGTTATCTCAAGTTGACCAGGGTTTCTTGTTATTGTTTTTCTTTTTCACCAAATACACCATATGAAATTTAAAGTATTAGACCTGATAAGAAAGAGACTGTTTCCACAGTAATAAAGATTCCTACCTTCCTTTGAAATTTTAAAAATAGCTTTTGTTACTGAGTAGAGTGTTGGAGCAAGTTTTATAAATGGTACCAGTAGGTCACTGAGCTGGCTGCAGACACACTGATCGTTCACAGTGGTGAGGCTGGACATTTGACCAGGAGCGGAGTTGTCTGATTATAGGGCAAGGAAACTGGTGCTGCCTTCCAAAGCCTGAGACTATGCATATGAATGGGCTTGGGAAGGCAGAAGAGGAATTAAATTCAGTTTTTACAAGTGTTACTAAAAAATTATAATCTTGACAAAGTTTATTATCTGGAGGAGGGCTAGTCCTACACATTGAGAACCATTGTGATGATTTCAGTATGATACAGTAAATAAAGTATATTTTATTAAATATATATATATATATTTAAACTATATACCTTAAACCATATATGTTAAACCAGAAGAGGGAGGGAGGGAGAGAGAGAGAAAACGTACCACAGCATGCGTGTGGATGTCAAAGGTCAGCTTTTCATTTTTATCTTCTACCTTGTTGAAGCAGGGACTCTCTTGTTTGTGCTCTGAGGTAATCAACCTGGACTAGCTAGCCTGAAAGCCTCAGGAACCTCTACCATCTTTGCCTTCTACCTTGTCGGAGTGCTGGGATTACATTTGTTTTATGTACATCACAGAATGGGGCATTTGCTATGATTCTTTTAAAATTTAAAGTAGTTATCATTATTACGGGGGGGGGGTAGTTATACATTCTGGATGTCATTATACCACAAAGTTGTATGGTCCTGGGATTGAATTCAGTTTGTCAGGCTTGTGTGGCAAGCCCCTTTACCTGGTCTCTTACTGGCCCATTGATAGTTCTTAAAACACAAAAGCTTTATAAAACTTTGAGATTTTTGAGGAAAAGATCACTTTTCTGTAACCAGTATAAATATTGTGCTGATAATCTAGAAGTTTCCATGATATTACAGCCTCTCAGAAAAGAAAACAGTTTACACATGTCCCGGTATAGATGCCTACAGGATTCAAGGATTCACAGGTGAGCTGGGCCCAAGGGTGAATGCAGGACATCTGGCCCCGCCCCTTGTTTGCCTCTGGTGGTATGGGTGTGGGCAAGATGACCCCCTTTGCTTCTCCATCACCTGTGGCAGGCAAGAGAGCTGTGCCCACCCCTAACACCCACCTCCTTGTGAGAGCAGGAAAGCAGGGGAGAGTGGACTCTGCACCTTGCCTGGGCAGCACAGTAGAGCTGACTCTAGTGGCATAGATGTGGGAGAGCCAGCCCTTAGGGCATGAGAGAATGAGGGCTGGCTCTGCCTCCTTGCCAGCTGCAGCATTGGGTGAGCTAACTAGGGCAGTGCTGGAGAGCTCACCCTGGTGTTGGGGGTGAGCTGGCAGGCTAACCAACTCAGCTACCACCCAGGCCCAGATTCAGGGCTTTGAAAGGGCTCACCCCAGCATCTACCTCATCTGTGAACTGCTGGAGCATGTGAGGGGGCTGGTCCTACAGATCCAAAGCTGCAGGATCTCCAGGACACAGGGCAACAATAGGATATCCAAGAGGAGTCCCGGTGAGGATCCAGCATTGATGGTGTAGCAGAAGGCAGAGGCCTCCAACCAGACCAATGAGTCACTGCAATGAACATTTGCAAGTACAGATGTGTGGACAGAAGGGTCTACTGTGATGCTGTGGCACACTACAGCTTCCACAACGAGGTGTTTTGTTGTTGGTATGGTTTGGGTTTATTTTTGTTTTTATTTATTTTTTTTTTCTTTTGGGAGGAAGTTGCAAGAGCAGAGGGTGGATATGAAGGGAGGGGGAGATGGAACAGAATTGGGGTACATGAATGTGAAATTCACAAAGAATTGATAAAATGTTTTAAAAAATTAAATACCTCTTCCTAACACTGGGTTTCCTGTTGTGCCTTTATAAGTGGCCATTTTCCTATGTCCCACATCTGCCTCTCTATCCAGAGGCAGTCCTTTGTCCTCCAGAGACAAGTACCCCTCCTCCCTCTCTCTGTTCCCTTCCCCTTCTTCCTCATCCTCTGTCTCCTATCTTTGTCTCCTAGTCCCTGCCCTCTGTCCCTCTGGGGGTAAATACATCTCCTTTGTGCTGAGAACTTGGTCCTGTGGATTCTGAGCTAATACTTTTCCTTTCAAACAGTACACATTCAATAACCACTGAGTAATCAATAACCACTGAGTAATCAATAACCACTGAGTAATCTCTCCAACTCTTAACTTTATACAACACTGTGCTTTCCTCTGGAGAGTGAATGTGTCCAGAGAACCACAATTTGCAACCCTTGGCTTCCTTTCTTATCAAGAAACTGTTTATTCCCTCAGAAGGCCCTCTCTCTTCGGCCCATTCGAAGTGGTATCCCTCCCGCGGTATTTATTATAATTTGCTTGTCGTCTGATAGTTTGACAAATTTAGAATTTTTAGCCCTATAAATAATCTTAAACTATTCAAAGCTGTCATCCACCAGATATGAAAATTAAATTACGCTCAAGAATTCTAGGTGATGGAAAATATTATCCAGTCCCGTAAGAAATGGACGGCCACGGGAGTGACAAAGCTGATAAACCTGGAACTTCATCAGCACCGGAGGATGTTTATTTAAAGGAGATACCTGCTTCCTGGTTTTAAAACATACCAAGTATTTCTTCTCAACGTTTATGAGCTTAAATAGATGCAGATGTTGCCAAAGAATGCATTGTAACATTAGCCGTCTTAGAAGTGTACAGTATGAGCACTGGGAGGCCTGGTGGACGATGGCTCCACAGTCTCCTCTAAAAGGAAAGAAACTTAGGCTGAGAGAAATTCATGGACTTAACACCAAGTGGTATGCAGATCCTTCTCTCTGAAGTCCTAGTTGTAGATTGTCTCTTCTCTCCTCCCCCTCCTCTTCCTCCTCCCCCCTCCTCCTCCTCTTCCTCCTCCTTCCTCCCTCCTCCTCCTCTTCCTCCTCCTCTTCTTCCTCCTCCTTCCTCCCTCCTCCTCCTCTTCCTCCTCTTCCTCTTCCTCTTCTTTCTCCTCCTTCCTCCCTCCTCCTCCTCTTCCTCTTCCTCCTCTTTCTCCTCCTTCCTCCCTCCTCCTCCTCTTCCTCCTCCTCTTCTCTCTTCCTCCTCCTCCTCTTCCTCCTTTCTCTCTCTCCCTCTCTCTCTCTCCCTCTCTCTCTCTCTCTCTCTCTCTCTCTCTCTCTCTCTCTCTCTCTCTCTGCCCATCTATCCAAGCGTCTGTTTGTCTATCTGTCTAGGTACGGGTGTCAGAGAACTACTGTAGACTCGGTTCTCTCATTCCACCTGTGTGTGGGTCCCAGAGGTTAAACTTGGGCCACCAGGCTTATACTGAAGTATCTTTATCCACTGAGCCATCTTCCTGGTCTGTCATTGGCTAACTTTCTCAGGACTGCCTTCAGTCTCCTATCTGGATTACCTTGTGTCATGTGTCTCCCACTTGGTGAACTGTTGTTTGTTTTCTGTTTTTCTTTCTTTCTTTCTTTCTTTCTTTCTTTCTTTCTTTCTTTCTTTCTTTCTTTCTTTCTTTCTTTCTTTCTTTCTCCTGAACAACTCTCCTAACTTTATACTTCACATGCATCCCATGCTCCTCCTTGTTTTCAACCTTTGGTTGGCACTGCTCAGAGCTTTTCTTTTTCATGTGAGGGTGATCAGACAGGATTCTGGCCAGGTCTGGTGAGAGGATAGAGTAGCCTGTTTTCTCCTGCTCTAGGCTGTGGATCATCAGCCACAGAGTAACAAATGTGAGCAGGAAAGGTGTCCATGTGGTTGGGAATGTGTGCTGACTGCTTTTGTGGAGGACTCAAGATCAATTCCCAGCATGCGTGTCAGTGGTGTACAAAACCTTGTAACTCTGGCTTCAGAGGATGCAACACCTTTCCTGGGTTCCTCAGGCACTCTTGACACATCCATATGCATATAAAAGAGTGACAGATGTGACCATAGTAAGTACCCATCTATCACTAAAGAGGCCACAGTCTCTCTGTGAGACTGGGAGGAAGGCAGAAACTTCTTGCCATAGAGACTTGGCAAACTAGCACCTTTACTCCAGTATAATTTGAGCCTTTTTTTTTTTAAACTTAAATACTTTTTTTAGATTTATCTATCTTATGTGTATGAGCGTTTCACCTGTATGTATGTATGTATTTTGTATGTATGTGCGTGCTTGCCTGGTGCCCAAAGAGGCCAGACGATGGCATGGAGTCCCTGGAACTGGAGTTGCTAGTTGTCATCGGAGCACTGGAAAGCAAGTTGGGTCCTTTGGAGGTGCAGCCAGTGCTCTTAAACACTGAGCCACCTCTCTAGCCTAAAATATTTTTTACAGCCAGACTTATGATACAAGATGTACTAGATGTTTTATGAACAACAACAACAACAACAAACCACTCAATGAGACCCTTTAAATAGAAGGGTCCTCCCTGATTCCAGCAAGCAACTTGAATGACTTCTAAGCAAAGCCTGGTCTCACTACTTCTCTTGGCCGGCCAACTCCTCAGTCCTCAAGGTAAGAACCCCTGGGGTCATCTTGCTACCCTCAATCTGCATTGTGATATATTCTCTCTCTCTCTCTTCTCTCTCTCTCTCTCTGTCTCTCTCTCTCTGGTGTGTCCTCTGCAGAGTGCTCAAAATCCTCTCCATTTTCTCTCCTCTTAAATTCTGCTCTTTAACTGTAGGTCGTTATCTTAGCTGAGCTTTTATGAACAGACCACTTGGAAATAATACGGGTTCCTATGCAGCTGACTGACAAACTGCAGCCTTTCCAGAAATCTCTAAAGGCCTTTGTTAACCAAATTGCCTTTTTATTGCTGGAATTTCAGACTCGGTGTCAAAGGGAAGGAAGTAAAGTAAGACAAAGGAAGGAGAAGGCATTTGAAATCTTCCTTAGGACTTTCTGACCTGAGGTAAAAATAAGGGGCAGAGCTACAATGCCTGCGGGGTCCATACTAAAGATCAGGGTGTGGGCGTGTTCAAAGATATTTTCATTTTTGTTTTGAGTTTATTCAGAGAAAAAAAAGTCTTACCAACATTCAGTATCCATAAATGGCCATGTTCTTTAACTGAGAATCGTCCTTAGACCTTCTCATTAAAAAGTAAAATTAAATGAAAATTCAAAGAAGCATACATCCAGCTCATAAACACACTGGTGGGTTAGAATGAGCAAGTCCTCACTAAACAGCACTCAACCATGTGTAGCTCCGAAGGGAGAAGGGGCCCTTTCCTCTGACTTACAATTGAAACTTACTTAGTTGAAGATTTTTCTCATCAGAGTCCTTATATTCCCCCCTCCCCCCATGGGCAACTGCCCCTTAATTAATCCCATTTCCCCCAGTTATAGTTTGTTCAAGCAGCTGAGCAAACAAAGACAAAGGCAGCCATTTTAATGTGCTTCCTCTCCCAGACCCTCTGGGATGGGTGGGCTGTTCATCTTGTCCATAAACTGGGGCCTGGATGGCCCTGGAGAAAGCTACGAGGGACTTCTGTCAGGATTAATTTTAATAGACTTCAGGCTGCCGCCCAGGAACCATAACCCAGCAAATGGCTTTAAATTACTATTTGCTGATAAAAAGGGGGCTAGGAGCTGGGCATTCAGTCCCACATCTCAGTTTGGGTAACTAACACAAGGATTTACTTTTCTTATGGAGTGCCTGCCCTTTACAACTCAAACCCTGGGATGGCTAAGGAAAGCTGCCCTGTGTCCTAGATAGATCTCAGGGAAATTAGCTGGAGGAAATGTGACATTTTGTAGAAGTTTTGGATTTTAGAGCTGAACCGGAAATGACTGAATTCCTATGGACTTGCGTGCGGTATTCTGTCTCTCACCTCTGTTACTGTGCTTACCTACCGCCTTCTGCGTCTTTGTCTCCTGTTAACTATAGCCACACCATTTTACAAAGCGCCTCCATTTTGGTTAAACAATAACAATTCCCCAAACTACTTTGGTTCCTAGAATTAAAAGAACTTGTTTTTCTAGATTCTTTTTTCCCATCCCACTGCATGGATCCCCAGGAATGGCTGGCTGGCAGAGAGATTTTATCAATTACCTGACAGTCATTTTTCAACTCATTTTATTTTCCTAGTTACCCCAAGCAATGGCCACCCAGACCCATCCCCCTCCCCCTTGTTAGATTTCAAACCCAGGACAAGTCTCACTCCCTCACTTCTCAGCCCCCCCTACCCGAAAGCCCTCCCTCGCAGGGGCTGGGCTGTCACCTGCCCTTCCCCCAGCCTGACCCCTATATGACTCAGCTATTTTGGCTACACCCATCTCTTGGTCTCTCGGCCCAGGCTGCCTTTCTTGGTCTATTGCTTCTCTCATGGTCGGGTTTAGTCCGCCAGCCATTTAGTCTGCCAGACTCAACCTGGATTGTGGTAATGCTAACCATTGGAAAAACTGCCCCATGCCTGGCCCACTTCCAGGCCTCTGCCCAAACAGTGGACACTATTGGGATGACTGTTGTATTCTGCCTTGTCAAAATGAGGTCAGTTTTCCTAGATTCCTTCTCCACAGGAAAATCTCTTAGACCTTCTGGGCCTGGCAGCCAAAGGCCGATGCTGTTTTGTACAACAGATTTTATTCTGTCCAGTGAAGCCATCAAGACCACGGGAGCCTAGGGTAACCACCCATGTGCAGTTAGCAGTTTCTGTCATTTTAGCTGATACAGCAGCCATTTGGATTATGCTTCCTGCTGTAACTTACCCTTCTTAGACCTATGCTGGCATTGATGGCTAGGCTAACTATAGCTTCCTCAGATCAACAGGAGTCCTCTCCCAGGGCTGCCGCTGCCTTCTCAGCTCATTTTACATGTAAAATCAAGTGTCACTCTCTAGAGCTGCTAGGTCTCCAGCTAAGAAAGACAGTTTGCCTTAATGACTTCACTCTGAAAGAGATAAAACTCACAAAACTTTTTTTTTTTTTTTTTTTCAGAAAAGTTTTTCCTCTCTAGGCTATTGTTATTCTAAGACTTCAAAAGTTCAGAGTTTTAACATTGATTAATGGAGTTCTGGTAACACAAGCTCAAATTTTTAAATTCCTTCGGTTGTCTAAATATATACTTAAAAGTTCTTCTTAATTGTGCTAAAAATAAAAATCTCTGTCCAATCTATCCAGCCCTCTGGAAAGAGTGTTAATACTTTTAACTCAGAATCATTTTTGGGTCCCTGCGTTATTACTATGGCTCAAAGGTGTGAGTCTACTGACTTTTCCACAGTGGATTTTAGTACAGATTACAAACAGTGGTAATGCTAGAATACTTAAAACTTTTATTTCTTTTTGTAAACTTAAAAAAAAAAAATGTGTAAGCTTCAGGAAGTCAGCTTGGATCCACCTCTTGCAGGTCAAAGGGATTCCAGATAAGTTACTCATAAGATTCCCACCTGCCTATTCCTGAGGCTGGGATAGCTCTCCTCCCCCACCTACCAGGACCATAGTCCTGGAAGTTTAAACGTACACCCCCAGAATTTCCCCTAACCTTCATAACTTTACCTTCTGTTCCTATTCTGTGTCTATCCCAGCAGATTTCCAACTGACTGAAGACCGAAAATTTCTCCAAACACACCCTCCCTAGATGCTTCTGAAGTAATATCTCACCAGCCTGAGCCCAGGCATCCTAGAAGGATCCAAAACTGCCTGCAGTTTCTAGTCCCAGGTTCCACAGACCCTGGGCAAAGAACAAAACAGGCTGCATTCCTCTCTCTTCCTGACCTTTGACCA
Source organism: Uromys caudimaculatus (assembly GCA_028551405.1). Taxonomy (NCBI): domain Eukaryota; kingdom Metazoa; phylum Chordata; class Mammalia; order Rodentia; family Muridae; genus Uromys; species Uromys caudimaculatus. Next base: position 47,215,218 of record CM052706.1, read on the forward strand.
TCATCCCGGCCTTACAGATGCTCCAATTTCAGCAGGAGGACGTTTAGAAGAGATTGCATCTCCCCTTATCATCAACAAAAGGCTGGAATGCGGAACTTTGTTTAGTTTGAGCACTCTCACCCTGCCCCTAAACTTCTCCCTCTCGGAGCTGGGCTTCTGAATTCCTTCTCCAGCCTGACTCCAGTGTAACTCAGCAATTTGGCCACTCTTGGTTTCTTGGTCTGGGTCACCTCTCCTGGTCAGTGACTCCTCTCTTGCTTTCCCTCCCCTTCTTTCCTCTCATGGTCTGGTTTAGTCAGCCTGGCCTCTTCCTTCTGCCTGTTTTCTCCTGTACATTGGCAGTAAAATCTCCATACTTCAGGAGTAGCCACAGCCTCCTCCTTTTATTCCATGTTTTCATTCACTCCTTGCTCCTCCTTGCTTTCTTCTTCTCTACCCTGTGACTACCCAGCCAATAAGTACACAGGGGACTTCTAACTCTCTCACTAGAGATGACCCTGGGAGGTCTAAATGAGTGTGCTCGCTCATTCCCTTGTCTTTCCCAATTATTCCCTATCTTCCCCGTTTTCCTCATGCCTCTATTCTAACTCTCTGCTCTCCCCCTTACTCTTTCCTCTGAATATTTGTGAGGCCGTGACAGGGAAGAGGGCGAGAGTGGCCTGTAGATAGAGGAGTCAGAAGGGTCTTGGCAACTTGGGGTCTGACTGACAAAGGAGGTCTGTTGAAGTGGTGTGTGTGGATAGCAGGCATTATTGTTCAAAAGTCACTGGTGTGTCACTGCTTTTCATTAGGTATAGCTGCTGTTTGGATTTGTTTGGCAATTCAGTAAGTTCTACTCCCAGTGGAAACTTTGGTGGGAAAAGTCAAGTCAATCATGAAAGAAAATTGAATTTGCTTCATGTTTTTTTTTTTTTTCTTTAAATTATTTTATGTATATGAGTACACTGTCAGAGTCTTCGGACACGCCAGAAGAGGGCGTTGGATTCCATTACAGATGATTGTGAGCCACGTGGTTGCTGGGAATTGAACTCAGGACCTCTGGAAGAGAATTCAGTGCTCTTAACCACTGAGCCATCTCTCCAGCCCTGCTTCATGCTTTCTAATGACCTTTGGGAACTCTGAGTGTATCCTCTACCCTACTATCCTCTCAGTCTTCGTGGATCATGTCAGCTGTTCCTGGATTGAGGATGCAGCACATCATGGTGAAGTCATGGTAGCAGTTCGAGGGAGGTCACACACATTGTATTGTAATCAAGAAGCAGAGAGTGATGACTGCTGGTGCTTAGCTCAATCTTTCTTTTTTATTCAGCCCTAGACCCCAGCCTATGCAATGGTGCTACCCACAATTAAAATGGATCTATCCATTTCATTTAACCCAATCTAAAAACTCCCTCACAAACATGCTCAGAAGCTTCTGTCAAGCCTGTCGACAATATTAATTATCACAATACATAAAAATGTTTAGTGTGAGGTCTGTGATATTTCTGAAGTGTGTTCAAGCCAGGGCACTTGGGCAAAGGGGCTAGTGGCTGAAATTTTTAAAGCAAAATGAAACAAAAATCAACCTGTGAGGAAGTGCTGGAACAACTGGAGCTCATAGACAGTGCCTGTGGAGTAAAAAACAATATGGACACTTTATAAACAGTTTGGTGACTTCTTAGAAATGAAATACTCACTTACCCCATAGCTTCTTAAGAAGTTAAACATCAGCCGGGGCAGTGGTGGCGCACGCCTTTAATCCCAGCACTTGGGAGGCAGAGGCAGGTGGATTTCTGAGTTCGAGGCCAGCCTGGTCTACAGACTGAGTTCCAGGACAGCCAGGGCTACACAGAGAAACCCTGTCTTGAAAAAAAAAGGAAAAAAAAAAAAAAAGAAGTTAAACATCCATTTACCCTATAATGAGGCAGGATAGAAAGAGGGGGGAAACTATGGGGATACAGGAAGGGAAAGGATCTTCTCACCCTAGAGTCTTGTTGAAGTCTCTTGCCAGCTGAGAAGCAAGAACTCTAGCACATCTGCTTAAAAGGCTGCTGGCAGAGATTCCTTTCAGATAGAGGACTTTCTGTTAAAATAGTAGTGAACCAGACTTAAGTCCTGGATGTGTTCTACTTTGAGCCAGTCCTTATTCCTTCCCTAGACATTTTTCTGAGAATCTCAAACAAAGCTGTTAACTGTGTTTACAGTGAAGGTGTTCTACCTTCCTGCATCCCTCTGATCTATATTTTTACCTTATCAGTTATTATCTTCTCAGTGTATGTGAGGGAGCTCAGTAAAGAAACTGCCAACATGACTGCTCTGTTATTAGGTGTGGGTTTTTAAAATTGTGAATAAGAGAGAGAAACCATCCAGAGGCATTTGGAAGGATCCAGAGCAGAGAGAAAAAGCAGATTGGACATGGTTGGGGTAGGGATGCAGGAGAGGGGAAAAGAATAATGGAAATATCGAGATATAGGTTATAGTGAGAGAGCATGGAGTGGAGAAATCACATGGATTATAAGTAGGAAGAGCAGCAGTAGGGAGGACTCCTTCTGGGGATGGTAAACCCATCTCGGAAATTCTTGAAGAATATTGACTTTTATCTAATCACCAGAAATTCTTCTTATAGTCCAGAATGAGTTCATTTCTGATATATGAACTTCCTGAAACCTAACAATCCAGAACTATACCCTGTGGTCTCTTAGATTTCTTAGCAATGCTTCAAAGATAATTGCTTCAAAATCCATCAAGTATAAGTGTGTAAAAGCAATGAAGTGTGACTCTCCCTTGAGAAGCCCATGTCCAAATCTGGGTATGAATATGTTCCATCTGAGCACCTCTCTGTCTCTTAACAATCCTAATTAGGCCTATATGAAAATATTTTTGATTAGACTCCTACTCTGCTAGTCCTGAATATTTTCAGCATTAAAACTACAAACCCTGGTTTGACCTGGGTTGAAATCCCTAAAAGATTAGGGGAACTTCTCAGGCTGCAGAAGGCAACAGAGTGGAGGTGTTCTTCCTTTCTGTTCCCTTTGGTTATGTGGCCTAATAAGCCCGCTCTTAAGAGAAATGACATGAACATCTATAAAAAAAATGTTGAGGGCTGGTGAGATGGCTCAGTGGTTAAGAGCACTGACTGCCTTCCAGAGGTCCTGAGTTCAACTCCCAGCAACCACATGGTAACTCACAACCATCTGTAATGGGATCTGATGCCCTCTTTTGGTGTGTCTGAAGACAGCTACTGTGTACTCATATACATAAAACAAATCTTTAAAAAATGTTGAAAGTGATTTGATTTGTGATTATTAATAACTAAAAACAACTCAAATATCTTTCAGCATAAACACACAAGTCACAATGCAATACTACCTAGCAATAAGAAGGAGCAGTAGCACAGATAACCTTAAGATAGTAACACTAAACATTAACAAAGCCAGAATTAGAAACTGTCGAACTATTTTCCAAAGAGGTTGTACTATTTTGCATCCTCTACACCCCCTTAGCAGTCTGTAAGAATCTCAGTTGCTCTTCATTTTTTCCCAACAGTTGACATGGTTCATCTTTCTAATTCCTGATATTCTGACTTATTCAAATATCCAAATCTTGTTTTGTTTGTTTTGAGACAGAATCACTTTGTAACCTTGACTGGCCTTGAACCTGCTTCTGCCTCTCAAGTGCCAGACTTAAAGGCATGCACTACCATACCTGACTATATTGTGTTTCTAATATGCACTTTATTATAGCTAGTTATATTGGTCATTTGTTACCTTTTGAGGATTTATATTTAAATTGTGTGTGTGTGTGTGTGTGTGTGTGTGTGTGTGTGTGTGGTGTGTGTGTGTGTGTGTGCATGCTTGTGCACAGGTGTCTGGAGAAGCCAGAGTTTGTGAGATGCCCTGGAGCTGCAGTTAAAGGAATTTGTAAGCTACCCAACAGGGGCGCTGTTTCCCAAACTCTGGTCCTCTGCAAGAGCAGTATGCAGTCTTAGCCATTGAACCTCCTGTTATTTATTTTTACCGTGATTATTGTCCACTCAGGAATTCCTGTAAATTTTTGTCGAAAAATTTGATTGCTTAATCTTAGAGGTGACACTCTATTACTTCTGTCATATTTTACTTATTATAAGTGAGTCAGTAAGACTTTGACTTGGGTGTCCTATACTTTCTCAAAGCACAGGCAAAAAGTAAAGGACACATCCAGAAAAAGCCCGCCAAACCCAGACGCTTCTGCGGTGATGTAACTTCCGCCCCTGTGCGCTTCCTCGGGCGTCCCCTATTCCTGGCCCTGTCCGTTTCCGGCATTTCAATAAAGCTCCATTCGGCTGGGAGAAGCCGTGCTCTTCCGGGAAAATGGCGACTCCCGCTCGCGCTCCAGAGTCGCCGCCGGCCGCGGAGGCTGCACCCGCCGTGGGCCCCGCTGGGGAGCCCTGCCCTCCGCGCCAGCCACAGCCCGTGCGCAATGTGCTCGCTGCCCCGCGGCTTCGAGCCCCCAGCTCCCGAGGACTTGGGGCGGCAGAGTTCGGCGGAGCTGCGGGAGAGGTTGAGGCGCCAGGAGAGACTTTTGCGCAACGAGTAAGCGGTGGCCCTGGGGTCGCGGTTGCCGGGGATAGGGATCAAGGAACAGGCTCTTGGGGATCGGGATCCGGGGACTGGTCTCCTGCCCCACACCGCGGCCTGTCGCGCGAAGGTGACCTTGCATGGCCAGGCCTCCCAGCCAGGCCTGTCCTGTGCGCGGGCTTGGCTCCATGCTGCCCGGCCCTCACTAGTCAGCTGCGCCTGCTCGATTCCATGTTCGCACTACAGCTTTGAAAGAGCTCGGGTACCAAATCCTCTTGATCAGAACGCGTTGGATTTCCTTTCTTTATCTAAAGTCCCACTCTTTTCCAAACCATAGGAGATGGAGAGAGCGGGCTGTAAAGAGTAGTTAATTGGGCCTAGAAAGTTTGGCTCGTCCGTAGTAGGGGAGAAGATAGCTAATTTCTTAAAAGCAGCTTTGTTTAGGAACAAGATTGAAGGAATAAGAGGCAGAAGACGCCAAAAGGATATTTCCTGATTTTTCAACAAGGAGGGAAAAATGGACCATGCAGGCAATCGAGGGATTGGGAGAACTTAAGTACTGGTGTAATAATTTGGAGTCAAATATATGTTAATAGTTAACAGGTGGTTGAAATTTCTGGGGAGCAACAAAGGATAATGGGAAAATTGGGAGAGAGGAATGGATTTTAGGTTAATTTTTTATTTCGGGCCTATTCAGTTAAGGAGAGTAATGGCAGGCATTTAGTTAATTAAAAGCCAGCTGATTAAAACCAGAGGAATGAGTACTAGGCTCAAGAAAGAGAAGGCTGAAAAATTAGAGGATCTCAGTTGTAGAGAGGCATTAACACTGTTGAAATGGAAATAAATGCATCAGGAAGAATAGAGGACCTAAGGTTTAGTCCCCTTCTCCATTTGTTATATAACCAAGGAGAAGAACCAGAAAAGGACTTTTTGTCGCTGAGGGAAAGGAGCAGTGACCATTGACAAGAGGGGTTCCTACTAGAAACAGGTAGGTGTTTTGACTTTCCCAGAGTGGGTTGTTAATTTTAGCAGTGAATTAACCTTTGGGACATTTTTATATTCTATAAGAATTATTGGGCATCTCAAAGTGTTCCTGTTTATATATGCTGAGTCTAGAAATATTACTAGTTTGTCAGAAGCAACTGAGAATTCTTTCAAACACAAAACCACATAAGTAAGGCCATCTTCCTTTGTAAGATAGTGATGTTATCTCATTATGTAATGTCTGGCAAACCTTCTATCTGATAGAGTCATTCCTCAGTTCTATTAGGGTTCAGAGACCATGATTTAAAAACCACTGGTCTTTATCATTTGTTTACTGTACAGGCTAAGCATATGTCTGTTTTCCTAAATGCTTAAGACCAGCATTTCATATTTTTAGGAGGCCTGGAGTATGTGTATGTGTAGAGTTAAGACCCAAATCTAAATATAAGTTTCAGATGTTTCTTACACTTGGCTTGGAGGGAATTTTATACCATGTTCTTTATAACTTGGGTTTTGACTGCAGCTCATCATCATATGGTCAGGTGTGAAGTTTTGGAGGAGTCAATGTCCAGGCTTAAAGGATTTCAGATTAGGAAGACACAACTTTAATTCCTGAAGTTCTGATTTGATGAAATAGTTTCCCTTGGGGAAGGGGTTAGAATAATTTTTATCTGTTTAGTTCTTGTTTTGAGCCAGATTTTTAAAAATCAGATTTTTTTTTTTTAACTTTTAAGTGCCAGCTTTTCTTTTATTACACTTTGCTTTTTTTTTTTTTTTTTTTTTTTTTCCTTCTTCGAGACAGGGTTTCTCTGTATAGCCCTGGCTGTCCTGGAACTCACTCTGTAGACCAGGCTGGCCTCGAACTCAGAAATATGCCTGCCTCTGCCTCCCAAGTGCTGGGATTAAAGGTGTGCGCCACCACGGCCCGGCTACACTTTGCTTTTTAAATACTGTGTTTCATGTTTAAAAACATGCCCTAATATGTACATGTTGCTTTCTTTTTTCCACCCCACAGAAAATTCATTTGCAAATTGCCCGACAAAGGTAAAAAGATCTCAGACACCGTTGCCAAACTGAAAGCTGCCATTTCCGAACGGGAAGAGGTTAGAGGGAGACGTGAACTGTTTCATCCTGTTAGTGTAGACTGTAAGCTAAGGCAAAGAGCAACCACAAGAGTCGATATCGATGTAGACAAGGTCCAGAATTCTGACCTGATGCTTGATACTTCATCATTAGTTCCTGAATGTTCCTCAGTAGACATTAAATCATCTAAAACAACCTCAGAAACACAGGGACCTACACATCTCACTCACAAAGGCAATGAAGAGACTTTGGGGGCTGGCTGCACAGTGAACACCGGCCCAGCTGCCCACACCAGAACTCAGGCACCCTCATCTGACGTTAACGAGCATCTCCCCCAGCACCCTGTTTCAAGTCAAGTGGAAGAGATTTCTAACAGCATCGACAGTCTGTTTATCACTAAATTGCAAAAGATCACAATTGCAGACCAGAGTGAACCCTCAGAAGAAAACACCAGCACTGAGAACTTTCCAGAACTGCAGAGTGAGACTCCTAAGAAGCCTCATTACATGAAAGTGCTAGAAATGCGAGCCAGAAACCCAGTGCCCTCTCCTCATAAGTTTAAAACCAATGTGTAAGTGTCACAAGAACAGGCTTGTCCTAAGAATGTGTGTGGAGCTCAGAGAAAGAGTTCAAAGTGTCATACTAGTTGAGGGAATGTCATGTGAGGAGCTTGTGGGTAGGAGTGACCATACTGAGAAAGTAGACCAGAGTGGCTGGAATGGAGAGCTGCTTTTGAAAAAAATGTTAGTTTTGAAGGCGAGTCATTGAAAGGGTTTTAAATAGCAGATGGGGAACCGTGTGTTTCAAGATACTTAGCCAATATTTCATAATAAACACAGAGTGGGAGGGCAAATGTATCATGACTTTTTTCAGTACCATTTGCTGGTGTGCAGCTCCCCCTCAATTGCTGTGTAAGCCAAGAGAAGCAATTGCAGGAGCTAATGGGCTATTCATCAGGGGGAAAAAAATAAAACAAAACTGCTCATTACAAGCAGGCAACAGAGCTATGGGGCCACAGTTGAGTAAAGAGTCTGCTCCTTAAAGAGGTTGGAGTCTAGAGAACTCAAGGTTTCCAAACTTGGAAGAAATTTTAAACTAAATGATAGCAATTTTTCAGGGAAGGGAGGTGAAAAGGATTTTTTTCTAGAAATAAAACTAAACATAGATTTGGGGAGATGGAGGGTAGGAATCTTGCCTTTGAGTGCTTTGCTATAATGTTTCTGAGATCACCAGAACAACTAAAACTCTTTGAGGAGAAAAGAATTGCATTTGTAGCAATTAGGCCAACTATGCCAGGAAGTAGTACCCAGTAACTGCCCATCTTTACATAGGTGATATCAGACTCAAAGAGGGAAAAATGGGTATTCCTTCTTAGGAAAGCTGAAAGCTTCAGAAGACCCACATCATATTTGTTGTTGAAGAGACTTAAACCTAATCCACTGATTATTAATGTTTTAACTTTAAGTGGTTTCTTCTATTTAGAAAACCAGGTCACAGCACATTAATTTTTTTAGTGAAGGCATCTGGATGAAGGGGTCTCATTTTCTGGTGTCTGTCCAGGAGGTTGCATTAAGAAACTAGGAGTGGCCGGGCAGTGGTGTTGCGCGCCTTTAATCCCAGTACTTGGGAGGCAGAGGCAGGTGGATTTCTGAGTTCGAGGCCAGCCTGGTCTACAGACTGAGTTCCAGGACAGCCAGGGCTACACAGAGAAACCCTCTCTCGAAAAAAAAAAAAAAAAAAAAAAAAAAAGAAACTAGGAGTGTCAGAAAGACTAAGGTGGCCTGATCACAGCCATGTGGCCAGGATTAGTAATAATCCTGTGCACAGAAGAGACCTGGAGAGACTGCAGGAGACATGGCATTGAGCTTGTGGGTGAGTGAAGGTTTGAGCACACAGTGAGGTAAGGGTGTGCTAGCAGATTCTCAACCCCTTTTACAGGGGTTGTACATCAGATGTTCTGCATATCAGATACACAGTTGCAAAGTTACAGTTACGAAGTAGCAAAGAAAATGACTTTATGGTTGGGGTTACTACAACACAAGGAACTGTATTAAAGGGTCACAGCATTAGGAAGGTTGAGTGACTGAAAGGAATAGAAGTTGTGAGGAGGAAAGAAAGGCAGGTTTATATCTGTATCTATACCCACTGTCAGCAGCAAATACCAGTAGCCTGCTTTATGTTAACCTTGTAGAAGCAGTAGGATCCTGGGTTAAAGGCCAACTTTGTGCTTGTGCATGGATTGATTGAGCCTGCTTTTCTTTTTTCAGGTTACCCACCCAACAGAGTGATTCACCAAGTCATTGTCTGAGGGGTCAGTCTCCTGTTTCCTCAGAAGAGCGGCGACGCAGGGCTAGGCAGCATCTTGATGATATCACAGCAGCGCGCCTCCTTCCGCTCCACCACCTGCCTGCACAGCTGCTCTCCATAGAAGAGTCACTGGCCCTGCAGAAAGAGCAGAAACAGAATTACGAGGTAATTCTAGAGTCTTTAGGTTTTCTTGTCTGTGTGTTTACTGCTGCCGTAGGAATCAGAATTTCCTTTGGCTGAGTAGAGAGATTAGATTCTAGAGATGTGGTTGGCTGAGGCCTTCAGCTCTTAACACATATGCCACTAGTTTTCAGCCACAAGGTTGCTAGAAAGAACTATAAGAAATCTCAGTGATTTACCAGTAGACCAGGGGAGAGGATTGGAGCTGAGGGATCAGTCTGCTGCTGGGGACAGCATATGCTGCTTCTCTCCCATGTGCAGCTTCTTGGTGGTAAGACCTCACTCAGCGGACCTGCTTAGAGATGTAGGGGAGACAGTTCTCGGTACCATGCCCTACAGAGCAGGGGTCAACACAGAAGGGCAAGAGGTCATGCTGAGTTATCAGCTGCTGATAAGGGGCTTGAGACCATAATTCATGGTCCCTGTGAATAGAGGCCCCTCCTACTTTGGACCTTATTTGTATATAGCACTGTGTTCACTGTGTTTTGCACAGGATTTTTTTTAATGTATATTGACCAGGTGTGGTTGTGCACACCTTTAGTCCCAGCACTTTAATTCTAGCAGTTGGGAGACAAAAGTCTCTGAGTTTGAGGCTAGCCTGGTCTACATAGCAAGTTCTAGGCCAGCCAGAGTTATAGATGGTTAGACCCTTTCTATAATAAAGTGTATATATTGATAAAGTTTGTGCTCAGATTATCAGGATGGGGGAAGTAAGTGTAGGGGTCCTTGGGAGAACGGGAAGGATTAGGTATGCTTAGATTGTAAGACTGAGTTTCTGGGAAAATCGCATCCCCTCTTCTGAACAGCTTAGCTGGACTTCAGTCAGGTGTCTGCATCTGCTAAAGTCAAACTAGCTGTGACTCCACCTTGGCTTTTCTTAAGCATTCAGCTTGCACAGACTGATATATCTCTATGACCTTTTGTGTTTCTTCCTCCCAGTGCATTAGAATTAGCATCAGATCCAACTACTGTGCTAGAGGAGTGACCTGTGTGGGGGTTGTCTCTGGGTTTGTTTTTTTTAAAAATACTTCTTGAAACATTTTTAGGTTAAACCCTCAGCTTGAAATGGGTTGCCTTGACAGAATAGTAATAGTAGATACCAATTATGCCTACCCATAATATCATGGGCAGAGAGGAAGGACCTACTGAAGTGTGGGAAGTGGTGCAAAAGGTGAATCAGAGATGAGCCATGAAGCCTGCCAGCAGTTAGAGTAAAGTCTTTGAATGTGGAAAAGTCCACTGCACGTCTGAATTTACTTGGACCTTTTCAAATATTAATTTCTATAAGACTTTACTTAGCAAGGAGCAGTCAGCATGCAGTGTTAATGTCTTGGCTCTTTTTGTGCCATTGAGGTGTATCCTTCAAATCTAGAAAACATGGTTTAATCTAGAGAAGACAGTCTTGTCAGTAGATGTCAGCACCACATTGGTGATTTCTAATACAGGCAGGTGGTTCATTGCATACACCACACTTCGTGTGTCCATTAATGGCTGCTGTAGTGCCAATCTGACTGACAGCTCTTGGAGACATTGTCCCATGTCTTGACAGGATACTGCTGTCAACTTCTTGTGTTGCCAGAGAGACAGTGGGAGTCAATGTTCCTTTATCTCCAGTCCTGTCGAAATATCTGAGGCCTTTGTTTTTTGTTTTAAAGGAGATGCAGGCAAAGCTCGCAGCACAGAAACTAGCCGAGAGACTGAATATTAAAATGCAGAACTACAATCCAGAAGGAGAGTCTTCAGGGGGATACAGAGAGGTGAGGGACGAAGATGATGCCCAGTCGTCTGATGACTGTTGAAGATGAGTGCTGGGAGATCCCAAGAGCTGATGTTGAGCCTTCATTGCCTCATCGAATTTCCTAACAAGTATCAAGACCAGTGTCAGACCTTGTTGAGGGACAGCAGTTTTTTAAGTTTCACAAAGGTAGCTATAAAATAAGAACCCAGTTTGTCTTTCAGAAGATGATCTTCACGTGCTTGAACAGTTTAATATTTGAACATTGTGTTTGGCCGTATTGTGTTACAGTTTGCAGTATGTTGTGCATTGGTTTGATATTTTAGTGTGAATAGAGCACACATTTTCTTTAAGATAACTGCTTTTTCCTTATTCATACTCTTATCAGATAGCATTGCTTACACCCCTTCTGGTGAAATACTGTTATCCCAGGCACCTAAAGTGAATTAGGAAGGCCTGGTTCCCTCGCTCAAGAAATGAAGGAAGCAGTCTAAAGAATGGTACGCATGCTTGCATGGACATGTTCCTGAGATGCTGGATGTGAAATACTATGGAAGACACTCAGAAATTTTACAAGAAGTGTATTTGCTGCTCCTATCTTCTCTTGGGGTGACTGCTGTCTTCCTGAGGATAAGGAGCACTTTGAAGAGGTGCTGGCGGGGGAGGGTCTTCCGAGCTGGTGTGGGGAGCTGCACCTGGCTTCCCTTGGCTTGAACTCACTGCTGTCTTGGATGATAGGTCCCTGTACAGGACTCATGTTTGGTAAGGAAACCGGTGTTTTTCTAAGAGTTACAGTTGAATTGTCAGCATATTGCTTTTTTCCTTTTTAAACCCAAAGAGGTGTTTATAGGCTGCAGAAACCTCAGTCATGTATGTACACATTTGTGTTGTTTAAAATGATTATATGATCGTTTTCAGCAAAGATAACAATGTTATCAAAAAGCCTTTGTCTATTATGTGGAACTTGTAAAGGAGAAATAAAATACCAATCAGAGCAGCTCCACATGCTAATGGTGATATTTTCTTGGTACTTGTTTTGAGTTTTACTTCTTTAAAAGCAGTGTCCACACATGAAATTGGACTAAAACACATTTAGATAAGTTACACTTGTCCTGGGAAGGGCTTGATTCCATAGTGAATGCTTCTAGCTGTAAGCATCTCTCCCACTAAGAAAAGGTTGCTGTGGGGGCTGGAGAGATGGCTCAGTGGTTAAGAGCGCCGACTGCTCTTCCGAAGGTCATGAGTTCAAATCCCAGCAACCACATGATGGCTCACAACCATCCGTAATGAGATCTGATGCCCTCTTCTGGGGTGTCTGAAGACAGCTACAGTGTACTTACATATAATAAATAAATAAATAAATTAAAAAAAAAAAAAAAAAGGTTGCTGTAAGAACAGTATGGAACTTGTGGTTTTAAAACTACTAATAGATGATTTCAAAGGAACTAGTGTTTCTGGAGGGCTGGTAAAGGAGAGGTCACACTCAAGCATGAAGTTGAAGTCAGTTCCCTGTGAGCCAACCACTCTGTTAATAGTTGAGTGTTTGTACTTTGACTGGCTTTCTATGCAGCCATTTTACATATATTCTGTTTGCTTTATGTTTTGCAAACATTTCCTGTATTAAATGCTTTACATCTCAACCACAATATGCTTTTCATGGCTGCTCCATAGCTTCTTAAACAAACCATTGCATGTCTCACTAAATGATGATTATATAACCAGTGAGTGGTGATGTGAGCAACACCTTGGACGTTGATCGCACCTTGCTTATCCCCAGAGCTGTTCTAGAAATGAACTTATTTTGTTCTTTTCTGTCAAGCTGGGGGTTGAACCTAGGACCTATCACAGGCTGAGCAAGTGCTCTACCACTGAGCTATATCACCAGCCTCAATTGACTTGATGCTCAGGTTAGCTTTGAACTTGCTTTTCTGCTTCAGGGCTTATAGGCCTTAACCATTAGACACAGTTTAGAAGTGAAATTTCTAAGTGAAAATGCAGAGTTTTTGAGGAGCTTGGTGTATGTTATTACAGAGGTTATTTATAGTTCTACAGAGATAAATAAATAATTTAAAGTTAATACTTAAAAGATATTTGCAAATTACTGAAAATTTAAATGCCTTTAAAATACATGTTTCTTAATGAAGGTTAGAATTTGTTTTGTATTGGCTTACTATATTTTATATAGGCTTTATAGATTAGTGACTGCTATACTTTGAAGAGCTTTTTTCTGAGCATGGCATTATCCATCTGTTTGCAATCTTTATTTTTTTTTTAAGATTTATTTATTTTTTATATGTAAGTACACTGTAGCTGTCTTCAGACACACCAGAAGAGGGCATCAGATCTCTTATAAATGGTTGTGAGCCACCATGTGGTTGCTGGAATTTGAACTCAGGACCTCCGGAAGAGCAGTTAGTGCTCTTAACCGCCGAGCCATCTCTCTAGCCCCCCATTTGCAATCTTTTCAAGAGTTTGCCCGCTTCCCTTATCAGTTCTGATGAATGAAGTGTCCTTACCCTTTTACCCTTTGTCAGGCAATTATTTTTTAATGGGCCAATTGCCTTTTAATATAGTTTATGATGTTTGAGTTTGACTTTATCCAACAAGCCTTTGCTTGTGTGCTTTAAAAGACTTGCTTTTTGTTGTGTCCCCCCCCCCCCCATTGTCCCTACCCTTACCCACCCCTCCATGGACTCACTATGTAGCTCTGACTTTCCTGAAACTTCTTATTACACAGACCAGGCTGGCCTCAGTCTTAAGAGAGAGAGATCTACCGACTGCCTCCTGAGTTCTGGGATTAAAGACATTTCCTGCCTTTTCTACAGACTTCCAGCAATGGGTATTCCAGTATCTCCCCTGTCCCCCATTTTTTAGTTGTTTAAAGACTTTTTTCTCAGTTGTGTCTGTGAGAGAGTATATACATGTGAGTGCAGGTACCTGTGAAAGCCAGAAGAGGACATCAGATTCCCTAGAGCTGGAGTTAGAGGTGGTTGTGGGTCGGGAACAGAGCTAGGTCCATCGCAAGAGCAGTATGGCATCTGAACTGCTGAGCCATCTCTCCAATCCCTTTATTCATTTTTTATAGTTAACCTTTCACTCAGGAAAATTTTAATCTTTTGTTTCTATGCATCAACTCATTTATTTTGAACAACCCTGGGCTGAAAGGGAAGTGTCTGCTTCATATCCATCAGACTTCTGTGAACACTGGGTCAGGGAAGAGTTGCATGCTACTTCTTGCTGAATATTTTACAGTTGGTTCAGTATCAGAAGCCACTGTGTTTTCTGTTTTGTAAAACTGTGTTAATAGGATAGTAAAGTCCTATAAAGGTGCCTTTTATGTCTTAGGCCTATTTCTGGATCATTCATATTTTCAAACTGTCGATCATGGCTTTAACTGTTATTAATACTCAGTAGAATATGACCAGTTTAATGGATACTCAGTAGAATGTGACAGCTGTGTGATCAATCAGACGCAGAGAAGTTGCTGCTAGCCCCCCAGATCCTTGTGTGTGTCCCCTCTTGGCACTCTCCTCCTGACTGGCAAAGGCTCTTGAGTTCTTTTTCATTATTTACCTTACCATCTATGTAAGTTCATTTTGACTTCTACAAAGATTCAGACATTCTCTCCTGTACCCTGCGCCTTTCACCATTGTTCAGAACTTCATGTCCTCTGGTGCTGTTGACTAATATTCACTGTGGTTAGTATGTCTCCTGCTGTTTCTGTGATTGACATCATTTCATTTTCTCTCTGCTCATCTGAACACTTAGTTTTGTTCTGAGACAGTCTCCCTCTAGCTTGACTGGCCTGGAACTCATTGCATGGACCTGGCTGAACTCAGAGAAGCCTTTGCCTTCCCAAGGCTGGGATTAGAGGTGTGTGCCACCATCCTGGCTCTGAACACATTTTTATAGGATGTAATTGTTGGTTATAGTGTCTACCCGCCTATAGCCTATAACATTTTATACTCCTATCAACCTCTTAGGAGAATTCCATTTGCCCATATTTGGCATTGCCAGACTGTAGCCTATTTAAGCATTCCTTTTGGCTGTTGTAGAAAACCTAATGAAATGCAGCTTTGGAGAGTGAGTGTTTATTTGGTTTACAGTTCCAGGGGATGCATTCCATCATGGGGTCAGGGGCCCTGGCAGCAGGAGTGTGACGCTGGTCCATCACGTGTGGTTATGTGCAAGAAGTGGAGTCGGGGGCCCACCCTCAGTGACTTACTGCTTCTAGCAAGGCTCCACCTCCTAAAGGTATTACACCCTCCCCAGACAGTGCCCCCAGCCTGGGACCAAGCAGTTAAACACATGGACCTATAGGGTCATCTTAGACTCAAATTGAAACACTGGTTTTATTTTGCATCCCTCTAAATTAGGAATGGCACTGAGGTGTCAGCACACACTTAGCTCTTTTCAGAAGTGTCTATTTTGCATACTGTCCACTTTGTAATTATGTTTTATTAGCTGTCTATATCTTTACTGGTACTTACACAGATGCATGAATTTTAATTTTTGGTACTCAAAGAGCTTAATATTTATCTAGTTATATCTGCTATAAATATCTTCTGCATTTTGGGGTATTTTATCCTTTTTATAGTGTATTGCTAATAAACACTTGGTAGCAAATCCAAATTTTTTATTCAGTGGGGGTTTTAAAATTTTTATTTTTACTATGTATGGTTTCTTAAAATGAATTCTTTCCTGTTCTGAACTATCAGTTTATTTTTATCTTATGTGTATGGGTGTTCTGTCTGCATGTATGTTGGCACCACATGTGTACATTTTCCACAGAAGGCAGAAGAGGGCATTGGTTCCTCTAATTACTATTCTGTGTCTGTGATTAAACACCAAGGTAGCCTAAAGAAGAATGTATTTGGGCTTATGATTCCAGAGAGAGAAGAGTCCATCATGGTGGGGAAGCATTGCAGCGAGTGGCAGGCATGGTGGCCAGAGCAGGATGCTGAGAGCTCATTTCATTAACTGCAAGCATGCAGCAGAGGGAACTGGACATGGGAGGAGATTAGGAACACCCAAAGCCTGTCCCAGTAACATACTTCCTTGGGCAAGGCTACACTTGAACCTCCTCCAAACAATGCCACCAACTGGGGACCAAGCATTCAAATATAGGAGCTTATGGGGGACCTGCTTACTCAAACCTGCTTATATTCCACATGTTGGGCCATGTGAAGACCAACAACCATCTATAACTCCAGTTCCAGAGGAGATAAGTTAGAAAGAGAGAGAGAGAGAGAGAGAGAGAGAGAGAGAGAGAGAGAGAGAGAGAGAGAGAGAGAGAGAGAGTGTGTGTGTGTGTGTGTGTGTGTGTGTGTGTGTGTGTGTGTGTGTGTGTGTGTGTGTGTGTGTGGTATGTGTGTGTTTAGGATGAGGGTTACATATCTTCCTCTATTACATGCTACTTTATTCCTTTGGTACAGGGTCTCCCTGAATACAGAGTTCACGTTTTTCAACTAGATTAGCATTGAGTAGAACCTTCCTGTCCCTGACTTTCTCATTGCTGGAATTACAAGCATGCATGGGAGCACATCCAGCTTGTTAACATGGTGCTGGGATCTGAATTCTGGTCCTAACACTTGTGCTGCATGCACTGTTCCTACTGAGCCATCTCTCCAGCTCCTTAAAAAGCTTCATGGTTAGGGAATGCTTTATACATTTGCCTTTTGCATTAGGTCTTTATTTCACCTGGAATAGAGTCATTGTGTGAGTAGGAAGAGTGAGACTTAGGTAGCCACTTGCCCTAGCATTGTGTAATCCAAGTACAATCCTCCCCTGCTCTCCTGCATGCTTCTGCTCCATATGTCTGGCATTTGGGCAGTCAGTCTCTCCTCGTTCTCATTAATCTATTTGTGTTAGTAACATTGCCTTAATTACTGGAGCAAAGCCTCTGTCTTGTTCTTCAAGTTGATTGGCTGTTTTTTAAAAAAGCTTTATTTCTATCTTTTGTATATGAGTATTCTGCCTGCATATGCATATATGCACCATGTATGTACCTGGCACTTGAGGAGGCTAGAAGAGGGCATCAGGTCCCTTGGAATTGGAGTTAGGATGGTTGTGAGCTACCATTGGGTGTTAGGAATTGAATCAGGGAATTGAACAGTTGGTGCTTCTAACCAGGGAGCCACCTCTCCAGCCCCTGGTTTGTTATTTTTAAATGTACTTCCCATTTTCATAAAAATGCAGAATTTTAGGAACCAGCTTGTCATGACTTGGGAATGCAAACTCATTTTTTTTTTCTTCTGATAGAGCCACACTATTTCTTTTCTTTTTTTTTTCCTTCCTTTCTTTCTTTCTTTCTTTCTTTCTTTCTTTCTTTCTTTCTTTCTTTCTTTCTTTCTTTCTTTCTTTCTTTTTTTGTTTTTCGAGACAGGGTTTCTCTATAGCTCTGGCTGTCCTGGAACTCACTCTGTAGACCAGGCTGGCCTCGGAACTCAGAAATCCACCTGCTTCTGCCTCCCAAGTGCTGGGATTAAAGGTGTGCGCCACCACTGCCCGGCTTACAAACTCATTTTTAAAAACACCTCTTCTTTTTCTTTATCCCTAACATTCTGTTCTGAAACTCAGATGGAATTGGCACCATGTTATCTCCTGATGCATGCCATCATTATTTCTGAGAATGTCGTTTATTCTCAGTAATTTCAGAGTGCTGCATTCGCTTTAATATCTACTGGTGTGTATTTTTGGTTAAGAAAAGGTAATGGTGAAACTATTTTAAAAAGTCAGATAGGGGCTTAAAACTGAAAAATGGAGCAAGTCTGCAGTAGTCTCCATTTTTAAGTGGCTCCATCAAGAAAAGGAAGGAAGTACTGAAGCTTGGGCCAAGAGTAATTTTTTCACGTAATAGTTGTCAATAGAACTAGTTTGTCATTTTCACAGGCCCATCTGTAATCTGCACTTTGTTCCCAGGGGAGCCAGATGATCACTGCAAACCAAGGTAGAAGCAGGTGATAGCTGGTGGGATTAGCTCTCCTTCCTGTAAGGGGCGTGAGTCGACCTGTTCAGGGCCACTCAGAGGCTGCCAAGAAAACCCAGCACCCATGAATTTGGGGATGTGGGCTGCAGGGTGTTGCAGGTGAATACCACAAATCAAGGCTGCAGTGGGCTTTTCAAAGTGAATCTTTGGCAAGGTCTTCAGATAACCTGAAGTCATTTGTCTTGTCTGTGACACTACAGAAGAATTTTCGTTCTGGGGATTTTCCTATTTAGAATGTTTTCTTGTGTGACACATGCATGCACACACGAATGCCAGAGGTTAATGTTGAGTGTCTCAGTTACTCTCCAACTTCTTTTTTAGACAGTCTAGAGTCTGCCTATTGGGCTAGGTTAGCTGGCTAGAGAGCCCCAGGGATCTCCTTTCTCTGACTGTGGGATCACAGGCTCACTGCTGCTGTGCCTGGCCTTTCCCTAGCTGTTGGGGACCTGAAGGTGCCTCATGCTTGCTTGCCAAGCACTTGCTCAGGGGCACTGTCTCCCCAGTCCTCTAGGATACTTTTTCTTTTCAGTCATCCTTTGATCGTTTTAGTTACTGCTGGAATCTTTCTTTTCCCTCTTAATAATTCGCCACACAAAATGTTTCAGAAGAGCATTGAGGAGCGACATGGGTGTCCTAGACTTTGCACAGATAAGTAGGTGGACCGGACAGTTTATTCCCTTGGGTTCAGTGGCACAGTTTGTGAGGTTACAGGAAAGGAGGTTGTTAGAAAATAGAAAAAAGATTTGTCTTTGTACAAGGAAAGTCGAGCACTTGTGCTCAATAAAGGGATCATATTCCTAGCTTTTTATGGGGAGCGTGAAAAATCATTTTTTAAAGCACGGCAAGTCTCATTATTGACCAGCTGCCTGACAGCAAGGAGAAACTTAAGGCTATTATTTTAATTTCTGACTAAAGTGAGGAAGCTTTGATACCGATGAAATAAACCTCGTATTGGATAACACTGAACTACAGCCAGGCCACAAATCAGATCCAATTCTGAAAGCACAGCACAAAAGCCTGGACAATTAACTATGATCTATTACTTCCTAGATAACTTTAGAAAACTGGGATTAAAAAAAAAAAAAAAAAAAAAAGCAAAGGAGAATGAGCCAATGGAATAGCATTAGGTTGTTAGGTTCAAGACTTAAATACCACTATTCCCTTTTAGTCCAATGGGAAGTTGTGGGCTTTCCCAACTATGAAGTCTGTAAGGTGAAGTCAGCCACCCCTTATCTTAATATACGGGGCATGTTTGGGGAGAACACAGTTTCAAAGTATGGTCTTTATAGAGCACTTTGAAGGCAGGAAAGTAGATGAAAACCTTATTGTAACGATGGTAACAATTGTGGCTGAAGTGGGTTAGAGGTACCTTTCGCCATATGAAGCAAAATGTTTTTAAATGACCACTGCACAAAACTAGATGGGAGTCTGGTAAGGTGACTGAGGGGAGGGTGGGAGTGGGGAAAACTGCCGCCAAACCCGATGACTGCAGTCCCAGCCCTAGAACCCAGATGGCAGAAGGAGAGAACACAAGTTGACCTCTGATCTCCACATGGGTGTGCATACATGTATGTGCACTCTTGAATGCAGGACACACAAAGGAGTAAATAGATGAATAATAAATGCAAAATTTAAAATCAGGACTGCCAATTTAAAGAAAAAATTAAACTTTAAATTTAGTGTTAAAGTCATTTGAGAAGGGGAGGAGGTCTCATGAGGCCTCACCCCTCCCTCAATGAGCATCTATGGACAGTTAATGGTTGCCGGGGGAGGGAAAGTCTGTGCTCCTGGAAGCAACCTTAGTGAAACTCATTGGGTCATAAAAAATAGACATGAACAAGAGGTTGTGGTGACTTAAATGACAAATGTCCCTCATAGACGCATATATTTGAACACTTGTTTCCTAGCAGGGGGTGCTATCTGGGGAAGTTTAGGTGGGTGGAGCCTCAGAGGAAGTATGTCACTGGGTGGGGTGACTTGGAGAGTGTACAGCCTCTCCCCACTTCCAGTGTGCTCTCTGCTTCCTGTTTGTGACTGACATGTGATCTCTCAGTGTCCTGCTCCTTTTGCCTGCCACTGCTACCACGCCTTCCTTACCGTGATGGACCCTCCCAGAACCAACAAAGTGCTAATAAACACTTTCTTCTGTAAGTTCCCTAAGTCATGGTATCTCATCACGGCAACACAGCAGTAGTAATTAGTGCAGACATCTACTTGGGAAGAGGTTAGTGATCAGCGGGAGGGAGGTAAGCAGGACGGGGTAATGGAGGTGAACGTGATCAAACGGCATTGTATGCGTGCGCGAAAACGTCATGGTAGAGCCAATTGTTATGTGTGATATAGCTTGTGCTGACAAAAACAGACATCAGTTGAGAACAACGGACAGTAACAGCTGTTTGGACAAATGATGGAGCATTCACTGAGCTTTAGAAGCCTCTGCTTTGTATGGGAAAAAAAATCACAGTAAGGCAGAGGAATAAGACACAGTATTTGGAGCACTTAGGTGTGTTCTTTAAGGGTTGTGGGGTGTTGGCTTTGTGCATGAATATTTTGTCTGAAAATGTTGCTAGAAAATATGTGTGCCATATGTGTGTTCCACACTGAAAATGGGGACATGGAGATACCGAGCAGCATGAAGCCTTGGTATGTCTACACAGCTGTCTGAGAGAGCCAACTTTCTGCCCAGTGTCTTTGCTTACTGTGAGCCATCTTATAATAAATTTAACACTTTTTTTGTTTTGCAATTGCAGAAAGGTTACCATGCCAGAAGCCTCTTTTTGAATTTAAAAACCACCCCCAAAAAAAAAAAAAAAGTTTACTTTCTTTACATAGTGTTAACTACTGCAGGTGAGCCAGTTACTAACAAAACAAGTTTTCAGTCTGGAGGATGTGCTGTGCATTAGTATCGTTTATAAATACGGTCCCATTCCTTTGGTTGCCTGACTTGGTGTTTTGAATGAGCCCAGCTCTGCACCACCTCCTCCCGTAGGTTTTCAGCAGCTTGAATTGTGTCTCCTGATACAGTGCCTCACACATCCCTCTGTGGTGTTTCAGTCATCCACCGCCTCCTGGAACACCTGACCGTTACTGATCTTACTAAGGTCTTGGTGCATGTTAGTTCTATCAGGTGACTTCCTGAGGGAAGTCAGGCTTAAATGGGACTAGAAGCCAGGCAAGTTTTATGGGAATGGATGGGTGACAGGAGAACAGAGGAGACGTGGAGCATGGAAAGTAGAGAAGGGTAATGGCTGGTCAGCTTTAATCATCAGCTGGAGAAGTCTCAAGTGAGGAATTTTCACTGCTAGTAGCTATAAACAGGCCTGGTCCACTGTGAGCAGCACCATCCCTAGGCAGATGGCCCTGGGCTCAGTAAGAGAGTTAGCTGAGCATGAACCAGCAAGCATCTGTGTGTTCCTTACGTTCTTACCCAGTTTTCCTCAATGGAACCTAGATTGTGTACTAAAATAAACCCTACCACACACAAGTTGCTCTTTGTTGCAACAGAATGAAACTAAGACTGGGTTTTGTGCTAAATGTGAACTCCAGATTTGGCTAGGCTGGCCAGTCAGCAGGGCCCAGGGATTCTCCTGTCTCCACTTCCCCAGAACTGGGATCTAGGCACAAACCACCATGCCTAGCTTTTTACATGGATATTGGTGATTGAACTCAGGTCCTCATGTTTCTGTGGCCAGCACTTTGTATCTCCAGCCCCAAAAGAGTTTCTTTTCTTCCTCTCTCTGCTCTCTCTTTTCTTTCTCTTTTTCTTCTTTCTCTCTCTTTCCCTCTCCCCCCCCCCCTCTCTCATATCTGAATCAAGTACTGATGTTCCAGGGGACTGAAATGTGTGCTTCGACCACACACTAAAGTGAGTGTAGTGTCAGTGTGTGTGCTCCTTAGGGAGAGGACCTGATAGAATTCAAAGGAGAGAGGCGGCCTTTAAGGGAGAGCACAGGGCTATGATGAAGTCTATACAAAGGCCTCAGGTAATCTCTTGGAGACATGACAGAACTCAGCTCAAGTTCCCTGTAAGGAGTGGAGAAGAAGGCTGAACACCAGCCCTAGTGATAACCTCAGTACCTATGAATGCTGCATTTGGACACTGCATGTCTGCAAGCATTATCAAACGAAACGTTCTCCAATACAATCACTCTGTGTTTAGAGTAAATCTTAAACACAATGGCAGTGGGACTCCTAAGAGGAAAGAGAGGGAGGTCTGAGGTGGCATCCCAGTGAATGAAATGCTTGCTGTGTAAATGTGAAGACTTTGAGTTTGGACCCCTAGCACCCACGTCCAAGCAGTGTGGCTGTGTGCACCTGGAATGCAGGAGCTGGAAAGGCAAAGTCAGAAGGATCAATCCCTGGAGCTCACTGGTTCTAAAGTCGGGAGTAAGTGAGGAAGACACTGAATTTGACCTCTGGCCTCCACATACACACTTGCACGCACATGTACACACATGAATACCTACACGAGAGGGAGATACACACACACACACACACACACACACACACACACACACACACACACGGAGGGAGACTGGACACTCTTCAGGCTGGCACAGAAGGCCAGGAGTCAGAATGAAACATCTACCAGCTGAGTGTCAAGGGTGACCTGCTGCCCCCAGGAATTTTGGAGAAGCAAGGACTAATTCATTTAGAGCCTCCGGAAGGAGCCAGCCTGCCAACAACTGGACTTAAGGCCTTGGTACACATAGCTTTGAGGAAATACCTTTCTGCTGTTTTAAGCCACCCAGTTTGTGGTAATTTGTTATGGCAGCTCCGGGAAACTAATACAGGAAGCCAGACCCTTTTACCATGTCTGACCAATCACTGGATGTAAAAAGCATGATCCTGGCAGGAAGCATGACCTTGAGTGAGCCAGCCTTCTTCAACTAAAGCAGTCTCAAAAGAAGGCTGACAGAGTCTTGGTCTGGCAGCATTCCCAGCAGCTGGGGGAGGGGTGGTGCACTCTTTATTCTGGAAGAGGTCTGGGCAGAGCAGTACCCCAGCCCCTCTTCTGTCCCCCAGTTTTCCCTATCTACATAATGGGAATAAGACCTTTTGTATCGGCATCAGATTAAATTAGTTAATTATACAGATAGCTAGCACTTATGGAGCACTTACCGTATAGGTACCAGGCCTGCCAGGATGTAAATGTATTCACAATGCAGAATGTACAGCATATCATAGGCCTCCAGTAAACAACAGGTGCTAATTAAGGAAAGACTTCCCAGGTTACTCACCTACCAGAGCCATGACAGAATCCATACCTCCCAACTTTTGGGCAGATGTTTCTATAACAGACCCTTCCCTGTGTGTACCTATGCATAGCTTTCTTTCACAGAAATATTTTCACGCAGTTGAAATATGTGCTTCAACAAAGAAATGCTATTTTGCCTCATTATCTAAAGGGAAGACTGGAGTTGTATACAGTTCATTTGCGCTCTCTCCGGCAGACCCTATTTAACCTAAGCCATTGATTTGTGGGACAGGCTGGGGCAGGAGGGCAGCTGGAGCTGGGCACAGCTCCCAGCTGCCTGCAGCTACTTGGCCACTGGCACTTCACATTCCCAGCCTCTGCTGACATGGCATTCCTGATAAGTGGGAGAGGCCAGATCCTATCATCTTAAAGAGGACAGAGTGAAGGACAGATTAGCCGTGTTGCCCCCTTAATTATGCGGCAAGCTAGAGATGGAGCCCAGAATTGGATCCAGATTTCTGAGATCTCAGATGGGATTTCTCATCAGGAGGCCCTGCCACATTCCTTCCTTGGGATCCTTCCCCACTCTGGATCCCAGGATGCACACCTGGGCTGAGTTCGTGGGTGGCTGCTCTCGTGTGTCCCTGGGCTCATTGCTTATATTGCGTTCCATTGATTCTAAAAGAAAGAAAAAGAAAGAAGGAAGGAAGAAAGGAAGAAAGAAATTTCCGGCCCTTAGAAAATGGTCATTTTATCAAGAATAACACTGATAAGATTCAGCTTGCTTAAATGCTCTTAAATGCATTTATTTTGTCAATAATTTTTGGCATGACATATTTAGAACCAAGAAATAAATCTCTTTCAGACTGGGACTACGCATTTTATTTCAGAAGAATCTGTGTATAGAAGCATTAGTCAAATTATGAATGTTAAAAGGAATATTGTCCCTGAGCATAACTCTTAGATAATGTTTATATTGACACAATCTGTCAATGAACAGGAAGGGCATTTCCATCCGGAAACGTCTGTAGGGAGCTCTTTCACTATAGGAACCATGCCTGTGAGTTTTCACCACTAGAGGGCTAGACCCAAATTATGTATAATGGCCCAGGTACAATCATTAATAACAATGTCCCAAGTACAGTCATGAATGATTTCCAGGTTAAAGGCTCAGCGGCTTCCTGACAGAGTACCTTACCTTGAGACTACTGCCACCATTGACCTTGGATACATGTCCTGGCTATGTGCTTTCAATTCTAGTTTCTATTTCAAAAGAATGAGTGGCACAAAAAAGCCAATTTGCACATTTTTAAAATAAGGGTTCATTTTTATTTAACAACTGTTTGCCTGCATATATGTGCTCCATGGGTGGCAGCCAGACGACGGCAGTGGATCCTCTGGAGTTGCAGACAGTTGTGAGGATGCTGGGATCTGAATCCATGCCCTTTACAAGAGCAGCTTGTGCTCTTAACCACTTACCTCTCCAGCCCCAAGTTTGCACATTTTTACTGTGTTCTTCCTATCTAGATATGCTTTGTGAAATCTCCAAGGTTGATACTGTTTAGCCATTAGCCTGATTAGTGTCCAGGTCTAGCCCCTGTATCTCAACCTAGATCATCACTGGAGACAGAAATCATTTTCTCTTTATTTTATTTGGAGCTGCAGCACTGAGTCTTCTTCAAAGAGCTGAGAAGCCTTCTCTGTCTTCCTGTCTGTGTGGTGTGCCATCACCCACCCCCTGCACCCCACCCCACTAATCTTGGAGAAAGGGTTTATTTTGGCTTATAATTCCAGAGAAGATACACTGCATCTGGATCTGAAAGAGGTGAGGCTGGCCTGCCATGTTATATCAGCAGCCTTGAAGAGAGGGAGACCTTTGAGACCTTTAAAGGGAGACACTTCATGTTGGTTTGCTTAGTTAGATCCAACCATCATGCATGCAACCTGGTTTGCTTGGTTGACCATCCATCCATCCATCCATCCATCCATCCATCCATCCATCCATCCATCCATCCATCCATCCACCTAGCCACTTAGCCAGCCAGCCAGCTAGCCATCCTGCCTGTCCACTGGAGCTCACCAAGATCTATTACAAATCGGCAGTTCAGTGGGAAACACAACAGGTAATAGAACGCAATAGAAAGATGCCATGGAAACAGGAATTCTACTCAACTCTCCTCCAAATACTTTTGTTCACTTTCTTCCATATTCTGAAGTCATTCAAAGGTCCATATTCACAGTGCTAAGGCACATCACCAGCTAATGCTGTTACCTCCTGTGCTTGGTTTTTTTGTTTGTTTGTTTTGGGGTTGTTTTTTTTTTTTTTTTTTTTTTTTTGGTTTTTCGAGACAGGGTTTCTCTGTGTAGCCCTGGCTGTCCTGGAACTCACTCTGTAGACCAGGCTGGCCTTGAACTCAGAAATCCGCCTGCCTCTGCCTCCCAAGTGCTGGGATTAAAGGCGTGTGCCACCACTGCCCGGCCAGTGCTTGTTTTTAAAGTGTGTTTCTTGGCTGTCCAAATGGCTTAGCAGGTAAAGGCCTAGCTAGCAGTGTAAGTCTGGAAACTGGATTAGATCCCTGGAACCTGCATAAGGTGGAAGGAAAGATCTGACCTCTGCACCATGCTGAGGTACACGGACCCTCCCCCGCTCCCACCCCCATTATGCACTCACACCAATAACAAAAGTTATGGTAAATAAACAGTGTTCCACATAAGCTCGACCTGAAGTGGAAATGAATCAGTTAGCCAGAGAGCGAAAACAGTGCTCCCAGGCAGAGTTCTGGGCTCTCAGGTAGGAAATCAAGACAAAGGAGTGATGGAGGTAAAGGTGGGTGGTAGGTGGGGGCAGGGCAGAGTGCGGTTGCTGTTAACCAGGTGCTTGGCCAAGGCAGTTAATTTCTGGAGAGCTGAATCACCTCTTGCTAAATGGAAGAGATGGGCCTGATCACATGTCTCCACATGGGTCCCTCAAAACAGAAATGCAGAGACAGTTGGAATTTGGCAGAGAAATAGGTTCGGGAAACACAGCATAAGTTCCCCTCTCACCCCCAAGCTCTTCCCTTGGTAATTCAAAAATCACTTTAACCTATTAGAAAGTTTGAGAGCCTTGGGGTAAAGAGCCCACTTAACTCTATTTAATCCAGCACCTCACAAAGACATGTGCTTACGGAGCAATTTTATATGATAGCTATTAATATAGAAACGTCAGGCTACGTGCTCAACGAGGAGCAGATAAAGGTTTATTGAGCGACTATTCTGTGCTAAGATGTTACTTCTCAGGCTGTACTGCATTGAGTTTGTGACAACTTAATCCTGTCCTATAGTTAACCTCTCTACAGAATGACCCCTTCTAGCATTAGTTAGGAGTGTTAGTGCTTTAAACACCAATGCCAAACTTTCACTCTCTTAACCAGAGATGATGAATTGGGGATAAACTGGGATTACCTCAGTCGCTCCAAGCTTCTCACCTCATCCCAGTGAGGGGGACTGGGCCAGCCTTCAGAGGCACTGGGCTCTTTAGAGTTCATAGAAACCTCATTCATTCCCTTTATTTATTTATTTCTATACTTTCTTTCTTTGGGTTTTGGAGGCTTCAACAATTTGGGTAAAATTCCATTAATTTGGGGAAGGGAAAACCGGGAGCACACATTCTCATCTGCTCAGCCTCCAGACAGACTCACTTTGTCTTTTGCAGTCTCATACCCAGTGAAGGATCACCCACAATAACTCTTTAAAAGATGCTCCCAGCGGTCATATTGTGCAGCCACCTATGGGAAAAGAGTTGGGACAGAAAGCCTGGTTCCCTTTATTTTAAAATCATCGTATTCCAGGTTTTCAAAAGGAGACGTGGTGTGCGAGAGTGAGAGAAACATTTGCACGTGGGCTAAGGGTGAAGAATCCCATTGCACGACACTGGGGGGAAAGATTACGCATGCTCTTAGAACACAGGCATTGTGAAGTCTAGGTTCTGAGCTCCTTTTCATTCTGAAGCTGACCCTACATTGCTGCCGGCAATGCCTGAGTGACAACCACTGATATATATTATCTTTGTGGAGAAGCAGGGCACCCTTGGATGATGTCAAATCAGCGCACTAATTCTTATGCAAGCTCAG
Organism: Uromys caudimaculatus; assembly: GCA_028551405.1. Lineage (NCBI taxonomy): Eukaryota > Metazoa > Chordata > Mammalia > Rodentia > Muridae > Uromys > Uromys caudimaculatus. The sequence goes on from CM052706.1 coordinate 47,242,339, forward strand.
CGATGTGTGTGTGTGTGTGTGTGTGTGTGTGTGTGTGTGTGTGTGTGTGTATCTAGGCCAGGAATTTTAATGAAAGAAAACATCAAAGATGCAGAAGAAATGAGAATATTAGTCAGGGAAGATACACAGCGATGCTCTCTGATAACCCCTGGTATTGACATTAGAACTCGGTGGGAGCAACTTAAATAAACATCTGGACACTGAGTTTAGACATTTTCGGTGACAAACCCCAGACAGATCTTTTGACTTGCAATAATAAATATTTCAGAGGCTATATGAATCAACTGAAAAATCCTGTTTTCAATTACTCTAGTTTTATAAATAGAGCATAGTTAATTATTCAAGTATAGAATTTCTTTTGAAGATTAGGTGAATTCTATATTTCCTTTGTCCATGGTATACTTGTTTTATTATTCATATCAAATTTATGTCTGGGTGTTCAAAAATAATATAGTTAGCCTGCCAGATGCTGTTAAATCAGAACCCGGCTGAGCTTGATTTTAAATTATTATTTTATTTTCGGGAGTAGGCTCTGAGTGCTCTGTGAACTTGTTGGACATGGACACTCCCAGCCAGGAACCCAGAGATGTCCCTAAAAGGGGGACAACCTACTCCTTAGCTCTCTTACCAGGCTCTAATTATTTTAGTATTGTTAGTCTCAGTTACCCAGAAAAGCAGCAAGTGATGGTGGGCTGGTGGTGCTCGAATGGGGCAGACTTCACCACAAATGTCACAGAAAGGAAGAGCAGTGTAGAAGCAGCCAGGGCTGTCTGACCGATCCTGTTGATTGGGACCAATCAGTGCTTGCCTTACAACTAGGAGGACCTGAGTATGGATCTTCAGAACCGAAGTTTACAAAACCAAACCAAAGGGGCTGGGCATGCAGCTCACTCCTTTAATCAGAGAGCGGCAGATCCTGGGGCTTGCTGGCCAACCAGCTTAGTGTAGTCAGTGGGCTCCAGCCCAGTGAGAGGCCCTGGGGAAAAACTGGTGATGGAGTTCATGAGAAGGCCCCCTGCGTTTGTCCTCCGGGCTCCACGTGTGTGCACATGTGCACATGCACCGCCACTCCCAGAAACATACACACACATGCACCATAAATAAGTTTAAAATGTGAATGCAGGATTTCCACTTACAACTGAAAACAATAGGAAAGTGTGATGAATGGTGTACAGCACTCCCAGAGAGCCCAAGGATTCATTGATTAAACATTAGCAATATTTATGATCCACTCTGGCCTTGAGATTATGATGTGAACGGAACATCTTGTTCCTAAACCAGACTATTGGGACCTTGTTACCTGGAGCTTGATGAAGTTACTTGGTAAAATAGTTACGTGTGTTTTGGCTCCTCTCACTAGCCCCTGAGCAAATTGTACACTCATGGACAGGTGTACCTCACCTAGGATCTAACCCAGATGTGCTTGGATGGTGCTTTGAACATAGGAGACCTAGTTCTGCCTCTGAGAACTCTGGGAGGAGGAAAAGCCATAGTCAAGCTGCAAATGGCTCCCTTTTGTCCAAATTTAAATCCAGGATGTGCCATGGGTTGAACATTCATTTATTTATTTGTATGTATGTATTGTATGTATGTATGTATGTATGTGCTCTATGCTTACCTGTGCTCATGTGTGTGTGTGTGTGTGTGTGTGTGTGTGTGTGTGTGTGTGTGTGCATTTGTACACACACATGCGCTCAGGTCAAAGGTTAATCTTTTGTGTTGTTTCTCAGGATGGCTGTCCACCTTGCTTATTGAGACAGTCTCTCCACAGTCTGGAGCTCACCAAGTAGGCTAGGCTGGCTGACCAGCAAGCCCCAGGGATCTCTCCCTGTCTCTTTCTCCTCAGCTCTGAGATTGCAGACACACACTACTGTGTCCAGATTTTTTTCTTTTTTGGGGGGGGGCAGGGTATATAGCTGTGTCTGGCCTGGACTCCCTGTGTACACCAGGCTGGTCTCAAAGAGATCTACGTGCCTTTTCCTCCTGAGTTCTGGGGTTAAAGGCATGCACCACCACACCGAGTGAGCTGCTCCTCCTCTTCTTCTTCCTCGTCCTTCTATTCCTTCTCCTCCTCCTTCTTCTCCTCCTCATCCTCTTTTTCCTCCTCCTTCTCTTTTTAAGTCACAGTTTCTAGGGATCAGTCTTGTGCAGCAATTGCTTTACTGACTGAGCCATGTCCTCAGCATTTCAGACACTCACATGTGAAGTTCTCAGTGAGCACCAAGTGACAACACAAGACTATTAACTATTATATAAAATACCTTCACCTCTGGTGTAAAGTATATATGAAGCAGGAGTGATTCAATATCTACACTTGAAGTCCATCCCCCATTAACTGTCACTTGTAATATGTAAATATTCAAAAATCTCCACAAGTTCTGAATTGGAAACACTTTTGAATCCACATGTTTCAGATAAGGGATCCTTCGGAACACAGTTTTCTTTTAAAGCTGAGGAACTGGAGTGAGGGCTCAGTAACTGAAAGCATTGACTGCCCTTGCAAAGGACCTGGACTCAGATCCCAGCACCTACATAGCAGCTCACAGCCATCTGTAACCACAGTTCCAAGGGATACAATACCCTCTTTTGGCCTCTGTGGATACCTGAAAAGAAGACACCCATACACTCATACACATAACAATAAATTAAAAAAAAATTTGAGGTACACATATGTAATACCAGCACTGAGACAGGAGATTCCCTGGGACTTGCTGACAAACCAGTCTAGCCAAATTAGCAAGCAAGGTTCAGTGAGAATCCTATCTCAAAATATACAGTGAAGAGTGATCAGCTTCTGGTTTTTACATGCATTTCCACACACACACACCTCCACATGCACACACATGGGAACACATGAATATACATATGTATTAGAATAACTGATTTTTTTTTTTTTTAAGCTGAGGAAGTCCCGTGAGTGGTCCTGTAGTGGAGGGTCATACAGACTTTTGCTTCCATTTCTGAACCTTATTGGAGTAGTTATGTAAATCTGTTTGCATGATACTTTGCCTTAGAAGGCTAGACTTTAGAGTCCCTTGAGCAGTGGTCCTCCTAGCTGTGCTTGACACTTAGACACGCTATTAATCTGGTGAACTTTGTGAAATGCAGACTGAAGAATTAGCTGGGATTTCTCAGATACCAAAAGAGTCTGAAACAATGGGAGCCCATGAAATGTCTTCAGAGACTCATCTAGTTCTCTTCACATAGTAAATATATAAAATAACACTGAGTAAATGTATATTGATTAATTACAAGAATGTAATTAGCTCAACAGTGTATTTTTATGTGTGTGTGCTAATTTGTTGGAGGTGGGGCTACCACTGAGGTTCTGACATGCACTTTGGATTGAGAGCCTGAGTTTGGACTTTCCCAGAATGCTCTATTACTTCCTTTTTATTCTGCAGTATTACAGTCTGGATCTCTCTGTAACTCCCCTGGCACCCCTTCCCTTCACAGTTTTGTATCTCTTCTGCCCCTGTTGGCTTTTCTTAGCTCTCTTCAGATAAAATATAGCAAATAAAAATAAAGACAATGAGTCAACTTTGAATTTCATATAGAAGCAGATTTTTAGTATGTTTCCTTAGCATTTATGACATATCTCTACTAGAAAGTTGTTTGAAGTTCTTTAATATTCCAACTCAACTAAGCACTTCGTTTTGTCTGGGCACACTATATCCTCCAGCGCTTCTGTTTCCAGAATACTCGGGATCAGTGCAACTTTGATCGGGATGTAGCCAATCTTCAGTCCTCTCTGCCCCAGGCTCTTTTTGACATCACAGAAGCAATTGGTTGTAGAGAGACTGGTCCCACCCGATAGCCCTTCCTTCAGCAGACATTCTCATTTGCCCAGTCTCGGATCTCTGAGAGTTTGTGACTCCTTACATTGGATGCCCTAGTGTCTGGCTGGCATCATTCTCCCTTGGCCCTGCCTTTGGTTGAGAGGGTTAGTTAGCATCTACGTTTGACCCAGAAGAACACAAGCTTTAGATCACCCAAGCAGGAAGGTGTGTATTACAAGCCTCAAGTAGCTGGTTTTGTCCACTTGCCTCATCCGGTACATGGTGCAGAGGTCCCCACCTTGGTCTGTAGGGCCACTAGGACATTGCCAACACAGAGGCACATGTGAAGCACAGACGAGGTGCACAGAAGGTTCTCCAAAACATCCCAAAGTGTGTAGGCAGATAGTCATCGACATGACAATGCACTGAATAGGAGAAATGGTTTCTATCCTAAAGGAGTTTACGATGTGTACCCGTGTATGTTTGTGGGGAAGGGGGACAGAGGTCAACCCTGGTTGTTTCTTCAATTGTTCTCCATCTTAGTTTTTTGAGGTAAGGCTTCTCACTGGATCCATGGCTCACAGATTTGAGGAGGCTGCCTGGACAGGAAAGCTCAGAGAGACTCCTGTTTTTACCTCCCCAGTGCCAGGGTTTCAGTTCTACACCCTGATACTAGCCTTTTAATGTAGGTGCTGGGGATGAACTCAGGTTCCCATGCTTTTGCAGCAGTCTCCCCAACCTATGCATGGCATGTGTCTTAAGTTAAAATTTATATATCTATATATCTCTGTGTATACATATCAAGTTGTCTGTCTTTCTGTTCCTTCCTTCCTTCCTTCCTTCCTTCCTTCCTTCCTTCCTTCCTTCCTTCCTTCCTTCCTTCCTCTCTCTCTCTCTCTCTCTCTCTCTCTCTCTCTCTCTCTCTCTCTCTCTCTCTCTCTCTTTCTATATGTTAAAATTGTCTTCTCTCCTAAAAGAAAAAAAAATCACTAACCTTTTTGTATCATCTTTAGTACAAAGACGACCATGGATACCATTGACTGGCTGTCTTATGGAAGCCCTTAAGCCTTTGGCCTGGTCCCCTTGTCTGTAAGATGATAGGCTCTGATGTAATAACCTCCAGGACCTTCTGGATTTTAAGACTTCTGTCATTCCTCCATCTTGGTGTTTAATTTCCTATTAAACTAACAATTACCTCCTACAAAATATCAAATATATTTCTATTTTGGATATCTCTCTGGATTCGTCTCTTCCAAAAGTCTCTGCTCCATATCCTGCTAGACTGCTTTGTCTAAAACCCATATTTTAATTTTTAAAGCAATTTATCCTTTATAACTCTTTTTCACATCCTATAAAAATGACGGATGA
>CM052706.1:47252485-47283646 GCA_028551405.1 Uromys caudimaculatus
GGAGTTGGCTGACAACCCTTGGCAGTTCCTGCTTTGGCAAAGTCAATCTTTGTTGTGTGCCTAACCTCTTGTCATTGTGCCTCTGGGAGCCTAGTGACCTGATCCTTTTCTTTGGATTGTGCTCCAAAACCTGCTTCAGAGCCTGTGTTTAGGCAAGGAGAGCTTCCCTTGTCTCCTAAAATAACCCCACGCTATCCAAGTTCAGGCTCATCTTGACTTTCTGTCATTCCCTAAGGGTTACTTTTCTGCAGAGAGCTCTTGTGATGGGGTGGGGGGTTGGGCCTCTGGCTGTGAAAGTTCCTGTACCAGCTGATAAGAATGTCTGTCAGCTCCCAAGAAGGAGCTGCCCTCTAGCCTGCCCTTGCTTTCTTCTCCCCTTCCCTCCTGGGCCAAGCCTTCCCAGTCTCAAGTCCGCTCCTCCTTTGTCATCTTCAACAATGGGCTTCTTTCAGGTTTTGCCCCTTCTTGCTGCCTCTTGCCTCTCTCTGAGCTTGTCCATTCTCATGGTTTCATTAACACCTCCTTGCAGATGACCTCTTCAGCCATGACCCTTTCCTGTGCCCCAGACAGCAGTTTCAACTGCTGACAGCACATCTCCCCTCCTGTATCCTGCAGAACCCTCCACCTCAGAGGGCTCTGTCCCCTTCACACTCTGCCAGGTGCCTTGCTCTTCCGGGCATCCATTTCACAGTAGGGCTCCTGCCTTATTTCCCAGAGTTTCTAGATAGAAATTGTGAGTCTGTCAAATGCTTGCTCTGTATGAGGAAGCAAGCTTGGGCTCAGGGCAAGAGGAATCAAGAAAGCTACCAAGAGGATGTAAGAAACTCACTCTAAAGAAGAGAGAGATGCACCAGGGGCTCAAGGCAATGATATGTAGGCTGCTGTGCACAGCAGTATTAAAGATGCATCCCACAAAGCTCCAGGTCTGGGCTAGCCTTTCCTTTCCTTTTTCCTTTCCTTTCCTTTCCTTTCCTTTCCTTTCCTTTCCTTTCCTTTCCTTTCCTTTCCTTTCCTTTTTCCTTTCCTTTCCTTTCCTTTCCTTTCCTTTCCTTTCCTTTCCTTTCCTTTCCTTTCCTTTCCTTTCCTTTCCTTTCCTTTCCTTTCCATCTCTATTGCCACCACATAGTTCCATGAGCTATTAATCATAACTAGATCACCACTGTAATCTCCTCTATCTCTCTGGTTGTGAATCTTTATCCTTCACTATCTTAACACCCCCCTCCCCCCCAGCACACAAATACTATACTCATCAGGTTATACCAGCTCTTAAGAAAAAAAAAATCATCTGGTGCCCTATCCTGCCTGACTGGCATTATCTCAACACTGTGCTTGGAATGTAGGTCAGGCTCACTCTGCTAGACTCAAAACTCTGCTACTAATTGCTGCATGACCTTAGGCAAGCTGTTTAACCTTTTCACCTCTGCAAAATGAGAATGGTGTTGTGAGGGCAGAATGAATTAATATAGGTAAGGATTATAACAGATGCCCAGTAAGTGGTAGCTATTAGCACTGCTCCTGTGTACTTGGGGTTCTGTGCTCCTCGGAGCCTGGTTCACAGGCCTTGGGGCATTCTTTCCATTTAGTGATGAACCCTTAGCAGGGATGCTTTAGTTTCTCAGATTATGCTGCTGCAGTCTGCTGTCACATGTACTAGTTCTCTTAACCCGCACTGAGTGCGCCTCCCTCTCTCGTTAGACAGAGTAGAGGATGTTTTTTCGTTTTGTTTTGTTTTTTTTTTTAGATTTTTTGTTTTTGGTTTTTTCGAGACAGGGTTTCTCTGTGTAGCCCTGACTGTCCTGGAACTCACTCTGTAGACCAGGCTGGCCTCGAACTCAGAAATCCACCTGCCTCTGCCTCCCAAGTGCTGGGATTAAAGGCGTGCACCACCACTGCCCGGCAGAGTAGAGGATGTTAAATGCACTTCTTCATAGTTCTTTCCTCCCTGAGTATACTGCCCTTCTTTCAAGCAGGAAAAGACACCGGGCCTTTAAAATTCACAGCATCCAACACAACTGTCTCCTTGGGAGACATGCTTTCTGTTTTCTCTTTGGCTGAGGGGGAGAAGCCCTTTCCTGCAAATAACCAACTAGCAGGCATTCTAGGCAGTAGGCCATGTGTCTATAACTCAGCCATGCCCTATGGTGCAAAAGCAGCTCCCAGCCCTTAGGTGAATATGGAGCCTTTGAAGAACTTTCCATGATCTCCTGAGGGGCCACACTCAGTGGCGTATGGCTACTGTTTGCAGGAGACAAACCCCACTGCCCAATGGTGGGCACTTTCCTGAATTTTCCTCCAAAGGTCAGCTCAAGCTTTTGTTGCTGTGACTTGAGACCAACTCAGCAAAGGTTCCAGTGGCTCAGGGTAGTAAGGTGAGTGAGCCCTCAGGTCTGACAGCTTTGTTTCTGAAATCAGCCAGAGTGAGGGAGGATGAGATCCAGGGCGCTGAAGCAGTTTAAGGAAAAGAAAAGCAGATTTCCCCTCAGCCCCTCTTCCTCCCTAACCCATAGTACATTCACATGACCCTCAGCCCTAGTCCCAGAGGTAAATAAATACACATTTTATAACCACCTCCGACAGATTTTTGTTATTAAGGAAGGAAATTAAAAGTCTCTTAAGTGTAGATAATGTGGAGCTTGCTAGACAAATTGACAATAGCCAGGAAATTTAAAACACAAGGCTGCAACCTCCTCTGCTGGAGTGTCTGATGGCTCTGTAGCTCCTAGCTTCAGGGTGTGGCAGGGTAGCCCAGAAAGTCTAATCAGTAGACTGGGCTATCTCTGTGGGAATCACATCTGTGGGTCGTCTTGTGCCACCAACTATCCATCTGGCAGTTGTGAGGGACTCTTACCTGCTTTTAACCTGAGTCCTTCTATTTGCTCCTTAGGGGGCAGCAGGCAGGAAGGGCAGTAGAAATTCCACCGGGAGTCCCAAGTGACCCTCACTTAATGGGATTCTCCTTTCAGGGAGAGAAACATTTCTGTCTGGGGACTGTCCTGCTTGCTGGCCTCTCTAACCCTGTTGGCTGTCACCAGGGGAGTAATTATGATGTAACTGGGTGGGTGCAGGAGGGAAGGTGAACTATTCCCCCTTCCCTTGCCCTGGAGCACAATGAAAGGTGACTTTGTATATTTATTGAGCTATTATGGCTTAGTGCTAAGAGGAGCTCCTGCCAAGAATTGAAGGAAACCTCCTTTTTTTCTTTTTTTGTATTATATATTTAAGCACAAATTGCTTTGTTACTGGTCAATATTTGTGGGAAAAAAATCCACCAAAACCCACACTCTTTTGATATTGCGTACATTTTTCCTGTATCTCACTGGGTATGCTGAAAGTAAATCCCTTCTCCGATATTTCCCACATCTGGTCTTAATATTACAAAGTCTTTGTCTCATGTACTTTTGATAGACAACATCTTTGTGGAGCGTTTTGTTATTAGACTCTATGAAATGTTGATATTAATCTGAGCTGCCCTGATCTTCGTGGAACAAGAGGCTACTCAGAAACTATCCTTGGAAGCATCTTTGGGGGAGGAGTATTTGGGGACCAAGAGATGTATTTTGACATCCTTCCAAGAGCATTTGACTTTGTTTCGTGGGAACGCTGCATGCATTTAACCCAGAGGACCTCCAGGCACGGTTGCTGCTAGCTTCAATTCTCCACAACCAATGTCTGCTGCCCTCCATGTCAGGAACCTTGACAGTGAGAAGGACGGATATCAGGTTCGCCCCCTCCACTCTGAGAATAAAGAAAGTGAGGCTCTATGGGCAGAGTCTAGCTATTTCCTAGGGACCATCAAGTTTTTCTGGCTCTGAGTGGACTTAAAAATGAAGCTCAAGGCTGGGGAGATGGCTTCTCACCGGAGCATGTGACCTTGAGTTGGATCTCTAGAATCCACACAAAGCTTGGTGTGGCAGTGTGTGCCCATAATCCCAGCACCAGGGGGCGGAGGCAGGAGGTTCACTAGGGATGTTTGGCCTGGCAGTCTAGCTAAATTAATGAGCTTCAGGTTTAGTGAGAGATCCTGCCTCAAAACAAGAACATAAAGAGTAACACCTAACACCAATTTCTGTCTCCACACAGATACACACACACACACACACACACACACACACACACACACACACACACACACATCCTTTGTGCATACATGAATGCACACATATAGACCCATTTCTATTTCCCTAGAACGCCCATTCTTAAAGAGGGTGGTCCATATTGCTCTCTGAAGGGAGGCTATTGCATAGACTTGGCCCAGGCCTAATTACAAAGGACCTTGTTGAGTGCCAGGCCAATGAAGGTCCTATCTCAAAGTGTACCTAAGGAATGACAGTTGAAGTTGTCCTCTGGCTTCCACATGCATGTACACACGAACACATGGACACTTACGAACACACGCACATATATGTGCACATGCATTGTAATATAGACTTACTAAACAGTTTAAAGGAGCCAAGATGGACACGTTGAGGAACTTGGGGGTTAGACCCGTGTTGGGTTCTGCATTCTGGGTCCCCAGACCTGCCCTCTGCTTGCTCTTCCTCCACAGCACCTGCTTCACCCCAGGAGAGTGCTGTCTGCTTTTAAACTAAGCCTTGTCAAAGTCTCCGTGGAACTAAACTCAAATCAAGATGCTTTCTTCTTAAGTTCACCGAAGAAGAAAATTAAATTGAAGTGTATACAAGTGAAATGTGTCAGCCAGTCTCATAAAGGAAGGTTAGGATTAGAGGCTGCAAGAGGAGAAAATTCCCAGAGCATTTCCAGACCTGGGCTGGTGGTACCCCCAAAGAGAAAAAAGATCTTTTAATCTCAAGAATGAACAGTCATCTGGCAACTACTTCTGAGGCTTACGACATTGTAGGGTGCTCTCAGAGATGCAATGCTCTGACCCTACTTGTTTCGATTCGATGTACGAACAGAGGCACGCTGAGATGTGTGGTTGAGAAGGAGGAGTGATGTAGAGGGCAGGATGTACACCATTCTTCATGATTAAGAACTGAAAGACGCACTCTGGGGAAGCCCAGAAAATATCCCAAAAGGCAAAAGTTGGCAAGGCTGCAGCAGGGCTGATGAGCTAGGTGGCCCAGGTCCAGGGTGGAAGGACATGATTTGTACTGTAAACTCTTTTTTCTCATTTGAAATTTATACTATGTACCTGTATCATCAGTTCAAGAAATTAGCTAAAACCAACCACACACCGAGTCCTCTATTTATTCTGTGTAGTCTTTTGGAACTCAGATAAAACTCTCTCTCCCTCCCTCTCCCCTTCTCTCTCTGTGTATTCATGTGTGTCTGGCCTTTTCTTTTCTATCTTTCTGACAGGGTCTCATGTAGCCTAGGCTAGCCTCCAACTCTGTATATAGTTGAGGATAACTTCTAACTCCTGATAGGATCACAGATGAGCAGCACCCTGGATTTATGTGGAGCTGGGGATGGGACCCAGGGCTTAGTGAGTACCAGGCAAGCACTCTGTCAAAAGAAGTATATCACCACTAGCCCTGGAACACAACTTTCTAAAATAAAGCAAAACCTAATGACTTATAGAAGCGAATATTCTCTGGTCTAGACCTAATCAGTTAACAGATGCACCTTATACTATGATTTAAAACCAAACCAGACCAACAACAAGTAAAATCTCTCACGAGTCTATCCCCACTTCCCTTTTGTTCAAACAACCTGAATTCAGAAAAAGGCTCACAGCATGCTAGACCTGGAAAACAGTTTTGAATTTGGGCTGATGACTTCCAAGGCCTACAAACATGCTGTAAGTGTGGGAGTCAGGCTCCACCATTTGGGGTCCATCTGCAAAGAAAAGCTTGCTTAGAGAGGAGTGTGTTCAGACAGAGCCTGCACAGGAGACCAGGGTTGAAATATGTATTCAAATGATAAAATAGATGAATGTGACTTTTTAAAACCGTCACAGGGATAAGGGAATGAGGGTAAAGGAAAACTAGCCTCTGTAATCTTTCAATATTCCACATTTAATTTGCCCGAGTACTCGTGTCTTCCCAAAGGTTAGCATGCATAAGATACCTTTTTAGTGACATATCTCTGTCATTAAATAAATAACAACGTGGATTTGATTTTACCTCACAGTTTAAATCCCTTAGCGACTGTCTCATTTTCTTCTGTAGATCCCTAAGAAACTCCTGGAAAGCGGAGCCAATGCATTTCCTAGGTTTGTCAGAAGGGGGCGAACTTGGTTTGTATCTACTGGCATTGCTCTCTTGGGAACAATAAATATGGAAAGGGCCCGGAAGGACAGAACCTGGCTGGCCCTTCATGTCTCATTCCTGTTCAGCCCCTTATTGTCAGACAAGCCAGAGAACACTTGTGGCTTGCAGTTTTCTCACCTGTGTAATGGGGTCTCTGACGCTGAGTGGGAAGGGCTACCGTGATAGACCTTACCGGCCTGTAATCAGCACCCATAAAAACATTTGCCCCCTTTGTGGAGAGCTCTGTGACTGTATCACCGGTCCCATGCTTGCTGCAGCCTTTAGTTTGATCCAAGCTGCCAGGGTGAGCCTTCTAGCATCAGCCTCAACTTCTGTGAAAACGGAAATGCTCGCGGAAGCGTCCATCGTGTGCCCACCGAGGGTCTTCGTTACCTACCAGACCGCTTTCTCAGAGAGCCTGGAACTTTTCTTTACTGTTTCACAATCTCTTAGTAGACATTAGTAGTCAAGGTGGACCATGGGAAGAACAGAGAAATTTAAAAAACAACTTTCCTATTTAAAAAAAAAAAAAAAAAGTAAAATGTATTTGCCTTTTGCAAATCTCTTGGAAATCTCAGGATTAAAAGAGTGAGCTCTACCTGGAGATTCTTGAGAGAGTTGCCAAGGTGTGTCTGTCTGCATTTAAAGACTGACCTTTTATTGTCTGTAAATGAAAACATCATCCTAGAGTCTCTGGGGATCAAGGCAGCCTTTTTAGAATTTTCTGCAAGTTTATCTCTCATTTACCCTCCAGGCAAGAGTGAAATAATAGAAGATGTCCAATATTTTGCTTCTTCCTGTAAAAGTAAATCAAAACCGTGGGAACGCTTCCTCCTAATTTAATATACTGCTGTCTCCTCAAATCTATCTCTGATTGTATTCAATTAACCCTCTGATTGCTACCACAGACAACCACGATGAGGTCAAAGAATAAAGCAGAGTTTTCTTGTTAGAATAACTGCTGACATGAGTCCGGAGCCCAGTAATGGTCTAACATGGCCATCTATCCAGGGCTGGAACACCACAGTTCATGTCAGGCGACTCTCTCTCCTGCTCTTGTCCTTGCTGCCTGCCCAGTCTCAGGGCTCATGCAGCTAGCATAGCTTTGCTGAGATGTGGGGTATCGCTAATTACATATTCTTTTGTCCTCAATAATATATATTTTTGTTGTAATTTGGGTTTTATATTTACCATGTTTCTTGTCCTTCAGTTCACCATGAAGGTCAGTCCACAACGGTTTTCTAATGTCCCTTGAACAATGGTTTTGGTTAGAGGGAAATGTGACAGGGGCTATTGGTAGTTGTCTGTGGTTCTGGGGATGTGGTCCCTGGCACGGACAAAGAATTGAATGCTGGGAAAGACAGAAGACCAAGGGGCAGAGAAAAAGAAAGCAACAGCTTTGCCACTCAGGAGGGGAGAGGCCTGAGGTGCTGAGTCCCTCAGCAGAAGCTGGCTTGGTGTTTTATAGAGCCGCTGGGTGCCCTCTCTCCCCTATTGGTGCAGTTTACAAGCCACGTCAATGCCTTCCCACCATTTTTCCTCCCTGTGTCTGCCCAGAACAAGAAGCCACCATCTCAGAGAAGCCGCTTCCATTTTCTAAATCTACCTATGTCCCTCTAACAGTTTCAGGGAATGATGGTTTCCTGGATTGCAGGGTGCACAGCCAATTTGTTGAATGTGTTTATTCACTACTGACTCTCTGTCAGACCTACACAAACAGAAACAGAATTTGAAGGACCATCCATTCCAAATTGCCCTGGACTGTCTCAGCTCTAAGTAGTGAAAATCCCATGTCTTGGGGCACATTTTTCCCTCTTTGAGGCAAACTAAGATGCGTTACCACTTCCAGAGGTAAGTTCCTGAAGATCCCAGTAATTGAAATAGGTATTCTAATAGTTTTTAAAAACAGAATTCAACGCAAAACCTCAATGCTGAGCCGAGCAAACCAAGAACTAGTGCCACGAGCCATACTGACATGTGAATGGGCATCCATGAAAATCAGAGCACAGCTCCAGGACTGCTCATTCCGTCTCCAGTTTTGTGTATTAATGTTCATGTTGCACTTGAGACCTATGTGCCTCGATGGCCGAGTTCTTCCACGTGCCCTTAAAAGTTGACTTTCTTGCCTTCCCTCAGTCCTGGAGCTGGGAAGGATGCATCTCCATGGGATCCTGTCTAGCAAAGAGGGGCCCCTCGAATTCCTCAGAAGCCCCATGAGCTCACAGCACTGTGTCTTCTTCCACGGTAGTCAGAAGAAGGTTTCTTGGGACAAGGCTGGTGGGATTCTGAGCAATTCACAGAGCCCAGGGGAGGGGGCGGGGGAGCAAAGGGAATAAAGGATGGGGAGAGAGGGGGTCAGGGAGGACTGGAGTCCTCTCAGGTTGGCAGGCACAGTTTCTTGAATCACTCATTTAAGGGAATGCAAGATGACTCACCAGTTTAAGTGGACTCAAATTTCTATAGCTTTTTGGGTAAGAAACCAGAAGAATATGTTTTTTCATTGCACAGAATTAAGATTAAGCAGATCCAGAACTTTTCTTCCGTTTTTAAAATAGAACAGAGAAAATAAGATGGTTTAAGAAGAGATGGCTCAGTGGTTCAGAGTACTGACTGCTCTTCCAGAGGTCCTGAGTTCAATTCCCAGTAACCACATGGTGGCTCACAACCATCTGTAATGTCTCTGATGCCTTCTTCTAGTGTGTCTGAAGAGAGCCACAGTGTACTCACATACATAAAATAAATAAATCTAAAAAAAATGTTTGTCTGAGGTAACAGAAGGAGGTGGGGCAGAGGGCTGGTCCAGTACAATGTTACGCAGTGACCAGCTGGTCATCATTCCTCAGCCCAGTCAAGTAACAACAGTAAGAAGAAAGCCGAGTCCCCTCCTGGGGACAGCAGGAGATAGTGGCTTTAAACATCATACTACAAGCAGTGAGGCCGGCTCACCCTCTACTCTCTTACTCCTTTGGGTCAAGAACTGCAGATAGGTTGGGCACAGTGATGCAAACCTTTAATCCAGCAATCAAGACGCAGAGGCCGTTCGTTATCTGTGAGTTTGAGATAAGCCTAGTCTACATAGTAAAATAGCTAGTTCCAGGCAAGCCAGAACTACACAGTAAGACTATCTCTCTGCTGTCCCCAAATAGGACTACAGATAGGAGCCAGGAAATGGCTAAGTGGGTATAAAGGTGGTTGCTATGGAAGCCTGGAGACCCAGGTTCAATCCCATGTAATGTGGAAGAGGGTGGAAAGAGGGAACAAAGTCCACAACGTTGTGTTCTGATTTTCATGCATGCCCATTTGTACATATGTATACGCACAGTAATAATATTAACAATATTTTATTATTTTATTTTTTATGTACATGGGTGTTTTTCCTGCATTATATGTCTGCACCGCTTGTATGTCTGGTGTCTATGGAGGCCAGAAGAGGGTATCAGATCCCCTGGGGCTGGAGTTACAGACAGCTGTGAGCTGCCACGTGGGTGCTAGGAATTGAACTCAGGTCCTCTGTAAGAGTAAACAGTGCTCTTAATTGATTCACCATCTCTTCAGTTCAAATAATAACTTTTAAACCTGCAACTAGTATATCTCTTGGAGATTTCTTAATGAAAAGGCAAGTCTGTCCTAAGATGTGTTATGCGTGTAACATGGTCTCATGAAACAGTGATATTTTGTGATGGTTAGTATGTCAACTTGACAGAGTTTCGGATCACCTGAGAGATGAGCCTCTGGGCATGCCTGTGGTAGATAACATTGTCTCCTCATTGTGGATGCCACGTGATGAGCTGCTTAAATCTCCTGCCACCTTAACTCCATCATGATAGACTTACCCTTGAACCATGAGCCAGTATAAGTCCTTCCTCCCTTAGGTTGCCTTTGTTGGAATATTTTATCCCAGCAACAGGAAAAGAAACTAAGACAGATTGGAGTAGAAGACCTGATTTGAGTTCCAGCCTTATCTTCCCATTATTTGTGACATCTCGAGCAAGTATGTAAGCTCACTAGAGATACATCTGCCAATTAGGAGAAGAGACTATGCCCACCTCTGAGGTCGTGATATTTGATGGACTATCCTTGGTGAAGGTGAGGATGCCACACACAAAGTTCAAAGGTTCCAGGAATGGAATGAAGGGTGTGCTAGTTGACACCACCCATAGACTTGTTCTTTGTTCCCCTCTCATAGCCTAGCACCTCGCTTTAGCTTGCTGGCCTAATTATGCAATTCAGTGTCTATCACAGAGCCTACTATGTGCAAGGTTCTGTGCCATGAAGCACAAGTGTCTTCCCACTAATGGGCTATAGAAGACAGGACAAGGGGCTGGAGAGATGGCTCAGTGGTTAAGAGCTATCTACTCTTTTGAAGGTTGTGAGTTCAAATCCTAGCAACCACATGATGGCTCACAACCATCTGTAATGAGACCTGATGCCCTCCCTCTTCTGGGGTGTCTGAAGACAGCTACAGTGAGCGAACAGGGCTTGAGCAAGAAGAAAAAGTGTCTGAAGACAGCTACAATGTACTTACATATAATAAATAAATCAATCCTTTAAAAAAAAAAAAAGAAAACAGGACAAATACAGGGAAAACAGTAAACATGATAAAAGGTACAGAGGCAGGAGGGAGCATGCGAAAGGTCACAATCCTCCTGCAGATTAAGTGCCAGAGCACAAGTGTTCCAATGGCGCTTGTACGGAAGTAGCAGGAGAGGCTGCCCATTCCCAGAGTGAGTTGGGAGTGGAAAGGCGTTTCCTCACTGACCAGCGAAGACTGGAACTTGCCCACCGTGCTGTGCATGGGGAGAGATGAGCCTTTTCTCTGGCCGGGCTGTGGGTGAATGAAAGGAGCAGTTGGCAGAGGATGAGGAAGTTGTGTAGGGCCAGGTGGAGTCCGATGCAGGGGCTAGCATTTGAAGTATTTAAGGGGTGATCAGGCCATTGGGGCTCCTACTGCACAAATGGAAGGGAGGTCCTAATTAAAGAAGCTTCACAGATTATGCCAGAGGCACTGCCAATCCAGCTGGCTTTTCCATCTTAGAGGGCGTGGTCATCACTGGGCACCAAAGTGTAGTGCAGGTGGTTTTGGACTTTGGGTCTCCAGAATGGTGGGAAACTAATTTATTCTTCATAACTTTCCCAGTTTGTGGCATTGCGTTACAGTAGTACAAAGGGTGAAGACACCGGAGGAGGACTGACTCTGAACCTGTTTTCTTATCCCGTAGGATCACTGTGAAGAGCAAATGGACTGTGTAAGTGGGGCCTGGCACACAGTAGGTGCTCAGTCAGTGGTACTAGCTACTTATTACAATGACTGCTTCAAGCTTTCCTGTCCACTTGCTCTGAGAATGAGGGGCCATATACTTGTAACTCCGAAGTGGTTTTTCTTTTTTCTTTTTTCTTTTTTTTGTTTTTTTTGAAACAGGGTTTCTCTGTGTAGCCCTGGCTGTCCTGGAACTCACTCTGTAGACCAGGCTGGTCTCGAACTCAGAAATCCACCTGCCTCTGCCTCCCAAGTGCTGGGACTAAAGGCGTGCGCCACCACTGCCCGACTCTGAAGTGGTTTTTCAATAAAAGGTCAGTAAAATACTGAAACTTTGACATGTTTTGTGAAAGGGTCATGGGGAGCAGCAACTGGGGCAACCCTTGTCAGCTGTTATTCTCTGGAAGTTCAAACCCTTCAGGACTTAGTTTCTTTCTCTGAAAGAATAGAAAATTAAAAAAAAAAAAAGATATTCAGGAGCTGGGGAGATGGCTCAGGTGGAGATGCACAAGAACCTGAGTCCAATCCCCAGAGCCACATAAAAAGCCAGACCAAGAGGCTCGTGCTTACAATCTCAGTGCTTGGGGTAGAGACAGGCAGGCTTCCAGAATCCATATGGAAGCTCATAACTGCCTGACACTCCAGCTTCAGTGGGATCCAACACTCTCTCCTGCCCTCAAGGGCACCTCCATGCACATGCACATAAACACACACAGAAACAATTAAAACGATAAGGTTGGCAGCTCCTGAGGAATAATACTCAAGGTGACCCTCTAGCTTCCACACATGCATGGGCATGCACACACATGCATGGGCATGCACACACACATCTGGGCACACTGTGAGGGATTTTTTTCTTGGATGGATTATTTGAGGTAAGAAGACCCATCCTAAATCTGGACCATACCTTCTGGTGGCAGCATAAATACAAGGATGTGGAAGGAGGAAGCTCTTGCTTGCCTTCACCATGGCTGGCAAGTTCATCTACCCTGGTCCCGAGATGTCCTTTTGCTGGTGTTAGAACCTTCTTCAGTCTGCCAACACAGACTGAAAACTCACAGCTCTCTAGGCTCCCCCCCCCCCCCCCGGAGCTCCAGCACCAGATTGGGACTGCTGAGACATCCGGCATTCTGATAAATCCAAATACAGATATAGAAATGTACAATTTACAAATATATATATATATATATTCCTTTAGGGAACCCTGACTATTACAATCACACTATGAACATTTGAACAGATGACTTCCACTGGATATCTTATATTTCATGGACCTGTCAGAACTTTGCTCCCTGTAGACCTCATCATTTTGTTAGGCTCTCAGGGCCAGGGTAAGGCCTCTTCCCCCTCCGCCACCCCTTCTGCTCTCTTTCCTCCCTTTCTCCCAACCCAGCACTTTCCTAGCCTGAAAGGTCTGACCTGGGCATATCAGTGCCAGTAACCATCTTGTTCCCACAGATATCCATTAGTGCAAACGTCTTTTCTTCACCCTCTCCATTTACTCTGAACTTAACCACGGAAGGATCTTTCCTAAAGGGGGATCAGTTTCGCTTGGGCTAAGATGGTTCTGGAAATGTACACATAGCCTGAACCTCCAGGAGGAAATATCAGCAAGTTCCTAATACTATTCAAAATATATACTGTCACACAGCTCTTCCAACTTATAATAGAGTGTGTCAGTTGACTGAACTGCTGGGTGGCACATGGGATCAGATCTCCCCATGGATTCTTCTTACAGTATTTCAGTCAGGATGAATTACAATCCAAGACTGGTAGGTCATTTTTGGTTGTGATTCTAAATCAAAGCTAGCCTATGAAAAGATGTGAATACACACACACACACACACACACACACACACACACACACTCATCCAAGCCAATTGTTCTCTCCTTTTATTTTTAAGTGTGTGTGTATGCGTGTGTGTATGTGTGCATGCGCACAAGTGCCCATAGATGCTAGAAGAGAGGGCATTGAATCTCCTGGAGCCAGAGTTACGGGGATTGTGAGCTGCCTGATGTGGATTCTGGGAACTGAATGTATGTTCTCTATAAGAGAAGCAGGAGCTGAATTACCTTCCCAGCTGCAGTGTTTTCTTCTATGGACATTTTGGAATGAATAATGCTGCTAAGTATTAATGATTAAGATTGAGCAGCAGGGGCTGGAGAGATGGCTCAGTGGTTAAGAGTACTGGCTACTTTTCCAAAGGACTGGGGTTCAATTCCCAGCACACACAAGGCAGCTCACAGCTGTCTGTAATTCCAGGTTCCAGGGGATCTGACACCCTCATGCAGACATACATTCAGGCAGAACACAAATGTATATAAAAGTAAACAAATCATTAAAAAAAAGGCTTAAAAATCAATCAAACAACAGACTAAACTGTGGATGTCACAGATAGTTGCTCTACTTATAAGATATCAATGAAAAATAAAAGAGAATTATACTACGAAAAGAATAGTTCAAAATTGCTGGGTAGGGGGCATCAGAAATGAAGTCAGCAGGGCCTAAAATCCTAGGCTAGATACAGGAGCAAATGCCTGTCACCAGACAGAATGGGTGAAGTGAAGACACTTGACTTGTATATTTTAAAATTTGGCACAACTTGTATATAAAGCGTGTTGTAAAGGACTACACATGTGCATTAAACATGGCACATTAGCTACTCTTCTGCTGCTGTGACAAAAGCATCATAACCAAGGCACCTTAGAATAAAGAGTTTAATCCAGCTGACGGTTCCAGAAGGTCAGAGTCCAAAATGGCGGAGCAGCATGGCAGCTGGTAGGAAGCACAGTGGCAGAAACGGAAGCAGAGAGAGCAAACTGGGAATGGTGAGAGGCACTGAAACTTCAAAGCCCATCCTCCAGAAAGGCCATCCATCCTAGACTTTCCCAAATAGTGACACCAACTGGGGTCAAGTGTTCAAATGCTAGAGCCTCTTGGGGACATTTCACATTCATGTCACTGCACAAAGCTTTTAACTCTACGTACTCAACTCCAGACAGAGGCAAGTAAAGATGTTTGTCTACTATAAGAAAAATCATAGCACACATGGGGCTAAACTCTTAGTTCACCGTCAGGCAGAGGCAAGAGAGTGGTGGACACTGTTGCTAACGACACTGTTCATGTCCTAATCGGAAAGGGGTCTGCTTTTGTGTAGAACCAGTTGATGTTGCTGACCAGAGGATGGACACAGGTCTGATTTTTTACTTTATTTTATTGCTTTTCTTGTCTGCTGGTTTGAACCAGTGTCTTGTGTGTGTGTCAAGCTACCATTGACTTGCTACATATTCAGAGATGACCCAGAATTTCTAATCTTTCTATTTCTACCTCCTAAGAGCCAGGATTATAGATATGTGCCACTATACTCTGTTTATTTTATTAGACTTTTGGGTAGGTTCTTGGCATGTGGCCAGGCTGGCCTTGAATTCATGGTCCACCTTAGTCCCTCAAGCAGGTCTGAATTTTTGAGACACATTGGAAACTTGCTTTTGGTAAAAATCTCTCATTGTATGTGTTAGACTACCAAGGGAATAAAGGTGAAGCATTACAGGCATAGTTTGGCTGTGAAGTGTCCCCCAAAGGCTGCTGTGTTGAAAGTTTGGTCTCTAGTTGGTAGCACTGTTGAGAAGCAGCTGGATTTTGAGGGTGCTAACCACATCTATGAAGTAATTCACTGATGAATGGCTGGTAGGAATGGGGGCCTGGCTGGAGGGTGGGACTGTGCCTTTGAAATACACATCTTGTTAGTTCTCAATCTACCTCCCCCCTCTCCTATTTCCCTTCTTTCTCCCCTCAACTGTTCTTCTCCCCTACCCCCAATCTCCCTTTTCTGGCTGCCAGTGCCCTGTGTGGTAGGAAGAATGTTCACATACTTTGAGTCAAAGATGGATGTGATCACAGGTTCCAACAGATTTCAGAAAGTATGATAGACAGCTCAGTACAAAATCCAAGTCAGCATCAGATGCCCAACAAAAGGAGACAGTTAATGGGATGAAGGATGAACTTTGAAAAAAAAAATCCCTACTGTTTTCTCAAGCCTGGCATAAGATGTTCACTGTTCGTTCTTTTTCTCCAACTTTTTTGGTAAGCCTCACTTACTTCAAGTAGATAAGTTTAAAACTGAGAGAGCTCTGAAATGACAGAATCCTGCAAAGGTGATCATAATGATGGCCTCTTCCACATGAGGGTGAGCGCAGGAGGGCATGGCATGTGGGTGGAGGGTGCTGGGGAAGGTAACCAAGGAAGGCCGTGAGTCCTTGTCACTCTGATTTTCCTAAAGGACTTTGGTTTACATCAAAATGACCCAGGGAAGCTGTTTTGCTCTCATTCAGTTTACACTTTGATGAAGGCTGCCAGGAGGGCTGTCCTTGGGTCTGTGGTCAGGGGAGGAGAGGTCAGGCACAGGGAGGCTTTGGGGCTGGATGTGAGAGTTCAAGTGGCCTGGGTCAAGTCCTGTGGCTCAGTCGGTTAATGTAATGCACACCCCAGTACTCACCAGGTCACAGCCAGATCAGAGATCTAGAGAGGTCAAAGACAAGGAGTGCACACAGTCCACGCCACCTCTGGTGATGCAGAAGGCCTCAGGGATGTAGCAGGTACCAGAAGGCATTAACAACACCCGGAAGCCTTGGCTCTCATCCCCATCGAGAAAGAACAGAATGTCTCCACTCCCTCTGATCATCCTGATGTGCTTTTGCTTGTGAGGCAAAAATTCCATCCCAGAACATTTAGCATACTCCTGTCAGAGAGCATAATGACCACCATAAAAAGATGAAAATGGCTGCTACTACTGGAGTCACCAAAGCTTCACAGCTTTTCATAATTCAGAAGAATTTGTACATAGTAATCTCTGCAGGACATGAGGCCTGTGGGTTGGTGATCAAGAGCAGAAGTGTTGCAAGCAGAGGAAGACTGAGCAGTCAGATATCTGTGCTTGAATGTGAATGTGTGTGTGTCTGTGTACATGCATGTGTGTGTCTTTCTGTGCTTATGCAAATGGAGGTCAGAAATCAATGTCAGGTGTCTTCCTCAATTGTGCTTTTATCTATCTATCTATCTATCTATCTATCTATCTATCTATCTATCTATCATCTATCTGTCTGTCTGTCTGTCTATTTATCTATCTGTTTGAGATAGAATCTCTCACTGAACCCAGAGCTTGAGAGTTAGTCTAGACTGGCTGGCCAGTGTTGCTCCCTACTCTTCCTCACTCCATCTCCACAGGACTGGGATTACAGGTGTGTACCACTGTGCTCATCTTTTGCGTTGGTTCTGGATATCAACTTTGGGTCTTCATGTTTATTCAGCAAGCGTTTTACAGACTGAGCTATCCTCCCATTTCCTGTCCGATCAATTTCTGTCCTTGGAAAGGGTTCTGGTAAATTTTACCTAGAGGAAGAGATGAGTCAGTCAGTACACAGAGACAAGGTCCCTTAGGAAATGGTCCAGTCAGCACCCTGAAGTCTGTTTCTAACAAATTCTTGTCTCCTTCTCTTGCACAGAAGTGAGAATCCTGGGGGGAGGACACAGACAGATCTCCTCCTTCTCAATCTGTAATTCCATTTAATCACCACCCCTACAAAGTGGCTTTGCTCTTTATTTTCACTACTTACAGTGTATATGCTTCTGATAGTTTCAAGCCTGACTTTGTGCATTTATTTGGCTCTTGGACCAGCTCCCTAGCCCTGGACTGGATGAGCACTGTTAGTACTACTGGCTTTGGGTGAGGGTACAGGGTCACAATACTACTGTAGCAATGCAGAGCTCCCCCTCCCCGGTTCTTTTCCAGGTTTTCCTGCCTCTGAAAAGTGCTCCCAGCTTGCTGCTGGTAGTCTTTTCTCAGACAAACTCTTCTGGGTCACAATTTCCTCCTTGCTATCCACCAGAGCCCTTTCCAACAGAACCAAATCATCTTGCCTTCAACTTTTGTTTGTACAAGGACCCTTAACATAACTCTAGCTAACCATCTTTTGGTGTTATGGGGTACCTTTTTCTTTAGAGCAAAGCCCAGGCATCTATGGAAAATCTACACACAACATAATTCTCCCCAGCATTAGTGACCTGGATGCCAGTTCAGTCACACTATTGTCACTGGCTGCCTACCTGTTCTCATTCTCCTGCCTGCTCACAGGAGTCTCCGGCCCACTCCCGACCCTCTCAGTTATTTCTGTGGCTACAGAGAGAAGCTTGCCTTCCAACTACAACCAGACTGTTGTCTGTGGTCAGCAGGTGCTCCCATGTCACCTCCCACATCCCTTATATAACCTGTGCTAATGGCAATGCCAACCTCTGTGCCTGGGGTAGATTTTGCTCCCACAATCACCCCTCATTGAAGGTCATCTGTCCAAGGTGAGAGAGAAGATCTTCCTCTGCTCTGTGTGGTCAGGTGGCCTCCACAGAGGCTCTGCTTTTGCTAAGACTCTCAATGGTCTCTGGATTATGGTCCTTGACATTCTGGCCTAACTGCGGTGGAGTCCTTGAGGCAGGTTTTCTTGGTCTTATATGTCTCCTACTGCGCCCCTCAAACTCTCTACACAGGTTGATTCTTATCCAGCCACAAGCAGGTCTTGGCTCTTCAGTACCCCACAGGCCAAACCTCTGAATGTCTGCTTGTGTGACCTAGAAAATTCTGCCTTGTCATGGAGAAAGGTTCCTTTCCTTTCTTGAGGTCAAATTTGAGAGGCAATAAGTAACTTTTATTTTTCTAATTTGCAAACCAAAAATCTAATAAAATGAACATTGTCTTCATTTTTGGAACCAAATAAAAGTCTTTTCAGTTAATTATATTTTTATTTTAGTAAAACCAAGGTACAATTTACTGTTTTAACCACAGTGCTCGAGGGTATTAAATGTACTTAACGTTGTTGTATACCCAACTGCCCATCCTCATTCTCAAAACTCTTCAGTTTTTCAAATTAAGCACTTAAACCTGGAATAGTAACACCCCAGTCTCTCTAGTTCCCAGCAGCCACTACTATGCTTTCTGTCCTATATACCTGGCTGGTCTGGGTACCTCACTGAAGTGGAGTCTTACAGTGTTGGGTACATAATGGCCTGTGGATTTATCTGCATAGAAGCATGCATTGGTGCACTGGTTAGTTTTAGTGTTAACTGCACACCACCTAAAGTCACCCAGGAAGAGAGAATTTCAACGAGGAATTATTCTCTAAATCAGGTTCATCTGTGGGCATGCCTGTGGGGTTTGCCTTGACCGTTAATGGAGAAGAAAGGATCCTTGCTGAATGTGGGCAGCACCATTTCATGGGTTTAGCTCTAAACTAACAAGGATGAAGAAAGGTAGCGAAGCATAAGCACACACAAACAGGCAGACAGCATGGGGAATTGGTTACTGTCTGCTGTTGGATGTTTATGGGATGTAACTGGCTGGCTCAAGCTCCTGTCTTCACACTTCCCTGCATTGGTGAACTGTAACCTGGAAGTGTAAACCAAAAAAACATTTAACCCCCAAGTTTCTTTTTGTCAGAATATTTATCCCAACAACAGAAATGAAACCGGAATAATCAGGATTTCTTTCTTTAAGGTTGGGTGATATTCCACTGTATGGGTCTATCATGATTTGTTTAGCCATTCATGTATTAATGGTTATTTCAGTTACTTTTAATTTTTTGTCTGTTATGGTTAGTATTTATAATTTAAAATTTGTAGTAGCCACTAAAAAAAAAAAAAAAAAAAAAGGAGCATGAAATTGTTTTTAAAATTTGTTATTCAACCTAGTATATCCACAATGTTTATCATTTCGGTAGGTAAGCATTGTAAATATTTATTGATATTTAAAATCTGTGATATCTTATGTTTATTTCACATTTATATAGTGAATGTATTTGAGATTGCTGCATTTCAAATGCTCAATAGCCACATGTAGCCACTGGCTACTCTATTAGATAAAGAGCATAGGTCTTACTTCATCACAGGGGTAGAGTGTGGGGAGACCAGCAATGCCCTGTTCCTATGTCACAGGGACTATGGCAGGGACAAGCAGTGTCTCAGATCTTTGGCAGGAATTGCTGTTCAGTTCTTGGCTAACTTCCCAGCCAAGTATCTGGAGTTTCAAATTTCAATGGCTCCAAATGTAGCTTGATGTTTAAACAGTCAAGATGATGTTTTATTATTATTGTGTGTAGTAAGTGTGAATATGGACATATGTATGTCATAGTATATACATATAGAGGCCAGAGGACAGCTATTAGGATCAGTTCTCTCCTTTTCCCTGTTGAGGCCATGGCCTTGTGATGTTTTTGTTGTGCTGTGTATTCCAGGCTGGTTGGCCCACGTGCTTCTGGGAAAGCTCAGAGATTACAGATGCAGGCAACTACATCCCACTTTTTTTTTTTTTTTTAAATATGGATTCTGAAGATTGAACTCAGGTTATTAGGATTGTGTGCCAAGGATTTTACCTGTTGAGACAACCCATTGATCTCTAAGCTGACATGGCATTTGGAGAAGAAGAAGAACAGTTTGTGCTGTCCCCAAGAAAAACTTTGAATACATCTGTACTCAACACATGTAAGGTGACAGATCATACTTTGTGTGGCCATCATGTGCCTCTGAGAATAGCATTGGACCAACTCCTTTTGAATGTGGTGCAAAAATGGCCCCCATAGGCCCAAAGGGAGCAGCACTATTAAGAGGGGTGGCCTTTTTGGAGTAGGTGTGGCTTTGTTGGAGGAAGTGTGTCACTTGGGGTGGGCTCTAAGGACTCAGAAGCTTAAGCTATGCCCAGTGTCTCACTCTCTTCCTGCTGCCTACCGATCCAGATGTAGAGCTCTCTCAGCTATCTCTGCAGCACTGTCTGCCTTGTGCTACCGTGCTTCCCACCATGATGATAGTAGACTAAACCTCTGAACTGTAAGCCAGCCCCAGTTAAATGTTTTCCTTCATAAGAGCTGCAGTGGTCAGGTGTCTTCACAACAATAGAAACCCTAAGACACTGAGATGTTTTATGGGTCAGGCACATTATGAACAGTAGAGGTCCTTCTGCAATGGGAAGCATGTGCTTCCCAGCCAAAGGGGTTGAGCTGCAGCATGGAGTCCCTGACAGCAACAACCTTGACATTGGCTGACATGACAATGACATATTTCATCCTTTACAGCCCAGGCAAATGTTGCCAGCTCTTTCTTCCCCTCTAACCCAAGAGAGGCTTCTATTCTCCTGATTGTCCACCTTGTAGAAAGAGTAATCTTTACTCAGTGGAACTTTATGGATTCTGATGACATATCAACCATATGAGAATTTTTGGGCTTGCTTTGTCAAATACAAATGTAAATTCCAACAAATTTTCTAAAAGCTCCGAAGTTCATGAAATGACAGCTGAGGTGGTCAGGGAAATTTTTCTTTACATGTCTAACTCTCAAATAAGGGTAGTGTCTTCACTAAACACGAATCTTCATTTTCTAGCTCATGAGGTCCCTGTGGTATATTCTGTGTCATGGTAAGGTGGCTCCTGCAGGGAAGAGTCATCCTCTGTGGGTGGTGGGAAGGCGCCAGTGAGGTCTGAGCCTGAGGCCTCCTTCTGTTTACTCAGAACACATGCACACGATGTCCAAACCATATCCATCTTGTTTTGGTCCCACTTTTGATTTTCTTTTACACACACACACACACACACACACATCAGACTGTTGGGGGTTTATGTATGTATTGGGCAACTCCTCAAACTCACAAGAGTGGATTCCCAGATGTGCCCTTTGAATTAAGCTACAGCCATGTTTCCCTGGGAAGAGTTCCCTGATGTTTGATTCTTCCTTGTGTAGAGGCCCCACATGCCAGAAATGATCCCATTCCACAGGTTTCTACAACAGTAGGTTTTGTTGTGTGGATCTGGATGGAGCATGTTTTCTTCCTTCGAGACTAAGTTTTTGGGGCCTTCTGGTAAATATTTAATGGGACCTCCAGTTTCTGTTAGTCCCTGTGGTATCTGAGAGGACAGCAGTAGGCACTCTCAAAGCAGATGAGTCAGGGATTTTTAGTTCAGTTGCACAACTGAGCAGTCATGGCCACTATCTAATTCCAACACAATTCATCATCCTGGAAAGAAAGCCTGGATTCATTCCCAGTCACCATCAATTCCCTTTAAAAAAATGTTTTATCATGTTTCTTTATTTACTGTGTGGACGGACATGTGCGTGTCATGGTGTGCATGTGGAGGTCAGAGAAGGACTTTCTAGAGTCCGTTCTTTCTCCCATGTAGGTTGTCAGGCTTTCTCATGAGGCCATCTCCCGGATCCCAAGATTCCCCATTCCCCCTCCTCACGGTCACTAATCTGCTATCCTCATCTGTGGACTTGCTGATTCTAGGCATTTCTGTGATGAATCCTGTGACGCTTGGGCCTGTCTTCTTTCACACAGTGTCAAGGTTCATTCATGCTGTGGCACTGGCCACTGCTTTCAACACTTGGAAAAGTAGAAGATCCTTGATGCCCAGCGCAGAGGCAAAGAGAGTCTAAGGAAGGACTTTCCGCCCCTCGGCCTGGGCGCTGTGTTTGAAGGGCTCCCAGTTAGATCATGTCCAATACTTCTTGCCCAGAGACCTTTGAGCTTTTCTTCATGGATGTAAAATATCCAGGAAGTCCTTTACATATGAATTAGTTACAACACTTCTCTCTCAAACAGAGAGCAGCATCTGGAGGGGATGAAAGGGGACCATGTTTTCACTTTGGGTGAAAGGTGGAGGACTTGTCCGGCTCAGGGAGTGAGTACCTGGGAAGAGAGAACCATGTAGAAAAAAAGGCAACAGAGAGAAAGGCTTTATAATATTGTTGCAGTCTGGTTCTCTCTTCCTGTTATTCCTTCACCCCACCCTACTGATGGACTTTCTGAGAAGTGTCCTCTTCTTTGAGGCCCAAAAGGATTACATGGTCTACAGCTGACTAGAACTCCTGGGACATGATTGCCTTTCTGGGCAAGAATAAAAAATCCATGGAAATCTCCGTCCAAAGTCAATTATCTAAGATTTGGAGTGGTGCAGCCTGCCAGCGGAAACTACAGGCCATGTGTATGTGGCGCGGTATGCAGGCCGCCTCCGCCGGCTCAGCCCTCCATCCTCAAGGGAGACGGAGGCAGTTGCAGCTGCCTCCTCGGCTGTCATCCACCGCAGCCCGCACCCTGTTCTGAGTTGCTATCAGCTGTCATGTTCATGCTGGGAAGTCCTGTTGGATGTGTCTCCCATCCTCTACGAGGTGGGTGAATCCAGCACGTGTTCTGTAAGATAGATGGATGGAGCCAGAAGCTCAGTGCTGCCCAGGGAAATGTGGGTCTTCCCAGAGGCTCTGCCTTCTCTTCAGGGTTGTGACAATGTGTGTGTAAGTCAGCGCATCTCCATGAGCTTTATGTTTACCACCTGTATATGACCGGCTGATTGCTCTTCTTGTCCAGGAGGACTTTAGGCAACTCTCCTGCAGCATTAGGGAATTAGACCAGATGGCTTCTAAGGCATTTCTCTGTTTTGTGGTTCCGAGGAAATCTTAAGAGGCTGGGGTTATAGCTAAGTTGGTAAAGTGGACCCAAGTTTGAGTTCCAGAACCTGTATAAAACAAAGCAGTTCTGGCACAGTGGAGACAGGTAGAGGTCTGTGACTTCCTGTGACTCCTGCATGGCCAACTTAGCCTAATGGGTGAGTCCCAAGTCAATGAGAGACTTTGTTTCAAAAGAAAAAAAAAAGTGAATGGCTTCAGAATGGCAACACTTGAGTTGTCTTGCCTACACACACACACACACACACACACACACACACACACACTCTCTCTCTCTCTCTCTCACACACACACACACACATAGTCATACATAGTCACACACTCACACATACACTCACATACACACACACACACAGACACACACACACACAGACACACAAACAGTTACAAACACACACACACTTTTGCACTTTTGCAAAGTAGCTGATATTTTTTTTTTTTTTTTTTTTGAGAGACAGGGTTTCTCTGTGTAGCCCTGGCTGTCCTGGAACTCCCTCTGTAGACCACGCTGACCTCGAACTCAGAAATCTACCTGCCTCTGTCTCCCAAGTGCTGGGATTAAAGGCGTGCGCCACCACTGCCCAGCCCAAAGTAGCTGATACTTAGGGCTTAGAGCCTTTCCATATCCAAGTTTGTCTAAGGACCATCAGCCCCCTTCCTTTAGCTATCCTCCTGCGCTGGGCCACGGATTAACTGAAGTGCTTTAGAATCCCTGCTGCCCGGAGGAGGACTATCTTAGATGAGAGGAGAATTAAGAGCTGTTGAATCAAATCTAACCTACACCTCTAATTGGATCAGAAAACTGCTGTAAGCTTACAGTGGACACTTTGGGAACAAAAGGTTGCCCAGGCCTCCCCAGAATGCTGTGTGCTCTCTCTCATTCTTCCCAACTCTGCTCAGCCTGCAGGGTCTGCCTTACCTCTCCACCATTTCTGCTTTCCTTCTCCAGAGTTCTTGCTTTGCTGACCGCTCCCACCCACTTTTTCAGATATACCCTGTTTCTCTCAGTCTCTCCTTTTGGATTGGCTCCATCTGGATGCAAGAATTGCTTTATGCATGTCTTACTTGCCTCCAGGAGAGGATAGAGCTGTCGTCTGTGCTGTGCCCAGGCAGCATATTCAATTTTTTGCTATTGAATTTGGAAAAGGTTTTTAAATTAAAATCCTACTTTTTTTCCTGTTGAGAGCCAAGTTCCATATTCTGGGCTTCTTGCTCATTTTTCAGAGGCAGGGCAACATGGGCAAGATCAAGTCAGACCCTGACAAAGCCCAGCCTCCCCTGAGCTCAGAGCCCTATGTTTATTTTACAACAATTAGAAGCATACAGGCTCCTTTGCAGACAGGTTAATACATCAGACTAACTTGTGCAATGCCCTTTCTCAAACATGCCTGGTACAAGAACCTGGAAAAATGTAAAAATTACCCTAGGCACTGGGGAGATGGCTCAGTCAGTAAAGTGCTTGCCTTGCAAGATGAGGAAGACCTCAGTTTGATCCACAGAACTCAGGTAAAAATGCTGGGTATGGCGATAAGAGGCTTGTAGTGCCAGTGCTGGGTAGGCAGAGACAGGTGGATCCCTGGGCCTCATTGGTTAGTAAGCCTAGCTAAATGAGTGAGCTCCAGGCTCAGTGAGAGACCATGACTCTAAAATTAAGTTGGACAATGTCTTGAGAAATTGTCTTTGAGGATGTCCTCTGTACCCCATCTTTATTGTATACAATTAAACCTTGTGTGCATGCACCTACCATATAAAATAGCATCTATATCTATATCTATATCTATCTATCTATCTATCTATCTATCTATCTATCTATCTATCTATGCCACACACACAGTTATGACACATCAGTTTAGCATCCTACCATGTGCTCTATTTCCCTCCTTTGCTTTACTGGCCCCTGAAATGAAATGTTAGAGACTGGAAGAAGATCATGTGTAAAGGTGAACTCCATTTTCAAGGAGAGAATAACACTTTTATCTAGATGAATACATTCTTGGGCAACAAGCTTATCCACTGGAGACCAGTTCTCAATGTCTAGAGTTGGTCAATTAGAAGGTAGTATAGGTATCTGGTGGGCCAAGGATGCTGCTAAGCACCATGTACATGGCCCAGAAAGGATGCTCTTGTTCCCGACATCAGCAATGCTAACGTGGAGAAATCCTGGTATAAAATACCCATTGGCTAAGACGGGAAGGAATTGTCTTGGTGTTCTCAGGGATGGCAAAGCCACCATATTCTTTGTGTTTGTGTATTTCTCTGCCAAATTGTCACAGTTCTGGTTCACTTTCCAGGGGCTCATACGACCTTACACACCTCCTGCTGTATGTGACCAAGATGGCTGTCTCAAGCTTGGTCTAAATCGCCAGAGGATCGGGTTAAAATGTGAATTCCAAATCATTTAGTTTTGAGGGAAGTTCTGGAGTGACACCAGTCCTGTGATCTCACAGACCACACATTCAGTGGCAAGATTTTGTTGATGTTTCACAAACAGTACCCAAGGACACTACATAGCCTTCTAAAGTAAGGCATCAATTTTCACCAGAGATATGTTTTAACGAATATCTTCTCAACAATTTGCTATTGTTAATCTTGAGATCTTAATGCGCATTCCTCAGACTTTTTAACTAGTTTAACTTTTCATATGTTTATTGGCTATTTACATGTATCTTCTCAGCTGTTTTTTCTTTAGGTAGTCTGTCTTCTGCTTTGTGGACACCCTTTCTTTCAAGTTTTAAAATTTTATTATTTTAAAAAGCTCTCTCTCTCTCTCTCTCTCTCTCTCTCTCTCTCTCTCTCTCTCTCTCTCTGTGTGTGTGTGTGTGTGTATGCGTATGTACACGTGAGTGTGGTGCCTACAGAGGCCAGAAAAGGGGGTTGGATTTTCTACAGCTGGAGTTATGTCATGAGCCACTCGATGTGAGCATTGGGAAATAAACCCCAGTCCTCTATAAGAGTAGCTAGTGCTCTTAACCACTGAATAATCTCTCCAGTCCCATCCTGCTTATATCTAATTAAAGCTTAATTAATTATATATGTGTGTGTTTGTAGATTTTTTGACATCTTTTTTTTTCTTTTTCTTTTCTTTGCATGCCCTTTGGTGACTAAAACTCTTCATTTTGTTATGATTTAATTTATAAATCTTTTTTGTGTTCAGTGTATGTAACTTTTAAAAAAAGTCCTTCCTTAATAGATAAAGTTGGTTGTTTAGGTAGTAGCTTTGTATTGCTATTATATATTTAGTTTTGGTAATTGTACCATGGTATGACATGTTTATGAAGTGTGTTAGCTTTAAAAGGAGCTAAATGATAATGTTATGCTCTTGGGCCTGTCAGGAACTGAGGTTTTTGTTTGGCATTAAGTATGGATTTATAACTGTGCTTTACTGTGTGAGTAATCAATTGTTCCACCATCATTTATTGAGCAGATTGGTTTCCCTTTGTGCTGCACAACACCATCTTTATCGAACAGCAAACAGAGACTTTCAAGCCAGAAAGAAAGCAAAGCCTAGAAACTGCTTTTCCAGAGGACTGGAGTTTGGTTCCCAGCATCCATGTTGGGAAATTCACAACATGCTAGAACTCCGGCTCCAGGGAATCCTATACCATCCTCTGGTCTCTCTGGGCACTACACACATGTGCACAAACTCCCTCATAGACACATTCAATTCCTCTTCCCTTAAATTACTTCTTGTTAGGTCACAGCACTGAGGAAAGTAACTAACGTATACTTCAGCACACAAGAGTGTAGCCTGTCCCATGAGGCCTTCCAGAGTGGCCCGTGTGCCGCTACTCACTTCTGTTGCATTCGTCATGATTCTGCCATCCATGTTATAACAGGAGGCTTGGGTGCCTTACCAACCTGCAGGTTTTTGAGTTCTCAGTCATATTTTCTCATCTTTGTACCTAAAGCATCTGACCCACAGTGAACCTTACAAATTATTATTGATTGAGCCAATAAACACACAACAAAAATAGTAGGAAATGCCCTAATGTTATTAACTGCTCATTTCACTGACATCTTTATATTTTTAAATATGTGTCTCCTCTCTGGGTGGTAGTGGCAGTGTACCATGACAGGCTTATGGATAAGGCGGGCACAAGATGTCTGCCCACAGTCCTCAGAGGTTTCTACTCCATGCTCCAGGTCTGAGTGTCTCTGCACAATGGCTTTATTTCTTCCATGGGCTTCTTTCCAAGAGGACTCTGGGCTAAAGACCTTTTTTCTATGTCCAGTGTGAAAGATTTCAGAGAACTTTCTGTAGCTGAGTTTGGGACAAGTACCTGCCCCTATGCCTTCTAGGGAAGTAAAGACAGTTGAGGAAGGAAACAATATGGGAAAGAGAGAAGAACAGGGCTCCAAAAATGATGGGGATAGTACCAAACAGATTGTGAACTTGACAGTTCTCTCCCTTTACACTAGTGTCCAGAGGGCACAAGACAAGAAGGAGCTGCTCAGAGAAAGCATGGTCTTTTCAAAAGTTCAGGGCGTTTGTTCATTCAGTCGATGTCCTAGATGATAAGTGTCTTGACTCCCCTGTTGCAGTGTTCTCTGGGTGTCATGGAGTTTATGGCTAAAGTGCCAGAGATCTAGGGTCTCAGAAAACTTGATGGGCATTCACTCCACTCCAAGGTAGTAGCTCCCAGGTTCACTGTCTTATGATTTCAAAGGCTGAAGAGCAAGGACAAAAGGAGGGCAAGCAGAGTCTTACTGAGTAGCTTGGTGTCTTTTCTATTGCTGTGCTAAGACATCATGACCAAGGCAACTTAGAGAAGAAAGAATTTATTGGGGCTTATAGTTTCAGGGGGTCAGAGTCAGTGACCATGGTGGGAAGCATGGTAGCAGGAGGGAAGTCATGGCACTGGAGCAGTAGCTGAGAAATTACATGTTGAGATTACAAGTCTAATGGAGAGAGAGAGAGAGAGAGAGAGAGAGAGAGAGAGAGAGAGAGAGAGAGAGAGAGAGAGAGAGAGAGAGAGAGAGAGAAAGAGAGAGAGAGAAAGAGAGAGAGAGAGAGGGGAAGAGAGAGAGAGGGAGACACTAGACACTAACTGGGAATGAGGTTGGCTTTTTGAAACCTCAAAGTGACACACCTCCTCTAACAAGGCCACACCTCCTAATCTTTCCCAAGCTGTGCTACCACCCAGGGACCAAGCATTCAAAAACCTGAGTTTATGGGGGCTATTTTTATTCAAACTGGCACACTGAGGTAGAGAAGCCAAGGAGGGGATTCCAAAATCATTTGCCAGCCTGTCCTGCTTAGATGTGTTCTTTTATTTCTAGCACCTGAGCCTGATTGGTCCAGACTCTCTGTTCATGAGGATTGAGTTGAGAGACTTCTGTCCAGCTGAACTGAAAGGCTGTGGGGGGCACTTTAGTTGGGTGGAAGATAAGGTAGAAATGCGCAGGCTCAGGAAAGCCTGAAACTAAAAGGGCTGGGGGCTATGTTGGTGGAAGGAAAGGGGCATGGGACTGTCACTGGTGGAAGGAAGCCCTGCCAAAAGCTTCAAGGTGGAAGAACAATAAGAAAGCGAAGAGAGGAAAACCCTTGCCTATCTAGCTATCTAAGGAAAGAAACTGCCTTAAACTCCCTCTCCATCACCCTTAACAAAGTTATTCCATCTTTCAAGTGATGTCCTCATATTTGACAAGTACCAGGGACTTTAATTGAAAATTACTTTGGGAATCTTGCCAGACATCACAAATTGAAAATATGAAAACCCGTTCTCATGGGTCAGGGGTGTAACAAGCCCCATGTCAAACGTCATTACCTCTTGTACAGTCCAGGGCTGTGCAGGTGGGAAGCTAAGTGTTGATTGCATATTTTAGCCCAAGAATAATTTCCTGAATGGCAATTTGTTCCTTTATTTGATGAAATTGAGGTTTTCAACAGCAGTAAAATGCAATCTTTCCAGAGTATATTTCCGTGCGTTATAAAGATTGATTATGCTGCTTAGTGAGAGATTCATTATTTGGTCATTTAGACTGTAATTTATTTTTTAAAAAAAAACTCAGCAACCCTAAACACTAATGAATTCCAGTTAGAAAGCTTTGTCCCATGAACCCAGTGGTATTTTGCTCAGCCTTGCTTCAAACTGATAGCCCTGGGAAATGGGAGAAGGGCAAGCTAGGAGACCAGTCCTGTTCTAAGCTGGGCCAGGGTCACTCTTTGGGACCACAGAGGGCCCTCCCATTTCTGGGGCTTTCAGAACAGCCATCCCCATCTCCTTGAAGGCTCCAGGAGACTGTAGTTCTGATTGTGCTATCAAATAAGGGAGCCCTGCAGGGCAAACAGCATGGCTAGAGGCAAAACCTGAAGAAATGACACAGAACATAGGAAAGACTCAGGACCAGCATAGGAAGGTGGAGCCAGAGCTGGAGGAGAGTAAGGCTCTTCTCCACACCTGTAACTAACTGTGGCTCAGGTCCTTGTTGGTTCTCTTCAGGGGGCCTCACACTGCTTGCAGAACCATTTCTAAGTGGACCATTTTAGAGCCTGCAGCCCTAAAGAAGCTTAAAAAAACCAAAAAACAAATAAGTCTATTTCCAGCTTCAAGTATCAAAGACAAACAACCTAAAGGCTTTGGGAGTCAGAAGACTTGAGAAGGGATGAAAGACCCAGGATAGGGAGTCCCCAGCCTCTGTCCTGTGCCCTCATCATGCTTAGCCTAAGCCTGAAATCTGAGGAATACAGGAGTTCAGAGAAACAGCCTCATTCTGGAAGTGCATCACAGTGGGCAAGAAGGAAGGGAACTCAGGAAGTCCTTTGTTCCATGGTAGAAACCAACCCTGGGTTCTAGAGAAAACTGAAGAAAAACTACAGGGTGAAAACTGGATGATTCTCAGGATTAGTGTTGATTCTGGAGGGTTGAACTGGACAGTTCTGGGGTCTGATGGCCACAATCCCTTCAGTATTGTACAGACTGTAGAAAATTTCCCAAACTTTAAAATTTAAATGATTGTTTTGGATCTAGGGGAATGTCTCAGAGGTAAAGAGCACTTGCTGATCTTGCAGAGGACCTGAGCGCCCAGATGGAATGTCTCACAATCTCCTATAACTCTAGCTCCAGGGAGATCCAGCCCCTCTAGCCTCTGTAGGTAGCCACAAGTCATAAGTGAGCACACATGCACACACACACACAATTAAAAGTATAATATAAAATATAAATATAAAATATATAAATAAATCTTAAACAAGAAAACAAAGGCATACATTTTTCTCTTTCTTCTACAGACAAGGAAACTCAGGTTTAAGGTTTTGACTAAATTCCCAGTTCTTGCTGTTTCACTGCTGACCAGTGAAACCAGAGATTAAACAATTTATTGAACATGAGAAGCCTTTACTATCAAACTTGATGGCAATTTTACTAATGTTGTTCATATCCACCATTTGGATTCACTTTACAGCTACATGGTTTCTTCAGTCACATGACTATAGGACTACATGTGAGGTAGACCAGCTATCCCAGAAAGGAAGCGTAAGAGGAACCTCAGGTCAAGAGTCTACTCAAAGACTCTCTGGAGTTTGGAAACCCAGCATTGCTGTTCACCTTGACTCACAAAAGGGTGTCCCTACCCCTGCCCCTACCCCACACCAGGAGCTCCATTTGGGGAGGTGTACCTTTCTAGCTAGGCTGCAGGAGAATGTATCTACTCCATGACTGCAATCAAGGAAGGGAGAATGGTACAATGGTGCATGCAATGGAGCCCAGCCAAGGACAACTTCTCATTTGAACTTCAAAGGAATCCACAACAGGAGCAGCACAGCCGTTGGGCCGAACAGAACATCCTTTATTGTTCCTTTGAGATGGCCCCAACCCAGTTTCCACAAAGTCATGCTTCGAATTCCTTCAACATTCTTACATTCCCTCATTACTGAATCTCTAGGGGAAACCTCCAACCTTTCAACATCCTGGGATCTCATTTCCAGAGATTCCAAAGATACAATTGCGAAGTCCACTCAAGTAGTTCTCAAAAAACAAAGGCTCTTTTTTTTTTTTTTTTTTTTTAAAAAGCATTGCTCTGCAGTGACAAATTTCACAATTATCTGTCTCTCCAAATGTCTCTTTTTTTTTTATTTTTTTATTTTTTTTTTTTATTTTTTTTGATATTTTATTTACATTTCCGATGATTCCCCTTTTCTTTAGAAACCCCGTGTCCCCTCCCCCTCCCCACCTCTGTGAGGGAATTCCTCCTCCCACCTA
>CM052706.1:47284146-47320106 GCA_028551405.1 Uromys caudimaculatus
GCTGTGGGGCGTGTCTTTGGCCCTCCGCTGGGTCTTGCGATCTCCGGCGAGGGATCTTTGTCCCGGCGCTGATCAGCTGTGGGGCCCTGTGGCCCAAGCTGAGGTCTCCGGCCGTCGCCGGAAGCTGCTGGCGGTCAGTCTCTCTCCAAATGTCTCTTTTAAGCTTGCACTAAGCAGTTTCTTTTCAAGTGCCTATGAGTGATCACTTTTCTACTTGTCTCAGGCTACCATGAAAAAAGAGAAGATCTGATGGGAGGTCCTCTAGATCTGAGAAATGTGGAGATTATATATATACATATATATACATACATATATATACATATACATACATACATATATATATATGTATGTGTATATATATGTATGTATATATATGTATATATATACATACATATATATATGTATGTATATATATATATATATATGTATGTATATGACTTTTTTAGTGTTTAATTCTTTCTGTGTGTGGGGGAGATAGGGGGATGCACTAGTTTTCGGTACCCTTGGAGGCCAGAAGAAAGCACTGGATTCCCAGAGGCTAGGCTTACAGTGATTGAGAGCCACCCAACATGGGTGTTAGAAACCAAATTCAGGTCCTCTGCAAGAGTAGTGCATGAGGCACCTCCAGCCCCAGGAGTTGATCTCTATGGTCATTTTCAATGAATGAAGGCAATACTAAGAGGAGGCTGTGCATTCACAAGTTACTGTAGATTCATTGAAGTGTAAGTGAGAGAGTCAAGTTTCAAAGCATAGCCGGGGGGGGGGGGCCCAGAATAGAGACAATGAGTTGATGAGGAAATTCAGGTTTGCTCTTTATGAAATTGTTCCCTGAGTAACTGGTAATATCTCTGAGCCAGGACTGTGTGCCTTTTGGCCCATGGCTGTGTACCCTAGCCTAGCCCTTAAGCCTTCTTTCTCTCTTAAGCCCAACATAGGCAAAGTAGCAGGAACAAATGTGTGTGACTTGCTAAGTCAAGAGGCCTGGGCCTTCCTTCTTCTCCTGCCTCATGTAGTCTGGCTTTATGGAACCTTTGTGTAACACAGCCAGTGCCTGGAACATTAGTTTTTGTTTCTAATCTCATCAGTAAATTTATAGTAGTAAAATACTTAGTTTGGAGGCTGGGAAGATGGTTCTGCAGCACTGGCTGAATTTGCAAAGGATCCTGATTTGATTTCCAGCGCCCACACAACTGACTGTAACTTCATTTCCAGGGGTCCATTGCCCTCTTCTGGCCACCAGGGGCACTGCACACATGGGGTGCACATACATGCTGGCAAAACACCCAAATAAACATAAAATAAAAATAAATGTTTAAAAATGTAAAACAAACAAACACCCCAACATCCTTAAAATATTTAATGTCATGGCAGTGATGAGGCTGACATAGAAATCAGAGAGCATTTTGTGAAGTGCCTTACTCAGGGCTGCACCCTGAGGGCCTGAGCTGGAAGGTTCTAGAACCTGGCAGTCATGATCCCTTTTCAGCTGTGAGCCATAGTGATGTTTCTCTTTAATCTTCTATTCTGTTTTTACTTTAAGTCAAGCATCTTCCTCTCTTTTCTATGGATGTGGAAACCCAGGAGGCAGAGAAGCCAGTTTTTTTCTCTTGTCTAAGGGATTGATTCTAAATCCTCCTCTTGTGAT
The DNA here is from genome assembly GCA_028551405.1 of Uromys caudimaculatus. NCBI lineage: Eukaryota > Metazoa > Chordata > Mammalia > Rodentia > Muridae > Uromys > Uromys caudimaculatus. Next base: position 47,285,792 of record CM052706.1, read on the forward strand.
CTTCCATGGACAAGTGGGAGCTAGTGAGCACACATTTTCTGACACACTTTGTAACTTCTCACAGCACTGTGGGAGCTGCAGGGTTTCTGTCATGTCAGTAAACTCTAAGTCGAGTACCACATATTGTCCAAGTATTTTCAGCTCCATATTGTATATGCTGGAGTATTTGTTTCTCTGGGTGGAAAAGAAACATTTCCAGTGTTTGTTACAGTCTCATTAACCAAACTCACCAAACATGGGCAGTTGTTGTCTTTGCTAAGTGGGAATGTTAAAACGGGATTCTCCGAAGTAATTGCTCTTTTGTAATATTAGAAATATCTCAATGGCGACAGTTTGGAAACACTTTAACTTTTAAATGCTGAAACCAATTGACAAATAAACCCTTGTGAATCACGTTCCAAGAAGGGACGGTGGACATTATCCCTACAGCTGTTCATGATATAATATCAAAATGAAAACCATGAATGTGTGAAACAGCCAGCCCATGCTGCTCTGCCTTGCTCATTCTGCAGAGAGCTCTAATGTGAAGACATCCTCAGTAAGATGCAGCCGCAGCATTTCATCCGGTCATCATTTAGCCAAACCACAACAATACTCCTGGGGCCTCTTCAGCTTCACTGACAGCTCCTGTCATTTGAGTTGCTACAAATGGGATTCTCCACAGTGAGGCTAACTCCAGCTCTTTGTGGCCAGAAAAAGAATGAGTCTTTTAAAAAACAAACAAGTTGATTTTTTAAAAGATTTTATTTTTATCTTCACGTGTACGAGTGTTTAGCCCATATGTATATATGTTTGTGCACCCTGTGCATGCAGTGCCTGTGGAAGCCAGAAGGCACTGTATACCTTAGAACCTTACTTCCTAAGGGTTGTGAGCAGCCATGTGATTGCCAGGAATTGAGTTCCAATCCTCTGCAAGAGCACCCAGACTTAAGCAATGAGCCACTTTTCTAGACTCAGACTAATTTTTTTAAAAAAAGATTTATTTTACTTTATTTTTGTGTGAATGGTGTGTGTGTGTGTGTGTGTGTGTGTTTGTGTGTTTGTGTGCACGTGCGCACATGCGCGCGCACACACACACCTAAGGAGAGCAGAACAGGGCGTCAGATCCCTTGAAGCTGAAAAGTAGTGAAGGTGTTTGTGAGCATCCCAACTGGGAATCAAAACTCAGGTCCTTTGCAAGAGTAGTATATGCTCTTCACTACTAAGCCATATCTTCAGCTGGTAAGTATAGATAATTTTGATGTTTTATTTCTGATGTAAGAAGAGAGGTTTGTTATGTTGTTGGTTTGTTGTGGGGGACTTTAAAAAAATAAAATCGAAACAGACATGGGCAAGTGCATATGGTACTGATTTGACTATGTACCTGAGCTCCTAAATTGCTGAAATTCCTGTTTACATCAAAGGTGGGTTTAAACAACAGAAAGTCGAATTATAACTTAAAAAAAAATCCATAATCTTAGTCAATAATTTATTGGCAGAATTCCCCCAGCAACTTAAATTTTTATGAGAATAATAATAACTACCATATGTAGCCAACTTGTTCTATACTAGGCTTGGGGTTAGGTGGCCTTAGATGTTGTATCTGATGAAATCTTCATGACCATCTCCTGAAATTCTCCCTCTTCCATTCTGAAGTACAGAAAATAGGTTCTGGGGGAGTTACTGAAAAGGCTTCCAGCTCAGGATTGCCTGATTCAAAATACCTTCCCTGTCCACCACAGAAGCTCATGTGCTATCTCACACTTGCCCAGGAATCAGTGAGGGCTAGGGGTGTAGCTCAGTTGGCAGAGAGCCTGCCTAGCATGACAGGACCTTTGCCTTTGTCCCAAAACAGCACAAGAGGGGTGTGTGGTACACACATGTAATCCTAACACTTGGAAGAAGAGACAGGAAGATCAGAAGTTCAAGGCCATCCTATACCTACAGAGTAAGTTTGAGGCCATCTTGGGATATAGGAGATCATGGTCTCAAAAAAAATTTTTTTTAAAAGGAAAGGTTTTCAGGTGGTAAAGAGCTTCCTGCTGAGTCTGAGCTCTAGAACCTGTGTATACAAAGCTGGGTACCATGCTTTCAATCCCAGGACTGGGTGGGGAAGACACAGTTGCATCCTTGAGGCTCGGTGGTTGGTCAGCCTAGCCTAATCTGGGAGCTCCAGGACCATGAAAGAATCCATCTAAAACAAACAAGATGGAAGCCAAAGAACACTGTCACAGAGTTCTGGTCTCTATAAATGTGTGCACACAGATTCATGCTCACTAGCACGTGGTATACACATGGGTGCACTCGAATGCGCACACACACACACACACACACACACACACACACACACACACACACACACGAATTGTCAGGAACATGGTTACTCATACCTGTCAAGAGAGTTTTAGGCTGTGAGTATATATTCCATTTGGCTCTCTTCACCCTCCCCTTGCTTTTGGAATGGGTCCTCAGTGGGCTGGGTTGAGTTGGGATTGTGAGTGTTTTCTGAAACCAAGCATTTGTGTCTCACCTCTCTGGGTTCATCAGAAATGGCATCTCTCCTGGGTGTCACATCCTCCCCAGGAAGCCTCCCTGTTCCCTGTTTCTGACTGGCTGACAAATCCCTGCTAATCTTGGATGCCCCCCACCCCTGGCCCCAAGTAATGTTAATGGAGGGCAGTGGGCTTTGATCATGGACATATGTCCTGGGATAGATGCTCGCTGGGCTGACACACTTTCCCCACTTGACTCAGAAGTGGGAGGGGAAGGAAGGCGGGAGGTATCAGTTCAAGGCAGCTGTGAATGGTTAGCTCCTGTCAGCTGGCTCTGTCACCCTTTCTGACATGCCCATTCATCAGGTGGGACCTTTCTCCAAACCCAGAAAGGATGAGTCCTTCGGGAGATGTGGTTACAACAGAGTGTGTGGAATACCACCTGAGCCTAACTCCAAGCCTGTTTATATAAGAAACTGTTTCCACGGTGTTCTGGTCCAAGATCTTTAAAGAGAGGCGGGTTTAAGTCAATAGGGGTTCAGAATGAAAGTGTTCTGGTAGCAAGCCCATGAGATAGAACACTCCAGGGTAGATGGATCCCACAGGCTGTAATTCATGTTTTTTCCTGCTTCTTGAATTCTCCCTAAGCTAGCAGGTTTTAGGAAGTTTCCACTGGAACAGTGCAGCAACAGGATTTAGGTTCTGTAAGTTCTCTTTATCCTTGCCTCATTAAAACTATTTACTCCACCAAGTGATTCTTGATTCTAGTAGTGGCCTGCAGGCCACTTCCTCCGGGGTTCCCTACCAGATCTCAGGCTAATCTCTGCTTCCCAGTACCAGGGGAGGTGCCTATGTTTACTTAGATTCCACACGAAATCATAGCTGTGCATGAGAGCTAGTCATGAGGGCAGTGATCAGATAAGTGGTGAATAGAGCCCTGAGTGGGCCAGTTAAGACAAAAATAAGCATATACATACATGAAATCATAGCCTTTAACCAAGGATGCTTGGGGTGTTTACTGATGGAAGAGGCTGTATGGTTTATATTGGTGATCTTGGCGATACGTTCTCTTTCCATCAGCTCTAAGTTTTGCCCTCGGTCCCGTTGATCAATTGCTCAGTATTGGAATCTTAAGCCTGTGGTTGTTTGGGTGTTAGAAAAAGTCAGTGTGTCAGAACTTTAAGTTAAAGTTTAAGTTACCAAAGTTGAAACACTAAATGGTTTTATATGTATGTATGTATGTATGTATGTATGTATGTATGTATGTATAGTGTGGCATCTGGGGAAACACAGCAAAGTGCTATAGTTGGGTCCTCACTGTGGTCTGTTTGGCTCCTACAGCTACTATTAATGTTGTATGAATAAGTTGAGCTCATGGTGTTCAGTCTACCAGGCTTGGACCACGGATCTCTCCAGCCTCACAGTTAGGAATGATTCCTTTCTACTTGCTACCACGGATTCCCTTTTCTCTGGAACTCCTTCTCATTGTCACCCCAGAGTGAGGTCAGGCACAGTGAATTGGCTGAGTAAGAGTTGATAGGAGAAGGGGTTGGGTCAAAGTCATAGTCCTTAAAAGCTGACGTTTAGAAGACCAGTATAAGGGACTGTATTAGTTACCTTTCTCATTGTTACCAGATACCCACCAGGAATCATCATGAACTCTCCAGCTGTCACCACACTAGAGTGTCAGACAAGGCAGAGATGCCCCAGAGCACAGTCTATTTTCCCTCTTTACTTACAGGTCTGTGTTAGAGATTTTCAGTTCTTTCAGTCTTTTGATTTATATGAGTCATCAACTCATGCTCTATCCATGTGGGCAGACCTTTTACCTCTGCCTTCAGCGTAGAAACCATCCCATGTGCTGGAGTGGTCAGCCGACATGGCAGACTTCTTTGGGGTTTCTAGCCTCTTGTATGTGCTCAGTGACTCTGCGCCAACTGCAGGAGCTTGGATATTAGATGTTTTTCTACTGTTTAATAGTACTATGTGATTTACCCGATTATGAAGGTAACTCTGAAATATTAATGACATGTCCTTAATAGACTACAAATACATGAAAGAAAGAATCAAACCCATCCACGATACCACCAAAAAAAGCTACTAAAACTTACACTTTCATACTGCTCCAAATAACAAATACACATGGGAATAAATACCTATTTTATGAAAGTACACTGTCCTTGTTTATTTTGCTTATATATAATTTTGACTTAAATACATGGCAAAACATCATCAAAGAATGCAGATCTGCTACACAGTGGATGTGGAATAAGTTATCCCTCCTCTACCTCTATAAATGTCTGGTCAGTTTTGCAATGATGAACATTTGTGTAGGAGAGTCTAGAGACCTTAGTATTTGGGTTCATAGAAATATCTATGACTGGTGAAGGTGATGCTAAGAATTAGAAACTGAAGGCCCTGGTACCCAGTAGTTCTTAGAGACTGTTTATGAGCCTCCAGGAAACAGTGAGTTCTGAGGCCAAACCGTGTGTTGAGTCAGGGCTGGAGAGAAGCTGATTGGTTTGGAATTGACTTTATCTCCAGGGACCCTTAGAATGACCTCAGCCTAGGACATGCTTCCTGGAATCGTGACTCTCCAGGGGGCTAAACCCATAGTGTCTTCCAGAGAATGAAGACATCATCCACAGAGCACAGATTGTCTTCAGTTCCTGTTGAAGCCCAGTGGGTCCTTTTCACTGGTGCCTGAGCAGGGAGAGTGAGGGGAAATCGGAGAATGAGCGGCTAAGCAAACTGAACTCCAGAGACTTGGTCTCTTGAGAAGCTGCTGGGGGTTCATGGTACCCCCAGATTAGGAAAGGAAGCTGGCAATTGTAGAATGTTCTGGCGGTGTTCTCAATTCTCAAAATGAATCTTCAGGATGTGGAGGAGGAAATGGAATCATTAGAACAGGGTCACTTCCCTAAGGCCAGCTGACAGCTGAAGAACAAAGATTGATTCACACTCTTGTCTTTCTGGAATTTTCTGTCAGACTGGGTTGAGAAATCTGGGAAGTGTCCATGAGCTTCAGTGAAGTGAAAACTGATACTTATTAATTTTGAGGGTAATGAGTTAGTAACATGTGTCTGAGAGCTAAAAATCATGGGAGTGTGAGGTATCAACTCATGCTTCCTCAGCCCGTGAAGTTAACCACTGCCTCTTGAGACTAGAAACCTTGCCATATCTGGGAGTGTGGCCATGGAGGGAGGATGGGTTGGGTTCTGACTTCCATGGGGTCCTGTCCTCTTCTCTGTCCTCAGTGAATTTATAACAATCATGAGATCTTCTCTGAGCTGAGTCCAGGGAAGCAGCACTGGAACACAGAAAGGCTACAACTTCCCTCAAGTTGCAGCTAGTCCACCTCCTGATGTAACTGAGAGTTACATTCTAGATAACCCCAAGAATCCCAATGTCCCAAGGGATGGGCTTAGTTTCCAGGTTAGGAGCCAACTGGGGGAGGGTACAGAACCCGATAGTAAACATTTAGGCTTTGTAAAAAGAATCCATAAACAACTCAGAAAAGACTATGCATGGCAGTGTTAGAACAAAGCTTTGTGTGGCTGTTGGTTGTAGTTTCCCAGGTCCCTCTGTGCTCTGATAGGCTTACTGAAGTCCCCAGGTGAGCTGAAGATGTAGCTCAGTTGAGAGCTTGCCTTGTACTCACAAGGCCTTGGTTCTATCTCTGGGACCACACCAACCAAACATGGTGGCATATTCTGTTATTCAAAAAACTTTGGAGGTGCAGGCAGGAGGATCAAAAGTTTAATATTATTCTTGGCTACAGAGTGAGTTCCAAGTCAGCCTGGGTCAGCCTGGGCTACAATGAGATCTGGTTACAAAACAGAATTCTCTCCCCTCAACCCCACAGTGATGTATCACCTTGAATTTATTATGATGGCTACTATCAAAAGAATAGAAATATACATGAGGTCCTGTGTCCAGTCCCCAGCTTCTGAAAAACAAATAAACAAAATCCCAAAAATAAAAACTGGAAAAAAATCAAATATTGGAGAAGATGTGGAGAAAATTACGATATGAAAGTCAAAGCGTGCCATTCCCTTAAAACCAACACAGTAGTTCCTTCTGTAATTAAAAGCAGAGCTACCTTATAAGATTAATTACATAGCCACACTCACAGATTATTCCCCACAGTCAAAGATCCAGGAAGAAGCAACTCAAATGTACCTCTCTCACCCCAACAGAGGTGCAGGAGGCAGGGGTGGTATGTCCATTCAGTGGGATTCTGACACAGGATACAAAACAGACATTACTCAAAGCAAAATAAGCTAGATGCCAAGTGTAAATACTGTATGTAAGATACCGAGACAAAAGTCGAATGGTGGTACATCAACTGTTAACACAGCAAACCGCATGCTGCGTGTGTTTTTACTTCAATTAAGAATAGGAAAAGCTTAAAGTCATCCTTAGAGGCTGAGGAGACAGTTTAGCCCGTAGACCACTGTGAGCAAGTATTGGGCCCAAGTTCAGATCCCTAGCACCCATGTAAAAGGCTGAATGTTGCAGTTCATGCCTGTGATCTCCCAGCACTGAGAGGCAGAGGCAGGAATGTTCCCATGCCTTCTGGCCAGCTAGTCCTGCTGAATTGGTGAACTTCAAGTTCAATGAGAGATCCTGATTGAGCAAGAATATACCATGCTGATCTCTGGCTAGCCACTACATACATGTTTGCTTATATATGTACACACACAGACACACACACACACAGAGACACACGGGGAGGGAGAGACAGAGACAGAGAGACAGACAGAGAGAAAGGGACACACACACACACAGAGAAAGAGAGAGAGAGAGAGAGAGAGAGAGAGAGAGAGAGAGAGAGAGAGAGAGAGATGGAAAACCCGAGCATGCCTTTGGCCCGAGCTGTTTTAGAGGCTGAGGCAGGAGGATTGCTTGAATCTAGGAGTTTGAGCCCGGCATGGCCAATATAGCAAGACTTGATTTCTGTACAGGGGCTGGGGGAGAAAGAAAGGAAGTTGAGCCACAGGAGCAGGATTTCTCCCAGATGGACACAGTGACCTGCTCCTCTCAAGGATCAGTCTTGGCTGGAAAACACTTTACGCTGCTAATAATGGCCTGGCATTGTGCAATGCACTGGGTTGTGGCAGGAAGCAGGGCAGGTCACTTGTCATAGTGCTCCCATTCCTAGGCTGCAGGGCAAACCCACAAAACCAAGAGCAAAATGCGATGTGTCTAAAAGCAGGGAGGAGTCTGGAGGGGATGCAGGACATTAGAGTAAGGGGCTGCAGCAGCAATGCTGGCTGTGTGATTAGAGAAGAAGCAACTTAGTGCCACCCAGGGAACACGTTCCCCTCCCCCACCCCTCCTCTCTCATTCCCCCTCCCTTCCCTCCCCTGCCTTCCCCTCCTCTCATTCCCTTCTCCTCCCCTCCTCTCCCCTCCCCTCCTCTCCCCTCCCCTCCCTTTGCCTTTCTCTAAGGCCTCTCCCCTCCCCTCCCCTCTTCCCTCCCTTCTTTTATCCTTGCTCACCTTCTTCTGTCATAAATGGGCTGTGAAGCTTCAGCTGCAACTAAGGAGGAAGTGACCACAATAGAGGGAGATAAGCCTAGGGTAGGAGACAGCCACTGTAGGAGACACCAGTGGACAGAGCTCGGAGAACGGACGGAGGCTAGCAGGCCAGGTGGGGTAGGAGAGGCGTGTGAGGAGGGCTAGCAGCCACGGTCCAGAATGGGAGCTTGGTTCCAGGGGCCATGAGAGTCTGTGAAGTTTGCCATCTACCCTCCGGCCTCCTCTTCCCCGCCTCCGGCCTCCTCTTCCCCGCCCCTCCCCTCCCGCAACTCACCTCTGCACACCATTTCTGTTACCCATATGGAAAAACTCTGACCAGAATATTTGAGAAGTGATAGGATGCACATAGCTTTTCAATGCTTCTTTAGGGACCATAAACTTTCAGTTTTATGGTGAGTTAATACTGATTCTGAGCTGTAAACAGTGGGGCCAGTTTGATTAGAAGAGTGGCCATTTAGAACTAAACGGGATAAATGTCTTCCCTTCCGGTCCTTCCCTCTTTTCCCTCCCTTCCTGTCCCGCCCTGCCCCGCCCCACCTCCCTCCCTCCCTCTCCTTCTCCTTCACTTCCTTTTCCTTTTCTCCCCTTCTCCTCTCGCCCCCATCAAAAACATACTCAAATCTAATGCCCAGCTCACCCTTCGAGGTCAGCAGCTATCATGCACCCCTTGGAACTTACATTCTGAAACCAGGGACAGATTCAGTTTGATACTGGCTTTAAATTTAGCCAGGCACCCCACATCAGAATGTCCTGGGTGGGAAAAGACTCCTGAAACCCACTAGAAGTTAACTGATCGCAGCTCTTCCCCTCCCCTCCCCTCCCCTCCCCTCCCCTCCCCTCCCCTCCCCAGCAACTCTCCAGGAACCTAGTATTTGCAGGGCTGGAAGCAGAGTGAAGGAATGATGAGAGATACCTTCTGTCAGATATGAACTCACATTCTAAATAGAAACAGTATTGGGTAAAAAAATTCAAATCACTCCCCCAACTCCAAACTTCCCCTCTAACAGGAAATGATTATCAGCTTTAAGAAAGTTTCACAGAGAGCACACTGGGACGGCTGAAAAATTGTGTGAGGCCATCAGGTGAGCAGAGGAGGCGCTGAAGGCGGATTGACAAGTTCCCCTTCCCTGGACATCTGGGGCTGTGCTCATAATTCTGAAACTTTCTGTGACACCCCAGGAAGGCAGAGATGTCAGTGGCTTGCGCATGTAGTCAGGTGAAGGGGAGGTTGGATACCAGACATTTGCTTCATGAATGCTCCAGCCAGAAGCTGTACCAGGTGCACATTTTATGTGATGTATGCTCTCTGGTCCGGGAATGTTTATTGAGTTATTCCTATAGGCTGCCTAGGACTGTAGCTCTGGGAATGTCCTGCTTCCAGATGGAAGAGTGTCATGCAGCTGTGGATCAGAGTGACCTGCCCTTTGCAGGAGGGGCAGAGACATGACCGATCTACATCACTTGCCCTGTAGTCTGAATTAAGACTAGAGTAACAAAAATCCTGGAGGATTGTGGGAGGAGATTCGTCCATGGTCTTTGGAGACTCCTCAGCAGAGGCTGCTGCCCAGAACCTTGGGGCACTCCCATACCACACATACACCATGTCTGTTGAGGAGTCCGTCTGTGGAGGTCAGAATAGGTGTCAGATCCCCTAGGATATATATATATATGTGGTTGAAGACATCATGGGGGTGTTGGGAATTGAACCCAGGTCCTCTGCAAGAGCAGCAAGTGTTCTCAACTGCTAAGCCATCTATCTCCCTGCCCACCCCTCCCCCATATGCCTTTTTGAATAAATGTCTTAGTGATAGTGTTAGATTGGGATTGGTGGAGGAAATCAGAAATAAAAGAAAGCAGAAGTAGGCAGGCATCTCCAGAAGTGGAACTGTTTTTAGTCAGAACAATTAAAGGACACCAGTCTCTCTGTGGGAGTAGAGATAGGCCATTAACCCTTCAGGTGGGGGCTGCACTTCTCTCTCAGGGCTTCGTAACAGGCAGCACTAAACAAATTCATTATGAGCGACTTATTTGCCAGCTCTAGGCTGTAAGAGTTATTAGTTGAGTTAGTTTCATCAAAAGCCAGTCATCTCACCTGCAGACTCCTTCTGAGTCTGCTTAGCAGGGCAATTCACCCGCACGGCTCCTCCTTCTCTCTAGGCTGCTTTCTTTCAGGATGGTCCACTCAGTCCCCAGCATGGTGACTAGCTCATGAAAAAAGTTAAGTAGCATACAGTTGAGTGAGTGTCCTGTCCTTCTGTGCTCCTTCTGGGGCAAGTCCTGATTCAGACCCACCCCTGGAGTTTGTGAGACAGCAGAGAGGTTCCTACCATCCCCCCACAATACAGCTGAATGTCTGAAAGCTACAACACCCCCCCAAAACTGTTCCACAAAACACTTTGTCTTCTCCTTGCCAACTCTGCCTTCTTCCCCTGGCCCCCTTTAATGATGTGTGTGTGTGCATGTGCGTGTGGAAACTTGGGGATAATGGTGGGGTCATCCTCGTTAGCTCCTCCACCTTCTTCAGTGAGGCAAGGCCTCTCAGTCAAACCCAGAGCTCATCCATGTGGCTCCTTCTGCCATCTGGCTTACTCTGGGTACACCCTGTTTCTGCCTTGAGAGGCTGGGATAACAGACAGTTTACTCAGTCTACCTGGCACTTATATGGGCTCTGGGGAACTGAACTCCTGTCCATATGCTTGGGAGGACAGTGCTTAACCACTGAGCCATCTCCCTAGCCCCCAAACTTGCCCTTCTTTTCCTTCTGGGCTTAGGAAAGGCCTCTGTAGACTTGCAACCTCCAGCCTGCTCATTTCTCATTTTCTCTTGAGTCCACCCTTTAATTGGAAGGTCCTCTTATATCATAGCTAAAGTGCCCCACCCCAAAGTGTTGCCCTTGGGTACCCTTTAGGGTGCAATGTCTCATTGATGCACTCTGGTCTCTAGAGGCTAGACAGAGGATGAGGCCACAGGAAGAAGTTCTCTAGACAGAGGATGAGGGCACAGGAAGGAGTTCTCCGGTCCTGGGTGCCAGGGAAAGGTAGTGTGGACCTCAGGTGTGTAAGACCCTTCACTTTACAACAGGAGGATGGTGTGAGAGAGCTAGACTAGGCCCAGGGTAGAACCCTTCATGCCAGGCTCTGAAGAATGTCCTGTTCTGGCTTTATTCTAGAACTTGGTAGACCCATCCAGAGACCAGGCAGGAAAAGCCCTGCCCTGACTCCTTGGGCTGCTTCCTGCACCATAGTGAGCAGTGCAACTGCAGCCAGAGAGCCAAGCATTGGAGTCCTGAGCGCATCAGGGATGACAGTGACTCCTGATGCCACCCTGGCCACAGCAGGTTGTGGAGTTAATCTGAGGCAAATGCTTGGCTGTGGAGGTCTAGAAGTTTCTCTTAATGCGGTTTTGCCTTCCCTCCAATCAACCCAGTGAAGGACCCTGGAAGGCCAGTTACCGGTACCTCTTTGAACTGAGCAAAACTGGTGGCTGGCACTTTAAAGGAGGCAGAAGACTCTCTGCTAGAAGGCTCTCAAATGGGCTCCTGCACACAGCTGTGGCCAAGCTTTTGAAATCTTTCCAGCCTCTGTCTTCCTGCTGTGAAACCTTTGCAGCAGCAGCTCGGGCTCTGGGAGCTGTTTGCTATTCTGGGCAGTGGGTGTGCAGATGAAAGGGCAGATGGGTTGGGGAGGACTCATTCCCCAAACGCCCATAAAATTTTTGATCTTTGGCCCCTGCTGTAAAATGATTCTGGGAATGTGCTCAGCTGGGAGGGCTCAGGGCACCAAGATGGGGACTCTTGTGCCTTCTGGCTAGAGCACAGGCCGCTCTCAGTGACACTAAGGCTCGGGGAGTTGCTGGGAAACAGGCTGCAAGTAGATGGTTGATTCAAAGATGTAAATACTCCACCCACTAGGAAAAGGAAGTTTTGCCTGTGGGTGTCTTTACTTCCTGGGCTCAGGAGAGTCAGGCCCTTTGACTAGCTAGACACCTGGATATAAGGCAAAGGAGCTTTCCCTGAGCCTGGGAAAAACCAGCCACTGCCTCCCTTATGAGTCTTAGTTCCACAACCTGGGAGATGAGGGCTTTTGGATCATTTGTTCTAGAAGTTACTTTTCCAGCTGCAGTTACCTTTTCAGTGGAGTCCAAGAGGCAATCCGGAAAGATCTTCACACAGCCCTGTGTTCACGTGATTTCCAGCTTTCGAATCAGTTAGCAACAGAGCTTCCTGAGGGTTGTGGATTTGAATTTAGAAGCCAGAGCAGATTTAATCCCAGGCCCAGCCCGAACACAACAGCTACCATGTTGGGTGTATATTGATCATCTCTTTGAGCCTCAATTTTCTTGTCTATAAAGTAGTTTATGGCCTTCTTCCCCCGTGGCTGGGTGAAGTAATGGCTGTCTGTCGTGGCCCAGCCTCCATGCTCTCCCTGGGCAAAGCTGCTCTGCTCCTAGTCCTGGTGGGCTCAGCAAGGCAGAAGGCTTCTTAATTGGGGCTTCTAGGGCCCAGGATTGGGTGTGAACAGGCTCTCCCTAGACATCCTAGAATGTTTACAGCAGAGGGACTTGACCTAAAGAGGAGGTGTCCTGGACAGCTCCGCTGTTGCTCAGAGCCTTGGATCTAGTGTAGGCAGAGGCTGTGCAATGGGGGTTACTGCAACCACATTGGTGTGTGTGTGCGTGGCAGTAGGACAATGACAAGAGGGTGGTGTCTGGAGTCAGATTGAGCTAAGACTGTTTAATTTGACTCTGGGTCTCCGTACTTAGTAACTTACCTGTGTTCTGCTAGGTATGAATGTTCAGTGAGCAGAGGAAGGGAGGAAGGGATGTATGGAAGGAAGCCAAGCTCAATTTCTCTGCCAAATGAAATCTGGCATTTGTGATTTCCTTATCTGTAAAGTATGGATAATAATATTTATCACGGAGTTGCTAAGACAACTCACCTTGACCGGTGTTTCCATCGGTTTATCTAACCTCTCCTTTCCCTCTCTTTTCCTCTACCTCTTTTTTTCTAACTCCCTCTCCCCTATCCATCCATCCATCCACCCACCATTTATACACCTGGGACAATAGCAATAGCAACAAAGTCATTGTCGGCAGGTGTGGTCAACGATAATCGAGAATGAGTGTGTATATGGAGACAGATGTCACTAGGAGTCCAGCCGTGGCCTTGAGACAGTGCCACTTTCATGATGTTAGCCAATTCGGGGAAGGCTCCCAACTGCATTTTAATGACTGGGAATAGTGACTTTCCGGGTTTGTATATTTCCTTCCCCTGGTTTTCCAACTTTCTGTAGATTTACTTATTTTATGTATATGAGTGTTTTGACTTCCTGTGTGTATATGTACTATGTGCCTGGTGTGGGTGGAGGCCAGAGGAGGGCCTTGGAACTGAAGTTACAGTCATGAGCTGCCCAATGGGTGCTGGGAACTAAGCCTGGGTCCTCTGCAAAGCAACAATGCTCTTGACTGCCGATCCATCTCTCCAGCCTCTCATCTTTGTTTTTAAAAGAAGAAATAATAATAAAATAACCTCAGGAAAATTTCTTTGTGCTCTGGGTTATATCTAGAATATTCTATCTCCATCCAAGAAATCTCATTGTGGATCATGAAGGTGTTACAACTCACACTCACGAGCCGATCATGGATTGTATGAGAAGCATCCAGCTTATTTCTCATGATGTATGTTCTAAGTCAACACATCCAGCAGTTTTATTCCTCTGAGATGTGTACAAATCTGTGTTCTTTTAAAAATATTTTAAAATTGTGTGTGTGTGTGTGTGTGTTTACAACTTGCAGGAGTCAGTTCTCTCCTTTCACCATGTGGGGGCCTTGGGATTGAACTCAGGATGTCAGGGTTTGCAGCAGGCACCTTCACTCGCTAAGCCATCTCACTGGCCCCAAATCTTATACTCTTAACAGTATTACTTGACCTGTCTTTTGTTGACAGCTTGTGATTAGCACAGTAGTTATACACCTACCATGTGCTAGACCTTGCATTATACTAGGGGTGATGCTAGATCTTGAACAAGAAGACATAGGCCTTGTCCCCAAAGCACCACAAACAATTAGGGAGACAGACATATAGAGAAGTCATTAGAACAGTAGTGATTGCCCCATACAAGAGCTGGTTGTTTTCAATAACCACAGAAAGGAGATTCTTTTGCATTTCTATGAAATAATCCTCAAGTGTAATCAGCCAGGGCATGCTCAGAACAGAAGAGCAAAGCAAGCCTGACCTCATATTTTGTGTCAAAGTGAATATTTTGCAGATTCTTTTATGCCCAGTTCCCCAGGCTCTGAGGAGATACATTCCCATTTTGCAGCAAGGATAATCAAGGCATGGAAAGATGGATACAGCAGGTTCCCCTCATTACAGAACTGTGCTCTAAGACCCCCTTGGATGCCTGAAGCTGTAGGCAGAACCAAACCTAGATACACTGTTTTCTTGTCCATACATAACTCTCTTAGGCTTTAATTTATAAATCGGTTCAGTAAGAGGTTAATAAAAATAACAACAAAATAGAACTATTGTAACAACACACACACACACACTAACACACATACACTAACACACACACACTCACACTGTACAACCACAGTGGTTGATGTAATAACCAAGATGGTGCTCAAGGGACTGATGGACAGAGCTAAGGTTTAGGCATGATCTGAATGTCCCACAAGGCATTATAGACTTAATCTATTTTGTTAGATAGTAAAAGAGTCAGAAGTGTGCTGTTTAGATGTGAAGGGGTCCATGACTGAATCTCAGTTGCTTTATAAGAAGAGGGGGAGATCATATGATAGCTCCCTACACCATACACACACACACACACACACACACACACACACACACACACACAAAGGAAGAGAGAGAGAGAGAGAGAGAGAGAGAGAGAGAGAGAGAGAGAGAGAGATGCATCCACCTGCAGGTGCTCACTCTCTTTCCATCTCACTCTCCATCTGTCTGTCTGTCTGTCTGTTCCTCCATCTCTCCCTCCATCCCTCCCTCTCTCTATCCTTCTCCCTTTCTTATCCTGTCTCTTTCCATATGATACTCTGTGCCGTCTTGGGACTCTATTAGAAATAAGGCAATTCCTAGATGTGGCCTGTTCACGTTGCCCGTCCATCACTGTAAACCACTTTCCTTTATAATTTACCCAGCCAGTGGTATTGCATCAATAGCAGGAGAAAGCAGACTGAGGAGAGGTGTGTAGTTTACACATAGGTGGGATGATTCATGGTCTGGACAAGATGGAGCAGAATGGTGTGAGATAAGGCATTCATTTAAAAACATATTGTATTATTTCTTGAACATTCTATTGAGTATTTTTGATTCCCCATGACTGTGGGTGACTGAAACAGCAGAGACCATGGGTGAGGAGACAGCTGCAGTTAGCACAGGGTCTTAAAGCACTGAAGAGCACCCAAATCTTGCTCTTCCTATTATGCCACTACAATAATTGAATTATACAGTAAAAATTGAATAATATGCCTAAGTAAATTTTTCCAACCCCATAATGCCTTTTAATAAAGTCCTCAGGGCTGGAGTCTGGATGTTGTGAGTGAAGCACTTGGTATAGCCCACAGCTGGGACAGGAGACTGGCAGCCACCCCCCAGCTCTATTTGAAGTGAGCAGAGAGTGACCTTGATGCTCTGTATGCTCCTCCTGCATCTTGGCATTAGGAGAAGGCCAAGGTCACTCTGGCTTCGCCATCACTGGGCCTGATTCCACATTGCCTTCACAGTGCTGTGACTGAGTACATGACAGGAGAAACCTAGTGCACCAAAGATTTATTTTGGCTCCCTGTTTCATGGGATTTTAATCCATCATAGTGAGAGTGGGTGAGGCATGGTGGAGCAGTTCTGAGCGCTAGTAGGAGCATGAGGCAGCAGCTGCTTACAGTGTGGGACCCCAGAAGCAGGGTCTGGGGTGATCTACTTCCACCAGCCAGGGCCCACCTGCTCAAGGCTCTACACTCTTCAAAAAGGCACCACAGTAGAGGAAAGTTGCTCATAACATGAGCGGGCACACATGAACTGGCGTCATTTCAGACTCAAACCGTAACGGTGAGGGTTCCACCAGTGCCTTTTCATCTATGTGACAAGCAGACTGCTCATCTTAAAGTAGGAGTCCTCATGGAATTGCTCTGGAGTGTTTGAGCTAACACTGGTTATAAACTGTTGGCTTTTATGTTTCTATCCCTTAGATATTTCCCAAGCTGTAGTTCAGAAGTGAAGGATCCCGTGAAAAGACTTAATGGAGAACTTCAGCATTGCAGTTGCCTGGGGCTCAGTTTGCTGCATTGGTTGGCTTGCATAAGGCTCGTTGGGAATTTTAGTGTCCTTTAGGCCACCTCTAGGTTTTCCTAGTGTGCATTTCCTAGGGTGTATCAGAACAGTATGACAGCACTCATTAACAAACAGTTATGTGTGCGCAGCACTGGTTAAGTGCCACACCCCCACCCAGCACTACAGTTTCCTGGACATCTCATTTCTTTATCACTTTACAATACTGCTGAGGTGCATGTCGAGGACTCAGAGGCCGTCCGTGAGTGGGGATTAGACCCCCCACCATTTCTAGGGTGACTCCAGGCTCACTTGACTCCAAAAGGGAGCTTGCAGATATTAACCTTCCTGATTCCTCTAGTCAGTTTTGGGCTTCATGGTTCTTTGCATCCAAGCTTTGCCTGGGCTATGCATGCTTCTGTCTTCCTCACCAGGGCCCAGACATCAGAGATGGCCTCTAGGGAGCCAATTAATTAAAAGCACATCGCAGATGCAAATTGGTTCATTGAGTTATTCTACATTTAAAGAAATAAATCACATTGTCTTGTTTATTGCCAAATTCAAGTTTGCAATCTCACCCTCTCTTGTCTGGACACAACAATGCTGAGAGGAGGAAGAAGGATGTCATCTTTTCTGTGTCAATACTTTTCCACTGGAGCAGCTGGAGGTCTGCCTCAGACACTTTATTAACCAGGATCATGTTCTGTGCCCACTTCCAGGAGAGCAGAAAGGCCCTAATTGGTCCTAATGAGTGGACTGAGCTGAAGCTAGTGTTGGGTTGTGAGGCCATGATCTCTGTACTCTATCCCTGCACTATTATAAACTTGCATGCTTATAAAAGTACCATTAATGCAATAGCTTTTAAATCCAAAGTCAACAGCAGTGGCCTAGGAGATTTTGATTTTACCATTCAAATTTCATAAACCCTGCTGCTGTTTGAGGTCCACTGTACCTTAGTGTAACTTGACACAAGCACATACAACACATACACACTCAACACATACACAGCCTCAAGCAAGCAATACACACACACACACACACACACACACACACGCATGCACACACGCAAGCAAGCAAAATACATCAGAACATAAGAAAATAAGGATTCCACGAGGTTTCCAAAAAAAAAAAAAAAAAAGGTTCCCACCAGTGTGGTAGACACAGGAGCTCAGATTTGGCCCAAGCCCCACTTTGCTGCTCACCAGGTCCACTCAGGCTTTCCCCATATCCTTCCCCCAAACCAGGATAGATGATTACTGCAGAACTGGCTTCCTCTGTAATGAATCCCACGATGCCTTGCTCCGGGCAGGCCTTCCTGGTTTCTATGGCTTCCCTGGCTGACTGACTAAATTGGAGAACAAGAAGAGGCTGAGACAATACCACCATGGCCTTCTGAATAATAAAACCAAGTCATCCCGTCATTTTGCTTTTCCTTAGAGGGAGGAAAATGTTTGGAACACAAGGCCTATCAAGACCTTTCCTGTTGCTGATGTCTCTATTGGAGACTTGGCTGCAGAGGTTAAATGTTTTGGATTACAAAATGTACATTATATGGGGGTCTTCCTATAAATCAACAAGGCAGGTATGTTAAACACAGAAAAACATCTCCAGCTGTTCTCTTACTCATCCTGCTTGTTATTTAACTCAGTCTGGGCCCTAAGGAATATTTTTAGTTGTACTGTCAACAGTTTCAAAACAAAGAAGAAAGTAGGGCTGGCAAATGAGGAGCCCAGCTGGCCCTCTGTTTCAGCTCCCACTGTATATACTTTAATCCTGACACCTGCAAGCTATTTAATCAGGATTTACAATTGAACATGAAGGATGAGGGGTCTGCAGGGCTGTGTTTCTAGTGTTTGGATTGCAAATGATGGAGAAAAACTTTGTTATCGGATGTTGTAGCTATTTGAAGTTGGGTGCCCTCTCACCCACGGGGAACCCAGAATCATTTATCACTCCCCAGAAAAAAAAAAAAAAACCAAAAAACTCAGCTCAGGCAGACTCTGTCCCTTGCAGCAGAACATTCTAGAGTAAACAAACTCGGGATTTATGAACAATGAGAAAAGTAATTTCCAGAGAGCAAATGGCAAGAGGGAGCAGTTTGGAGGGAAATAATGAAGCCACAGTTGTGGCTAAGAAGCAAAGCGAAATGTAGCACGAGTATTGTTCTACAATCTGGCCGAGAACTATGGGAAAGAATAGCTCTGAGACAGAGCAAAGCAAGGCGATTTTGCCCAGCACAACAGATGGAATCAAAAGTTGCCTATAAATCAACAGATTATCAAAATGTAATATAAAGACACCAGTTTTAGAGTTCCAAAGTTGCCTTAGGAAAAGTACTAACTGTTGGCAATGTGGAGGTTGCAGAAATGGCATCCCGGTGCTGTTTGCCAAGCTCTAGCCATCACATTTGGGAGAAACGAAGATGAAGTCAGTCCCAGCCTCTCTGGGAACTCTAGGTTGTTTGAGAGGATGAGACAATCCCAACTGAGAGAATAAGAGCCAGTTAGAAAGCTGACCATTCAATAACTCCCAGAGAAAGTTGGTGACCATTGTTAACCAGAGCTGTCCAAGGAGCCTTGCGTTGAAAGGCAGCTGTTCCCAAAATGGTTTAGTTAGCACAAAGAGACCCGGATGACTCTCCACGTTCACACTGAGGGTCCCGTAGTTGAGCAATGCTTGGAGAAAAGCTGCTGTCAGTTCATTTACATTGAAAATTACATTTGTGTCTATATTTTTCTACTATATCAATATCTGTGTGGAGATGGAAAAATAGAACCAATCAGTACAAAACAGGACTTGACCATCTGGTCAGTGCTAATGGCTGGTTTGTGCGGGGATGGCTTCCTTGGCAATAATGTTGCCATTTCCTCCCTGGGCTCTGGAGCGCACTGGCTAATGAACACTGCCTTAGGATACAGTCTGGGGCCTCAGGAAATGATTCTAGTGGGTGCTAGAGGGCACTAGTCTACGGGGTTGGACAGATGGTCCTGGGGATGGCTTCAGAAACAGGTTAGGAACGGGGCCAAGAGGACTGGGGCTTGGCTGTGGCTTTAGTGGCAAGCTTTATTTCCGTACTCTTCCCGAAGCTCAGCACTTCCAGAAAATCTTTTTTCCCAGTCTACTTCCCCCCCCCGCCCCCAATATACATAAGTTGGGGAATGTGCTGAATTTAAATTAATCTGGAAAAGCAGGTCTGACAACTATGATGCAAGCTGTTTATTTTTGTTTTTTATAAACATATTTTATTATTTTTATTATGAATAAAAAAATGACTAGGTTGTGATGGGATACCACTCTCGGGAAGGATTAATATAGGCATTCTGTGACAGGATTAATTTCTGAGAACAAGCTTAGAGGAACTTAGAGGCCTTCCTGTGTATAGCCCGTTTCCGTTCCCCTTCCCCACCACGCTGTGATAAATGGCAGTGTTGGGTTGTTTGGACCTCCAGTGACCAGATGTATGAACCAGACAAACCTGTTTATAAATGTTCCTGCTTCAGGTACTTTGTTATAGTAACACAAAATGGACCAAGATGGAGAAAGAGAGAGAAGTGGGGCAAATGCTTCCAGGTGGACACATCCACATGTTCACATTTACATATGCCTGACGCAAGCTGTGTATGTCTTCCATTAGACCAGGGACGCTAACACTAAGTCACTAAGCGCACTTATTGCACTTCCTGAGTCCTACATTCAGCTTTCGGTACCCACACTGGGAGGTTCACAAACACTTGACTCCCGTCTAGAGAACCAGATACCCTCTCCTGGTCTCTGTGGTTACTGCACACGTGTGGCATATACTCATATACACATATACACATGTACACATAAATAAAAATAAAAGTCTTAAAAAAATAATCCCATGACTGCCAAAAATCCATGTGACTTTTTAAAAACCACCCAAGAACCAGGTTTACTGGCTTGATTGAAAAATCCTTATTCAAATGGATAAAGGAAGCATGGTAACCTTTTCTCTGATTGTTAAAATAACGTATACCTCATTTCTTCCCATTAATGTACCAAACACAGGCAAACATAGAAGAAAATCATTTGGCAATATCATCATTTCATATTCTAATTTTTTTTTACAATATCAGATTTAGTTTCCTTGTTTGTCTATATTGTTCTAAATCCCAGTTTTAAGGTCTATATCGTGTTTGATCACATAATTTTCCTTGAATATTTAACCAATCCCATTTTGTTACACATTTTCGGCCACTTCTGCCTTTCTAAGCCTTAATGAGCAATGTGATTATGAGTATTTTATGCACAAATCTTTAGGAAGAAAAAGTAACTTTATTTGAGCAACTGTTTTGAATTTTAGTCTTAAACTTTTCTATTCCGTCTTAAAGTTCTATAATTTCATGTTTTTACCTTCCCGGCTTTTTTGAATCATAATTGACCCGTAAAAATTAAAGGCATTCAAGGTGTACAGTACAAATGACACATATGTGCAATGTGTAATGACCACTCCAACCAATGACTCGACATACCCACTTTAATTCATAGATATTTGTATGCATGTGACTGGTGTGTGTGTGTGTGTGTGTGTGTGTGTGTGTGTGTGTGTGTGTGTGTGTGTGTGTGTGTGTGGTGTGTGTCTTGAGGGCACTTATCAAACTTCAAGTAAACGGTACAGTATGTTTAGCTACGGTCACCACATTGAGCATTAGATTCCCAGAAGGTACCCAATCTAATATTTAACAACGTTTCTCCATTTTTCCCTTCCCACAGCCTTTAGGAACCTGTTTCTATTCTTGTTTATATAAATTAAGCTTTTTTAGATTCTAAGATTTTAAGAGAAGATTTTAATTGTGTGTCTATTTGCCTATTATCAATACAATTCCCAGTAGAGGTCGGAAGAGGGTGTCAGGTCCCCCTGAGGTGGCTGTGAGTCCCCTGATGTGGATGCTAGTGACTAAACTGAGCCCTTTGGAAGAGCAGCAAGTGCTCTTAACTGCAGAGTCATCTATCCAGCCTCTGGATTCTAAATAGAAATGAGATCATACATTTCATTTCTTGTGTCTGCTGTATTTCACCTCATATGATGTTCTTGGATTTTGTCTGTGTTGTTAAAATGATAAAATTTCCTTCTCTTTGTAGCTGAATAATGTTCAACATTTTATATATATATATGTGTGTGTGTATATATACAATGTTTTATCTATTGACAAATATTTAAATTGTTTCTATATCTTAGATAATATAAATAGTGCTACAACAAACAAGAGTTCCTTAAGATACTAATTTAATTTCATATATATATATATATATATATATATATATATATATATATATATATATATATATATGAAATTAGTATAATCTCTCTATCCATCTATTTCCAGAGGTAGGGTTGCTAGGTCTAAGGGAGTTCCAATTTCCCATAATGATAACTTACAGTCTCACTAGCACTGTATAAAGACTGCTTTTCCCCACATGCTGGCCAGCATCTGATGACCAATGATGGTGTGAACCTTTGTGTGCACTTTGTATACCTCTTAGAAAAATATCTATTCCAGCTCTTTGTCTCATTTAAAATTGTGTCTTATTTGTTTATGCCATTAAGTTATATGAGATTCATATGTGTCTTGGATATTAATTCCTATCAGTTATATAGCATATATTTTCTGTAGGCTGCTGTTTTGTTAGCTTTGATTGTCAGCTTGACAAAGGAGTCAGCTAAGAGAAGAAGCCTCGTTTGAGGAACTGCCTAGTTCAGATTGACGTGTGGGTACATCTGTGAGACATTGTCTGAACTGGCGTGTGAGGCTCCAGCCTACTGTGGGTGGCACCATTCCTCATGCAGATAGTTTGGGGCTACACAAGAAAGTTAGGTAAGCATCAGCCAGTGAGCAAGTCATCAAGCTGTGTTCCCTCATGGTTCCTGCCTTGTGTGCCTACTCTGACTTCTTTCACTAATGAATTGTGACTGGAAGTGTATAGGAAATAAACTGTTTCCTCTGTAAATTGCTTTTGACCAGAGTGTTTTATCAGAATGAAGCCAGGACAGCTACCTTTCCCTGCCCCCTCTCTTCCAAAAGGGTCTTGCTGTATTGCCCAGCTATCCTCAAAGATAAGATCCTTCTGTCTCTAGCTCCCAAGTGCTGGCATGACAGGGATGTGTCAACATGCCCTAATGCCTTCTTACTTCCTTTCTTAGCCACAGAAACCCATTTTAGTTTGATGTAGTGCCACTTGTTAATTTTCCTTTTTGTTATTAGTGCTTTTGGTATCAAACTAATAAAGCATATAATCGCCATGCTGACTATCAGAGAGTCGTGTGCATGCATGCATGAGTGTGTGCAGTCCAGAGGTCAGCCTCACTCGTTGCTCTGCCAGTGCCTCTTATTTTGAGATATGTCTCTTCATTGGCCTGGAGCTCACAGATGAAGCCAGGGTGGCTTGCCATAGAGTCCCAGGAATCTGCCTGTCTCTACCTCCCCAGCTCTGGGGTTGTAAGCACGTGCTACAATTCCCAACCATTCTGTGTGGGTTCTAGGATCAGACTCAGTACCTCATGTCTGCTGACTGAGTCTTTAGGCTTCAGGCTTATTCTTAAGTATAATCCATTTCTAGTTAATTTTTGTACATAGTGTAAGACAAAGATCCAATTGCTTTTATGTGAAGATCTCAACCTTCCTCAGTACTGCATATTAAGGAGACTATTCACCTCACCAGGGACTAGCTAACCGCATATGCATGCGAATTTTTTTTCTAGATTGTTAGTTCTGTTCTGTGATCTGTGTATCTTTGCTTCTCAGAAATGTCTTGCTGTTTTGATCATCATAGTTTGTAATGAATTTAAAATCAGAGAGCATGGTTTCTCTAATGCATTTTTCTTCCAAACTGCTTTGGTTATTCAGGGACCTAATAGTTCTATGTAAATTTTAGAATTCTCTAATAATTTCTATGAAAAGTGCCATATAAATTTTGATAGAAATTTGTTGACTCCACAGGCTGTTTTGGGCAATAGGAACATTTCAACAACATTGACTCTTGTAATTCATGACTATAGCTCCCTTGACTTTTTTCTTGTTTTTTTTGTTTGTTTGTTTTTGTTTTTGTTTGGTTGGTTTTTGGTTTTTTCAAGACGGGGTTTCTCTGTGTAGCCCTGGCTGTCCTGGAACTCATTCTGTAGACCAGGCTGGCCTCCAACTCAGAAATCTACCTGCCTCTGCCTCCCAAGTGCTGGGATTAAAGGCGTGCGCCACCACTGTCCAGCGAATTTTTTCTTGTTTAACTTCTTTCACCTGTATTTTGCAGTTTTAGTGTACACATTTTTACCTCCTTGGCTCAACTTATTTATGAGTACTTTTATTCCTTTTTAATATCATAAGAGTGAAAATGTTTTTTATTTGATAGCCAATATGTTTAGATACTTGATATGTAAAAGTTCTTACAGCCAATGAGAAAGTATAGATTTTTGCAACTAAGAAGAAGAAAACCAGATGGAAGTGGCTATCAAAAACCATAAAGATTGAACCTAGGAACAAAGATCTTATCTGTCCCTTATCAGCCTGAGTGTCTTTGTTTATGTCAGTCAGCTTTCTGTCACTGTGACAAAACACCTGAGGTAACAAAGTTAAGAAGGGAAAAGGTTGATTGGGGTTCATACTTTCAAAGTCCCAGCCCATGGTTGTTTTTGGCCTGTGGTGGCACAGTGTTCATAGTGGGAGCACTTCACTTGGTAGGGCTACTCACTTCATGGAGGGAGGGAAGGAAATAGAGAAAGAGAAGAGAAGAGAAGAGAAGAGAAGAGAAGAGAAGAGAAGAGAAGAGAAGAGAAGAGAAGAGAGAGAGATTTCAAGGGTATACTCCAGTGACCCAACTCCCTTGGGTTAGTTATCACCTCTTTACCACATCAACCTTTATTCAAACAACAGCACTATCTAGGACACAATAATAGAAATAATCTTCCCTCTTACAGGGACTCTATTCTATTCTGTTAGAATTACATGAGCTAACCCATGTAGCATGCAGTCAACATGACTATTAATAACTAATGACTTTATTAGTTAAAGTGCTCACAGTATATTTTTAAGCTAAAAAGGAAAAAAGAATGAGAGAAAGAAAAGAAAGACCCAGGACTGGAGAGAGAGGTTTGTGGTCAAGAGCACATGCTGGTCTTGTAGAGGACCTTAAGTCAGTTCCCAGCACCCATGTTGAGCAACTCACAACTACCTGTAAGTCCAGTTCCAGGGGATCTGATATCTTCTTCTGGTCTCTGAGGGTACCTGCACTCACGTACACAAATTCTCTCTCTCTCTCTCTCTCTCTCTCTCTCTCTCTCTCTCTCTCTCTCTCTGTCTCTCTCTCACACACACACACACACACACACCGTAAAGCAAAATTCACATGATACATTTTTATTAAAACACAAGTGCATGCACACACCTGCAGATGCACATAAACAAAGAGGCAGGGGATGGTGTGACTTTAGAGGGCATTGTCTGGTCGTGGCCTTTGGAAAAATTGTCATTCTTTTTCCTTTAGTACATTTTTATATTTTCCAAAACGTGTGTAATAATATACATTGATATTTATACAAATCTTCAAGATGTTAGAAGTTCAAGTGCTCATTTTTAATTAGTTGTTGAATAATGGAGAGTGATTATGATTAGTTTTGAAGGGAGGGAGAAGAAGAAGAAGAAGAAGAAGAAGAAGAAGAAGAAGAAGAAGAAGAAGAAGAAGAAGAAGAAGAAGAAGAAGAAGAAGAAGAAAAAGCAGCAGCAACAGCAGAAGAAGAAGAAGAAGAAGAAGAAGAAGAAGAAGAAGAAGAAGAAGAAGAAGAAGAAGAAGAAGAAGAAGAAGAAGAAGAAGAAGAAAGCATTATCTGAGGAAGTGCCTGCAATATCCCTTTCCAATGTGTATTTTGCCTATATATATGTCTGTTTACCATCTGCATGCCTGGTGCCCATGAAGGCCGGGCTACATTCCCAGGTCCTGAGTTGCTTAAGAGAATGTTCAGGATCCCAAGGTGAGGGCTGGGATGTCATTCAGTTTGAAAAGCTGTTTCTCTGGGTACCCACTTGTACTTCTGGAGTGATCTAGAGAGAGTTGGAGTCATCTTCAAGGGTTGTAGCTCAGACTCAGAGCATTTGAGCAAGGTTCCTGGGCTGCTTGCACAACTGTGAGGCTCAGTCTGTGAATCGGACTCCTATAGAGTCCTGAACAATCAGCATTCATTTCCTTTAAGCAGTGACTGGGAGATGAAGTATGAAGGAGAAGTGAAAGAGAGGCTAGGCTCTCTTCTCCTGCGCACTGGGGAGGGAGGTTTCAAGAGCTTTAGTAGTCACCTTATTATGCGTTTAAGGACGAGGATGGAAATACTGGGCCTGGCTATTTTGCAGCAACCCCGTGTGTCCTGGTTGATGCTGTCACAATCCCCCGAGCTGCTAGTTCACCTTTTTTTTTTGCTTTCATCCTCTCTCCAACCATTTGTCCAGTAAGCCTCAGCGTCAGCCTCAGCCTCAGCGTCAGCCTCAGCCTCAGCCTCAGCCTCAGCCTCAGCCTCAGCCTCAGCCTCAGCCTCAGCCTCAGCCTCAGCCTCAGGCAATGGCTCACCTCGCATGTCTTAGGGAGGATAAGGGCCAGGCAGACCCAGCTGCCATCACTCCCAACACCCTCTTGTGACCATGGCTGTTGCTGCTTTGTTCTCGCCATTGCCATGGACAGGATGGGACTGGTCCTTGATGTTCTGACCGATTGCCTGGGTACATCCAACTCGTTTCCTCTTTCTGCTGTGTCTTCTTGCTCAGCATCATTTGTGACATCTCCCAGTCAGGTGTCCCCTCCAACTGTCAGCTATTTTCCCTTTCTTCATAAATGGCACTTTGATGGAGTGATTGACAAGGCCTATCTTGATCCGATCCATACCTTCACGTTTCCCGTCGCTAAGCTCCAGCCTGACCAAAACGTTTCTGGTTCGGTGAAAACACTGGGATTTTCTTTTCTCCTCTCTTCGCAGGCCTCTGAACCTGGGGTTTCCATTCCCTGAGAAAGCACGCTCCAGCCATCCTGCCTCACAACCCAGCAGATCAAGTCTGGAGCATTTCCTCCAGAATCCTTCCCCAAAGCCCTCAGAGCACCTGTGCATCACAGCCCCTGCTAATCTCACTGCCTAACAGTTTCTAGTTCTCCCTCCTCTGGACTGTAAACTCTTATCTTACTTGTTGGACCTGGAAGATAGTTGTCAGTTCAAAAGATAGGTCCATGCTTCTATCACCAAGTGAACCGTTGAATTCCTGCTGTTGGTTACACTCTGATCACCCACACCTAAAACTCTTGCATGCTTTCTCTATCAGCATCCTGTGTTACTTCCATCCAGATGCACACTGAATTTTGTAAAATGCCGTGTCCTTTCTTGTCATGGCCTCCCAGGCTTACCTCTCCAGAGTCTGTCGTGTTCCCGTCCAATTTTGCTATCTGACCCCACGACTTCCCTTTCTCAGAAGCCCCTTCTCTTCTTACCTGACCTTCGCCACTTGTCATTTCTTTGCCATCCTTGCTTCTTCCCCTTGGCCTCTCTTTCTGAACATCATCATCTTCTGTGACATGAAGGCGATAAGTCACACGCTTTCCTCTTCTCCCTCCATCGCCAAGAGCCTCTAATTAGAGGTAATTAATTAACCACTCAAGTCTGGTAAGTTCTGCTCTCTAAATATCACTTCCCCCCTTACTCCTGCTTTGTTAAGGTCTGTATCATTCTAGTTTTGGATCCCTGATTAATGTCATCATCCTGAAGTTGGTTCTAACCCTGCTCCACTCCTGTATCTTTCCACTGTTCCCATCAAATGTCCACTGTTCCCTGTCACTCTTGAATAAAGGCTCAGGAAGAAGTCATGTCTCCCCTCAGCCCATTGAAACCAACTTTGTCAGCCATATTTCCCAACACCTGAATTCTTCTTGGGTTTAAATTGTTCTCTCCTGCCAACCTGGCACTGTTTCACCCTGGACTGCTCTTTCTCACATACCTGCATAGAGAGCTCTGACCAAGTGTCCACCCTCACTCTTAATGTTATACCTTGAGGATGGTCCATCGGTTAAGAGCTCTGGCAGCTGCTCTTCCAGAAGGCCTGGGTTCAATTTTCAGCACTTGCATGGAGAATCACAACTGTCTGTAACTCCAGGTTTAGGAGATCTGATGCCCTCTTCTGGCCTCCATGAGCACTAGGCACACATGTGTGCATGCAGGGAAAAGCTACCCCCCCAACCCCCCCCAATAACTGTTACTTCTCCCAGGAAGCTTATTGTGCCTCTGGACTCTGGGTACTCAGACTCTGTTCTATGTCACATCTTGCTGCCCTAACGAATTAATCCCTAAAGTCTCAGGAGCTCAGCCCAGTTATTTCTGGCTCCTACTACAGCCTGATGCATGTCAAGATGCGCTCTCTCCTACTCCGTATTCTCTAGCGGTGACTAGAGATCCCAGCTGCCTCCATCCTTCTGCTCTGTTGCCCCAGAATTCTCTTCTTCCAGTACCTAGCATAGAGGAAGGTCTGGAGAACAGAAACTACCACGAGCCACCACCTCTTTTCCATTCCCACTGCCTAGCAGAACCACAGAGGAGGCTGGAGAACATGGGGAAGCCCAACCCAGGGCCAGTGTGTCAGCACTGCTTTGACAGCAGGCTTCTCTGACCAGGTAACACCTGGTCCAGATGGCTTGGGAATGTCTGAGTGTTAACAATGAAAAGCCTCAGGGCTCAGGAAAACTATCACTGAAGAAAAGCAAACTTGGCCACTATCTTCCTAGTCTCTCTTCTACCCATCTTTTAAAAGAACATCATTACACCCATCTGAGTACACAGAATGGAGGAATCCAATGACCTCCAGGAAATAGATAAAAAAACGTAAAGTATTTTTGTGGATCCAGGGGAGTCAGGGGCATGAGGGTGGGAGGTTGGAGTTGCTCTCTTAAGGTTAGAAGCATGGAGCTTTGTGTATTCTCAAACTCAGAATAGTTTTAAGTACCAAGGCTTAGTCTGTTTGGTCTTGAAGGAATATGGCCACTCTCTATAAAACCCTGGTTCAATGGCTTGAGCCCATCTGTGGGAAACTTTCCTCTCCAGTGCTATTCCAAGAGCCTTTCACTTCACAATAATTTGGAAGAAGGACACTGGCAGCACATCATACATGGAGCCACTGAGAGACCCACCCACCTAGATGCTCCCACACAGCCAGGCAAACCAGTTGGCACTGACACCCCAGCCCTCTGAGTTCAAAGCAAGAACCACCCCAGAGTTTCCACCATCCAAGGAGAACCTTGCTTTTCTCCTTTGAAGTGCTTCCTTTGAAGGTCAAGGTAGAAGGGCCATGTTGACTCAAGAAATCACTAGTAAAGGAGGTGGCCTCTGCTCCATCCCACATTTGTAATCTTCACATGAGGTTAAGAAAACAAATGGCTGTGACTGTCATGTGGGAGCCAGGACCAGCCTTCTTTCCCAACATGTCCCCAACACAGGGACTGCTCTTCAGGATCAGGTGGCACTCAGACTAAGAAAAAAGAAACCCTCTAAACCAGTCATGTCTCCAAGTTTATTTCAAGACTCTTTAGTTCCCGTTGTCATTCAGTAAGAGCCAGTTTTGGCTGCTGCTTGCCAATGGGACAGACTGGACTTGGAGGTGGAAGACTGGATCCAAGTTTCCACTTCCTGTCCCTTATTTCGCTGGCAAGTGTTGCAGCTAATTCTCTTTCCCCTGCCACTCAATAATCCCTTCAAAAGAGTTTTGTTTATATAACTACTGATCTTGAGGCAGAGTCTCAAGTAGCTTAGGTTGGCTGCAAACTTCCTATGGAGCTGATGGCCATACATTTTCATCCTCCTGCCTCCACCTCTGAATGCTATTGCCCTACTACTCCCAGTTGATGTGTTGCTGAGGATGGAACCTTGAAGCCTTGAATTTTCCAGGATGCACACTACCAACTGCACTGCATTCCCAGCCCCAGAGAATTTGTTAAAACAAGCTGAAGATGTTGGACCGCCTTTTGGAAATGGAGCCAGTGGGTGGGACCTAAAGCTGAACTTGACAAGGGGGATGACAAGGGAACTCAGCAAATTCAGAAAAATATCCAACAATACAGAAAGCATCATTTGGACATTGCAATGTGCATGCGTATGTGCATGCATGCATGTTTGTGTGTGCGTGTGTTTAATATTTCTGGCACCTCATACCAATTTAGGAATATAGTAATTACTGAGTTCAGTAATTAGAGAATAAGGGTGTTCTCTTTGTACACACTCTACTCCAGCTACACACTAGAATGGATGCCATCACAGATTGAATTTGGGCTTTTCCTGTCTTGAGACAATGGATTGACTGAAGAAGTAAAAAACAAAAGAAAACAATACAACCCTGAAAACCAGGCAAACTCTAAGGAATTTTGACTGGCCTTTTGTTTTGCAATTGATGCAGGTAGCAAACCCTTCCGTATCACCCTCTCACTAATTAGGTCACTCTGGGTATTTGGAATGGATGTTGCATATGCCAGCCACCAAATGGCTTGCCTCAGAGACCCAAAGGGTCATCTGTTTGGATAAAGTCCCTCAGGCCTCTCTGTTGTTGTTTATCTCAAGTTCTGAGTCAGGAGGCTTCGTCCATCTTATTTCTGTCCCTGCAAGGAAATGCCACCCAGAGAGCAGGGAGATCAACAACAGAGGGTGCAAGACAGGCGGGGAGGACTGTGGTGCTTTGAAGGGGTAAGGGCAGGCACTCGGAGGGCTGAAAGAGTGATTTATACTACCTCAGTTAGGGCTTATGTGTAACTATGAATCTGAATAAACACATACTATAAACATAGGTTTGCCCATGTATAAACCAAATATCTATCTATCTATCATCCATATATCTATTATATCTGTCATGTTTATTTATCTATTATACTTATCATACCTATCATCTATTATTTCTACCTATTTATCTATTATCTATTCTATTTATCATCTATCATATTTATCTACTTTTCTGTCATCTATCTACCTAGTTTCTATGTATCTATCACCTATATCATCTTTCCCTACCATCTATGTCATCTATATCATCTCTTATCTATCATCTACCTACTTATTATCTACTACACACCTATCATCTATCTCTTCACTTAGCGTCTATCTGTATCTCTCCATCATTATCTATCCCTGTCATCAATCTCTATCATCTTTCTCATCTACCTTCTATTCTATGACCTATCACCTAGTTATATCTATATCTACTTATCCACCTACCTCCCTACCACCTACCTATTCTGCTTATCATCTACTTAAGTTCCTCTATCTTCTCTATCTGGGAATTCTCCTATAAAGCTTGTAAGTTATGTTTTTATAACTATCTTATTGTGCGGGGAGAGGGGGCAGCTTTCTCTATATTTGTAGCATTTAGTACCCTTCAAAGTACCTCATTTGGTACTTATTACTAACACTCTATAACAAGGATGAAAATTACTACTCTTGTGTGAGACTAAGTGAATAAGCCTAGATCGTTTTGGGAGGTGGACCCTTTTCTCACCAAGGAATCTACCAGCCCAAGCCAGATTGAATCTCTCCCCAATCCCTTGGTGGTCTGGATCATAGAGGAGGGTCAAGAATGCCCTTTGTCCCCTTCCTCCAGATGTTCTCTTGGGTGGGAGGTGGGCTTGTCACCCGGCAGCCTTTCAGGCCACCATGTGAATGAAGGCCCCTGCAGAATTCTGAGGAAACTGTCAGGGGAGGATCACCGAAACCCAAGCATGGACTTGAGGCACGCCAGTGATGTGTCCACCATTTGGTTGCCTCGAGCAATGTTGGTTCAGCTGCTTTGGGAGGGATGGGAGTGAGATCTGGGGACACAGGCCCAGAAGCCATGGCTGTTTCTGGGGCATGATGTGAAGTTGTAGTTAAGTGGGGAGACTGAGGTGCAACTGTTTTGTGGGAGATAAGCACTTAGGCATCTCAGCAATCCAGGAAGGTTCAGCCATGGATTCTGTTCATAGGATGTAGTTACTCAAATTTTCAGTGGTAAAAAGAAGGATTTGTGAATTATTTATATTCATTTCCTGTAGACTATTTCCCACACTGCAATCAGAAACAAGCCAAGGATCGTGTGTGTGCATGTGTGTGTGTGTGTGTGTGTGTGTGTGTGTGTGTGTGTGTGTGTGTGTAAGAGAGAGAGAGAGAGAGAGAGAGAGAGAGAGAGAGAGAGAGAGAGAGAGAGAGAGAGCTTTATCTGAATCCCCAGAGGGGATTTTCTTTAGGAAATCAGACATTGGGTGAGCCCCTCTTTCTACTTTTATGAATTATTTTTCATAATGTTTATGAAAACTGGTGTTCTTTCAGAATGCTTTAATTATATTTATAAAGACATTCTCATATATGTTTCTTTAGTTATAAAGTGTGCATTTGTCCTTGGTGTCAAGACCCTCCATCTTCAGGCATTATCTTGTCACTAAACACATGCTACTTGGTGAAGTACAATCTCCAGACTAGGAGGACCACTTACCTCCCCTCTTCCTCCTTCAGAGCACCATCCCATCATGTCCTCACCTGGGTTGTTCTGCACGGAGGCCTTCTGGTTACTCTGTCTCCCTGGCTAATGTTTTTCTCGTCCTTTAAGATTTGGCACAAGCACTGGTCTCTCTATTGATACCTACTCAGACCTTGTCTCTCTCACAAAAGGCAGGGACACTTTGTGAATAGTGTGAACAAAGATCCTTGAACAGAGCTCGAAACTCAGGCTTTGATACAACTCATAGCAAGGACAACGTGAATACAAATGATCCAGGAGAGGCACGCCATAACATCTTCCTGTGGGAGAGTTGGGACAATCTATAATAATCATAGCAATTATAATCTCATATTAGGCTTAGAGTTTAAAAATGCTTTTCCTAACTGTATTTTATCTGATGCCCAACAAAGGCCCTGGGCTATGCAGAGTATAAACTACATCAAGGTCTTTTAGAGATAAAGATTCTAGAGAGAACAGGCAACTTGTTCTTAGACACACAGTTAATAATGCAGGAGTCAGGGTCAAACTCCACATCCTTCGCTGTCTCATACATGAAAGGCCTTAGATGAAAAACTTTCAAGATAAGCCGCAGTGCAGTGCCGTGCAGGGAGGCGTGTAACTTACACCAAACCGAGACCCATCTGGAGTTTGCGTCCCACAGGGCCCCCATTCTACTGCGCACAACCCTCGTCACCCATCTCTCAGGTGCTGGGCCCAGAAACAGCTCTTACTAATGAATTCTTCCTGCCGAGCTTGTGCTCAGGTTTACATATGAAAACAATCTTGTGTGGTGGCTCTCACGTTCCCCTATGACAAAGGGTGGAAGTCACAGCACTGGGCTTCTGTCCAGCTGTCCAAATCCCACATTGTAGTAACAAAAAAAACAGACTTTGTATTCTAATCACTGACTCAACTTCTTGATGGTCTTCAAAAGTTAGCACCAAGGCTCTTTTGATATGAGAATATCTTCGGCATCATCCTCACCTTGGGCTATACCTTGCCAGCCTACGGCCAGGTAGCCCATTATGGTGGGAGCATGAATTTAAGCAAAATTGTCCATCTCCTGGTGGGAAGTGAAAGAGAGGAAGAGGAAGGGACTAGGATACCACACTTCTCTCTGAGGACATGGCCCTAGTGATTAGGGACCTCCCACAAGGGCGTGAATCTCAAAGGTTCTGGTGCCCTCAATAGTTTCAAACCTTCAGCACAGAGGGCTTTAGGGGGCTATTCAAGAGCCAAATCAAATCAGTGGGTGTATCAAGAGATTGTTCTTTTTAAAGTGGGTCTTGCTGAAATTCAGCAAATAGAGGAGAAAAAAAAAACCCATCCTTATGTATTATAGTGGCAGATGTATTTGGTACCCAGGAATGGTTTTAGTTAAAAACAAACAGACAAACAAAACCTGTGATTCCCGTATGAAGCAAAGCATGATGGTTTATCATCAGACACAGAGGACTCCAGGAAGAGACATTGTGTGCACAGATCACAGCAAGGTCCAGACAGGATCTGAGGGGGATTGGGGCAAAAGGCAAGATTCTAAGAAACTATTCTGAATTTGGATGGAGTTTTGAAAGCTAAACAGCAGTAAGACCCACCAATGCAAAAGTTTCATGAACAGGGATGAAGGTGTTTGTCAGAAGGTGGAAGAATGAGTTCTTAGTTCTGGCTCAAGAGGAAGAAGGCTAACGGAACGTGACAGTTCAGAAAGAGACACTGGCCTATTTGGAGGTTTGAGTATGCTGAAATAAATAAGTCAAATCAAGGCAGAAGGGAATAATGAGATCATAAACACTGGTGTACTCAGGCTGCAGAGATGGCTCAGTGCTGAAGAGCACTGGCTGTTCTTGCAGAGGCTCCAAGTTCAATTCCAGGTACCTGCATGGCACTCACAACCACTTCTGAAGGATTCAACTCCTCTGACCTCTGCTAATACCTGTGCGCTCTCTCTCTCTCTCTCTCTCTCACACACACACACACACACACATACACACACACACACATACACACACATCCATGCACACACACATACACACACATCCATGCACACACACACACACATACACACACACATCCATGCACACACACACATACACACACATCCATGCACACACACACATACACACACATCCATGCACACACACACACATACACACACATCCATGCACACACACACATACACACACACCCATGCACTCACACAAACATACACATCCATTCACACACACACACAAACACACACACACACACATACACACACATCCATGCACACACACATACACATACACACACATCCATGCACAAACACACACATCCATGCACACACACACATACACACACACCCATGCACTCACACAAACATACACATCCATTCACACACACACAAACACACACACACACATACACACACATCCATGCACACACACACATACACACACACATCCATGCACACGCACACACACATACACAAACATCCATGCACACACACACACACATCCATGCACACACACACATACACACACATCCATGCACACACAC
>CM052706.1:47320206-47334336 GCA_028551405.1 Uromys caudimaculatus
ATACACACACATACACACACACATCCATGCACATACACGTACACATCAGTAAAATCAAATAAAGCATCTTAAAAAGGAATGTACATGCTACCCGAAAAAATGAAATGTTTTGAATTTTTTACTTGACTGCAAAATATACACTGAATAAGAGGATTAACTATTAAATGTTGAAGTCATAATAAAACTAGAAGAAAATACAGGCAAATCCTTGGTCTTCATTTCATTTTATTTCTTTTCCTTCTCTTTCTTTTGAAATTTCTTATAAAATTAATGTTGGTTATTAAAATAACCATTTGGATGAAATACACACAAACGATTTTTGGCATGTACTTGAGAGAAGATTTTGCAGCCCAAAAGTAGTAGAAAGAAAGTATGTCTGAAAAAATTAAAAATATTTTATTATGCAAAAATTTAAACATGGTATATAGGAAGAAACTAAGGGACAACCTAGAGAAAACTATTATAACAAATGACATGGTTTAATGTCCTTAATCTGTTAAAAATTCTTTAAAAAATCAGAGTCACCAAAGAAAAATGATCTAAAGAAAAAAAAACTTTAAAAAAAAAACCCCACAGAGATGATGAAAGTCTTCTCAGCCTCATGAGCAATCCAAGAAATACAAAGCCAAACAGCAGGGCACCATTTTAAATTTATCAATTGTCATGATTTAAAAAAAAAAAAAAAAGACAAAGCCACAGTACTCAGTAAACGGCAGGATCCCATGACAGCCAGACAAATTCTGATGGGGCTGTGGGGTGAACTCTGTCCTTCTGGGAAGCTAGTCGACAATACACACCCAGAATCTTGTATCTTTGCTTTCTCTGACACACAATCCCACCTCCAATACTCTCCTCTTTATACACAGCAAGGAGATGACTCAGATGTAAGACTGTAGCGTTAACACCAGACCCACCCCAGTGGCTGAGGACCCAGAATCCACTTGGTGAAATATTGTGCCAATATGCATCACTTTTGCAATTGGATAAAACCTCTCTTTTCTTGTGTTATTTTTATTTATGTGTGTGGCTCTGTGGGTGTATGCTCATGAGTGCGAGTGCCTGAGGAGGCCAACAGAGGGCGTCCTAGGCCGGAGTAACAGGAACTTGTGAGCTGCTCTACCTGTGAGCACCCCAAGCAAATGGTCTTAACCACTGAACCATCTAATAATGGCTCCAGACCCTGAAATTCTCCTTAATACATTGAACTATTTTAGAAGAGAAAGAGCAAAGAATATTATATCCCAAGTACTGATGTGTAGTAAATGCTTTTATTCATTTAAAACTATTTTCATCCAAATGGTTATCTTCATAACCAATGTTAATCTTATAAGAAATTTCAAAAGAAAGAGAAGGAAAAGAAATAAAGAGGAATTAAGACCAGGGATTACCATCTATGAAAACCTCTTATCTATAAAAGCATTAGAAAGATCAGATGCGTGGGAAGAGAACATGGTTTCCTCATGGTTCACTAACCTTGTAGTATTAATTGCTTTGTGTTTGACTTCGCCAACAGTGAGAACAGTTAATGCAAGTTAAACAAAGTCAAGGCACCAATTCATGAGTAAAATTAAATTAAAAACTTAAAATGATTTCTGGTGTGGGATAGGGCAGAGTGAAATTAGTTACATGCATAAGTGCCCGAGCAAAGGAAATTGATTGAATTCTCTACAAAAGCAATTGGGACTCTCACACATCAAGCATGGTAATACTGTTCACAGCCTTTGAGAACACTGATATATCAGGGTATGTTTCTAAGGAAATTATTCAAAAGGGGAAAGAAAAATAAAGATGTCTTCTTCAGTTTTAATGAACTGAAATTTATTGTAAGGAACACGATACATCATAGGACATTAACCCATAAAGTCTTATGATGCTATGTATGTAAGGGAAATTATGATTTCATTCTTAAGTGGGAAATCAATGCAGAAAGCACAGTTGTGTATAGATAGATTGTCAAGTTAAGGCTTAGACACTGGGAAGTGAAGGCCACATTAGAGAAGGGAATTATAGGTACATTTCCATTGTCACTTTGTTGCATCTATAACCGTGAAATGTATTATAAACATAAATTGTAATATATGAGCTATGTATGACATACAATAACTACATGTAATTACCAATTCATAAAAACCAGAGGAAAAGTAGTAAAGTGCAGAGAACAAGGGGAAAGTAACATCAGCACGTCACTTCCATAGACAGTTGTCTCCCCAGCCCTGTCCTTTCTTTTCTTTCCTGATAAGTGTTGTGCGCACATGTGTGCACTCACTCACGTGTTTGGGTGTACGCTATCAAGGGCTTTTCTCCATATCCCTCCACCTTATTTATTTATTTATTTATTTATTTATTTATTTATTTATTTATTTATTTTTGAGATAGGGTTTCTCACTGAACCTGGGTTTGCCCTTTTGGCTATGCTAGCTAGCTAGGGAGCTCCCAGAATCCACCTGTCTCTACCAGCACTGAGATTGTCAATGCTCCCAACCTCACCCAAGTTTCTATGTGGATGCTGTGGACTCTGAATTTAGGTCCTCACAGCAAGCCCTTCACCTACTGAGCCAGCTGCCCAGCCCATATGTGTAAATTTTCATATCAATGGAGGATAGTCCTTGGAGAAATAGGTACTGTCCTGATTTCTTACAGTGGACTATAGTCCCAGGAGATGGGAAAGTCACTGGCTTGTGGTTGTACATTTTAAGTTCTGAGTCAAAGGTTTAATCCCAGGACCCTAGTATGTCACTTTGACAGTTATGAGACACTGATGGCTACTGGCCTTTCTGTGTTACAGGTCTGACAATATGATGAACCTTGTGAACTGTCTGCCTAGAGAAACCCTCAAAGGGTTGCATAAAATTTTTGCAACTTCAGCATCTTCCAAAGGTAAGGGCAACACAATTGGGTTTATGGCTGTTGTCCTGAGAAACGAACAGAGCTACCTTGGACTGGTCAATTACAGTGTTGTTTTTAATTATAGGTTCTGTGTGCTTTCCCTTTTCCTCTCCAACCCCACTTACCCATCTGTCTTGGGCATGACACTTGGTGTGGTTTCTGTAAGCCACCAAAACGGGCCTTCTCTCACTTCCCACGAGGAGAGTGACTTACTGGCTCCCATCAGCCCCCTCCCCATCTTGTACGATGTACTTAAAGAAAGTTGATAGCTGACCACCGAGGAAATTAGACACCTGGCAACACAAAGTGCTAGTTACATAAAGGCAAGTCCTAAGTATGTGGGCAGCCTGTGGTCCTGGGGCTGACTGGGGGCCTGTAGTAGAGTCCTGAATGTCTGCCTGGAAGTCAGTGGCAGATGAGTCAGTTTCACTGGCACTTGAAGAAGGACAACCACCAGAAGACTCACTCCCAGGCCCTGTTGTTGCTCTAGACTCGATCAAGGTCAGGTATGTGGGGGGATGAAGGGAAGACAAAGGGGAACCCAGCTGGCCTGCCTGCCAGCTTCACTGACACCTGCTAAGCAAAATGGGATGAGCGCCAGGTGACTGTGCTAAGCAGCTTCCCTGCTGGTTGCTGGGGCAACGGAGGACCAATCCTGGAAGGATTAAGGGCAAAAGTATCAGAAGATGAACCTTGTGAATGGAGTTTGAAGAATAAGAATAAAACTTTTCTTTTTCAGCCACACACTGAGGAGTGGCTTCAATGAACGAATGGCAAAGGGAGGGGTTTCCCAGGGAAGAAAAAGTTGAGTAAAGGCCAAGGCTGGCCACAACATTTTTGAGGTCATGATACAAAATGAAAATGAGGATTCTTCCCCCCTCCATTTCCTTTGTTGAGAAGCAGGAGAAAAAGAGTCACTGAAGGTTCTAAGACAGGAGGCCTCTCCACCTCCTCACCCCCACTTTCTCCTCCCTGACTCCTCCCTCCTTCCCCCTGCCTTCCTCCTCCCTCTGTCCTCCCCCTGTCTTCCTTCCCCTGCCTTCCTCCTCCTGCCTTCCTCCTCCCTGCTGTCCTCCCCCTGCCTTCCTCCTCCCTGCTGTCCTCCCCCTGCCTTCCTCCTCCTGCCTTCCTCCTCCTGCCTTCCTCCTCCCTGCTGTCCTCCCCCTGCCTTCCTCCTCCTGCCTTCCTCCTCCCTGCCATCCTCCCCTGCCTTCCTCCTCCTGCCTTCCTCCTCCCTGCTGTCCTCCCCCTGCCTTCCTCCTCCTGCCTTCCTCCCCCTGCCTTCCTCCTCCCTGCTGTCCTCCTCCTTCCTTCCTCCTCCCTGCTGTCCTCCTCCTTCCTTCCTCCTCCCTGCTGTCCTCCCCTTGCCTTCCTCTTCCTGCCTTCCTCCTCCCTGCTGTCCTCCCCCTGCCTTCCTCCTCCTGCCTTCCTCCTCCCTGCTGTCCTCCCCCTGCCTTCCTCCTCCTGCCTTCTGCAGTTTCTCCTGCATTTCTGATGTTCATCCCATTGCTATTCTATATCACTATAACTTAATTATTAGCATAGATTTTTCATTCATCTTTATATCAGGAGATGCCATTTTAAAATATAAATGTGAATATTCAACTTTTATGCAGAGGCATCAGAAGGACATCACAAGGACTTACAACTCATGTATATCTCATTTTTACCAGAACAATGGAAATATCAGACAAAACAGCAGCTTTTTACCTTTGGCTTCCTGAGGAGTGCAGGTTGGACCGCTTCCTTCTTCTTTCTTTATTTTTATTTTGTTGTTGATTTAGAGATATCTTTTATTTATTCGTTGGCGATACAGGTATACAATGTATCTTGCTCATATCCACCCTCAACTCCACCCTCCCACTCCTCTCTGACACCCTGAACACAAACATGTCCTCTTTCCATGATCATGTCCTCCCCAACTCTTTTTCTTTTGTGACCCACTGAGTCCAGCTAGTGCTGCCGCTGGGACATTGACTGACCTTGTGTCTGTGAATCTGTGAGAACAATAGCTAGGTCCAGTCCCGAAGACAGCGTTTCACAGAACACTTACCCATCCTCCAGGTCTTTCCCTCTTTCTGTCCCCACTTCCACTTTGTTTTCCAAACCTGGGAGTGGTTGAGGTAGATGTCCCATTTAGGGCTGAGCACTCAACAGACACTTGTCCTCAGTGCTCAGCCAGCTGTGCTCTAACTGCTGCCCGCTGCAGAAAGAGGCTTCTCTGGCCAAGCTGAGAGCAGCACTGATCTATCTGCTGCGTCTCTTTGCACTTTGACTTCCTGAGGAGGAAGGAAGGCTGAAAAGAACAGTGGCCATCAGAGGATCTCTCTGTCTCTCTCTCTGTCTCTCTCTGTCTCTCCTTCTCCCTCTCTCACTCTTTCCTTTCTGTCATCATTTTTAGCACAAGGATTAATAGCTGGCCAATACAGCAGTGTCCTGATCCTCAAGGGATGGGTTCCAAG
Source organism: Uromys caudimaculatus (assembly GCA_028551405.1). Lineage (NCBI taxonomy): Eukaryota > Metazoa > Chordata > Mammalia > Rodentia > Muridae > Uromys > Uromys caudimaculatus. Next base: position 47,325,555 of record CM052706.1, read on the forward strand.
CTAGTCCATGGATGCCTTGTAGTGCCGAGCTCTCCAGGTATATCTGCTGTAGAGTTTGGTAGACATACATGCTTAGGACCATATATATGTGTGTGTGTGTGTGTGTGTGTGTGGAACAGATAGATGAAAGTTATTAGAAATGTGTGAATTGTTTACATATAGAAGTTTTTTTGTTTTTTGTTTTGTTTTTTTGTTTTTTGTTTTTTGTTTTGGTTTTTCGAGACAGGGTTTCTCTGTGTAGCCCTGGCTGTCCTGGAACTCACTCTGTAGACCAGGCTGGCCTCGAACTCAGAAATCCATCTGCCTCTGCCTCCCAAGTGCTGGGATTAAAGGCGTGCGCCACCACTGCCCAGCTAGAAGTTTGGTTTTTGGTTTGTTTACTTGTTTCTTTCTTTTTTTTTTTTTCAGGCCCAACCCTAGTTTATTTCAGTGTCAGCAACAGCTTAGCCATCAAAAAAACAAACTCAACCCAGGGCGACAGAAGTCTCTACAGCGAGGCTAAGGGCTTAGCCGCCAGGCGGCAAACATCAAGGATGCCAGCGGGCACTGCCTGGGTAATAAGAAAGGAAGCAGCAGCCTGGGGGGTGGGGGACAGGCTTCACTTCTGGGCGGGCATGAGGTCATCGATAGCCTGACCCTGCTCAAGCCGCTGCTCCATCTCAATGAGTAGCTTCACTCCATCTACCACCATCTGCACCAGTTCCACTTCCGAGAAGCCCAGGAGGTTAGCGTTGGAGACATCAAAAACTCCACAGCGGCGGTGTCTACGCCACCTGTGCCTCGCTTCGGAAGCCGCAGCCGCTGCAGTACCTCCGAGAACTTCTCGTGCTTTCCCAGGTGGGGCAGCTTGATGTGCACACCTGCCCGGAGTCCAGTGCCCAGGTTGGATGGGCAGGTGAGGATGTAGCTTCCAGACAGGTCGCCACCTAGGCTGGACAGAGCTTCTACTGCCAGCTTCTCGATGGCGCGGGGCTCCCCGCGGGGGGAGACAGAAGCCGCGAATGCTGCGGCCTGTGCGCACCCGCGAGCTCAGCATGTAGTTGGGGTCCAGGTCATCGCCGCCCTGCAGGTTGTCTGGGTTGAGGTCGGTCTTGTGCTCTCACTGGGCTGGTAGCCGCCATGCCGGTCTTCAATAATGGGGTTGAAAAGGTCCTCTCCTCGTCGCCCGCCACTGCACCCACTGTCATGATGTACGGGTGGCCCGGATTGTCTATTCCAGTCTGAATGGCGTCGTCCAACGTAAAGCCGCTCGGCGTGCACTTGGCATGGAGCTCGGCGTACAGCTCTGGGGTCAGCACTTGGCCATATGGTTGTTGTGGCTGCTCAGATCAGGGAACTCATCCTCGGCCCGGAAGCGCAGCTTCTGCGTGTTATGGCTGTTGGAGAAGGGCATGGCGGCGGCAGCGGGCGGGATGCCGGACGGAGCAGGAGCGAAGAGTGCCTGTGCTTGCAGCTCCTGGTGCAGCGCAGAAGAACGACTACTTTTTTCCTTTTTACAAATGACTTTAGACTATGGTTGGCTGTGGGTAGATGAAATTAGAAAGCAAGACCAAGTGGTAAAAATTTGATAGGCGGGGAAAAAAAAGAATTTGGTAGGGCTCCTTCATCACTCCTGATTTCTAGAACACCAGTGTCTTCATTCTCTTTCAGAAGCAAGTTCTGGTTCAAGTGAAGAAACATAATCTACTGGGTGATGGGGCTCATACCTTCATTTCTCACTCACAGGGGACAACAAATGTCTCCCTATGTTGATAGCAGGATCATAAGAACTCAGCGAACCTGGGTATCATAGCACTATAGGAGAAATGGTCCAAACATGTAAAGTTGCAGGCAGATGCACCAACAGCATCTTCTAGGCTCCTACGTATATTCTCCTGTCCCATTGATTTCACTCACTGAACACCATTCAAAGAAAATTTATTAACAGTGTAAATAGGACAGCCCTAGAGCAATAAACCAAGCTCAAAGGTATTCTATTTGGCCAGCGGTGAATCTCTGCACTATTGCTGATGAAGTCAGCCATGGAAGAGCCATGGAAGTAGTAGACAAATATGGTTCTGGATCAGGGACAGTTGGTTAATCTTGTTTATCTAGAACATAAGGCACAAAACAGAAAGAAAATCTAGACTAAGAGCCTGGAGAGATGGCTCAGTGGTTAAGAGTACATACTAGGTGGCTCACAGCAGCCTATAACTCCAGCTCCAGAGGAATCTTATGCCCTCTTCTGGACTCCATGGGTACTGCATTCACATGTGCATACCCTCAGACACAGCCACATACACATAGCCACACACACATAATTTTTTAAAAAGAGAAAAACTTGAATAAGTTGTCTCAACTTTGAATGCAACCATCAGGAGTTTAGGCATTACTTTGTGTGCAAAATTTTAAAATTACACTACCTGTGGTGGTAAGAATAGATGGGTGGCCCGATCCAAAGAGGCTTATAGAATGGACCACAGAAAGCAATGTCAGAGAACAGGGAAAGACAGAGCATGAAGTCATTAGAGCAGTTATGGCAAGTGGAACCAGAATCAAGTCTGTGGCTGGGAGAACGCTGGAGAGAAAGGGATACTTTGAAATTCAATTTAGAGCAGTTCTCTGCCCTCCCTGCTTGTCTGGTTTTGTTTTCAAACTTAAAAGTTTATTTTAAAAATAAAGCTTCCTTTTCCCATTGGATTTCTGACGTTTCACATGTCTGTGAAAAAAAAATTGACTTGGGCTTTAGAAATTTACTTTGGAAGCTTAAGGCTGTCAATCAATTTCTAAGCTATACCAAAAGTCCTTGCGACTCTCAAGAGCGCTCTCCCATCAAAACATTACCAAGGATGTCCTAGTGCCTGGAGATTATGTTAGAAGGTTGCATGGTATTCAAGAGAGATTTCAGTGTTTTCTGCCCTAAATAAACTCCTTTTGTCTACTTCAGACCATATGGAAATGATACAGTCCGAGTAAAACAAAAATCTAACTGAAAAAAAATGTCTTCTGGGGACTTAAGAGGATTAAGCTCTACCTTTAACCAGTCTTATTCAACTTTTGGAGACTAAGGAAAGGAGTCCATTGAAATCCCTCAGAGGCAAAATTATACCCTGGAAAGAGATCTGGGTCCACACACACGAAACAGACTTCAGCAGGACTCTGAGCTAACTCCCAGGTCAGACAGTGTAATGCCACATCCACATTTGTTTAATGCATGAGAAAGACCCATGCAAGGAAGGCATTGGGTAAGGTTTTCTAGTTCTCACTTTGTAAGGAAAAGTCCCTGGTGGTGGGTGGGTCTTTGTACCATGGTCAGCTGATGCTTTTCTTGGTTCTGCCCTACAAAACCCGAGTGCTAGACACTTTCCAACATCAAATGGATATATTATTTTGACAACAACAAATGCAGTTTAAAACTTTCACTTATTTTTAATTTTATGTGTATAAGTGTACCTGGTTATCGGTATGTGCACTGTGAGTGCATGTATCTGAGAAGCCAGCAGAGGGCAATAGATCCTCTGGAACTGGAGTTACAGTAGTGACTCACCCAATGTGGGTGCTGAGAACCAAGCCCAGATCCTCTGTAAGAACAGCCAGCCCCTAAAACCCCGAGTCCCCTCTCCAGTCCACTTCCTGTGGCATCATTTAAAGATTTCTTTATCTCTTATTTCTCAAGTAGAAATTCTGTAGTTGTTGCAGTGTTTTGTGGGCTCTTGAGTTCCCTGAGACTGGCAGCATGAGACTAAGATTTCACATGTACAACTGTGACTCCCATCAAGGGACAACTTTGTGTCCTCAGGGACATTTAATGATACCTGGAGAGTTCTTATTTTTTAGTTGTCAAGACTGGGGTAGGGATGTGGATTCTACTGGTGCTAGTGGGTAGAGACCAAAGGTGCTCTACACTATGCAGAATGTCTGTCTTCCTCACCCTCCACACACAGTAGGGCAGTATGCAACCAAAATATGAGCAGTACTGAGATTGAGAGACTGAAGAAGGAACACATGATCAAAGGGCAGAGACATTTTATGGGAGGGTATCTTAGCCACATCACTAAATTCGAATGGAGAAACAAATGCTTCTGATGGTGAAGAGGAAACCAGAATTATGGTTAAACTTGGTTGTCAACTTATTTAGAACCAACTAAGAGATGCACTGCTTGGTGGATCTATGAGGGTATTTCCAGGAAGGGTTAACTGAGGGAAGGAGGCCGTTCCCCAGAGTGGACAGAACCTTTCAGAAGCTACAAAGAGGTCTGAGGAAAAAAGGCAGGACTGCTTTTGCCTGCCTGTTTTTGCTCCTTGCTGGTGAGTGTCCCTACCTTAGTGCTGCTTCTGCTGCCATGGTCTTTTGCTGATATCAGAACCCAGACTTCTTCAGATTTCTAATGTGAACTGAAGACTCTCTAAGAACCCTCTTGGCCTGCAGTGCTAGCCTGGGACTTCTGAGATGTCCAACATCTACTAAGCAGCTAACCAGCTCTTAGCCTCTCTGTTTTGAAGATAGCCACTGTGGGATTTCCAGGCTGTATCTTGTAAGCCAACCCAGTAAATCCACTTTCAATACATATTTACTCAATGGGTTCTGTTTTCCAGAGAACTCTGACTAGTTCAGATTATGGCACTTTGTGTGGTTGTCGAGAAACACAACTGTAAGGATAGCTTCTCTCCTCTCTTCTCTTTCTCTGTTATATAAGACAGCAAAAAGGGAGCCATCTGCAAACCAGGAAGTGTCCTCTAACCAGACACAGAGGCTGTGAGGACATTGACCTCCAGAACGACGAGCCCTGTCCAAGTTTACAGCCGTTGCTATGGCAACCAAGGCTAGTTCAGCTAGCTTCTCTCTTATGTGCTCACTTGTTCCTTTTCAGCCCCATGCCTGGAGGTGCTGCTTTGAATGTTTCCAGCTTGAGGACCACCACACTAGAAATGTCATGATTTACAAGAGTGTAGAGATTTATAAAGAAGCTAGCCGGAGACTCTCCATTTTCATCTCCCATTCCAAGGCAGAGTGGTCCAGTACACAAGAAGAATGTAATCACATCATACAAGCTCTCATGGGCTTGAGCATCTCTAGTGCCAGGAATAGGAAGAGAAACCAAAAACACTACAGGAGCAGATCATGGGTTCAGAAAACCAACCTAGAATAGCATGGCTGGCTGACACGAGAAGCACAACCTGGGACAGCTCAGGTTCCCTGTGACGTCTGTCAAGGTGGTCATCTTAATCAGATAGGCAGGATGACATGGTTGTTGAACATGGAAGAGACTGAAGCACCATGAAACCATAAGGGACATTTCACAGGAGGCTGGGGGAGGGGTGCCTCCGTTTGTAAAGCGCTTGCTGTACAATCATGAAGAACTGAGTTTGTATCCCCAGAACCCACATAAAAAGCCAGGTGTGATTGTGCACACCACTGTAATCCCAGCACTGGGGAGGAGGGGACAGGTCCCTGGAACTCACTGGTCGGCCAGCTTGGCCTCACTGGTGAGTTCCAGGTTCAGTGGGAGACCCTGCCTCTAAAAAAAAAAGTGGAAAGCAACTGAGGAAGACACGTGACTCTACCTCCACCTCTGGTCTAGGCATCTAGCACATGTAATACACATACAGGTGCTCACATACACATGTGCACACATATGCTCTTCCCTACCCCCACCACACACATAAATACAATTTAAAAGAGATATTGCATAAAGAACCCTCCAAAACTGAAAGACATGATCATGAAATATATTGATTGTATTTTTGTTCCCATTTTAATTGTAAGAGTTATAATAAAAATACAAATTGAGATTTTTTCTTTAAATTCTTAAAACTACATTGTGTGTGTGTGTGTGTGTGTGTGTGTGTGTGTGTGTGTGTGTGTGTGTGTGTGTGTGTTTAGTCCAGAGGACAGTTTATGGGAGTCAGTTTTCTCCTCCTCCTATCTACTATGTAGGTCGCAGGGACTGAAGTCAGGCCCTCAGGCTTGGTGGTGAGCATCTTCACTGCTTAGCCATCTTGCCTGCCTGCTGGCCTCCTCCTCCTCCTCCTCTTCTCCACCCCCTTTCATCTTATTCTCTAGAAGAATCACAAAGAGGCTGGCCTGTAGTGCAGCTCTTTCCTGCCTGACCAGGCTTTGTTGTTTCTCTCATGAACAGCCAAGCCAAGATCACATTCACATACTCAGCCCCTCCAGGTTTTCGTACCCTGTGTCAGACATCCTCCAGTGTCATTGCGTATGTATCTTATCTCAGCACCTTTGAAAATATGTACCACATGTAATGTCTTCTCAGTGCTGCTGTTTAACATCAGAATCACTCATAAGAACTGATTAAAAAATGAGGGTGAGTCCAGGACCACCTTTGGCTAGTCTGTGTTTTCATTCTGGGTGAAAATCCCCTGGCGTGGTGCCCATGGCATGTGATGGCTGTCGTTATAGGAGAGCAGAACTCTGTGCAAGCATTTCCTGCAGTCATCAAGCTGGAGGGCCAGAGGACTGCCCTGAGTGAGCTATTCAGCAAAGAGAGGTATTCCCTGGAAATGTATTTCTGGGCCAGACAAGACAGAGCAGTCAGTTTCTCCCACGCGCCCCTGCCCCCAAACCTGCAACCCGAAGTACTCCTTGGAGAAGTAAAGTCAATCATCTTGATAAATCCACCAAAGACTTTTTTTTTTTTAGTAGACATTTAGAGACCAAATCACTGTGTTCCTGCATGTCTACTGTGCTTGCCCATTCTTTGTAGGAGATCCTAGGACCAAATGTTTAGAGCAGTTGGCTGCCACATTGGGTTTTCCTTTCCTTTCCTTTCCTTTCCTTTCCTTTCCTTTCCTTTCCTTTCCTTTCCTTTCCTCTCTGTCTTAGTCAGGGGTTCTATTCCTGCACAAACATCATGACCAAGAAGCAAGTTGGGGAGGAAAGGGTTTATTCAGCTTACACTTCCATGCTGCTGTTCATCATCAAAGGAAGTCAGGACTGGAACTCAAGCAGGTCAGGAAGCAGGAGCTGATGCAGAGGCCATGAAGGAATGCTGCTTACTGGCTGGTTGGCTTCTCCTGGCTTGCTCAGTTTGCTCTCTTACAGAACCCAAGACTACCAGCCCACAGATGGTACCACCCACAAGAGGCCCTCCACCCTGATCACTAAATGAGAAAATGCCTTACAGCTGGATCTCATGGAGGCATTTTCTCAACTGAAGCTCCTTTCTCTGTGATAACTCCAGCTTGTGTCAAGTTGACACACAAAACTAGCCAGTACAATTGACCCCTTGTCAACTTGACACACAAACACATCACCATTAAGCTTCAACCCTTACTTTCTTATTCATCCCCAAGATCTAAATAACTTTAAAAGTCCCACAGTCTTTGCAAATTCTTACATATTAACATTTCAATCCCTTTAAAAATATCCAATCTCTTAGAATTCAAAGTCTTTTTACCATTAGAAGTCTCTTAACTGTGGGCTCCACTAAAATACCTTCTTCCTTCAGGAGGGAAAATATATCAGGGCACAGTCACAATCAAAAGCAAAATCAAACTCCAATCGTCCAATGCCTGGGATCCACTCACAATCTTCTGGATTCCTCCAAGGGTTTGAGTCACTTCTCCAGCTCTGCCCTTTGTAGCACACACCTTATCTTCTAGGCTCCAGATACCTGTACTCCACTGTTGCTGCTGTTCTTGGTGATCATCTCATGGTACTGACATCTCCAAAACACTGCTATCTTCTGCTGCAACTAGGCTTTACAAACAGCTTCTCATAGGTTCTCTTCATGGTGCCAAGCCTCACCTCCTTTGCATGACCCCTTCAGTCCTGGGCCATCAATTGCAACTGAGGCTGCACCTTCACCAATGGCCTTCCATGGCCTCTCACATGCCCAGGCCTCAGCTGTTCTTCATGACTCCTTCATGCCAAAACCAGTACTACTTGGGTGACTCTTACACATTACCAAGTCCAGCCACGACACAAGGTACAACCCTGGCTATCTCTGGAATGCAGCCTCTGTGCTCTCAGAAAACACTTCTCAGAAGATTTCACCTCAATGATGCTGGTCTCTTCCCAATCACCGCCAATTTCCCAGCTCTAGCTAACCAGCATCAATAGTCCCAGCAATGCAATGGTTTTGCTTTAGCAGTTCTGGTATCTTGTTAATCACAGCTGATTTCTTCAGCCCCAGCTAACCAAACCACAGAATCTTAAATAAAAATAGCAATGACCCTGATAAGAGTCTTTAATCTTCCCTCTGAAATTTCAAAAGTCAGGCCTCCATCTTCTGCACTGTTCTCAACATTATCTTCCAAGCTCCTACACAACATCCCACAAAGCAGCCCAAAGTTCCAAAGTCCTTCCACAGTCCTCCCCAAAACATGGTCAGGTTGTCACAGGAATACCCCACTATGCTGGTACCAATTTGTCTTAATCAGGGTTTCTATTCCCGCACAAACATCATGACCAAGAAGCAAATTGGGGAGGAAAGGGTTTATTGAGCTTACACTTCCATGCTGCTGTTCATCATCAAAGGAAGTCAGGACTGGAACTCAAGCAGGTCAAGGAGCAGGAGCTGATGCAGAGGCCATGGAGGAATGCTGCTTACTGACTTGCTTGCTTCTCCTGGCTTGCTCAGCCTGCTTTCTTATAGAACCCAAGACTACCAGCCCACAGATGGTACCACCCACAAGGGGCTCTCCGCCCTTGATCACTAATTGAGAAAATGCCTTACAGCTGGATCTCATGGAGGCATTTTCTCCACTGAAGTTCCTTTCTCTGTGATAACTCCAGCTTCTGTCAAGTTGACACAAAATCAGCCAGTAGACCTTCCTTTCC
>CM052706.1:47334436-47391936 GCA_028551405.1 Uromys caudimaculatus
GAAAAAAAAAAGAATGAGTTAGGGAAAGTGGGAAGGGAAAAATGGAGTAGGAATAGGAGGAAGAGGAGGGGAAAGAGGAGGAAGGAAGTATTGGAAGGACATGGAGGAGGAAGAGGAGGAGGGAGAGGAGGAAGAAGAGGAAAAGTAGGAATGAGGAAGGGAAGAGAGAAGAAGGAGGGAGGAGGAAGGAAGAGCTCATCCCCACCCCGTCAAAGACCATCTGAGGAAAATTCTGTTTAATTTATGTATTTAATTATTAACTTGATAAATTTAATTAATTAATAGGAAAGTCCTCACCAACCCATCTTAATAATCCATGAAGATGTAAGCTTTTCTTTTGAGTTAAACATTTAGAGATTGGTTTCTTTCAGATGAGTGGGTCTTTGGAGTCAGGATTCTCTTGTGTGTTTTTTGGCTCCTGGGGCGGGAACCCCTGATTGAGCCCCTGACTGCTTGCTTTCTTAGCGGTTATTCCCCCATGGCTGAGACTGTTAATACTGATTACAGTGAAGTGCTTTCCAGGGTCGGCCTCCATGTCAGTGTTTGGGTTTCATGTGTACAACCTTGGCCTTCTTTTCAGTCAGAGTAATTGCAGCCTCCACTCTAGCAAATAGTAGCAAGCATCATGTTACAGGGAGTTTAGTCTGCTGGTCTTCTTACTTCTGCGTTGCTGGCCTTTGAGTTCTCCCAAATCTTCCCTTCTGCCCTCCATCCTCAACGCTGTAATAGATGTAGCCAGAGAAGACTAAGCCTCCTCTGCCTGTCAGACCGATGTCTTCTTCCCTGGCCGAGCACAAAGCTCTCATATGAAAGATGTGTTACCCATCACCCTGCTTACACTGTCTAGACATTGACTCTCCACAACTAGATGAATTATAGTAAGTTTTAAAAATATCAAATTATTCAATTTTGCCTCATTTTGCTAAGGAACAAATTACTGTCCAGAGACACAGCATTGTCCAAATGCACCATCTAGTAGATGCAGAGATACCCATGTCCCAGCTTATGATATCCACAGGCCACACAACAGATCTGGCCTGTGGTCCTCGTGAGCCACGCAGCAAGCTCATGTTTATCTTTGTGTTTTCATCTCTATAAAAATGTTTGAGGTACTACTTGGCACTAGGTTGGAGGGAATGCCTTGCTCCCTGGTATGAGCAGGGAATGATAATATTTGCCACTTCACACTTGATCAATACACAAAGAAATGAACTTTAAAAGAATATATATATATATCCTGCTGCCTTTAGCTGACTCTGGGAGTCTGTGGTGGAAGGTGGTAGAGTGATCGCACATGGCAAGTGGTTTAGGGTAGGGAGTACAACCTGGTAGAGGAAAACACTCTGTGAAATACAACCAATCCAGAACTGTTCTTGGCGGGGGGAGGGGGTGTCACAGGGAAAGCCCCAAGGTGAGATACATAGGGTGTCACCCAGTCTCACCCCTGATAACTACACTGACAGCCAAGCTCACCTCTCACCCTGAGAGATCCTATACACCATTGTCTGAATATTTTAGTTACAAATCAAATCAATAAGGTTAAATATATATTCTCCTTACCTACCTTGACACATCTGACCTTGGAACAGTGTGAAACAGCAGACTGTAATTTACAGTTCTCAAGCTCTGGAGCGCCATGCTAGGACAAGTTGGTAGCAGGAGAGGTTGCCCTGGCTGGAGGCCCACTGCCTATCTATCTTCTATCACAAAAAGCCTCCAGCTCACCTCTGTGAGCTCCCATGGTCCCAGCGTACAGCTGTCCTTGGCTGCTCTGAGCTGAAGATGGCATGCCTGAGCAGAGGATTCTGGGTGCTATTTCCCTGGTATGAAGCACAGATGGGAACACAGGCTCCTTGCTCTGTATGCAGGGGTATCAGAGTGAGGGGTATAGAAGCAAACAGTCTGCACAGGGTCCCTCTTGGCCCTCCCACCACTGCTGAGAAGCCAGTGGGAAGCAGCTGCATTGGTTAAGGAAAGTGCTGAGCAGAGCCTTGTGCACTCTGCATCATTCCTGAGCCCTGCACACAGAATAGAGCCTGTGGTTCACAAGTGCACTAAAGCACAGAGGAGTGAATAGCTGTCACCGAAGCCAAGATGGACCACAAGTGACTAGCTGTTAGAACATCAAGGGCCCTGAGTACCCTGGATGCTCTCTGAAGTAAAGTGGGCCTGAGTAGTTGTTGATACTCAGCTCCTGTGTCAGTCCAAGGTCAATACCCAGCCTTGAGGCTAGTATTAAAATTCAAAAGTATGACTCAGCCCTTAAAATGCTTACCACATGGATTTTCTCACGTTTCTATTGTTGTGATAAAACAACATGACCAGCCGGGCAGTGGTGGCGCACGCCTTTAATCCCAGCACTTGGGAGGCAGAGGCAGGTGGATTTCTGAGTTCGAGGCCCACCTGGTCTACAGAGTGAGTTCCAGGACAGCCAGGGCTACACAGAGAAACCCTGTCTTGAAAAAAAAAAAAAAAAGCAAAAACAAAAACAAGCAAACAAAAAACCAAACAAAAACGAACAAACAAACAAAAAAAAAACCCCAACATGACCAAGGCAGCTTATAAAAGAAAGTACGTAATTGGTTTTATGGCTCCCAAGGGTTGGAGTCCATGATGGTGGAGCAAAGGCACGGCCGCAGAAACAGCTAAGCGCTCGCCTCTCAAACCACAAGCAGGAGACAAAGAGAACTAACTTGAAATGGCATGAGTCTTTTGAAAATTCAAAATGAAATGTTTCCTTCACTGAGGCCACACCCTTTAACCCTCCCCAAACAGCCACCAATGGGAGATCAAACATTCAAATGTCCAAGATTTGTGGGGAACACCTCATTCAAATAGTCACACCACACAGGCTCAAGGATTTGAGCTTGATTCCCTGAATCCATGTTAGAAAAAAAAAAAATACAAGCAAAGTGTTGTGAATCTCAGCACTGGGAGAGCAGAGACAGAAGGATCCCTGGGCTTACTGACCAGTTAGCCTAGCCTAATTGGTGAGCTCCAGAATGTTGAGAGACCCTGTCTCAAAAAACAAGGTAGATGATGTCTTAGGAATGGCACCCCAGGTTGGCCTGTACCCTCCCCCGAACACACGTGCATGCACATACATCTACTTAAGTGCATTTTAGTATTATCCAATATGAAGAGATATGATTTTGTGTTTAAAAATGACTATTTTGGAATTGGAGAGATGGCTCAGCAGTCAAGAACACGTGTTACTCTTGCAGAGGACCAGGTTTGAGTCCCAGCACCAATGCGGTGACTCACAACTGTGACTACCCTCCAGAAGAAATACCACCCTCTTCTGGTCTCCCTGGGAACTGCACTCATGTGGTGCACAAACATAAATACAGGCAAAAGACCTATGCATATAAAATCTTATACTTTTTGCATTTTGTGAAATAACTATGTTTCAAACACTAACATATTTATTTCTTTTTAATTTTTTCTTTTTCCTTAAAAAACATTATGCGTATGGGTGTTTTACTAGCATCTATGTCTATGAACCACCAAATGCAGTGCCTGTCAAGGCCAGAAGAGGGCTTCAGATCCCATGGGACTAGAGCTACAGACCCCTGTGAGCCACCATGTGGTTGCTGGGAACTGAATCTAGGTCCTCTGTGAGAGAAGAGGTTGGTTATCTTAACCACTGAGTTTCTCTCCAGCCCTGCTTTCTTTCTTTCTTTTTCTTTGTTTTTTAATATCCTATTTTTAAAAATTAATTCCTTGAGAATTGCTTTCTTTAGGAAAGCTAGCAATTTTGTGTTAGCTCTTACAGAGACTACATCTGCACTGAAGGCTTTGCTCGATCTCCTATGTGGAAGGCGGTTGGACTCACACCTGAGTTTCTTCAGGTCTGAGCCGTTCTCCTCACTTCGCTATTTCTTCAGAATGGTTTCCTCTGAGATCGAGGTTGTCTTCTCTTGGGATTCTGATTTTATTCCCTGCTTCCTGAGATCTCTCTTCATCTGCTCCAGACGCACAAAGGAAGGCTAGTCTCCATTGGCCCTATTCCAGGCATGACAGCATTCTTTTCTTTTGCAGTTCAGGGAAGCTAACTTGGACTTATGAAAGTTACCACAGCTGAGCTGGGGTGTAGCTCAATGGTAGAGCACTTGCCCAGCATGCACAAAGCCCAGGGTTTGATCCCTAGGATCACAAACAAAACAAAACAAAACAAAACAAAATGCAAGTCATTATAACTAATCCTGTGTGTCTGGCATAACACATCTTTAGATAAACAATTACAAGTTTGATTGGGTTTCAATAAAACACTTGGCTGAAAATACACTTAAGGCTTTACTTGGGGGGGCATGTCATACTAATAGAGTTAGCTGTACACCTCTTCTATTTCATTTTTATGCCGAACATCTTTCTAGTGTTTTTGATTTCCTAACCTTTCTGTGTCAAGGTTCATTTAAAATAGTTGAGGTGTTGACAAATGATAGCTAGGTACTTCCAGCCTCAAGCTTTGTGACAAGAGAAGGGATGTTCTGTGAGGCCATATGAATGACAGAGAATTTCTTTTTTAGATACCAATTCTTAATTTACAGGAAGCTTGAACTTCCATTCTGTGTCTGAAGGCTGTTACTATCCTGAAGGAAGTCTTTGAAATGTTAATCAGATGCTTGTGGGTTCAGAACATTTTCTCCCTCTCTAGTGCCAGCTCCCTCAGCTGTCATCAAAACCCCTCCCTCTTGCCAAACATGGACGCCCGTCCAAATGACTTCACTGTTGAGACAAATAGAAATGGTCATTCCAGGGTGGCCTGAGGCCTGGGTCCCCAGGACTTCTGACTCTTCTGTCCAAGAACCTGGAGGGTCTTCCCACCGGTTAGACAGTTGCTGACATTACTGGCAATCAGTAACTCCTGGTTTAGAAAATCACCATCTTTCTCACACCTGGACAGGAACCCCTGTCTTCTGAGTCTACTTCCACAAGTCAATTCTATTAGCCTCTGATTCTGCTTCTTGGACCCCAGGGAGAGTGTTTTTGTTTGTTTGTTTTTGTTTGTTTTCCCCATCAGTCAATCCCACCAGCTCCCTGCTCCTTTTCATTGACCATCAGATATTTCATAATTCATAAGGTTTCATCTGTAGCCATCTTTAATTTGGGATAGGTGTGACTTTTCATGCATGATACAGGCTTTGGGGAGAGCTACCCCCAAAAATGCTTTAGTTGTCTATGGTAGTCTTTAAGGAGAAATTTTGTTGTTTTAAGGTTTTGATTATTTATTAACAGAAGAGCTGAGCAGTCGTAGGCTTACCTATTAGAGCGAGTGTTGACCTCGGTGGGATGCCAGTCACACACTGCACCTGTGTGCTCATCAAGCTTCCTCTAATGCCGACATCTTGAAAGAATAGTTTAATGACTAAGCCAAGGGACTTTCTAGTTACTGGTTTATATTAAACTACTTAATAACCTATAGATCCTGTGTAAATATCACCAGTATTCTCACTAACATTGCTTCTCAGAGTCTAGAATTCTGTATTCCAGTCAGATGTCCCAACCCTTGGAGCTCCTAGGTGTGACAATTCCTCAGTCTTTCATGTTGCTTTGAAGAATACTAGTTATTCTTTTACCAGGTCTATCAAATTAGATTACTTTTGTGAGTCCTCAAGTTTAGGTCAAGGCTTTATCTGTTTGGTGCAATGCTGTACATGTATGTGTTCTTAGTGAATTATATCTGGACAAGTCTTATAATTGGTGCTGTTAATTTTGATCACATTATGAAGGTAGTATCTAAATCTTTTCCACCATAAAGGCACCTTTTTTCACTTATAATTAACAAGTATCTTTTTTGTACATATATGTGTACAAATGTCAGTGGGGGGTATAGTTGTGTGTGAGTTTGCACTTACAGTCTGTGGGTACAGCCATCTGCGGGTAAGTGTGCACGTGGAGGACAAAAGCCAACCGTGAGTACCTTTCCTCAGAAGCTGTCCATTTTGTTTTGTTTGTTGGGCGGGGTCTCTTACTGGCCTGGAGGTCACCATGTAGTCAAGACTGGCTGACCATCGATTCCCTGGGCTCTGCCTGTCTCTGCCTTCTCCTACATTGTGCTGGGATTACAAACTCGAGTCACATTGCCTAGGCTTTTTCACACAATTGCCAGAGGTGGAGCTTAGGTCTTTATACCTGCATGGTCCCCAGACAAGCATCTTCTTAGGAGCTCACATGGACCCTGTGCAACTATTCCCTTCTTGTCCCACTGAGCCTCGGATGCCTCTTCCAGCAATTAACAGTTAGAGCCGTGCTTACCTAGCAGAGATTTCTGTTTCCTGTTTCCTTCTAACTCATTACTGGAATCATGTTGTAAGAAGAGCGGTTTCTTTTCCTTCTTTAGCATACCAGTTGGGTTCACAATTATTAATTTCATTTTAAATATTGTTGTGTTTTATTCTTCAGATTACCCTGTCTTTGGCTATTGGGAGTTCCTTTGAGTCAGAGCCAATGTTCTTGTTTGTTTGTTTGTTTGTTTGTTTGTTTGTTTGAGACAGGGTTTCTCTTTGTAGCCCTGGCTGTCCTGGAACTCACTCTGTAGACCAGGCTGGCCTCAAACTCAGAAGTCCACCTGCCTCTGCCTCCCAAGTGCTGGGATTAAAGGCGTGTGCCGCCACAACTGCCCAGCCCAATGTTCTTTTAAAACATGTTTGAGACACTTACATACTTGACAATTAGTTCACAGTGCTCCAGGCACATCTTGTGTTTTCTCCCACCCAATCCTAGGGTCAACCACTTTTCTGAAGAAATTCTAGCTTTTAAAAAAAAAAATCAATAATGATGTTTAAAAACCCAAGATCTGAATACTGGCTGTGCTTCTCACTACCAGCATGTTGGGTGCTATTAACTGTAGGTCTAGGTGGACAGAATTAGGAAGTATGTGTGTCCATTATACATACATTTATGATTATATAACATTCATGAGTATCTTTTAATTTAACTTTAACTAAGAAGAGATTCATTTTCTTCTATTCTGGGACTTTGGTATCTCCTTCAGTGTCTGGTGGTGTGAGAACCCCCAAGGCTCTATCCAGCACAATCAATACTCAGGAGAGAAGGGAATTGAAAAGGCTGTGCTCCCTCTAGTGGTCAAACAGTACCTGACGATTCAGGCTGTGTGGAGGACTTGAATGTATGAATGAGTTAGTAGAGAAACCAACAATTAATTAAGCAGATTAACCCAGGGGTAAAATAGATGAACAGGTTGAATTATTATGTGACTCCCCTGTAGCATAAATGACTCCTCTGGGTCAACACTTGGCTGGGCCGTTTGCTACCATCACACAAACACCGTTTTACAAAATGTATTCATATGGGTCTTCTCTTTGGGTGTGTCTAACAAGCTTTCTAGGCAGACAGAGCCCTGTTTTATTGTTTACACTTCACAAAGCCAGCCTCCAAAAGGTTAGATGGGTTGCCAGGTTAACGGCTTGCCTGGGATGGAACTTGAGTCGAGTATGTTTGGTGGAAGAGCTGGTCTGATTGGTCATTGCTGACACTCTCCTGCTAAAGGATTTTAAAACACATGAAACACTTCATTACAGGGTGTGTGTGTGTGTGTGAGGGATGGGGTGGGGGGCAAACAAGTAAAAACCCAGAAAATCCCAACCCCTAATTGTAGAAGGAAGAAACCAGCATCTACCTACATTTGGACTCTTGGAAATATTTTTAGCAGTTCATAAAAGTAAGAAAAAAGACAAGTGTGACTGTCTGTGACGCCCTTTATCAGGTTAGCACCCAGTTAAACCAGGTCAGAGGAGCTTTATAAATACAAAATCCAGACTCTCAATGAACTTCCTACCACCAGGTGTGGCCTGAGATACACCAGTCTGGGAAGCTAGCCACCATAAACCCCAGGGGCCTCGGAAGAGCCTATAACCACCTCATCCTCCCTGATCTTTATAGAGGCCTCTTTTCTTTGGCTGAACAGAGATCCCTCACCACTGATCACTCCTAACTAAAAGGAGACACAGCCTCTCATCTTCATTTACCCATGTCTGAAGCTACAAAAGAGGCTGATCAATAGATTCATCATTCAGCAGTCGTCTGGGAGACCAGTAAGGTTTCAGGAGCACTATACAACCAACAGGACTGACATCTCTGAAAGCTTCTGCCTCTCAGGCTTACTATAGAGGTAATTGTGGGGAGTCACAAAGCCATACCATTCGTTTAAAGTGAAAGACTTAATCTTGCCTCTCCTGGGACTTCCTCTATTTGAGAACACTGATTTGGCATTCTAAAAGGAAGGAGAGGTGCCAATTTCAAGTTACATTGTAGGGATGAAAGTCCCCTCTTTGCTCATGGGTGCTAACAGGGACTCCACAGAGGCTGCACCACTTGGACTCAGAGTTGGTGATTTTTCTGGAAACTCATTAGAACTGTTTCCATCTTTGGTATGCTGTGAAAGGTGGTTGCTAAATCTGATTTGGAAAATCAGAATGGATAAAATATGCCACGAGATAGAGTTTCCAATTCTATTTGGGGAATTGAACAAAAAATGAAAAAGAGCAACCTGTGAAAACATATGTATCATTTACGCATCAACGTCGTGGCTGTAAAGGGCACTTGAAGACTCTGTAAAAGTCTTGCCATGGCTGTTTCCTTGTGTCCTCAGCTAGCCAGTGAGGAGACAAAGAGCAGGCTCTCAAGGCAACATCTGGTTGTGTCTAGGCGGGGGCAGCAAAGCTCTTCTTCCACATGCAGGTGTGACATGTGTTGTCTGGACACCACATGGCCGAGTTCAAAGATGAGAAGGGGATGGGTGTGTCCTCTGTAATGGTCCACTTCATCCGTGGGCACAGTCCCCAGAGTGACACATGGGATGGAGGCAACATACTTCCCGTCACTTCTATACAACAGGAAACATAACAGTCATGGCAACCCTGCCAGCTTGCCTGTCTTAGATGCCTGGGGAGCACAGTAGAAGACAGTCTTTAGACACAACTACTGGGGCCTGCCAACCAGGTCGTGGAAATGTTGTCTTTTGTGATTAAACCATCCAATTCCCCCTGCCCCCACAAGAATGGGTGAGAAAAGCCACCCAGAAGACTAATGTCCTTTATAATATGGGTTGTCAGCGAAAGGAGCCATAAGACTCAATCACCCTTCTCAGCTGGCTTGTCCCCCATCCGAGTCAATATCTATGCTCCAGCTTTCCGTGGATCTTTCTCCCACTTCATTCTGTGTGTGCTGCTCACTCATGTGAGACATAGGCCAAGTTCCTCCTGCTCTAAGACCCGGCTCACAGAAAGTTTCTAATTTCCTTCTTCTGACACTACTGGACCTCCAGAGTGTGCTCTCCCTGTTCTCTGCTACCGAACAGTGGTATGTAAGACACTTGTCTCAACAATGCCCTTCCAACCTAAAGCCCAACACTGATGCCAGCAGTTGAAACACAATAAGCTTGGGATAGATGTGTTCCGTTTGCATGAAAGGATGAGTGAGGAAACGGGGGACTTCACTATGCTCAGCACTGTGACCGGAGTGCACCCTTGGATCTGAAATGCAATCTAAAGAAGTTCTGGTTCAATTCAGTGTTTCCTAAAGTGAGGCTGGTGGGCCATAAGACCCTTTGGTGTGTTTACCTTCCACTGAAAGGAAAGGAAGGGACATGGAAAAAGATTCTATACTCAAATAAATCTAGAACACTCCACATTGTATGTTTCTCCCTGTGAATTATGTGTCCCGATAAAGATCCCAAGAAGACTTACCAGTCAAGACATCTTGTCCCGGTTGGTTTCATCTGACTTTAAGCAAACAAAATGAGGCTTGGCCGTGGTATGCTGCTGTGTTGGTGAGTCCTGATGTATTTGTGGATGGGAGATTGGAAGAGAATTCCAAACTAAGGCAACTTCTGTTAGAGCATCCGTTCTCAGAAAGTGGTTCTGAGAGAAGCAGCGGAATTGCTTGGGAACATCATAGGAATTCAGGGTCCTGGGCCCACCACAGGCCCATTGATCCAGAGATCGGGGGCGGAGGGAGGGAGATTTAACTATGGTGCCTCTCAGCCTGCTGCATGTCAAGGGGTGTGAGTCACTGGGTGGGAGGAACAGCCCTGGCTTGGGATGTGTTGAGGAAGGTTTATCTGAGGACTGGGTTAGAAGAAAGCACAAGTGTGAGGTCAGCCTCTCTTTAGTTCCGGTCATTGGGTCTGCCTGTATGCCACTAGAACACGTGTCTTTCAGCACTTATGCCAGAATCTTTTGTGGACAAGGCTGTGGTTTCCTTAGCTTGCCTGAGGGTAGGTGGTTAATTGTCTAACTCAGA
Organism: Uromys caudimaculatus; assembly: GCA_028551405.1. Classification (NCBI taxonomy): domain Eukaryota; kingdom Metazoa; phylum Chordata; class Mammalia; order Rodentia; family Muridae; genus Uromys; species Uromys caudimaculatus. The sequence continues at coordinate 47,344,703 of CM052706.1, forward strand.
GAAGTCTGAACAAACCCTTTGTCCATGAATCTAAAGCAGTAACTTCTAATGAGCTCATCGGCATGAGCATATGGTAATTTGCTCACCAGTTGCCTGTCTTCTGAGTCTTTATTGGGAGGGGAAGAAGTAGCTTTGTGAGGTTGCCACATTGATCAGAACTTGGAATTGCACAATATAACAGTTCCCATTGTCCATCGGCCCTAGATGATCAAATGTTGGTTGTTTGGAACTGACAATTCTTTGAGTGTTGAGAAGGAACCTGGGGTCAGGTCCAAGGCTCCTGGGAAGAAATGTTCAGTTAGTACAGGTGTGGATGGGGGAGTGGAGGCAGATGGACCAGATACCTGCCATTCCAGTGTGAGCTCTTACAGAGAGATCCATACCTCAGCCCTGCCAGTTGACACTGTTTGCTTTTTCTAGGCAATTCTTTAGCTCATACCTGCTCTGTTCAGTGAACTAACCTGTCAGGAAATATTCTGAGCCAGTGACAACTATAAGCCTTTCACCAGATTCTTTGCATGTAGAAATCAATGTATCAGCCCTTGGGGTTATCTTTAAGACTCAATGAATTCAGTCCATATGGACCATCTGCCTAAGCCTGACCCCTAGCACATTCATGAACTAGAGCTTGGGACTGGAAAAAGAGCTCAGTTAGTCAAGTGTTGCCAAGCAAGCATGAAGATTGGGTTCCATTGCTTGAACCCACAGTTAAAAAGCCAGTTGTAGTGTGTGTGATTATAATCCCTGAAACTGGGGAGGTGGTGAGAGGTAGAGCCACCGGGCTCACTGGCCAGCAAGCTTGGCTGAGTCAGCAAGCTCCAAGCTAATGAGAGACCCTGCCTCAAAAAGAACAAAGTGAATCATTCATCTCTCCACATACTCGTGTATGTGCACCCGTACATGCATGTTCACCTGCACACACGGGAACATACATACTCACAACATATGTCCCAAGCTCGAGCCCATGTTTGTTCACTGGAACTCTGGATCCCTGGTTTGGGTGGCCAGAGGTCCCCACAAATGTCTTCCATCGCTGTGGGTAGCTGAGCTCAAAGACTCTCAACTTAGACTTCCCATGTCAAAAGACACACCTTTCTAGAAAAGGGGAACAAAGCATGAGGGTTAGTCACCTAGGGAATTTGATCCTCAAGTCATTCCTCAGACAAAGGTATGCCATGCTTCCATTTCTTGTAGAGTGGAACTTAGCACCTGTGTCATCTAGATTGTTCCCCGACTCTCTTGGCTTTGGGAAAGAAGATCCTTTTATGTAGTTGTGAGAGAGCCGTAATGCTGGAGTGTCCTTTGATACCGGCTCCCCTTCTGTGTTTCTAGAACTGCAACCAATGATACCTTTACATGCCATTTTGTAACGTGAAGCCCACACTTAGAGCCTTAATATTTTTTTATTAAATTGCTTTCCTAAAATTACTTAGAAGCTGCCTGTTCTGAAATTATCTTTTCTCTAATAAATTGTGTGGGACAGCAACCTCGGACTAGTTAAGGCAGAAGAAATCTCCAAGAGTAGGAGCGCTGTAGTGGACTCTCATCTAATCCCCTGCCCCTCCCTGAAGCTAAACACAGGGGGAGGAATGGCACAGGAAGCATCAGGAGGGAATTAACTCTTGTAAAATTGATGAAAGGGTGTCAGACCTTGTAAGGTTTTCTCAGGCAGTGAAACATGCAGCTCTTTCTTTTCCCCCAAAACTTCTTCCCATGAAACTGAAATGCTGGTCAAATTTTAGAAGAATGTGCTCAAGTTTACACCGTCCACCCAACATAGCATTGCATCTAAGGGCAGAGCCTGTGAGACCAAAGCTCCTTTACCTGCAGCTGTATGAAACGTGGATGCCAGACCTATCACCTCTCATCTCTTTCTTACTCGTGTGACACTGTGAAGCCACCTCTGTCTGCTTCAAGTCTTGTGACATTGTGCAAGTCACTTCTCTGATTACCTTGACATGAGATTCAAGGGCCAATGCCGGTGAAGGAGGAACATTACCTACCAGAAGCCAAGAGATTGGACAGATTTTGGGGAGCGATGGTCGAATAAAACATACTTTATTCATTACCACATAAGCTTCTATATAGACAGATTTTGGCAGGCTCCTAGGCATAGGCTGCCACACAGAGGTAGACACACAGGCTTGTAGACAGACACACACACAGACACCCTAGTGAATTAATGCAAAGGCTCAGGCTACTGACCTCAACACCATAACCCTACATTTTTTTTTTTTTGCCATAGTTAGCAGATTATATTATTGCATATTTTTGAGGTTCCCTGTATATCCAGTGTTTTTTTTTTTTTTTTTCTAACTCATAGCCTTCCAGATAACCAGCATTAACCATGTTGACCAAAGCTGGATGTCCATATTAGCACCGTGTCATCCAAATGGAAACTGGCCCTTAATGGCTTTCTGTTCCCTTCTCTTGGTACACTCTCATGCAGAATGAGCCCATTCGAGTCAAAGGCTTAGACCTGCCACAAGTGTGTGTGATAAGTTTTAAGCTGATATCAACCTGTATCACCATTATGTGGGAGCGGCTAGCTACTCTGCTTGGAACCAGAACTGGTTCTAACTGGCTGAAGATTGCTCAGCTATGTTTTCATGGTGTCATTGACTGGGAAGAGTTTGCCAGTAAATCTCAAAAGATGCAAAATGTGTGACTATATCTGTAACATGTTCAGGAGTTCAGTCAGATGCAAAGATGATGTCTTGTTCATCCTTATGACTCACGCTATAAGTCAAGCAAGCAGCTTGACAAAGTGGGTTTCAGCCAGCTTTATCTAGAAATTTAAAGCTCTCCACAGGATAACATGGATGAGATTTTCCATCTGAGCAAAATGGATTTAATAGCTTTCTGGCAATAGCTGAGGAAGCGTATTTGGTAGTCAACACTAACACTAGAATGGGCTTTTTGGTGATGCAGATGTCTTTGAGTTACCCATTCCTGCAATCCCGCATTCAAGCTCTTGTGATTAATCCCAATTTTGTGGAGATCTAGAACACCACTGTCTGATGTATTCTAGGTTGATACTTTTGGATGGAATGTATTGTAGGGATGGACATGTTTGGGGTCTCTAAAGTCAGGTAAGGCTGTCTCTAACAATATATAGCTAGGGGGCACTTGAATGTAGCTACTATGGCTAAAGTACTGAACCCTCAATTTAATTTAGTTCTAAGTCATTTGATTTCAGTGGACATAGTCACAAGCATACAGTGACCCTTCACAAGAGAGCTGTTGAGAGACTTTTTTCTGGGGAGCTGTGAATGAATATCTACTCACTCCAGATAGGACCCTGATGATTAATTAGACTGCCCCTCTGGCAGAAAATCCCACTGAAGTCTAGCTTGGTCAACTGATGAATTTATTGGGGTTACTTACAAGAGTATGGAGGGGCTACTTACATTGTTCTAGGTAACTTGAAGGCATCTGGATCATCAAAAAGCCAGTTCCAGAATACATGTTGACTCTCAAAAGTTGTGTCCCTGAAACTCCCTTGTTCACCTTGCAGGCAGCTCCAATGAAGAGTCTCTTCTTCCTAAATAACTGTATAAAGCTTCTATAAGTGTATAACTCCTGAGCTTGTTAAGTTTCATGTACTTTTCTGAGCCTTGTAAGATTCTGAAGTCTTCTGGGCCTCCCTCTTCCATTCAGAAAGGAATGTTTTAATTTGAAAGAACTAGCTAATAGTAACAGCACAAGTCCAGACCTCCAATTGGGAACCTGGCAAGAGGCTCATTTCCATTGGTCCTGTTTATCAAAAGCAGGGGACCTCACAGTGTGCTTCCCACACAACCACTGGCAGCAGAAGCATCTAGTTACTTGTTGAAAATGTAGATTCTTGAGTACCACTTTGTGCCCTCAAAACAGAAATTCTGGGGCTGAGATCAAGCAATCCGTATTTTCACAAGCACTTTGTATTGCTTGAACCAGGCTGGGCTTGTAGTAGTCTACACAGCCAAGGCATGTGCAGTCATGTGTTCTGCTGGATATCGAACCCAAGGGCTTCGTGCACACTCGGCAAGCTCTCTACCAAATGAGCCGCATCCCCAGCCAAGCATAAATATATTTAAGTGACTTTGTGGATAAGTCAAAAAGAGTGTGAACCTCGAAATATCAGTTTTCCTAATTACCTCATAGATCAAATCTTTCCAGTTTGTATTCCCTGACGAAGACAACCAAGATGGCAAAGATGGAAACCATTATGGGAGCCTACTGTTAGCTTCTCGGTTAGAGCTTGAAGACCTCGCCGACCTTCACGAGGATATTACTAACACTCCATTTTCTGGGAAGCAGATGGGCTCAGCCAAGGGTGGCTGCTGTCCCAGCCTCAAGGCAGTCACACTAAGTCCTGCATGCCCATCCTCTGCCATGTTCATAATATTCCTGTGAAAAATCTCTTCTGGTCCAGGAGTTATGCTCACTTGAATCTGTGGGAAATTACAAGGCACTGGCCCATGACAGGCTTCAGTGAGGTAAGACACTTTGTGTCTCAGGAAAGTGCAGGAGGGGACAGGACTCCTTCCCCGGGAGTTGGGCTCCAGTCCATATCTCCTCACCATGGTTGAGTTTGGCTTTGGTCTGTGGGCTAGCCCTTTGGGACCCCTTTCCTCCAAGGAGGCATGGAAGTCTATACCCTTTGGCTGATCAAAGTATCCCACCTTGACTGAGGGCTGGGGTTTGAAGTGCTGGCTGGAATGAGAAATGAGCTAAAATAAAAACAAACAAAAAGCCTGGAGCATCTGAGCAGAACCAGTCTTCCATGGAGAAGAGTCATCTCTACATCCAACTGGCTGGAGGACAGAGAGGGAAACACTAAGAGAATTTGAGAGAGGTGCTGAAGGTTCAACATACAAAACCAAAACAGTCATTCAGCCTTCAGCCCACACCCATTAATATGGAGTGGAGGAGACATAGTGGAGAGGTAGAAGCTTTGCATCCACTCTTCCAGGAGATCCTCGGAAGAACCAACCCACGGAAGAAGCCTATCCCATCTCATACATAGCATGAGTAGTTTTTACTTATTTGTGTGTGTGCATACCATGCACATCATGTGCAAAGGGATGTCCTTGTTCCTGCATGTGCAAGTGGGGGCCAGAGGTCAACACTGGATGGTTTCCCTTATTGGTCTCCACCTTATTTTTGAGACAGGGTCTCTCACTGAACCTGGAGTTCATCATTTTGAATGGGCCTGTATGACCAGCCCCTGATCCTCCTGCCTCTGTGCTGGGATCATAGGAGTATGCTCTCATACCTGGGTGTTTGTTTGTTTGTTTGTTTTTTTCTCTTTTTTTCATTCTGGGGATTTAAACTCAGGTCTTCATGCTTGCAAAGCAAGAGTTTCATCCAGAGCCACCTTCCCAACTCCATCTGAATTGTCTTTAGGACTATTTTCACTTGGCACTTGGCAATGAGCAACTACAAACTTAAGAATAACCTTATATAATAATGACTACCGTTATGGTTTGAATGCAGAATGCCTCCCATTGGCTCAAGTGTTTAAACACTTGGTCCCTAGTTGGTGGCACTATTTGGGAAGGTTGTGGACCCTTGAGAAGGTAGAGCTTCACTGGAGGAAGTGGGTTAGTAGGGGTAGGCCTTGAGGTTCTGTAACCTAGCCCTGGTTTCTGTTCTTTCTCTGCCTCCCGAGTACAGATACAGTGTGGCCCCCCAACTCAGCCCTAGCCCCAGCCTCTGTTCTCATGCCTTCTCCACCTGATGAATTATATCCTCTCAACTGTAAGCAAAAATTAGATCATTACCCCTTAAGTTGCTTTTGTTAGGAGTCTAGTGGCTGGATGTTTTGTTTCTATTGTATAAAGTATGTATGAATCCAGTCTACTGCTGGTGGGCATTTGGGTATTGCCCTTCTGTGGCTATTACAAAGAATGCCACCATGGATATTTTCAGGTCACCTGCACACTCCTTTCTCTAAAGGCAGAATTACTGGCTTGCAGGGCATGCATACAGAGGTTAGGTAAATACTAACAGCTCTCCAAAAGGTTGACAGTGATTTGATACTCACCAGAACGTAGGAGTTTAAGTTCTGAACACTGTCTGCCTCACAGTGATGTCTGAACTGTCACCTTTAGAGATCCAATGCTATGGGGAGGTCCTGAACCCTTCTGGTTAGCCATTCACATGGAGGAGAGGGTCCTCTGGCTCTTGTCTTGAGAGATTTTCACAAGAACCATAATGAGAGCAGGAACAGCTTAGTGTCAGGGAAAAGGGGCCTCGCTTGGCAGGAGACAGGTTGCTTGGTTCACTAGCCTCATTCCTCAGCCTTGGCTCTCAGCTTAAACCGCTCTGCTTCAGGTCCTGTTTTCAACTGTCACCCCCATGAAATCATGGATTTGACATGTGTCCTTTAGACTGTGCTTGGTCCCTGAGCAGAGCCCTGCCCCTGAAAGGCATGGAGTCCCCCTACCCCTTAGTTTAAAGCAACTCCATTCCCTTAACTTCTTTATGCTGGACTCCATCTTCCCTCAATCCTCCCCCAAACTCCTTCTCTACTTTTCTCCAAAACAGGAATTATTTTGCACATTTTCTTTCCAAGTCCAAAAATAGGAAAGGGAAGGGAACAGCTAATCTGGTCCAGCTGCTGGATTGCTACTTAACAAAGATGTTTTAAAGCTATTTTCTCTCTTGTTTTTCCTTCACATCTGTACCACCTCCCACCTTCCACTTCTTATACACACACACACACACACACACACACACACACACACACACCCTAAACCTCCTTTCTAGAATCCAGGGAAGATATTTCAGCGGCTGCACCCAAAAATGCCAAGCGCATACCAGCCAGTCCCCATCCTGTCTTCCTTGTTGTTCCTCATGTACATTCCAGCACATTCTACCCCAGGCAATGTCCTGGACTTCTGGCTTTATGGGGAAGTTTGGAAGGCAGGAAAAGATGTGAAAGAGAGACCCCACCTCTGTAAAAAATGCAAGTTCAGTCAGGAGGCAAGCTGGGAAGTGATTGCATTTCTTTGTGAATCACCATATGTTATACCTAAGTTGTGTGTCCCATAAATTTATTTCTCTGACCTACAGTTCCCAAATATGGCAGGCCTTGTGGTCAGCTCTGGGGCTGATGCTAATGTGACCTTGACATATTGCCTTCATTGGAGACATTCATGCTGGAGGCTGATCTGAACGGTCACTCAATGACTTAATATAGTGTTCTTTATGGTCATAGAGTATATCACCAAAATGGAGGGCTTCTGACAGGAAAATGGACCAGGAGCAATTAAATGGGCCATCAGGCATGAATTGGAGCTGTTGTGGGTAATGAGGAGAAATGATGACTCTGTGACAGAGACAATAGCGTTTAGCCTGGAGCAACTCTCTGGATGGAAGTGTTCCAGCAAAGGGGCTGAGAAAAAGGGAGGTGCTAACTTCCAAGGATTCCCAGAGACCCCATTCCCAGTGTAGCAGTGTTCCCTATCTGTACCCAGACTTGTAAGCAGAACGGGAAAGGTATAGGCCCTAGCAGAGGCCAGGCCAGCTTCTCCAGCAAACAGCTTAGCCTTAGCCTCTGCCCGTCCATAGCCTCCTCAAGCCTTGTACCCTGCAGTTGGAGAAAGGGGCTGTGCCTCAGTTTCTAGTTCCTTCTTAGCAAGGGACTCACCCCTATCTTGTGCAGTATCTCAAGTCTAATTCAGACGCTTGGGGCCTATAGGTGTAGTCTTTGTCTCTGCACCCTTTGTCTACAGTTGAAAAGGCCATGTGCAGTCTTAGAAGATGGACCTTTTCCAGAAATGGCTTCTGACACTTCTCTAAGTCACAGTTGTCTGAGCATCTTTGGAGGGGAACCATCATGTTCAAATCCAGGGCAAATCCAAATCCCGGGAGACTTTTAAGGGAGCATTTTCTTTTAAAGATACTGCTTTGAAAGTATTATCTCATTTGAGCTCAAGAGAATCTTCAGATAAGAGAGAGTCTTCATTATTAGCTCAGAGACACTCGGGGGGGGGTTCCCTTTGTTTTTACTCAGGGTCTGAAACTCACAAAAGAAAAAGTAAATAGTAGCCCAAAGGGACTACTGAGGCATCACATTTTAGAAATAGGGAGTTTGCTCCCCAGCCCCTGTGTCTCCGCTCCCTGAATCAGCATCAGCAGCACGTAGGAAATATGGAATGATTCCAAATGCCTGAAGTCAGTATTTGGCATTGGAGAAGAACAAATTCTTTTAAAAGTCCACTAGGGCTGGAGAGATGGCTCAGAAGTTAAGAGCACTTGTTACTTTTGTAGAAGACCAGGGTTCAGTTCTCAGCACCAGTATAGTGGCTCATAACCATCCCTAACTCCAGTTTCAGGAGATCTAATGTCTTCTTTTGACTTCCACAGAAAATAGGCACACACATGGTGCAAATATATATGAGAAGGAAAAATACTTTTAGAAATAAAGTAAAATAAATAAATCTTTAAAAAGTTTTACATACACACAGACACACCCAGACATACCCAGACACAGACACAGACACACAGACATACACACACAGACACACACACACAGACACACACACACACACACACACACACACACACACACACATGCTATAGTTTGGAAGACATTCCTAAAACAAACTAGGATATCAGTGACTCCTTGAGGTGGCTGTTAGTGAAAGAGCTTCCTTGGGTCCTGTCTGTATAAACCATGCAATAGCCTAGTAGAGACTTGTCTTAGTCAGGGTTTATATTTCTGCACAAAACATCATGACCAAGATGCAAGTTGGAGAGGAAAAGGTTTATTCAGCTTACACGTCCACATTGCTGTTCATCACTAAAAGAATTCAGAACTAGAACTCAAGCAGGTCAGGAAGCAGGAGCTGATGCAGAGGCCGTGGAAGGATATTACTTACTGGATTGCTTCCCCTGACTTGCTCAATTTGCTTTCTTATAGAACCCAAGATTACCAGCCCAGGAATGGTACCGCCCACAAGGGGCCCTCCCACCCTTGATCACTGGATCTTATGGAGGCATTTCCTCAAGGGAAGCTCCAATTGACCCCTTGTCAAATTGACACACAAACACGTCACTATTAAGCCTTAACCCTTACTTTCTTATTCATTCCCAAGATCTAAAAAGTCCCACACAGTCTTTATATATTAAAAATATCCAATATCTTTTAAAATTCAAAGGCTTTACAATTCAAAGTCTCTTAACTGTGGGCTCCACTAAAATACTTTCTTACTTCAAGAGGGAAAAATATCAGGGCACAGTCACAATCAAAAGCAAAATCAAACTCCAACCCTCCAATGTCTGGGATCCACTCACGATCTTCTGGGCTCCTTCAAGGACTTGGGTCACTTCTCCGGCTCTGCCCCTTGTAGCACACCTTGTCTTCTAAGCTCCAGGGGCCTGTACTCCACTGCTGCCACTGTTTTTGGTGGTCATCGAATGGTACTGGCATCTCCAAAACACTGCTGTCTTCCACTGCAACTAGGCTTCACCAATAGCCTCTTATAGGATCTCTTCATGGTGCCAAGCCTCAGCTCCTTTGCATGACCCCTTCAGTCCTGGGCCATCAATTGCAATTGAAGCTGCACCTTCACCAATGGCCTTCCATGGCCTCTCACAGTGCTGAGCCTCAGCTGCTCTTTATGACTCCTTCATGCCTTCAAAACCAGTACCACCTGAGTGACTCTTACAATTACCAAGTCCAGCCACAGCACAAGGTACAACCTTGGCTATCTCTGGAACACAGCCTCTTTGTGCCCTCAGAAAATACTTCCCAGAAGATTTCACCTCAATGATGCTGGTGTCTTCTTAATGACCACTAATTTCTTAGCTCCAGCCAACCAGCATCAATAGTCCCAGTAATGCAAAGTTTTTACTTTAGTAGTTCTGGTATCTTGTTAATCACAGCTGATTCTTCAGCTCCAGCTAATCAAAACCATAGAATCTTCACAAACGAAATAGCGACAACCTGATAAGAGTCTTTAATCTTCCCTCTGAAATTTCACAAGCCAGGCCTCCATCTTCTGCACTGCTCTCAACATTATCTTCCAAGCTCCTACACAACATCCCACAGAGCTTTTTTTTTTGGTTTTTCGGGACAGGGTATCTCTGCATAGCCTTGGCTCTGTAGACAAGACTGGCCTCGAACTCAGAAATCCACCTGTCTCTGCCTCCCAAGTGCTGGGATTAAAGGCGAGCGCCACCACTGCCCAGCTCCCACAGAGCTCTTAACATCCCAACGGCTCTTCTAGCTCAAAGTTTTAAAGTCCTTTGAAAGTTCTCCCCAAAACATGGTCATGTTGTCATAGGAATACCCCACTATCCTGGTACCAATTTGTCTTAGTCAGGATGTGTATTCCTGCACAAAACATCATGAGCAATAAGTTGGGGAGAAAAGGGTTCATTCAGCTTACACTTCTGTATTGCTGTTCATCACCAAAGAAGTCAGGACTGGAACTCAAGAAGGTCAGGAAGCAGGAGATGCAGAGGCCATGGAGGGATGTAACTTACCGGCTTGCTTCCTCTGGCTTGCTCAACTTGCTTTCTTATAGAACCCAGGACTATCATCCCAGGGATGGCACCACCCACAAGGGGCCCTCCCACCTTGATCACTAATTGAGAAAATGCCTTACAGCTGGATCTCATGGAGGCATTGTCTCAACTGAAGCTCCTTTCTCTGTGATAACTTCATTCAGCTTATGTCAAGTTGACACAAAACCAGTCAGCACAAGACTGTTGCTTGAGGATGTGGTGTGGGCTGTGGCATCTTTGACGTTCACCCAGCTGGTGATGCTTCACCTGTCCAGCATCCACTCTCATTTTAGTTTTAAACATTCTAAGTTATCTTTTGAAGGGCTACCTCTCAGTCCTTGTGACTAAGGTGGGATCTCTCATACCTCCTACATCTAGTGTTGATGGTTTAGAGATGAAGTCATGGTCCAGTCTGGCTCAAGGAGGGTCAGTCTGCTTTCAAGAATCCTCTGTCTGTCTCTGTCTCTCTCTGTTGTGTCTCTGTCTGTATAGAATGTGTGTACATGTGTGTGTCTGTCTGTGTCTGTCTGTATAGTATGTATGTTTGTGTGCAGGCGTGTGTGTGTCTGTATAGTATGTGTGTCTGTCTGTCTCTCTGTCTCTGTCTGTACAGTGCGTGTGTGTTTGTGTTCATATGCCTCCAATGTGTGTGCATCTGTGGAGACCAGAGGTTGGCATCACATATCTTCCTCTATTGCTCACTGCCTTGTTTTTGAGGCAGTCTCTTACTGAACCCAAAGCTCACCATGTTGGCTAGTTTAGCTGGCCGGTGAGTCCTTGGGATCTGCTGCTCCCTCATCCTCAGTGCAGGAGTCACTGGGCTCCAGCTGAGCAGGGGGGAAGCAATCTCAGGTCACATGCTTGCCTAGAAAGCACTTTACCCACTGGCCATTTTTCTAGCCCTCTTTCAGTAATTTCTAAGAGGAGTTTTTTCCTTAAGATTCCGAAGACATTAAACTTTATTTCTTCTTATCCAGTATTTAATTTCTTCTTACATAGAGGCTTTCTTCCTCCTGCAGGCTGGCTAAGTATAATTAGGAAGTTGTAAGTATTCTGAGTTTTTCAGATACCTTCTGGGTAACTTAAGATGAATCTAGTTCATGTCAGCTGTCCCTACATAATTACTAAAAATGTCCTTATAATAAAAAGGGCCTTAGTTACGATGACACATTACAAGGCCACCCCACCCAAGGGGATCTTCTTTGGTTAGTGGTAAGTTGAAGAATATGTTTTGTCTTTTTCAAAGCTTTGTCTTTAATGAGGCAAGGGAATCCAGTTAGAGAATGGAAGCAGGAGAGAGATTTGTTTAAAAATAACTTTGCAGCCTCTGCAAAGCTCTCCTAGCATGAATCCAGTAAGAATCCAACAATAATTTAGAAAAAAAGCCCCTAACCTCCCAGGCTGTTTGAAGAGTCTGACGGGGTTGTTGACTCCCCTGCCTCGGCGCCCTTTCACTGGAGGAATCCGCACTTGTTAAAGGGCATCAGATAACTCGTCGCTGGATATGTTCTTCTAAAGCCAGAAATGGCTTTGAATCCTATGATGCACATCTTTATCAGGCCAGTTAAGGAAAAATAGAACCTTTTATTTGGGGAGTATCCTCAGGAAATGAGATTTATAAATACAATTTTCTGCCGCAAATTTTTGTCCCTTGAGTAGTGCCTGGTGGAGGGGAAAAAAAAAATGTGTCCTCAGCAGAGGGTGGGGGGCTGTGGAGGTGCTGAGTCTGATCTCTCCTTCATGTGTGTGCTGTGCTCTGTGTGTGTGTGTGTGTGTGTGTGTGTATGCGTGGGTGTGTGAATATGTGTATATATGTGCTTGTATGTATGTATATGTATGAGTATGTATGTGTCTGTGTGTGTACGAATGTGTGACTATGTGTGTGTCTATGTGTGTATGAATGTGTGTGTGTGTCTGTATGTGAGTATGTTTGTTTGTGCGTTAGTGTTTGTGACTATGTGTGTGTGTCTGGTGTGAGTAGGTTTGTGTGTGTGTTAGTGTGTGTTTGTGTGTGTGTGAGACTATCTGTGTGTGACTGTGTGTGCATGTATGGGTATATGTTTGTATATGTGTTAGTGTGTGTGTGCGCGCACGCGCACGCTTACATGGAAGCCAGAGATTAATGCTGAGTGTCTCTATCAGTCACTTTTCACCTTAGTATTTGGGACAGAAACTCTGTCTATATCTGGAGCTCCCTGATTCACTAGGCTGAATAACAAGTCTTCCTGTCTCTACCTCCTCAGCATTGGCTTTACAAATGCACACTGTCACTCCCAGATTCTAAATCTGTCTGTCTGTCTGTCTGTCTACTTGCCAGTGCTGAGGAAGCCCAAGTCCTCTCTAGCCCAGAGTTATATATAGGTGCTGGGGATCTGAACTCATATCTTTATGCTTGTGAAGCAAGTATTTTATCAACCGAGTCATCTCTCTAGCCTCCTGAACTCATCTGTCTTGACCTTCACCGGGATTAGTTTCTAGATAGTTTCTGGATCATATCCATCCAATGTCAACATGGTGACTATATTAGTAACTCATTTGCTATTGGGACTTTACTCTTCCCTCCTATGTGGCACAGGAAAGAAACTGAGGCCATCACATCAGCAGGAGATTTACGGTCAATGTAGTGATCATTTATCTGAATGATCACTTATCATATATCAAGAATCATTTCAAAAGCCAAACATGGCTGCTTATCCTTTATCTTACAATGAGTTGAGATAATCATTTTTTTGTGTTTAGTTGAGACTAAGGCACAGCTAGGTTGCCTTGCCCAAGTTCACACAAATAGTGAAATGTAAAGGTGAGTTCCAAAAGAAGGTACCATGATCCCAAGCCAATGCTGCCCATCCTTTCCCTTCTCTACTCAGTGTGAATGACGGCCAGGTCACTCTAGTATGAATGGCAGCCTGCCACTCTAGTATGAATGACAGCCTGGCCACTCTAGTATGAATGACGGCCTGACCACTTTAGTATGAATGACAGCCTGGCCACTCTAGTATGAATGACGGCCTGACCACTTTAGTATGAATGACGGCCTGGCCACTCTAGTATGAATGACAGCCTGGTCACTCTAGTATGAACTCTAGTATGAATGGCAGCCTGGACACTCTAGTATGAATGACAGCCTGGCCACTCTAGTATGAATGACAGCCTGGCCACTCTAGTATGAATGACAGTCAGGCCACTCTAGTATGAATGACAGCCTGACCACTCTAGTATGAACTCTAGTATGAATGGCAGCCTGGACACTCTAGTATGAATGACAGCCTGACCACTCTAGTATGAACTCTAGTATGAATGGCAGCCTGGACACTCTAGTATGAATGACAGCCTGGCCACTCTAGTATGAATGACAGCCTGGCCACTCTAGTATGAATGACAGCCAGGCCACTCTAGTATGAATGACAGCCTGGCCACTCTAGTATGAATGACAGCCTAGGAACTCTAGTATGAATGACGGCCTGGCCACTCTAGTATGAATGACAGCCTGGCCACTCTAGTATGAATGACAGCCTAGGCACTCTAGTATGAATGACAGCCTAGGCACTCTAGTATGAATGGCAGCCTAGGCACTCTAGTATGAATGACGGCCTGGCCACTCTAGTATGAATGACGGCCTGACCACTCTAGTATGAATGACAGCCTGGCCACTCTAGTATGAATGACAGCCTGGCCACTCTAGTATGAATGGCAGCCTAGGCACTCTAGTATGAATGATACTTTGTCCACTCACATGAATGACAGCTTGGATGGTAAATAGATCCCTTCTCTTGATACTAGTTCCTTCTCTAACACCTTCTTCCCTTTCCTGAAAAATTCCTCAGATTTCACACACAATGATTATACTGCAACTTCTCATGATTCCCTCCTAAAAAACATCCTCTCAATGACCTCACTAAAATTGCTCTGTCAAGTTCCATCTGTGTTGATAGAGTAGATGGGAAATTCTCATTTTGAGTCTCCCTTGTTGAGCCCAGAGCCAGCAATTCCTAAAACCTTTCCATTGGTTGCCAGGATGCCCTTGCATCACAGGCCACTCTTCAATCTCAGAGCCAGCATGTCCTGGTTTTCCTAGCATCTCACTATGGGTATATCTCAGGACTCTAATCTTATAATGTCTTCCTGGTATGTCTACAGTCTGGTGATGTCATTCAGTTTCATGGTTTTCAGTATCTACACCTTCTGTGTTTATGTCACCAAACTGCTTCTTCCCTAACTTGAGATGTTAACATCACCCAGCACCCAAATTCCACATGTGTGAAAATGAGCTCCTGGTTAAGCCCTCAAAGTCCCAGCAACACTTTCGTAGGCTTGCCCACACGCTTCTCACCTCATCCATCACTGCCCCCTCATTCTAGCTCCCGCCACCTCCTGTCTGATTACAATATTTTCCTAATTATTTTCGTGTTTCTACCCTTGTCCAGAAGTACCAATTTTGGAGGTGAATCAGATCATGTTACTGCTCTCCTCCAAACAATTGGATGGTTTCCCCACGTGAAGAACGGAGGATGATTCTGGTTTCCGAAGATGGCTATAATGGCTCTGTCTAGCATCCACACACTTCTTACAAATGTGCTTTAAAAGAAGTGAAGTTTGCATTCTCTCTCTTGATCTGGACAGGCTCAGGGATGTGGCAAGGACGTAAAGGTAACTTTCAAGGAGGAACCATGCACATCAAGAAAGTACAGCACCCATCTGGTTCTCTAAAGATTCTTGCTACGGATCCTTGAGTTTCCATACAAAGACTTCAAACACCTCAAGACGCCATGCTGTGAGGAAGCTCAGATCCTGTGCAGAGGCTATTTGCTGATGTCCCCTCTGAGAAGCACAGCTGAGGTCCTAAGGTAGCTGGAATTATCTGCAGGTCTATGACAGGGGATGCTTTGTCATCTTTAATCTTCACCTGTCAGCCACCAGCCTTGGGATCTCCAGTGATCTTAACTCTGTGGAAATAGTACGGAAAGCATGTAAGATGCCCCCCACAGGATGTAAGAAAATGATGATGGGTACTGTCAGTTGAAAATGGGAACGGGACCACAATGACATGTGCCTCCCTGGGGCCCCACCCTCTTCCTTCAGGTACAGTTATACTAAGGATAACAGCCAGTATACTTTGTCATCATTTGACACTCATAACATCAAGAAAAGTATTTATCTCCTCCTAATTCTCAATACAAATGTCAAGATTCAATTTACTACTTGGCTCTTGTAAGGAAGCAAAGACTACGTGGTTACCATTACCTTTAAAATATCTCCACATAAAACCCAGAAAATAAACACTCAGTCATGAAAACCAAAAGGTTTATAGCAGGAGAATTTTAACCTTGAAAACCACCCAGCCTCAGAATCTTGAGTTTATGTAGGAGTTTGAAAGTAATTTGCCAAGTGGGCAAAATACTCATGCAGCCCCCAGGGATACCACCAGCGCTGCTATGAATCGAGAGATGGGATATCACATTCCTGAGTCTATGATACCACCCTTGTGCCTAGTACTTTGAAAAAGCACCACAGGCTTCATTTATCAACTTAAAATTTATGCCCTGACTGCCTACTGTGTTCTTAAAGTTGCTTTCGACAAGGGGAATTCTGCAAGAAATGAAAGAAAACCCTTACCTCAAACAACTTAACATTCTTCTCCTTAAATAGAGTGATCTGACTGCCAGCATTCCTACTGACTGGAGCTTCAGAACACATGTGTAAGAGATGGCAGTATTTGGCACTTGCTCTTTGTTCTTGACCACACTGGATGCACACTGAGCTAGAAGAACCTGTGGACCCTTGCTCAGTTAGATGGTGATTTGTTCTTAAATCCATTGCGCTCTCTCTCTCTCTCTCTCTCTCTCTCTCTCTCTCTCTCTCTCTCTCTCTCTCTGTTGTACATATATATTGCTGCAAGTGTATCAAGTTCACATGCATGCATGTGGGCATGTATCTGTGGAGGCCAGGTCCAGGCTGGGCTCTTCCTCAGTCTTTCTTCATCTTGTCTTTTGAGATGGGTCTTTCAACTGTACCTGGAGCTCATTGGTTCAGCTAGGCTGGTCGGTCAATGAACTCCTAGGATCTGACTGTTTTCCCCCAATCAGAGCTGGAATTACAGACAGGCATGGCTACACCCAGCATTAACATGGGTACTGGGATCTGAATGCAGGTCCTCAAGTTTGTGCAGCAGGCAGTTCACTGAGGCATCTCCCCAGCCCCAAAGCCTTTTATTACTATGAGAAGAGACAGACTTATAGTTGCAGTTTCTAAGTCTATGTATTAATCCTGCAGGTCCTGGGAATATGAAAGTCAATGTTGGTCACGTTCCTCCTGTACAACTTTGCTATTCTCGACATTTTAATTACACCATCACCTTTCATATTTGTGAAATGAAGTGTCATTTGCTCTGTTTAAAGATGAAGAAACATGTCTCAAAGATACCTCATGATTCCAAGGGTAAAAAAATCCTAGGAGAGGGTGGGGCCATGAGTACCTGCCTTCTCTTGCACAGCAATTGCTCTCCAGAGTGGGGATCACCTGTGGGTCCATGGGTCTTCAGTAGTTAGTTCATTCCAAACAAGCTGGCTGCTTTCTAGATGACCTTCCTTGTCTTGTAAGGGCCTCACAAAACCCCTGATCCAACTGTGGAGCAAGAGAATTGAAGGTCTAGAAAGGCAGGAGGTGGGGGTAGGACAGAGGCAAGGTTGCCAATTCAGTCAATGAAATCCAAGGTGCTCAAATTAAGCTTGAATTTCAGATAAAAGGGTTGTTGTTGTTATTATCATCACCATTATTGGCATGAGTATGTCCCAGATGTTGCATGAGACATAGTAAACTTTTGTTGTTTAGACTTAACAACTCATCTGGCTGTCGGAGAAGGGATCCACAGCCTTCGCTTTCCTGCTTCCTTCCTGCAGGGACTCAGGTCTCCTTCTCAGCTTGGTTCCATATCCAACTCTCCCCACTGCAGAATTTTTCCAATTTCCAGACTTACCCTGTTTTCTCCACTTTCACAGATGTTGCTTCCTGAGCCCAAAGAAAGAGTTACCTAGCGCCCTCAGCCCTGGCCTTCTTGGCTGGTCTTCACACTAACTGCACCTGCTTGCTTCTTTCTCTGCTGGTGTCCTGGTGATGGTGAGAGGAAGGAAGGGGACACTTTCAGCACCCTCAGGAGACACCAGACCTCCGGATGATAACCAAGTCCTTTGGCGCTCACTTCCTGCTTTCTGTACCTCCTCCACACCACCTCTAGCCCAGCTATAACTCAGCTGGTTTTAGAAGTGTCCCCAGGGAGGTACCAGAACACTTCCAGCTCCACAGCCTGCAGGAGCTGCCCAAAAGAAAAAAAAAGAAAAAAGAAAAAGGAGGGGCGGCAAATCCCACCTCTGCCTTGTAGCTGCTGCTCTGAGCAAGATTGAGAGGAATGTCTCATTTTGTTTACCTACCTTGTCAGCAGATTGGGCTCATAGTTGCTTGGCTCTATAGGATTGGGCAGGACAGAAAAGGAAATTCTTCATCTTATAGTGGACAAGAAGTAGAGAGAAAGGGTCTGAGATTCAAGCGTAACTAGTGATACACTTCTTCCAGTTAGACTCCACTGCCTAAAGTTTCCAGAACTTTTCACTGGCTGGAGACCATGTGATAAACTTATTAGAATGTGGGGAAAGCTGCTCTATAGGAAGTCCTTCACACAGTTTGACTTTCAGCCATACTGTGCTTGTGGTGAATATATGCATGGTTATTTTGACTGATTTTTATACATTTAAAATCAATTGAATTTAACACTATAAAATGTAGAGGTTTTTTTTTTTAAAAAATAGGGGTTGTTTTTATTTAATTTAAAATATTTTATCTCTCTGTGTGTGCATTTTGCTCTGTACCATGTGTGTACAGTGCCCACAGAGGCCATAGGAGGGCATCAGATCCCCAGAACTGGAGTTACACATGGTTGTGAGCCACCATTTGGGTGCTGGGAATTAAACCCAGGTCCTCAGGAAGAACAGCATTGGCCCATTTTTCCAATCTCTAAAATATATAGTTTTATTATAACACTATGTTTTATTACATTTTAAGGAAAGCTGGTTGTGGTGACTCAACTCTTTAATCTAAGCATCTGAGAAGCTGAGGCAGGAGGATTGATATGAGTTTGAGGCCAACCTGGGATACTTAGTGAGGTCCAGCCTAACCTAGTTGTTTTGAAATCTATGTCAAAAAAATAAAGAAGTGTCTATTGGTAAATAACTATGAACATATTTTTGAACCTATTTTAGAGTTTTAAAAATAATAATAAACAGTCACAGTCTGAAAGACTGTGTAGTATTGAATATTTATTCATTTTTGCCAATGTGTGAGTAGTAACCGAAACCATGGGCCAATGAACAGAAGATAGAGCTTTATGCACCCCCAGTGAAGACTCAGAAGTAAGTACAAGGTCAGCAGTGCCCAGGTGGGATTCTCAGGCGGTTCCTGTTAACAGCACTGCCTGGCCCCCAGGAGCTCCACCCCCCTGGTACTGTTGGCTCTTTTACATGAAGAATTATCCTGTGGAATAATTTCAGAAGCATGTTTTCTTTCAAGAATTCAACAATCCTTTTGAGAATTGTGTTCACAGATAATGACTAGAAGCAAGAATTTTTGGTCTCTGCTTGCTGCAGTCACCCAGCGCCAGGAACAAGCCTGAGGCATAGCAGGTGACCAGTGAATAATCTGGCCTTATGTGCTGGTTTCCCCAGGGCAGCCCCATATGCACTCATTGCCATGGGAATGAGACATCAGTGTGCCCTCCTTAAGATGCTGAGAGCGTGACAATATCCCACATGATCCTTTCTGTTGCTACACATTTATGAAAGAATAGTTTATGAAGAATGCAGTGATAGATTTTGGTTCAGTGGGGATTTTGTTTCTTTCTTTGTTTTTCTGCAACATATTTTTGATATATTTATATTTTCTAAATTTGTGCAGTGAACATGTGGATTTGGGAAAGTGAGGTTTTTTGAGATTAAAGACCAACATTTGGCTCTTGCCTAAATCAGCTTCAAGTATTTAGAATAATCAAGTAGATGAAATTATTTGGTTTCTGAGCAGCAATCTGCTGCTTTATTAGGACCTTTATGAGTGTTCTGCTTCTTTGCTGGCCTGTGAGAACTTACTTCTTTCCACCATCATCAAAGGTGGTGTTCACAAAAACTGACCCAGATCTGCTGTTCACATGCCTCGCTCACACCCAGCCTGTTCTCCGTTTCAGAGGCAAACCTTTATTCAAGCTGTGAATGTAATATTGCAGAAGTATATTTCAAATTCTGGGGGGAATTAAATGGGGAAGAAAGGAATGAGGGATGCTGGAGGGAAAGAAGTAGAGAACTAGACTCCACCCTCAGCAGAGAAGCTGCTGAAAGGGAGAGAGAGCCCTACAGGCCTCGGTGTGTTTGGGTGGCCAGCGACACTCCTTTGAGTTCCATGCCCTCAACTCGGTGTCCTGACTATCATCCTCTGATCTCATAATGTTGCATCCCTTGATCCTGCAACTCACAGGCCTGGAGTTATGTCTTTTGGGCCACTGCTGGACTCAGACCTTAGCATCCTGCAGTGATTCCCTCAAAGGCCTCGTCTTCACCATGGTTTCCACTTCCAAATACTGGTTCATTCTTCTATCAATAAATTTCCACCCTACCAGGCATCACTGGGGACCACCACACGCTCTGTCTTCATAGAGACTTCCTGGAGGTGGCTGTCATCACTGGGATGTAAGTGAAGGGATGACATCCAAGTACCTACTGTGTGCAAGTGTCCACCGGGGATGCATTTCAGTCCTTCAACATCATCATAGTTAATTGGAGGAAATGTGGAGCAGTATTGTCTCAGAGAGGGAGGCAGAGTGGACCCCACCTGGGCAGAGAACATGTGTATGGGACCCATTTGCCTCTTTCATCACTTGCCTCCGTGGGACGGAGCCACATCTGGATCCCATTACCATTATGAAAGGTACAAGCTTCATGCTTGCTCCAAAGCCCAGCTCTGATTTCACAACCAGCTTGGAGAAGCAGGAGGCAAGTAAATACTTCCTGTTCCATTTGTAATCAACATGCACTTGACATCAATAAACTGGGGTAATTACATTATCATTATCATTACTGGACACAATCTAGGAGACATTAATAGATGCTTCTACAGAAGACTCCTGGGACATGTGGGACTCAGACTGGAGCAGAGAGGGTAGTAGGAGGGTGCCATTTGACTCTTCCCTTAGCCAAGTGAATGAGGGCTTTGAAAATGTTCCCCAAAAGGCTGTTGTGAGTAGACTGGTAGAATAGCGACCTATGTCCCATCCTTTCTTCCACACAAAAGTTATTGGAAGCCTCAGAATTAAAACAGGATGGTATCTTCCAGTCATCAGGTCCAAAGCAAACCAGTCAGTCTTAGTCTCTCTCTAACTCTCTCATCTATAGCTCTCCTTCCCCATCCCTCTCCCTCTCTTCCTCCCCATATCCCCCTGACACTGACTGGGACCCTTAGAACTTCTAGGCTGTAGAAGACTCAGACTTGAGTTCCAGCTTCTCTGCTGCCCCCTACCCTTCCTGCTGAGAGTTCCCCTGAAGGATGGCTTCCTGGTCAGCATTCTCTCTCAGTGACTCAAGCCTCTTCACTTCTGCCCCCAGGCCTTCTATCTGTAAGCCATTCTCTACTTCACTATAAATCCTGGGGAGAGATGCTCATCACCTGGCCTGAAGGCAGAACAAATAACTGAACTTTAAAGCAGGCCTATCCGCTGGACAGCTGCTAGGTAGTGTGGGACGTTAGAGCTTGACACGAGTTTTAATAGAGGGTGAGGGGAAGGTGCCACTTGTCTTGCCCTTTAACTAAGTAGACTATAGAACTTTCTGGAAACTGTATGTTGAGGATATTTGCTCTATTATTTCTTAGCTGATTTCCTTAAGATGAAGCTTAGGGATTGTAGGGGTGGGAGATATGACCAAGAAAGGCCACAGATGATTTTAGTATACTATCAGTTTTTTTTTTCTGATAAGATTATGTTTCTAATAAAATAATAGAATCTAATAGTATTTCTATTGATATTGTATTCTCTATTAGTGTTTCCAAATGCCAGACCCCATGATCCTGTGTTTTCAGATTCTTGGCTTCTGCAGTGGCTAAGCCATGTGTTTAATGAAGCTACTTGCTAACTCTACACTCACAAATGCCACCCACACCAGCGCCTCTACACTCCCTCCCTGTCCTATATTAGGTTTCATCTTCTATATTCTTTCATCTTCATGGCTATCTATTTCACCAAGACACAATATGACACTCAACACAATAATACATACAAATAAATCCACCTCAGTCCCACACTCTCACAGTGCCCTTCGGTGTGAGCACAGCTGGAAAGCAATGGACCACAAGACCACAAGAGAAGGCATCCCTAACTTTTCGTGTCTTTGATCACTTCAGATTTGTAAATTATTTTAATTATGATTAAAAACAAACAAACAAAATGGTATGAAGCTGATATTTTTCCAGAGGCCACCTGAATGACATCTGGTAAGTGTGTTAAAAGAGATGAATGACATGTGGCTTATCAGTGCTCTGGGAATATGGGTGACGGGGCAGTAGCTCCTTCCAAGGCAACTTTCAGTGCAAAAAGACACCAGGATAGCAGGGCAGCAGGACAGCAAACTGCTCCAGAAGAACCACAACCAAAAGGTAATGTCCAGCTCCAAATTTGGGACCTTGGGCTAATTTCATTCACATTTCTGAAATAGCTTTCTGATTTGCTTTCACTGCCTTCATGGCTTGTTGAAAATATGAGTTACTTATAAGGACTCTTCCTGGACTGGAGAGCTATCTCAGTCAGCAAAGTGCTTGGCTGTCAAGCAAAAGAACCTGAGCTCGATCCCTATAAAACCATGCCAGGCATAGAAGCATATGCTTTAAATGCCAGATCTGGTTGGCAGAGGCAGAGGGTCTCAGAGGCTCCAGTGGCCAGCCGACCTCGCTTAATCGGCAAGTTCCAGGCAGAAAAGAAACCCTGTCTCAAAGGAGGTGGATGGTATTTTTGAGGGTGACATCCAAGGTTGTCCTCTGAGTGCACATACACATACACAAACACACACACTTCTGTATATACATAAGTGCACATACATGTAATAATAATAATGATGATGATGATGGTGATAAGTTTGATGATGATAATACTAATAACTCTTCTTGGATGAACAGTGAAACTACCATGACTTCCCAGATGCCAGTTCACACTGGAGCTCCCCTTTCTCTACACTGGGGCAGAAACAAATAAACAAATGGAAAAAAAAAAAAAGAAAGAAAGAAAGAAAAGAAAGAAAACCACATTAAACTGTTTTTTCAACTCAAATAATCTTGGCTCCAGGGCCTGCCAAGTTTTTACAGTGCTAGAGGCAAAGGGGCATCAAATCAGGAAGGAAAAAGAGAAGCAATTGGTAAGATGTAGCAGGCCTGAGACACAAAGGGCTCACAAGGCCAGGAAGCCTCCTGCCTCCTAAGACCTTCTTTGTGAAACCTGAGCTTCTGTCCCTACACCTGGAGTCAGGGTGTACAGCAGAGGGAAAGAAAGAAAAACGGCAAGCCATTTCCGGCTTCCTCCCGGAAGTCTCACCGTTTAGCAGCCAGATTCAAGACTGGACAGGTAAACACGGCTTCCTTCATAGAGTATCCTGCGTTCACTCCTTACCCCTGGGGTTCAGGAAGGGACCCCAGGAGTCATCTCGGTGATCCCTCTGCTTTAGGCTGCATACTCCAGGCACAAATATGACAAAGGTCCTGTCAGTCTTCTCTTTCAAGGTTGGATCTTTCTAAAACATCTTCCTCAAGAAAAAAGAGAAGGCCTATGATATCTATAGAACATATATCATACAAATACATGCATATGTACACAAACGTGGCTTATATTTGTTGCACAGTCTCCTCTATACATCATCTCATGATGTCCTTCCACCCTCTGGCATCCAGGGTAAGTAAGTTATCCTCATAGCCCTGAGATTTAGGGATTAAAGATTGGTTGAACTTACAGTGACGTGGGGTTCTGATCTCTCTATTCATTGGTTCCACTAACATTTATCTAGTACATTCCTGGGTCCCTAATTGAATGTGAGTCCCCAAAATGAAGACAGAATGATTTGGGAGATAGCAGAGCTTCAAGGACAAGCCTGCCATCCCTGGGGTTCCTAAGGTAAAGAGACTCAGGAGAGGCTGGGCAGGGACATCGCCTGTCACATGGTTCCTGGGCCTTGGCCTGGAGTTGTGGCAGAGAAGGAGAAGCTGCTTGGGGAGAAGGAGGGTGGGCTGCATCTTCCCACATTGGAGGATTTGTCTCTAGAGTCCAGAGCTCCATTCTGAATGTCACTCTTCTGATTCTTGGCAACAGAAGCTAAAATGAATCTTGGTGTCCCCATCAAGGAGAGAGGACAATGTTGAGGCTAGCAAATCTGGGTCTGTGGATTTATCATATGTCCTGTGCTTACTAGCTGTGTGGTCTCGGACAAACCATTCAGCCTCTCTGTGCTTCAGATTAGGATGAGAATGGTAAGGATCTTCCACATAGGGTTTTTGAGAGGCTTGATTCATTCAATCCCTTCCTATCTATGCAGAAGCCATTAGGTTAGTGCCTAGTGCAAGATAGATAATATATTTCATGGGTGAGGAAGTTGAAGATGTACTATGATGCATGGTTAAAGAAGTTGAAGGTGACATTTTGAAGTTACTTCTTGAGGTTCGTTCTGGCTTTAGACAAACCTCGATGACTTCAGAAACCAGGTCTAGTAGATAAAAAGCTAGCATCCTTCTATGTCACTAAGCCATTGTGAAACAAGTGGAAGGTTACAGTGCAGACATGGTGAGCATAAGGAATAAGGAAAAGAACATTTGTCGTGCAGACATGAGAATCCACACAGCAGCTAAGACAGTCAAGAGCCAAGAGAGGAAGTGTGGTTGATTTTAATAAAGAAGATAGCTGACTGTCTTACCAAATGTGTTTATGGGGAAGAGAATAGAGGCAGTAAAGGGGATAATGCTGACAAAAAAAAGAAAAGAAAAGAAAAAGGTAAAGAGGGGAGATCAGTACAGAGGGAGCCTGGAGGAGAGAGGAGGATCTGTGGTCGAAGCTCTGGTAGAGGATGAGCTCTAGGTACCAAAGGGTGTCACCTCCTCAGAGAAAAGTGAGAGGGGGCCGTAGACGCATCTGACTTCTGGGCAGGAGTCAAGAGACTCTACTTGATGGTCCAAGTCACCTGCTAAGAAAAAGAGGCAGAAGTTGGTAGTCACAGCATGGATAATAGCAGAGGGCTTTCAGAGGCTACTCTGAGTGGGAGAGTTACCTTAGTGGAGAAGCATTGCAGAGCAGAGAAGGTGGCTCACACTGCTGACACAAAGTGAGGAGAGACTCACCCGTGTTCATGGTCTGCATCAGTCAGGCATAGGAATGGGGATCTGGGCTGGTTGAGAAATTTAAAGATTCGGGAAGATTTGGAGAAAGAAGAGGGATCGAAATTGAAGTTAGCTTAAGAAGACTTTGGACTGGGGGTGGGGGGAAGGGGAGGAACCAGTCATAGGAGACTCAGAGGCATAGGTGCTGGAAGAAGAGAGAGCTAGAGGAGGTGAGGAGATAAGACCATTCTGGGAGATGTCAAGGTCTCCAGTGTGGCTTTGAACTTGGGTGGCTAGAAAGGGTTATCAAATGAGGTCAACAAGAATCTATGCACAGACCAGTTTTTGTTTTTGTTTTTTCAGCACAGAAACTGATCCTAGCAGCATTTGCCTCTCATACTTTCCTATAATGGCGTGCCATCAATAGTCCTATGAGAGATGTTGGGTTGGGACTGGAGAGATGGCTCAGCAGTTAAGAGCACTGACTGTTCTTCCAGAGGTCCTGAGTTCAATCCCCAGCAACCACATGGTGGCTCATAACCATCTGTAATGGGATTTGATGCCCTCTTCTGGTGTGTCTGAAGACAGCTACAGTGTACTCATATACATAAAATAAATAAATAATTCTTAAAAAAAAAAAGAGTGCTGGGTTGCTTTAGCATCTATAGCACGAGTCTCTTGGATCCACTCTGGCTCAGGCCTCATTCTATCTGTCTAGTGAAGGTTCTGCCCATACAGCCCAGATTCCCATTTTATACATCAGCTTCAAGAGCATGGGGGAAGCGTCTTAATTCCAATCTTGAAAAGCTTGGGGGTGTGGATCTCTTGATAATGGCCTGTGCTGTGAACTTTAAACTCATTAAAATTTTCAGCACAAACCACTCCCTTAAATGATGTCACAGGAAGTTACCGTCTATTCAATAACACAATGTATTCTTTCACACACCCTGAATTAGCCTCTCTCAAGAGTCAAAAGGACTCATTAACATTACAATTGAGGGTGCTCACATGATTTAGCAATTGAGATACCCTCAGACGTCATTTTTGCAGAGTTGAGATCAACATGTTCTTGCCTGTTCATGTGCAGCCTCGTGTCCATCAACCTTGTCCTCTATGGGTGTGTCTGATTAGGGTGATGACAGTGGCTGTTTAATTAGCACTGTAGCTTCTAAGGTATTTTCTCATAGTTCATCTCAGTCCAGCCCTGTTGTAATCATGAGTTAGGAAAATGCCATCGCCACAGTACAGATGAGAGGTAACATGTCTTATACGAGGGCACATTCATGACTCCAGGCTTTGGTCTTTCTTTGTGTCCCAAGTATTATGTCCCAGAGTTAGGAGCATGGTTGTTCCTCCTCCTCCTCCTCCTCCTCCTCCTCCTCCTCCTCCTCCTCCTCCTCCTCCTCCTCCTCTTCCTCCTCCTCCTCTTCTTCTTCTTCCTCCTCCTCCTCTTCTTCCTCCTCTTCCTCTTCTTCTTCCTCCTCCTCCTCCTCCTCCTCCTCCTCCTCCTGCTCCTCTTCCTCCTCCTCCTCTTCTTCCTCCTCCTCCTCTTTTCTGGTTCTAGGTTCAGATTTCTACCCTAACATTTCCTTTAAATATTGTCTGGTAACTTTATCAAAGCAAGCAGGTTAGCTATTCTTGCCTTGAAAGAATGCCATAGGGATTCCGTATGGTAGTCTACGGGTGCTCAGTCTGTGAGGGCCACCATCCCAAATCCACTACGACTTTCCTGAATTCTCACTCCTTTCCCTGAACTGTACTAGACACAATGATGTTCATCATTTATAACTATAGTTTGGAAAAGTCTGCTCTTACATAATCTCAAGCTTTAGTTACCTGCGTATGTTCTCTACATTTACGTCACTGGACCCATTCGCAGCAGCAGTGTGTACAAAGGGTTCAAGTGCATGTGTGTGGAATGCTTACCAAGAAAGATCACATCCTGGGTTATTAAATGTTTCAATAAGTTTAAAATAATTAAAGCCCTATAAAATCTGTCCTCCGATCAAAATTAAATTAAGGAGAAATAGCGTATAACTAGAAAATCCAAAAAAGCATTTGGAAATGAAATAATGTTCGTCAGGGTTGTCCATAGATCCAGAAATAAAAGCAAATTAGAAAGGAGGTCAAAGTTTGAACCAAATGTAAACAAAACCACGGCGTGTCAGGATCGTGAATGGCAGCTAAATCATTACTTAACTAATTTTATGTGAACTATTATGAATACATTAAAAGAAACTACTCAGGTGAACAATCTAAGCTTTCATACTAAGGCAATAGAGGAAAGAAAAATTAACAATAATAAATGTAATAGCAAAAATAAACCATGACGTAGAAAAGAGAAAACACAGATAGATAATCGATGAAACAAAAGTTGGTTATTGAAGTTGATAAAACTAATAAACATCTACCAATATTGATTTTTAAAGTGATTCTACAGAATGTAAAACAGGAATGAAGAGGGCGTCATCACTACTGGTCTTTAAAATATTAAGAAGAAGGTAAAAATATTTGAACAAATTTATTCTGATATATCTGACAACTCTGATGAAATGGGCCTCCTTCTTAAGGAACCCTGTAGCCAAATTCACCCAAGGTGAAGCAGAAAACATGAACATCTCAAATATTTAAAAGAAACTGAATTTGTACTCCCAAGTCTTATCACGAAAACAAACACCTCCAGGATCACGTGTGTTCACTGCTGAGATCCACCTGATAATTAAAGAAGAAATAGTTTAAATGCTATATAGTATGAATTTTTCAAGAAAATCAAAGAGAATACTTTCCAGCTCAACATATGAGAGCAATGTTACTCTGATAGAACTATGAAAAGAAAATATAACTTATATTATATATTAGATCTATTATAATTATGATTCTATCATGAACAGAGATGTGAAAGCCTTAAAAACTAATGAGTGAAGTTCCAGAAGATACACGGGGTATCAGGTATCATGTAATACTAAACATTTTCCAGGAACCCAGTAGGTTTAAAGTTTTAAAAATCACTAACCTTAATAATAAAGGATAAAAAATATGATCACAAATGTCAATAATAGAGAAAATACATCTATGATAATGTTGGCAGTGTACTGAAATAGAAAGTAATTTCCTTCACTTGATAAGGGCCACCTATGGAACTCTACCACACAGTGTCCTTGATCAGAAAGACTGGATTAGGAATGAGGTATGTATGCCTGCTCTCAACAGTCCTGTTCAAATTGTACTGGAAGAGCAATCAAGCAAAAGAGTAAATACAAGGAGTCTAGACAGGAAGCTTTATTTCAGATAACACAGTAAGTTATTCAGGAGTCTAGGTTAGAATTTTTAAAGCCATAAGGTCAATTAAGTGAGATAATAACATCATGAGACTACATAGTTATGGATATCATATTATATGTGTATTATCTATGTGTACAAACATACAAAAGCTCCAATTCATCCCTGAAACTATAGAACACTGATCAGAGGAATCAAAGAAGTCCTAAATAGAAAGCCACACTATGCTCATGACTGAAAAGTCAGTATTGGACATGTGTTAATTGCTCAGACAGATCTCTAGGGCAAGTGCAATTCTAATAAGAATTTGCCTCAGCAGCGTGTGTGTGTGTGTGTGAATGGACAAGTTATTTTCATTTTTTATGGAAAGACAAAATAACTAGAATAATCAAAAGTTTTTAAAAAGAAGAACAATCTTGAAATAAAGACTTTGCATAAACTTACAGCAACCATGAAGATACGGTCTCAATGGAAGAACAGCTCCATAGACCCTCAGAACTGAACAGAGACGCCATTAATAGACATACACACTCTTGTCCACTGACTTTTATCGAAAGTTCAAAGATGATTAAATATTTCAAACAAATGTAAATGTATCAGTTGATCATATGGAAAAAAATCAGTATTTTCTAGAATGTGCAAAAATTAATTCAAATTTGATAATAGAAGTGTAATACCTCATACAAAGCTTTCAGAAAAAAATAGGAGAAAAACCCTTGATAACTTGACTTTCTTACATAAAACACCAAAAAGCACAACCAAGGTAGAAAAAAAAACCTGATAAATCAGTAATGCTAGAATTAAATACTATCGTTTTGAAATGTACTGTCAGCAGAATGAAAATATACATTAGGAATTGAGGGAAAATATTTGCAAAGCACATATCTGATACACATTGAAAGAACTGTCAAACTCTCATAATAATAGAGCCCATGAGATTGGCTGAGTAGGCAAAAGTGTTTGCTGCCAAGTCTAATGGCTTGAGTTTGATTCCTTGGAGCCACATGTTGGAAATGGAGAACTGACTCCCAAATGTTGTACTCTGGCCTCCAAAAATAAATCAATTTAATAAAAATTTAAAAGCAAACAATAAGAAACCTAAAAATATTAGAAAGAAGATTTGAAAAGACACTTGGCCAACCAGGCTCACCAGAAACAATAATTCATAAAAAGGTGCCTGACATTATTGATCATTTAAGGACCACTATTAAAGAGACTAATAGCATCAAAAGCCTACAAAAATAAATTCTGGCAAAGATGCTGAGCCACTAAAATTCTCATACATTCACAGGAGTGCCAAGTGGGCTGGCCACCTTGTAGAAGAATCTGGCCATTTCTTAAAATGTTAAACATAAGTATGCTGGCCACCAACTTCTTTCCTAGATATTTACCCATATGAGATGATAGCTGACGTTCACACAAAAATGTCTCTAGCAGATTTATACAAAACTGGTAAATATTAGAACGGAACGAGTGAGCAGTCTGGGTGTGTCCATGGCACCACTACTGTGTAAAGGCTGCAGCGAGCCACAAACACATACTACAATGTGGCCGAGACACATGAAATGTAGCAAGCCCAAATTAAATGCTATATATATATATATATATATATATATATATATATATATATATATATGCATGATTCAACATATGACATTCTTATAATGGAGATTATAAAAACAGGAAACAGATCAGGAGCCAAAGTTGGGCAGGAGTCCGCTATACTAGGCCACGAAGAATCTTTGGAGTGTTGCAAGTGTTTATCTCTAAGTTATGATGCTGGTTATTAAACAGTGTGTGTTTGGCAGGATTTACAGGACTGTGCATTGGTGAGGACTGATTTATTGTGTGTATAACTCATTTGTGTGTGTGTGTGTGTGTGTGTGTGTGTGTGTGTGTGTGTGTGTGTGTGTGTGCATATGTATGTGTGTGCACATGTGTGAAGGCCAGAGGTGAACCTGAGGTGTTCTTTTTTGAACTGTATACCTTAGGTTTTTGTGACACTCCAGCCTTTCAAGTCACTGACCGGTTGGGGCTGTTTGTCATTACAGCACAACATATCTTAATCTCAATAATAGTACCATTATCCTGCGCTCTTCAGGAGGTTATTTTCCCAAAGATCTGTATTTGAGGTTTTGGTTATAACCTCGGAACATAAGAGAGAGAAAAAGTTGTCATGGCCCGTGAATCCTGGACCTGAAAGTAGAGTTAGCACTGAGTTGGTTATTCCCCATAGCTGGACACCAGGGAGTGAGTCTTATACACCCATGGAAGGGTGGTGGCCCAGTTGCAAAGCTGTGCTGACTATGGCTTGGCCTCTGTGTCTCTGCCCAGGAGCCATTTTCCTTGGTATTGAGAAGCTACTTTCCTCCCTGGCAGCCTCTCTGCAGGCTGAGCCCCTTGGGCAGCAAGAACATCCGGAGTCTTCCTGTTTGGGATTTTGTGCCCTGGCTGGCTCCTGCACTTACAAGCTACATTTTCCTGTTCAGGTTGCAATGTTCTGTGGAAAATGTGAAGCAGAAATTGTTGTGATAAGCCCGGAGCTGAGGGGCCTCTGGGGAGCAGCTCTGGTGAGCTGGGTCACCTCATTTCATGAAGGCCAGCCCTGAGGGAGGCTCCACAGGCTTAATTAAAGCCAGCAGGAAGCAAGGGAAGGAAAAAAAAAAAAAAAACAGGGAAGCAAAGAGCAGCAAATCCAAACCCACCTCCATCAGCTAGGAAAGCAACCTGGGGATCCTACAACCATAAACTCATCAGGGATTAGGGAAAGGCAGCACAGTGGCATTGTGGGTAATAGAGGGTGGAGCCTGGGGAAGTGAAAGAACGTGAGCAGAAAGGCAAGGAGGCTGACCCAAGGGAATCTCAGCATTCCTTCTGGAAACTGTAGGGCAGAGCTGGCCGCACTGTCTGGGTAAGTAGCTGGGACTTCCTAGCCAGCCAGCCTATCCTAATTGGCCATTGAGAGACCCTGCCTCAAAAAGCAAGTTGGATAGCTTCTGAGGCATGATACTGGAGGTTGTCTTCTGGCCTCTTCACACACATACATGCAGATGCACAAGCATGCACATGTACACCTGCACACATTGTACCTCTCCTGCACACTGGCACAGACATGTAAAACACACACAAAAGAGGCTCCACTTGCCTTTTCTCTAAAGGCATTGGTCCACCATGGGACTGGATCCTTCATAGCTCAGTGACCAACCGAAGGTTCCACTTTCCGACATTATAGGCTACCATCTTTACGGCTACCCACGCTCAAGAAGAAAGGGTCATCATCCATTACAGAGTAGAGATGGCGTGGAGGGATGGAGGGACACATCCTCTACTCAGTTCTTCTGCTCTGTAGAGCTCCTTATTACTGCTCTCTCAGGTCACCATTGCTGGTGGTAGAGGACTTGGAAGTGCTAGTTCAACCACAGAGAGAAAGCAGCGATGGCTCAGTGTTCTGCTCCTTTATTGACACATCTGACTTTCACCTCCCAGCCCACATCCACCTTGAAAGTTTCCCTCAGCTTTGTGACCCCAGCACATCTACATAGTACCAGAAATAGCTCTGCATGCAGCACTAGATGTCTGCTTAATATTTAGTGTAATTCATATAAATATATATACATATATGCATACATATAATGAATTAGTACACTTTGTTCACACAGCATTCACATTTGTACATTTAGTAATATTTGTATTAGCAATGGTTACATAGTACATTATTATATAATATATAACTTGCTATAATAATTACTGTGTATATGAGTGTGTGTGTGTGTGTGTGTTCCATCATTACATGAGTTCTGGGGATTGAACTCAGGTCTTCAGACCTGTGGGACAAGCGCTTTTATCCACTGAGCCACCTCACCAGCCCCTGAAGTAGTTTTTAAAACACAAATGTATGAGCTCCTGACAAGCTGTGAAAGTACTTAATGGTTATCAACAGGACGCTGCTCGCCATGGCCAAACCAAACAGGCACCTGGGTCTCAGGCGCAGCTCAGCTGGGAGGCCGGCAAGCTGCTCTAGCCGTGGAACACAACCTTGGAACACAACGGAGGTGTCCCAGCACTGGGAGGATGAGTCAGAGGAGGCTCCCGCCTCGCACAGCGCCTCTTTTATGGGCCTCAATTTATTCACCTGCAACAGGGCTGAGGAAAGGGAGCTGGAATAATCCTTCTCCACCCCAGGCCTGTGAGAAACAATTAGAGAAACATTGCAAAGTGTTTGCATGAACGAATTCATCTGAAAAACCACTTGGATGGGTCTCTGGGGAAGGACAAACAGACTTTTACAAGTTCACAGTTACTTAAGCTAAGACCAGGTGATGATGTTTTATTTTAAGAAAAAGAAAACACCATGTGCTAGCCTAGCTGCTTATGTTGGGGCAGGGTGAGGACTGTCTGGGGAGGGGGGATCCCCTGGGCTGGTCCCTGGAGGAGCAGTCACCCTTCCCGGCCACACACTGGCTGCATCCCTGACAGCACCCCAGGTCCTACCACCTCCTTGTCCAGATGGCAGCCCCTTCCATAGCCCCTTTTAGCCTTATGTGGCCTTCATGACTTTAGTCTTTGTTTAGAAATTTTTCAGAGGATATATGCTCTGTGAGAACTCAGTCAGAGTTTCCCATTGACACAGCACAGGAGGCAGCTAAAAAAATGTCCTCCTTTGCCTTGAATTGTTCTAACTAGTCCTCAGGAATGAGAGGACCGCCCATTCTAGTTGGCAAATATGATTTTCTCCCTCTCCCTCTTCCTTCCTCCATCTTTCCCTCCTTCCCTCCCTCTGTTCTTTTTCCTCCTTCCCCTTTAAACATGATTTTAATGATTTACTGACTCTTAGCTCTGGTGAGCCAGCTTGTAGTTATGTTTATAAAGCTGGAAGCTGTTTCTGTTTGGTAGTAAAAGTGGCTTTGTCACCCCAACAACTTGGAGGGGGACAGTCACAGATTCATGGTGTTTTATCTTAAAACTTATGTGACTCTGCTGCTCTAGCCACATTAAAAGGACACAGTGTGAAGCCTCTGAGAACCACGCAGACCTTCTGAGTCTCAAGTCTTGCCTGAATAACTTAAGCTGAGAGAGTAGTAAGGAAGGATAAATATAATTTTCCCCTTCAGTAAGTCTGACACATGCTGTGGCTGTTCCCCTCCTCCTCCTGCTCCTCCTCCTCCTCCTCCTCCTCCTCCTCCTCCTCCTTTTCCTCTTCTTCCTCCTTTTTCCTCTTCCTCCTCATTTCAGTCATAGGAAAAGTCAGTTAAGGATACAAAAGACAAGGTAGTGCAGCTACGTAGTTACTGCTACATTCTTTTGACTCACCACCTAACTTTTGTGGGACTACGTTTGCTCATAAATCAACACAAGCAGCTTGAACTAGATCAGGTTCTTAGCTTTTGTCAGAAGTAGGATCCTTTACTCAAAGTCTTGCACAGGGCTTTCTCGTAGGAAGCAGACAAACGGGGAGCTTCTGGGATTGAAGGGAGTTGGAATATTGCTTGTCTAACTCCAATCCAGGGCCCAGGCTGAAGAGACTGGGAGGCAGAGTAGGACTGATTCAGATCCCTTCTGGTTCTGGTAGGTGAGACTATCAGGACCACAGACCTTGGCCCCGCTCACCGATGCTCTCTCCCACCTCATGCCGTCTCTGCTCCCCATAGGAAGAACTGAAAATAGGACCCTCTGATTCAAACATGGCTCCATCTGATAACTGGGCCAGCCCGCCCCCTGCCAGCACACTCCATTCCCAGCCTTCATCCTCAGCTGCCTCAGCCCCACCCTGTTCCTGAGGCCCTGGCAGATGGGAGAAGGCCAGGGGAGCTCAGGGAGCTGGTGACCTCACAGGGGAGGAGATCAGAAGAGGCTGAGCTCATCTGACCCAGGGCTGGACAGCTGTGAGAACAGAGAGAGGCCTGAACCACTCCAGGCAGGGAAGGAGGAGGCACTGGGGCCTTCTCCCAGCTCCAGGTGGTACCTGCTTTCCCTCACAGTCATTTTTATGTGGGCAGTTGGAGAGAGAGAGAGAGAGACAGGGTGGTGGAATCCCTTCTTGTTTTCCTTCTTTTAATTGATTTCCTGCTCTGTCCGTTTCTCCCACCTCCTCAGACTTTATAGGATTTCTGGGTTATTCAGCACACCCACCCTCCTTCCTGTCAGACTGGACTTCATTTCTCACATTCCACCGAGGGTCTTGGCTCCTCGAGCCAACTGCCCTGGTTAACCTAGGTGAGATATTAAACTTCACCCACCTCAGGGACTCACCCATCATCGGCCCCCGAGGCCTGGATCTCTCCCTGGTGAAACTGTGGTGATAACAGTTCTCATGGTATTTCCAATTAAAAATTCCTGACATGCTTCCAGCCTCAGCCAGGCACAGAGGAGGGTGACAGTGAACAAATGGTGACAAGGAGAGAGAGAAGGCGGAAGAGAGGAGGGCCAAGGGAAAGATGGGTGTGGCTAAGCTGCCTAGGTAGGAAGGAGAGGCCTGAGAGAGAAGCAAGACTTGTTTGTGCCAGCTAGTACAACTGAGTCAGCTGCCACTCTTTTGGTGTTCCTTAATGAATTATTCTTTCTTAGTGTAGTTTTATTATACCCACATCTGTACCTGAGGTCCCCCAGGAGGAAGGAACTTCAGAGGTCTAACCCTTTAAGGAAGGGGAATTCTCTTTGTTTGTTGGCCCCTCATCTACAGAGAACCATACCCGGCAAGCTCTGACTCCAAGGCAGGTACTTAACAAATATGTTTTGTTGAAAGCCATGTATTTACCCAGAAGGCGTTCCACAGGAAGAGATGGGAATGAGAGAGAGGAGAAAGGGCAGTTATGTAACATTTCCAAACACAACTGGAGAGAGCTCACTATGCAGAGGAGGAAGTGAGAACCCGCCATTTCACAAGCAGAGGAGCCAGGAATCCCACAGGCACCCCACAGCCACACGAATCATGTGGCGGAGGAGTCACTGCCCTCAGGGACGTTGGCTGTCAGGGGGTCACTTGAGGAAAGAATCACATAAATTGTTTCCTGCCATGTAGGTCCAGGAAGCTCTCTCAGTCAAATCCTTCTCACAGGCATCTCAGCGGCCAGAAGAAGGCGCATTGCAGTGTGTGGGGGTCATAAACCCCCACCATGTCTCTCCCTCTCTAGGTGATTGTCGACCCATTAAAGTTGACAGTTAGGATTGACCATCACAGAGTCTGGAGCGTGGCTCTGTTCTAACAGTCAAGGGAAGGCACTGAGGCTATAGGAGTCTGGTGGGGATGCAGAGGACACGGGGGCAGGGAGTGGAGGGTGGGTGGTGAAGGGTAGAATAATCAGGATGTCCTTTATGAAGGGAGCTGCAGTTGAGTGCATTGGAAAAAGTCTAAGTGAATGAAAATGGACCAGTAGAGGGCGCTGTGGTAGACAGACCAAAAGGTCTGAAGCCAGAGGGCATGGCAGCAGAGTCTGGAAGGGACTTAGGAACTGAAGTAAAGGGACCCAGTGAGAGCTATAAGGGATTCTCTGGGTTCTTTTCTTCCACACTGGTGAGGTAGGGTGGTGGAGAACATTAACTAGGCCCTGATGTGGGAAGCTGAGGACAGATTTTACTAAGCTCTTCTCGTGTCTAGACCAGACCTCCCTGCATCACCTTGAGCTCGATCCTGTTGTACTAATTGTTATCTGTGCAATTTTGTGTTTATTATTTGAATTCCTGGAAAAGTATTCGTTCCGTGAGGGTGGGACAGAGTCTGCCTTATTCTCCAGGAATCTGCAAGGCTTGACTTGTTGGCATCCAACACCGGTCCATTGCGTAGCTGAGTGACCATCTGCTGTGGACCCTTCCTGCCCATGGGAAATCTCCATCTGGAACAGTCCCCAGTTTTGTAACCTCCACACATCCCAAACAGAATTCCTTACTAACTTCTCATGCTGGAGTTGAAAGCCACTGGGCTGGGAGTCAAAAAGATCGGGGTTGAATTCCCACTAGTTAGTTATGCGTTATACTAGCAAAAGAGTTACTGAGGAGTCAGAAATTTGGTCCTGATGTGTTAAGTAACCTGAAAACCAGGCCTTGAGAACACAACCAGCCAAATGAGCCACAGTGGGTGTCATGTGGAAGGCGTTGGCACCAGCACGCCCAGCGATGGCTCAGTTTGTGTTATTCATTTCATGTATTTTAAAACCATTTTGTGTGTACAGATGTACTTGCACACGCAGGACTGTATGCATTTGGAGGCCAGAGGGCAACTCCAGCTGTCATTCCTCAGAGGTACTCAACTTTGTTTGTTTAAGACAGGGTCTTTAATTGGCCTGGGGTATACCAAGTATGTTAGGCTGACTGGCCAGTGAGCCCCGGTGATCCACCTGTCTCCACCTCCCTGGTGCTGGGATTACAGGGCCCTGTCACCAAGCCCAGCTTTCTAGGGATCAAACTCAAGTCTTCAAGCTTACAAGTCAGGCATCTTAACAACGGAGCTATGCTTCAGCCCCTCATTTCCATTTTATTTTATTTTTAAAATTATATGCTACTAGAGGAATCTCAGAGCAGACCCAGGATCTCCAAGGAAGGACTAGTTTCACCCTAAATATTGGTCTGCTTTGAAACAAATTTCTCTAGGGGACCTCTTATAGGCACTTGGATCTTAGTGCTCCCTGGGAAGATGTCAAGAGTCAGAGGTCTTGGGTAGAGCTCAGACTTGTAGGCCTGGGAGAAAGTGCTAACCTCAGCTTAGGATCTTGTTCCCATTCCAATCTGTAGTGTGACCATAGACAACAAGACACTCAGCCCAGCCCAGCACAGGTTTCTACATGTGGAGAATGAAAGTTCTCCTCTAGTCTAATTGCTACTCCCAGGGTGATCTGAGAATATCGATATTGCTGCAGACACAGAAGAGCAAAGCTGAGAAAGCCAGAGCTAGAGACATCAGGCTATTGATCTATTTAGGGATACCGTGAGACACATGTTCAAATCTCCAGATGTCTTTGCTGTTATGACTTAAAGGGTTAAAACTGAATTTGGTCTTGAACATTGCACTGGGGCACTGGTCACCACTCAGCTTCTGAAGTAGGTTTGCCCAAACTTCTAAGACCACTATGTTCTGATGCTAAGAGCAGTTCTTGAAGAACAGAAGATAACTATGAACATCGTTGCTCAAGCATGCTTGTTCATAGACAGCTTGCCAATTCGGCTGGGCTAGCTGTAGTGAGCACTGGTATTACAAGCCTGTGTTACCAGGCATAGCCTTTTTTCTCTTTATAAAATAAGGATTTCAGGGATCGAACTCAGGTCCTCATGCCTATAAGTCAAGTGCTTCAGTGAATGAACCATCTCCTCAGCCAGCTTTGTCCATCTGTCCTTACTATTTACCAGGCAACAAAAACATCCACCCTCCGAGCCGCTCAGTGATGTGCCTACTTTTCTCATCTCTGTCTCCCAGATGAGGACATGAAGTACAGCTAGGACTTGCCCAGGGTTGTGAGGCAGTGCTGAGCAAATCAGGGTTCGGATTCAGGCAGCCCAGGGTCCGGAGATCAGGCCTATAACCATCACTATTGATTCTCTCCTGTGCTAAGAATGTGTTTCCTGCAGCTCAGTTCCTCTCCAGCTGGGACACTTCTAGTCTAGAGTTCATGTTGGGTCTCCAAGAAACATCCAATTGCAAAGCAGGCAGTGTGCGGAGGACTGTTGTGTCCTGGGGAGAGGAAATATTTTGCTTTGTGAGTGTAAATGGTGCGTACAGGTTCTGCAAATTGTTCTCCAGGGGCTCCAGGCTGTGCTTGCAGGAAACACTCAAGTGTCCACTCTGGACAAGACAAGCCCCGGGAGAAGGAACAGGTACCCAGCTCCCATTTGCTGGGTTCAGTCCATAGCTTAGGCAGAGCTGACTGCCAGACCTCAGACCTCGTATTGCCCACAGAGGCTTGACACTACTCCAACAAAGCAATGGTGAACACTCTGGCCATGGCATGAGATATCTCAATACTAAATAACCAAGATAAACATCAGAACATAGGAATTCAACCTGCAAGTGTGCCGACCCACAGATCACAGCATGTGGATGACTGCACCTAGCCCCATCTTGGATGCGCTTCCAAATTAGTGCTTTTTACCCCTCTTGAAATTGCTTGGATTAGAATAAACTTCCCAACAAGCCTGGAAGCAATATGCTGCAGGCTCTCCTCTCACATCAATCTTCCAGCTGTTGCTTTCCTAGGATTAATTTGCCTCTGAGGGGTTTCAACACCCTCCTCCCTAGTGGATTTTCAGAGTCTGTAATGTCATGTAATCGGGACCATGTTATTTTTGTCTGGATCTCTGGGAGTGATGTAAGAGGGGAAGGAAACTAGCTGACTCCCAGCCATTGGACCAAAGGTTAAATTAGTCTTGGCCTTTCCCCAGCTGGACAGATCACTGGCAAAGCATTTATTGCACACAGCCACGCAGAATGGGAGTCCTCTCCCTTTCTTCTGAAATTACTTCCCCTAAGATATCCTTCCCAACCCACAATGCTCCAAGTAATACGTCCATACGTCCATCCCTTCCCACCCCCACCATCATTAAGGACTCATGAAACCTCCTTGTGCATGACAGTCATGGCACGGAGATGTGAATTTATGGGGAAGGACTTCCGTCACTCAGTGGCTGCTTGGAGGACACAGTGCCTGGTCCTCAGCCTTGTCATCAGTGCAGAAGTGGGTATCACACAGACCTCAGAAACACCCTGGTGGCTCTATCTGTACTTTCCACTTAACTGCCAAACAGTGAAAGCTCCAACTACTGCCTACCCCAGGAGTTGGTCCACTTGCAAGACACAGAGGACTGTCAACAACTTCAAGCTAATACTTACAGCAAGCCATCTGGGAACCTGGAAGAGCATCTTCAAAGAACATGTCTTCGTGGTCACTTTTTGCTTTGCATTCTAAGTAACGGCAGGACTTAAGCT
This sequence comes from Uromys caudimaculatus, assembly GCA_028551405.1. Classification (NCBI taxonomy): domain Eukaryota; kingdom Metazoa; phylum Chordata; class Mammalia; order Rodentia; family Muridae; genus Uromys; species Uromys caudimaculatus. The sequence goes on from CM052706.1 coordinate 47,383,767, forward strand.
GTGCCCGTTGAATAACACCTTAGACCTGGTGAAATGCCTGGGTTTTGTCTGGTTGGTTTTGGTTTTGCCCTTTCCTTTTGTTAGTAAGCAGCCAATCATCGAGTGGCCTTAGGTTGAGTACAGGCTCTTGGGAAAACGTCTCTTTCGTAGCAGGGGAATGGTGACACAGTAAAGCGAACTGGCACATTGGAACTCAAAGACAGCTAATATTTACCAAGACATCCTCAAGTCTGTGCAAATGCCATGTGTTATTTCCTTTAGCAGATCCAAGAGGAAGGCTGTTTATTGTTCCACTTTCAGAGTTGGAATTCACTCGTGGAGAGTCTGAGGGACAAGTCCAAAGTCTTGGAGGCAGAATGAGAAAGCTTTCTGAGAGGGCTATGGTGGGCATGCCAGGCTGCTCTGCACTATTTCTCAGCAGTGGGTGACAGGCCCAGGCTCAGCATCTTCCTCTGTGGAATAGGAAGAGTGGCCCGCTCCTGTCCTATAGACACAGGTCATAGGAGAACTAAAGGTGCTCACCAGCAGGAGGCACTGTACAAGGGCCTTGTTAGAGACCTTATCTTTTCTGAATTCCACCATTCACCTGGACACCCATCGCCATCAACTCTCCCACAGATCTTGAGAGCTCAGCCCTCAGGCAGGAACTGAGGAGGTCTTGGGTCCCTGTTGTCTACCTTTCTCAGTCATAAACAGTCACAACAAGCCAGATATGGTGCAAGCCTTGACTCTCAGTACTCAGGAGGCAGAGACAGATCTTTCTAACAGGATGGCTGAACCTCTGTGTTGGAACTGGCCTTGTCTGCAAGATGGTTCCCTGTTTTCTCTGTTCACTGACTGAGTTCTGCAAGATTTGACTGTCCGAAGTCTCAGGGTCAGCCGTTCCTGCCATGTAGAGGTTCCTAACACTTTCTGAGCTGGGGTCAGGGTGGTGAGTAAAATGGCATCGAGCAAGCAAAACAACACTTTCTGTTTGTGCTATTTAATGGAAGCTTTTTACTCAAACACTTTTACTGAACCCTTAAGAACCTTGGAAAATATTATGGGTCAGCACAAGGTTTGAACAAGATCTTTGCCAGCAGATGAGTCCAGAGGCATGGGTCTCCACACCTCCTTTGATCCAAGCTTTCTATTGGTTGAAGAGAAAGGATTGGAGCGCAGTCCCAGATACTACATGGTTCAGGAGAGCAGGAGTCATTGCTATCCCTTCCATCAAAGAGAAGCAATGTCAACTGGGTGAGCACAGGCATGTTACCACTATTTATTCATGAAAACCTACCCCAGTTTTGTGAGTTAACCACAGCTATTTTGGAAGTACACTGTCAGGCATTCAGGCACCCAAGCCAAGCTGTCAATGGTGCCTTCATTATCCCCTCTTACTAATCTCCACTGACTTTTATATATTCTGTTCTTTCATTTCCCCATCAACCAACATATAGAGTAACCAGGACATAGAAATGGACTTAAAGTCACTTCTACTAGTCTGAACATAGAAGAAGATTAACTTGTGTGCTCAAGAACAACTGTGATAGCCTTGACCAACTTCAAGTGATTAACTTCCACAGAGGGACCATGCTTAGAAACAGTTCTTGGGCTAAGCCAGAGTTCTAGATGAAACCAATTTCCTCTCAGGAAGTTACTGTCAGGAAACAATCGTCTGGTGAGTGGTTCCAAGTACCTACCTCAGGCGTTTGGGAAGCGGACATTTGTGTCTCCCATCTGAGCACTAACCAGGCTCAGCCTTACTTAGTTTCTGAGCTCATATGAACTGTGCTCAAGGTGGTATGACCACAGATAGCATATGGATCTCAAAAGGAAAAAAATCCAAAAGTGTCACCCCAGACTCTCAGATAGGTAAACTGCTCTGGTGTGTCTAGGGGGAGCCTAGAGACCTTTGGTTTGCAAATGTTCTGGTAAATCTGAAACACAGAAGACTTTGGGGTCTACCTGCACCCCACCCCTCACCTTGCACTGTGCAGTTTAAGATAATACCTTCATAGTTGTCTAAGGGACTTAGAGTGTGTGTGGAAATAGCCTGCTGCTGGTGCATGGCCATGGGCTGAGTGAAAATGTTTGCCATTCGGAGAGCCAGAGCTTGGCATGTGTGGGCACTCCACAGCCTCGGCACATGGAAGCCATTTGTTACAGATTACCCTGGAGTCATACAGTTGTGCTTGAGAAAAGGAGTGGCCAACTGGAACTACTCTCAACAGGGGCTGCTCTCACGAATACTGAACTTTCCTCAGACTGAGTCTCGGAGCTAAACCATGCACTTCAGCTGCCCCGCACTGCCTAGATGAAAAGCTCTTTCTCTTGAAGTTAACAGAGCAGAGACACCCTTGCCTGTTCTCCAAGTAATAGGTCAGCAGGCTGCTGAAGGGAGAAGTTGCAGGCCAGGCAGGTGCAACCACCTCAGAATGCCAGTTTTGGCTGGACCAACTGGTATCAGCAGGTGATCCTGGACAGCAAATTTTTTTCCTTTAATATGGATCATTGAGTGTTTGGAATTTCCTGTAATATATGATAATATATGAATATATATATATATATATATATATATATGTATGTGTATATATATATATATATTTTTTTTTAATTTTTCCTCTAAATCAGGATTTCATATACTCTAAGTTACCCTCAAACTCAGTTATGAAGCTGAGGTTGCTGTTGAGCTTCTAATCCTCCTGCCTCTACTTCCAGATGTCGGCAGCATAGGAATGCACCATTATACCTGTTTTCATAGGCTTCTGGGGATCAAACACAGGGCCAGGTGTATACTAGGTGAGCACTCTTATCAACTAAATTACATCTCCAGCCCAAAATATTTTAATTACTTCATCTCCAGAAAGTGGAAAAAGCATTTTAAAAAATCCAAACAGAATATAAGATTCCCAATTAGGTACAGGAAGTAACTGAAGTCTAGGAAGGAAAAGGAGAGAAGAGGAGAGGAGGGAGATGGGAAGGAGAGGAGAGGAAGGGCAAGAAGGAAAGAGAGGGAGGGGAGAGGAGGGAAGGGTCTGGAGCTTTACCACCTTAGTCTTCCTTTTCATTTTCTAGTAGACTAGGTAAATGTGCATGCTTCTTCCTTTCCTCAGTTCTTTGATTTCTTGTTACAGATGAGTAGCTTCAAAGGGTAAAACAGTGAACTGTGGACTAGCAGACACAGTACTGCCACTGAGAGAAAGGACATATATCGTGGTGGCAAAGAGCACTCCCAAACCTCAAGAAATCATAGACATTTACCCTGAAACATTTAAGACTTAATTTCTATAAGATACAAACCCCAGAATCCTATAGAGATCGACCCTAAAATCATAGGTTCTCCAAGGTGAGAAGGAACCTGTGTTGACTGCTGAGATACCAGAGAGGTTGTGTACTATGTCCTGCCACTTTGCCATGCTGGCCCTGACCCCTGGGATGGTGACTGCATCCCTTACATGTGCCTCCTGTGGACCTCATCAACTGGGAAAGGCTAAGCCTGAGATGAAAACACTCTGGACCAAAGGAGCTGATCTGCATCTTACCCATTATTTCTCGGTGCGGACAATGAACAGCAGCACTTCACATTCCAGGGCCTCTGGTCTCACCCCAGTCTCAAAATTGAGCCATTTGAAAAGAGATTCTTTACTGGTTCCGTGTTCAAGGCTGAGAAGGTATCCAGGTGAACAGCTCACATTTCAACTTTCTCTTTGGAGGATGCCAAGACCTCTGTTTAGTCTCCACTCTGTTCAACCAGTCAATATTATAAGCCTGGTGTGTTCTGCAGCTGAGAACAACTCATGGTTTTATTGCTTTACTCTGAATAGACATGTCTCCCCTATGCCTAATGTTACTTGGCTTTCTGTAACCATAACAAAATACCTAAGGCAGTAAACTTACAAACTAAAAACTTTCTGGTTCATGGCTTCACAGAGTCTAGCCCATGATTGGGCAGATTCAATACTTTAGAGCCTTTGGTGGGGATGCCAGGAGACACGTCATAGCCAGAACTCACTTCAGGAACACGCTTGTTAAATCTGAGTTAGCTGCGCTCAGGTCCTGCCACAGCTTCCGGCCATGAAGCAGCAAAGGCATTCCACTGACACACTCCCAGCTATCTCTAAAAGGTGGTCAGCCTGAAGAATAACAAAGATGTTTGGTGTGATTGTGAGAATCTGATCATCCTAGCTCCTCCAGGAGGTGGTTGAGAGTCTGAAGCCAGCTGAGCTGGAAGCCCAAGCTCCATCCATCACCTTCAAAGTCGGTCCTGCCCAGGGGCTCTCCTGGGGTGGGCTACACTCAGCTACCATGTCCCATTTGCATTTCTTTGTTTTCAGTTTGTCCTTTGCACTTCACCACCTGCTGTACCCCAAGGTGGGAGTCCATTAAAATGTTCTCAGGAGAAGGTGCTCCCGGTTCCCACAGCTTCCTTGCCAAACCTCAGCCTTCCTCAGTCTTCAGCCTTCCTCAGAGGTCTTCAAGGCAGGGTCTGTCTTCCAGGCATCTGCCTCTGCAGACTAAAGCTCTCCAGTATTTTCCCTCATTTACAACTGGCTACTTAAGTCTCTCTGGACACACCTGTCCCACTCTAAGCCTTGGGAGTTAGAGAGAATGGGATGCCCAGATCTCTTCACAGGGACTCACTGATGGACAGTGGGTGTTAGGGAGACAGAGAACGATCAGTTCACAGGGTTAAGCAGATCTGCACACTGGGCTGGGGACCTGAGCAGCTGTGTTCCTGAAAGGAGGATAGAAGACATCAGGTCCTTTGAAGCTGGAGTTACAGGTGGTTGTGAGCCACCTGATGCAGGTGATAGGAACTGAACTCTGGTTCTCTGCAATAGCAGTGGGTGCTCTTAACTTCTGAGCCATCTCTCCTGTCCCCTAAATTGCTTACCTCTTAAAAATTAATTTAAAAGTTGCCATTAAGGGTTTTTTTTTGAGATTTTTTTCTTTATTTTTTGTATTTGGGTATTTTGCCTGCATGTATGTCTACGCATCACATGCATGCAGTATCTTTGATGCCAGATCCCCTGGAACTAGAGTTACTGATGGTTGTGAGCTGCCACATGGGTGCAGGTCAGGAAATTATTGCATGTTAGAGTTGAGAAGGTCCAAAGTTAGGCTGCTCTCGTCAACTGATAAAGAAATTAACAGCATGTTCAACACTTGTCCCAGGGATGATGAGCTTTAGAGCCCAGATCCTGATTGGGTTACGGTTCTAACATGTGAAGTCAAGTTCCTCAATGCCCAGCGATCTCTAGCCCCTACATCCCATCAAAACACCTCAGTGTCTCGTTCTTCACAGTCCTTTCACCAAGCCTCCTTAGGAGACGTGCAACTCCAATAGACTCCTCATGCACAGCACGGATGGTCTGCTTAGGGGCAGAGAGAAAAGACAGTTCTGGGGTTGGTGACTCTGCTCTGCGTGCATACGTGAATGCATATTGACACAAGCTTTTTCTACTTGACAGTATCTTAAAGCCTCACCATTCTCTTTTCCTCCGCAAAGGAGAGGACTTAGTAAGGGTAGCCTACTCTGCTAAAGAGCCACCACACAAGAGTTTATTTAAAGCAGCACCGACGGCACCTCCCCAGTCTGATTGCTGTCACTCTCCTGCTGATCACCTGTTCACATTACCTGCTCCGTTTTCTGTTGGTGTGGCACCTTGTACTGATTTGGTAGGCGCTCTTGATTCTTAGAAAGGTGCATTTTGTATGTTATGTATATTTCAGGTATTTTATTCTGGTGTGTTTAGTTCATATGAGTCCTTCGTGCATCCTCGACAGTCCCCACAGAGTGAGCATACTGCATGTGCTGTTTTCCCTCCATTTTTTCTTTAATTTAAAAATGTGTATTCATGTGTGGTTTGTACATGTATGTCTGTGAGGGTGTGAGGGGTGATGTTGTCATGTATGTGCATGTGGAGCCCACATGTTGACTTCAAGCATCCCCGCAGTCACGCTCCACCTTCTATATTGAGGTAGGGTCTCTTCCTTGAAGCCAGAGCTTTCAGCTAGCCCAGCTCCACAGCTCACTGAGGCCCTGTTCCTTTCTCCTCTGGAGCCCTGAGGTTGCAGGACGAGTGGCATGCCCCTGTGGTATCAATGTGGGTGCCTGGGGTCTGGACTCTGGTCCTCACACTTGAGCAACTCTTGGGCTCTACTTACTGAGCCACCTCTCTGCCCTTATCTCACCATTTATAAGGAGAGGTATATGCAGTGCAGAGTGTCAGCAGCTCACCTGGAGTCTCACATGAATGGCAAAGCCTGGCTTTGAAGCATCCCTGTCTTGCTGCAGGTCCAGTCTCATTACCACCCAATCTCTGACTAACACCCCCCCCCCCCCGCCAAATACAAAGATGGTAATTTTACAGCTCAGGTAATTTTGTGGTAGGAAGTGAGAAAAGACTCAAATTCAACCAAGAAGTTCTTTCTCATTGGTGCTTTTGATGCAAGTCAATGGGTGGAACCCTGAGAAAAGGACCTAGGAAGGATCAGTCAAACCACAAGCCCCTGGATGCAGGAGCTAAGTCATGCTCACAGTGCACATCAGAACATGGAAAATGAGGGTGCTAGCAATCCATGAATGGAAGGCATGCCTTCGGCAGTCTGGAGTTCTATTTTTCTGGCATTGGTACCTGTATGCTCCAGTGTCTTTGGAACTGTCTTTCTTTCATTGTCCACCCCCAGCGCCTAAGCCCTTGACTTCAGGCTGATTGCAGTGTGGATCCTGCCCTGGGTTTCTTCTTCCTGGGAGCTCCAGCAGAGCAGTCATTAGTCTCCTGACCAGCCTGGGACACTGGAGAGACTGTGGTAGTCCTCCCTGTCTTATGATTTCAGAGTGAAGAAGGAAGCCTGGCATTGAGCTTATCCTCTCGAGCCATGCCTTTCCTTGCAAAATCCATTCAGGATGGAATGGGTTCTCATGGCCCTGCTGGCAACTTTCTGCTTTCCTAAAGCACACGTGGGAACCTGCCCTTGATGGTGGACAAATGCTCTACTCTCTGAGTAGATTTCTTCAGTCAATCATCTCTGTTAAGTTCTCCCCTTTCTTCTGAGAAGCTACTCAGCCAAAATGTGTCAGCATAGGGCTCAGGATTTGAGTTGTAGACAGCCTGTGAATCTTCTACCTGTGTGCCACTGGAGCAAGGGGGAAAGCCTTGTATGCAGTAGGCTTCATAGTAAATCAGCATTCCCACTCGGTGACCTCTGACCTCCACCCATCCCTCTAAAATCCCTTTAGAATCAAAGAAGGTATTAAATAATTCAAATGTTGTCCTCCCCATAAAATTTCTCTCCAAGATGTCATCACTTCTTTTTCCCTTATCAAAATTTATCACTGTCTTCCTCTGCCGCCCCCAGCAGCTCTTCTTATTGCTAATGGAGGATTACCACAGAATGTTACAGAGATTTGTTTTGCTTCCTGTGTCACAGCTTGAAGACAGGGCATGCCCCAGGACCAGTACTCCACTCATTCAGTCCCCACATCCAGTATGGGGCCAGGCTCTAGACACAGGGTGTGCTATCTTTGTCCAAGTTAGGGAGGAAGGAACAGCCACAGGGAGTGACCAGATTGGAAGCAGGCATGGATGGTGGGGGAAGAAGCAGAGGCAGATGGATAGAGTAGGTGGTTGGAAGGAGCCCTCTGGGCAGTGGTCTGGCAGAGGCTGAGGATTGGGGCGCCATCCTTTCTGAGTGATACCCTGCAGTCAGGAAGAGCTCTGCTTTCTAGCTCCTGCCTCATTGTTCTAACATCCTCTCCAATCTCATTTGTTGTCAATAAAATGGGCTTACTCATAGCTCCCACCCTGGGGAGCAGTGAGATTTAAGCCTAGCAGCCTAGCAATGTAACTCGAAGAACTCTGGTGAACACAAGGGACACATGTGGAGAAGAGAAAGCAGCCCTGACGCCACAGAACACGGCCAAGAGTGTGGAGGCAGCACACAGCTGGGACCAGAACCCAGGTGCCTGGATCCTAGTAGGGTCCCTCCCACAGCACTCCCAAGGCCCTCTAGATTTTCAACAATGCAAAGGGATTCTTCCTACACTAGAAAGCCCACACTCAGGCCCTGCTCTGAAGCAAGCCAACTGGATGGGATACCGGAGGCAACCCAGTGATGAAGTCAAAGGATCCAAGTGCTGAAAAGATAATTTATCCAAGCCAGATGCCTTGTGTGGCTTCACTGT
>CM052706.1:47396936-47424436 GCA_028551405.1 Uromys caudimaculatus
CAACCGTAAACTTATTTCGTTGCTACTTTGGAACTATAATTTTGCTATTATGAATTGTAATGTGAATATCTGATACAAAAATATCTAACATGTGATTACCAAAGGCTTTCTACACAAGAAAATGTGAAATCAGCGGCTTCCTCAGAACTATAGCTCTAGGGATGGAAGCTTTTCATTGGCTGTGTTGTTTGGTTGAACTTTAAAAATGGGGCCAAGTATCACATGACATGAGTGATCTCAAACCATCCCAGAACAGGTGAAGAAGCTGGGTCACTTCTTCATCCCATTCCAGAGGTAAGGAAATGGAACATTTGGATAGCTGGGTAGTCAAGGGCACTTGACTAGATGCTGGCAGAAACCCGTTAGAATAATTTTCTTTTGTACATTGCTCTCCTCTATGGAATAAGAGTGTGTCAAATCTGAACAACAACAAATCAAAGGTAAGTGACATGTGACAGCCTCCTTTATCCACCTCCTTCACTGTTCCCCCTATTTTGACTGACAAGCTGCCTGTCCACCCACTCTTCCTGGGCAGGCATAGGTAGCTCAGGGCAAGGAGTGGATAGCACTCCCAAGTCTGAGTACTCGTGGGCATCAGACTTCCCTCAGGACAACCTGGGAGCCTGAGTTAATTGTATTAACACAGCATCTGGGGTTTATTCCATTTCATACAGATCTGCTATTGTTCATGCATAGCCAGTGGAGACTGAGGTTTCTGTTGGTCCACAAACAATTCCTCCCTACCTTTGGTTTTTCCAACCTCTGGTCAGCTAAGCACCATGGGCCCCAGCTTCTTACTATGCATCCACCTCCAGAAGAGTAATGAGAGTTGTCATCGTAAGAGACCAACATGAAGGACCTGGGGTAAATTGAGTGTCAGTCCATACATTGGACATACCTGTCTAGAATCACTGAGAGGTCTTCTTAGGGCCCCAGAAGCCCTGCCTTTAGCTGCAGGTGTAGCAGGCCCCGGAGGACTCTCTGGTCCAGCCAGGAGTGCTGGAGTTGGTCTGGCCTTTATGATCCTCAGAACACTGACTATGAGCCCCCAGGTACTTCTCTAAACAGAGAGGGAGACAGTGCTGAAGTCAGGGGAGATGGCTTGGTCACTAAAGTGTTTGCCTTGCAAGCATGAGGACCCGAGTTTGATCCCAGATCTTACATAAAAAGCTGTGAGGCACATGGATCCACTGACCAGGCAGCCTGATGGAAGGGGTGGGTTCCAGGCCAATAAGAGACCCTGTCTAAGAAAAGGTGGGAAACCTCTAAAGAGTGATACCTACAGTTGTGCTTTGGCCTCCTACCTGTGCGCACACAGGTACACGGGTACCTGCATACGCATGGGAACCTGAATACACATGAATACACGCACACACAAGAGGGAAGAAACAGGAGAGGTTCTCCTCCAGTTTTCTTCAACTACCACTTAGAAGCTGTTTTTCCATGGTCTTCCACCTCCTTCCCCATTGGTTTTCATGATCGTTCCCACCCTGCCGGCTCCACAGAGAAACAAGGGGAAGAAGCAACTTCAGTTGGCCCAAGACATGCAGGACAGACAGCTCCAAACAGCTCCAGAAAGTAAAATCTGCCAGTCCATAGGACGTCAGACTTCATGGTGCCTCAGTCAGCTGTCAGATGACATGAACACCCTGGCTCTCCAGGATATTTTTCCTCAGGGGAAAGGTTGGTTGAGAGGAGCTTGTCAGGAGGCCAGACCTCTTCTGAGTACTTCACCGAGTGAGAGGACAAAGGGGACGGATGCTGCTTTGATTGTCACACAGATTTGGGCCCTATGTGTTCTATGCATTGTTCAGACACACTGTAGGGTCATTGCAGGACCTGGAGGCTCTGACAGAGCTGTCTGTACCACTTTGAGTGTCCTGTGACCAGTGCTCACTGGTGGATAGGCTGGAGGGGGAGCAGGGAGAAATCCCCCTGAAGTAGCTAGCACAAGGTCCTTTTCTTCTGGACAACCTCTCAGATGCTCTGCTTCTGGGTCATATTGAAAGGGTCAACTTGTCTGGCAGTCTTTGATGTGAAACTGCTTGGATAAGGTTTCCTTCGGCCATCTATGTGGCAAGGGTCTGGCCAGGTCACTGCTGCAGGACTTAAACACTACAGCCTCAGGCCTTTGGGACCCCTGGTGTCTCAAACTCAGTCCCAACCTTCCTTTCTTCAAGAAATTGGTATTATCAAGTAGGCTGTAGTTGCTTAATTTGTGGTGTGTGTGTGTGTGTGTGTGTGTGTGTGTGTGTGTGTTTGAACCTTTTCAGTCTGTATAATTCTACTTGTGTATAGGTTTTCAGGGCTGACCATTTGGTGTTCGGTAACCAATCAGCATGCTCTTCCCTGGGAAAGTCTATTCTCCTGTTCTCAGCGATGTTTTGTTGCCTGTAGTTCTCTGTGCAGTGCTGAGGTCTCTTGGGCTTTCCCCCAACAATGTTATCATGTCTATTGATGTCATCTTCGTTCAGTTCTTTTAGGCAGACAATTGGTAAGACTCTGTAAGTGTAGCTTCTGATATGCCTAGGAGACAAAAATCTTACAGCAAACTCTGTCCCTCCAGTTCTTACAAACTTTCCAACCCCTCTTCTGCAATGATCCCTGAGCCTCAGGTGCAAGAATTGAGTTATAGATGTTGTCAGTTGGGACTGGACTTCACAACTCTACATTTTGATTGGTTGCAGTTTTCTGTAAGTCTTTGTCTATTGCAAAAAGTTTCCTTGATGAAGGATGAAGACTACACTTACCTGTGGTGAAGAACAAATACATAGACTATGGTTAGGGATTGCACTGGATTTAAAGATGGGTGATTGTAAGTTCTCCTCCAAGACCCACAACTTCACTAGCCCTGGGCAGCTGATGAGATTCCCAGTACCTGGCAATGTTCTCCTTTTGTTGAAAAGATCTTAAGTCAAATTAGAGATCTGTTGGTTACAGCAGATGGCTTACTTTCTTTTCAGCATGGTCTCCTTGGTCTGTGTTTAGAGATGCATTTGTGGCCTCAGATTCAGTGTTTGGAGCAGACCAACTCCAGCACTCCTGGCTGGAAAGTTCTCCAGGCCCTACCACACCTGCAGCCAAAGGCAAGACTTCTGGGGACCTAGGAAGACACCTTCTGTGATTCCGAACAGATGTGTCTAACTGATGCTTAATTTACTCCAGGTCCTTCTTGTTGGCCACTTAGAGCTTCTGATACTGTCTTCACACATGGTCCATGCCACTACATCAGAGAGTTCAGGGCCTGATGCTTATGAGGCAAGCACTTCACTGATCCATCTTTCTAGTGATTTCTTATCTGCCTCCTAACCCCCTCTGACACAGCACTGTTCCATCCACTCTGCCACACTGCCACTCAGCTACTGCCATAGGCAAAGTTGCCAAGTTGGGATGGAGCAAAGTTAGAAAAGCCGTACCACCTTGGGAAGGGCATCATGAGATGGTACAGAAAGTCACTGTTGGCTAAGTTACTTTATGTCATGAGATCTGCAAGGCAACGGGTACAACCAGTTTCCCTGTATGCCCATCACTTTTGTCAGTGTCTGACATGGTGACCATCTGAGGGAAGAACCACACAGCGGGGTGAGGCAGCTTTTCACATGCTGCTTTTCTGACCACAGCCTCTGACTATTGCACCAAGTTCTTCCCCCCTGGCCCTTGTTTCATGGTGTGTATACCTGATGTCCTGATGTCAGTCCTTCCGAGGTTAGGCTATAGAGAGTCACTCAAGCAATTTCCAATCCCTTCTCCCCAATACCTGCTCATAAGTTCTATCTGATTATCTCTGAATCAACCGCAATGTCCAAAATCCCCAAGTCAAGATCTCACCCCACAACTTTGATCTGTTTCAGTTTCTGAGGTGGTTTCCATCTCTCTCCCTTTTGACATGACTCTGAAAAAGCAATTATCATTTTGCTTCAGATTCATTCAAGTGTTGGTAGCTTTTCTTCCCTTCCTGTCCATTCTCATGACCCTCACTAGTCTTGTGTCACACTGTCTCTTTCTGACCTCTGCTGCTGTCAGTCTATAGGGAAACTCTCTTCCAGAGCCTCTGGGTGGGCCTGCTGCCATCATGGCTGGACCTGTCTGGTCAACCCATCTATCAGTCTTGCCAATTTGTTCTCACCTCTGTCTCTGTAGTTTTTGCTTCCATCAAGACTACTCTTACACTAACCTCATTCATTCAGTTCTCTCTCTCTCCCTCTCCCTCTCTCTAATGGTGTTAGGACTCATAACCCTAGGCACTTTTTCTTGCTTCATCTACTCAATGTGAGGCTGATTCATAGGAGCCTTGCCTTATATCTGATTCTGGTTCTGGACCAAGGGGCTCCATTCTGTGTATTCCATGTTCCTGTGAAGGACTACAGCAAATCCCCGGCAGAGCATCTCTGCCCACATTCAGGTTTGCTTTGGGCAGATTCTTTTGCTCATCTTTTGTTTCTCTTAACCAGAACCTAGAGAGATTCGAAGAGTTGGAAGTGAGGGGTGTGTAGATACTAAGTGTGGGACTCATTCCCTGAAAGCTCGAATGCATGCATGCGCACACACAAATACACACACACACACACACACACACACACAAATACACATACACACAAATACACACACACAAATACACACACACAAATACACACACACACACACGCACACATGACAAATGAAACAAAACTTTCAAGCCTTTTATAAGTAAAAGCTGGGCTCAGAAGAGAGTGTCAGTAAGCTGTAGCCAACAGTGCAGTCCCACATACGCTGCAGACATCTCATCAGCTAGCCAACAGTGCAGTCCCACATGCAGCTGCAGACATCTCATCAGCTCGTCAGCCTCTGAGTTTAGTTCCCCTCTGGTAAGTGAGTGAAGCTACTGGGAAATGCCCAGCAGCAGGAACTCTGATGGTGAGCTCAGGGCCTGTGACTCCATGTAACAGATTCCTTTGAGGTTTCTTCCTGAAATCTGAAGTTCCACGTATGCCTGTACTTTATATGCCACAGAAAACTGTAAACACAAGAGTTTTAAGTAGTGTCAGAGCACAAGTTTGTTTGTTTAACCTTAATGTATTCTATAAAATACCCTCTCATACTTCTGCTCAGTCACGTAAGAACACACCCCTGCCAAAAACCCCAGCTAAGAAGTAAAGACAAAAAAAAAAAAACGGGCTCAGTGGGACAGACTCACAAACACAAACAGTCCCGAGGTGTACACAATATAAATGCTTTATTGCTAGCATGAGGTTTCTTTTGAAGTAAATTAAAAGTCATAAATCTTCATTTTCACATTCTATACTGTGGGTTGGAGGGAGCTAGCTGGTTAGCTGTGTTCACATGGGTGCACTGTAGGAAGAGCAGGGCGCCTGCTGGAGGGACTCAAAGCCCGTGTCAGGGCTTGGTCTGATGAGTGCGTTGTCCTCATTTGTCAGTAACAGTATGGAGAGTTTGCTTGAAAACATTGTGGACAGGCAGGTTATAAATAGAAAACTGAAAACTGGTTTGGTTAGAAAGCAGAAAGCCATTAAATAGAGAAGGCGATAGATACATGACCATATTCTACACCTAGGTTATGTTTGGCATTTTTAAATAAATTGTATTCACCCAGGTTAGAGACTGGTTTCAATTTGGCAGCTCGGGAGAGAAGGGAAGGAAGCCAGTGCTGCCTACACCAAATGGGGTTCAATGGAAGGCAGAGGGAAGGGTGGGGTTGGAAGGAAGGAGAGTGAGGCTTGCTTCACACCTCCCCTTCTGCAGGCTGAAGCTCACTTGTTGGGAGGCAAGAGTGGTGAATGGACGAGCAGGCCATGGCATGACGAAGGAGACCAGGTGAACGTGGCAGTCTTGGCACACTGGTGTTCTGCAAATAGAGAAGGGAACCATCAGACTGGCCCACACTATTCAAACACATTGCCAGCAGATTTCAGGCAGGTGATCTAGGCACAGTGGGCCAGGATAGCCATAGCACTGAAACAGCAGGTGCTGGTGCAGTGGGGACAAGGATGCAGAAGAGGCTGTGTCCTGACTCCAGCAACAACTCACTTCTCAAGACTTGTCAGCCAGCCTTGGAAACAGTTTTGCAAGGTCTCTGGCATCACCAGCTTCCTGAGACTACCTGGGCTATTTTAGTTGGTGCTAAGATGAACTTTGGAAAATATCTTGCTCATCAATGAAAACAAGGGCCGTGGTTCTTTCTTTATTCTAGAATAATCAAGAATCACACACACACACACACACACACACACACACACACACACACACACACACACACACACACAGAGGCAGGGAGGAGGAAGGGAAGGGGAGAGAGGGAGAAAGAGGGAGAGAAGGGGAGACTGACTCTGACTCTCTCTCTCTAAACCATGCAGTTAAGTTCAGGAGCTGTAAACTACATGCATTGACCTGCAACCTCCATCACCGGCTATGCCACACACCTCAACCTTCCTAGGCTGCCACCCTTTAATACAGTTCCTCATACAGAGTCTTTAATATAGTTGTAGTGACCCCGAACCATGAGAGTATTTTTGTTACTAGCTCATAACTGTTATTTTGCTACTCTTAGGAATCTCAATGTAAATATCTGTGTTTTCCAACGGTCTTAGGCGACCGCTATGAAAGTATATTTGATACCTCCCCCAATAATTGTGGGTCATGATCCACATGTTGAGAACCACTGAAAACACACACACACACACACACACACACACACACACACACACACACACACACAGCCCAAACTGCAGCAAGCTCAGAAGCTGTGAACAACACAAGATGGCCTCTGACCTTCTCATCCACATCTTCCTTTTGCTGTGTTATTTATGGAAGTCAGAAAAGGACTATACTCCATCTCTACCACTTAGAGCATCTGCACTGTACCAGCTCCTGGCATTTTTAGTCTGCCCTGGCTCTAACTAAAACCATTTCATGTTTTGCTTTGAAGAAATGGATAACATGAAATGGTAATTTGGCTGCAAAACCTTGGAAAATTGTTCCCGGCCCAAACATCTGCCCTAAATGAGCTCAGCTGAGGTCTCCCTGGAAGAGGGAGGAGTGAGCAGGAAGGAACTGGAAGGAGGAAAATGAAGACAGCGCCAAGACAACCTTTCCTGTAGGAAAGCTCTCTGTGACAAAGACATCCATTGCTGCAGCTCCTTTACTCCATCCCATGCTCCTCAGAGCAATACTGGCTATGCCAAGTGCTCCCCCATCTCTGCCATGCCCCCAGTATTTGGTATCATGAAGGTGGCTCCTTCTAGAGTGTCTCTAAACCCTGCCATGCTGGCCTGGGTCAAAGGTGCTGTGATCTGCTGCTATGTCATCAAGTCAATATTTAGAGAAGGGCTGGGCTCAACTCTACTCAGAGCTGGGCTCTACAGAGAACGCAGGGAGTCAGCAGTGCCTTCACCTTCAGCCTGGGCCTCTTAGGAGTTCTTCTGGGGGATCTTCACCGTCACGGTCTTTACTTCTGAATACTCCCGTAAGCCAAACTCACCCCTGAAACAAATAATGAGCAGATTCAGACATTAATGTCCCAGGGGATTGTGCCTGAGCTGTGCTGGCACCCTGAGAGGGTGACGCTGTCAGCTATGAGCAGGTCATAGGGCTCTCTGCACAAACTCCTAGTGAATGAACAGTAAAGCCCTCCTCAGAGCAGAGAGCTGCTCTCTCGTGGGCAAGTGCCCTTCCATAAAGGCCCCTGTGTTTTCAGAACATATTGTAGAAATGAAGAGATTCCTTGGTATCCTGAGAGTCAGGCCTGGACTAAGCTAAGGCAGGATAGCTCACAGCTGAGCACCATGGCATCGAAAAGCCAGACCAAGGTCTGTCAACACCTGGCCCACATTTCTACTTTCAGTGAGTGCTGGTCCTTCAGGACTAAGTGTGCCACTATGCAGAAACCTGCTCCAGCCTCTGCAGACTTCTGATGTCCCTATCCTATGCTGATAGCCTGCCTAGAGGGCTGATCTCCATCTCTCAGAGCAAAGTCTTAGAATCCTTACCAATTTGGAAAATTCCAGTTTCACACTCCTTACACTTCCTAAATGGGGATGGACAGGATAGCCAAAGGCCTACTGTGTGAAAACAGAAACCACCTGTACCACCTTCAGTTTGGTCCTGACAACTACCACCATGGCCTCATAAAGCTGATAGGAAGATTTAAGAAATTATTGAGGTGACCATTAGACCTTAGAGGCTCCTTAGTTACTTCCCTTCTGGAATTGTGGCTGTTAGCGGGTCAAGGGTCAAGGAAGCATTTACTGAGAAATCACTGCTGGGCTCTGAGCAAGCAAAGCCAAGTAAGTTGTTGCCCAAGTACCTTGCAGGTGAGTGTGGCTCAGAGGTAGGGTCTGCCACAGTGTTACTTCCCCTCCAGCACTTCTGCCCCTATGGAGCTGAGCTCACTCATCTGGCTTTCTCACCTCTCTGAAACTGTGGGCTGGCACACTTCCTAGCACACTGAGACACAGGGGGAGAGGAGGAGGAGGAAGACTTTTGCTCTATACCTCCTTTGTCAGTTCTACCCTGTGGCCTCTATCTCTATTGGAAGGTGAACCACTCAGAATTGTGTCTGTATGTGAAAGACGAGTGAGAAAGTGGTCTTCTGTGCCAGTGGGCCACAGAAGACACAGTTCCTACAGCTGGGCTGTTCAAGTGCACCTAGAGTAATGGCCATCCTTTTCCTCTTGGGACCCCATGACCCTACACACAGCTCCAACAACATTGCAGTAGCTCCTCTGGGTACCACACCCAAGTTCACAAGGACTTCCTGGGATACAACAGGCAATCAAGCAAACTCTGCAAGCACATCATCACTGTCTGCACCATTCCAGATGAGTAAACTGGGCCTCCTTAGGCCATATCCTCACTGACTCCATCAAGCCCTGGGTGTCTACTACAGCTTACTCTAGATTTCTCTGGATTTTTTCCTATCCTAAGGCAATTCGGAATGTGTCTCCTCATCAGGACATTCTGTGCTTCCTGGTGGCAGAGAGGTTACTCACTGCCTTCTATTTCCTTATGCATGCACTTGGGCAGACCCTGAAGCATACTTTCTTGAAGACTATGGTCTCCAAGCTATGAGAAGTACAGGGGAGGGGAGGGGTCTATGTAATCAGAAACATGTCCCTCTGGCTGCATTTAACTGTGCCCATTGGCTCCGCCATGTCTGTATGGGTGTACTAGCAAGGGTAGCCTTACGAGTGTGAGGGTCCTTGCATGGTCTCTGGCGCAGATACTGACACACAGGCTGCATGGATGCAAAGGAGGTATCTTAAGCCTATAGTCAAGGGGCTGCCATGTGCCCAGAGTATCAAGGAGGGCTGGCGAGAGGCCTCAGAGTGGGGTAACAGGGGTACCATGGAGCAGAAAAAGAATCTGGAGTCAGTGGACAGGGAAATGATGTCTCTTCTCATGGCTGGCTGAAGGGCCCCACTGGGCTATCCCTCACCTCTTGGTGCCCAGTCACCTCTCTGTGGCAGTTCCCGAGCCCCAGCATACATACACAGTTGTCACCCAAGGAACATGGCTACACTGTAGGGTTTTGATTCTTCTCACACCAGAGTTTCTGCTTCTGTAGGTCTGGGGAGGGATGAGGAATGGTAGAGCTGGTCATTCTGCCCACTCTGAGAAGGCTATTCAAGGGACTCTAAAATATTTGAAGTTTAGATTCTTCAGTAACTTCACCACATTAATCTAGGGTCTTTCTCTCAAATCTTTTCACTACAGTTAAAGTTGGTGGCATTTCTAGATGCATAGTTAACAAGGAAGAACCTCTCTGCTCAAGAGCCAGGTCCTTCCTGAGCACCTCCACCCATGTGCTCACCGTCATCACTGCACGCTGCCACAGGGCACAGAGACCCTGAGAAGCTCCAGGTCTGCTTCTCAGCAGACTAGGTTAGTCACTGAGATGAAGAAACGGGCACATCCAGAGATAAGGAGAAAATGTTAGATTTTAGCGGCACAAAGTAAATCATCTTAGGAAGCCTTAGATTCCTGTTCAGTGTGTATTTCCTTGTGCTTTTATGGGGCTTGGTGCAACAATTTTCTGAATGAGGTCCCCACACCAGCATCATTCCAGAAACTTATTAGAACATGAAGATCCTGGGGCTGTAGCCCAGAGCTACTCAACCAGTCTCTGAGAGTGGGTCCTAAAATGAACATATTTCACAATCCCAATCCCTCAGACCACAGATAACTTCTGATCACACGCATGATGTGTGTGTGTGTGTGTGTGTGTGTGTGTGTGTGTGTGTGTGTGTGTGTGTGTGTGTGTGTGACTTAAGAAGCTTGGCTGCATAGCAGCTCAACACTGTTCTCACTCTTGCAGTCCTGATCCCTGCTGTCTAAGATATTACCGTCCACAGCTCCCTCTCCATCCCTTTTGTTCAGCGTGACTTTGTAGCTTGTATTTCCCCACCTTTCACGCAGAGACTGAAATGAGGCAGGAAGAGAAGGACAGACAGTGGATGGAAGCTTTTGGGCCGGGAGCACTAATGAGCACCCCTCTAGCCTCCGACCTGGGTACAAAGGGGGAAGGCATATCAGATAACCTGTAGTGGGCAGCTCTCTTGCAGCTCCAGGGAGAAACTGAGGCTAGGTAGTCAGCCTTTCTTGGAGCTTGTTTCTGGAAGGGTCCCTTCTCTGTACCACATGGGTGTGGACATGGAAACTCTGGGATGTGAGGCAAAGAAACCTTCCCAAAGGAAAGGTTAAGTGGATTTTCTAGGGCCTATCACACTAGATGGAAGGCAGAGCAGGTTCTTTTATTTAAAGTATTTCCAGTACTCATTAAAACAGAGAAAACATATTTTGGGAGTAAGTGGAGACCGAGAATTAGGTTATTTCCATTGCAGCTTCTTAAACTGTGGCCAGCAAGGGCTTGTGTAGTGAACAGGGTCATGAAAAGGTTGGCAACAGTGAGGGGTTTCTGAATACTCAGTGGGCAAAGAGAAATTCAAAATCAAATCTATAACATATCTGAAGTGTTTCGGGCTTTGCCTGCCTGTGTCACATCTGTGGCTTCATGTGTGCCTGTTCCTGTGTGCCTGTTCCTGTGTGCCTGCTTGGTCTGGACACATAGCACACACTTAGTACCACGCATGCCATCATGTTCTCTCCCAGCTCAACATCTTGGCCTAGGTTCAGACTGCTGTTATGAGGCCGGGATTGTGCTATGAACCACATGATTACTGGACATGCAAGGTTCCTTATAGAAACATAATTATTTCTATTATGGAAAATGAAGGCTTTTAGTATTTCCTCTCCCCTTCCTCAGCCTGTAAGTAGCAAATGAGTACATAGTTAGATTCTATTGTTAGAATGTTTGATTTTAAAAATTGCTATTGGAATTTGATAAACATTTGTCAAATGATTTTGACGCTGGGTTGGAATAGAATTTCCAACAGTTTCTGAGATGACCCTAACATGCTCCTGCTACTTGGCAGTCACATTTATGTGGAGCAGTGTTCTCAGCTCTGAAAGGTGTTGAAGATGCTCTTTGTCCTACAGCATCAAATATCCAGCACATTTAGTTCTTTATATAAAATAAACAAGCATGCCAATCGCATTAATGTGTAAAGTTTCATTCATTTTTAACAAATAGTATAATTAAATATATACCAAATAATTATTTTTATAAGAAATTTCTTTATGATTATCAAGAAATATTTGGGTTGCATACCTATTTAGTATACTTACAAACTCAGGGTTTCAAAATTTTCTGAGGCAAAAAGGGGTCACAAATAGAAAAAAGGTTGAGAAACCTTGACTCAGGTGAAATGCAGTCAGTCTCATCAAAGAGTACCATCCATCATTATTTTGTAACTGCACGGGGGGGGGGGCATATCACCACTATGACTCTAAGGGGAGAGAAGCTGCTCTTCAGGTTTTCTTGGCCATTGTTATATCTGGTTTGACAGAGCCAAACTGTGCCCCCCAAACAACTTTCTAGCAAAGGACATTTCTTCTGGGAAGAGACCAGAGTCACATATCACCAAAAGTCTGAATGCCGTCAGGGCCTGCTTCTGATAAGGGATGGGATAGCATGGGACTGGGCTCCATTACCCACAGGCCAGTTACTACAAGTTTATTTTGTACTGGTGATTCACCATGTTAATGGTCTATAGCAAAACACTGAATGAGAACAGTGTTCCCAGGACCAGCGACTGTCCTGACACTTCAGAGAGAGTGTGGAGGACAGCCACAGAGGCAGGAAATGAGAGAGCAAGTGGAATGCAGCCTCGCGTGGGGGCAGAGTTGGGGCCATATGCGAGCCAGGAAGAGAGCCTGTATGCAGGAAGGCAGCGGACAGAGTAGAAGCTCCTGTGAGAACAGGCTTCCATGTGGGTCACAGCTCTGGCTGAAGACAAGTGTGGATAGCAAGACCCAGGTACATAGGAAAGTAGAAGAGCTGGAGCCACTGGTGGAAGGGAGGAAACTGCTACCCTTGGGAAGCAACATGTCCCCTAAGGAACTTAAGGAGAGCCACCCTCCCAGCAGTCCCTCCCTGATCACCACTGGCAGCTTCTCTCTCTGAAGGTTGCCAGGCACCGCCACTACACGTTAGTCCTAACATACCCACAAAGCAACACTCCTAGGCAGGTTCTATAACTATTTTCACATTTCATATGTAGAAGGACATCGAGGCGTAGGAAGATTGAAAGTTACAGAGGTAGGAAGCTTCTCTGAAACCACTGAGGCTTAGACTTCAATGTCAGACCTGACACGTCCTAGCCGTGAGAGGGGATAAGTTTTGAACACTCTACTCCTGAGCTCTTCAGCTGGGTCATCTGCATGTTAAGGGAAGTATAAGTGATATAGACCACTGCAAAAATCAAATAGGACAATGTGAGGAAAGAGTTAGCACAAAGCCAGATAAACAGCGGCTACTTGGCTGAAGGCAGCTGCTGAGGTCCAGCTATTTGTGTTGCCCCAAAATGTGTATGTTGGAGCCTATTGCATGATGTGATAGTATTAACACGTGGGCCAGGCCATTGGGAACTGATTAAGTCATGAGGGCTCCACCCTAACAAATGGGATCAGAGCCCTGCTAGGATAGGCTCCAGCACACTTCCTTTCCTCTGATCTTCATGAGGACATGGTAAGTGCCATCTGTGAGAAATGAGTCCTTCCCAGACACCAGATCTACCAGCACCTTGACCTTGGACATAGTTCCCAGAACCATGAGCAGTAAATTTCTAATGTTTACACTGCCAGAAGAAGGTTGTGTTGTAGAGGCCCAAGTGACTAAAGTAACATCTGCTACTCTTAATACAAAACTCCTCTATTCATCTTCTCTACTGGGCTCTGCCAAGACAATTATATGCTAGGCATCTTAGCCTTCAAAACTCTGATATCTCCTCAGTTCCCAAGTGATCTCCCTGGAAGGCCTTGAGATGTATTCAATTTATATCTTCAGCAACCCCCCTCTCCAAACCCATACCCTAATCCCATTGTTCCAACTTTAGAGGGTCTATAGGGGCTGAGCAGGTGGTACAAACAAATGACCTGGATGGGCACAGAAGGAATGGCAGCCAGGAGTTAGCCCCTTGTAGGTACAGGAGTCATGGGAGTACATGGCAAGCTGTGGTGCTCAGGGCTCTAGCGGCCTTGTCCTGGAGGACGGATGTAACAAACTCTCTAGGCTTTACATGAAGCCTCAAGTTTTAGAGCACCAACCAAAGGTTTCTGAAGCTGTAAAGACACAGTGAAATGTTCCTGTGTCAGGATCTGGGCCCTGGTGTGGCAGCTGCTGAGTGCCAGCCCTGAAAACTGCAATAGTATGTGATCCTGAGGCTGGGGTTTTCTGCCCTCACCAGACAACATGGAGCTTTTCCTCTATACTTACAAGATAAAACTGAATAATGGATCTATTTTCTCTGTCCACTGTATGAGGAGCTGCATCTTGCTCACTTTAGTACCAAGTGATACTCAGCTTATATGAGTTTATGCTCAGTAAAGTGCTAGATTAAGCTCAGTATGGTAGCTCACACCTGTAATCTCAGCACTCAGGAGGCAGAGGCAGGAGGATTACTGTAAGTTTGAGGTGCATCTGATACTACAAAGTTCCAGGTATTTCTAAGCTGCAGAATGAGACCCTGTCTTAACAGCATAAACAAAGCCTGTGAATGGAGGCCTGGTGGTGATGTAAACTATTTCGTCAGCACTCGCTGTGCTGACACAACCCGCTGATGTAGACACCAGAATCTCTGACACTTACATTTCTCTCCCATTTCCAGACATCTTGAATCCCCCAAAGGGACTCTGAGCATTTAAGGCATTGTAACAATTGATCCTAAGAGAAGAAAACAGCACTGTTAATATGAATCCCACCTCACAGAAATAATCCAACTGCTGTATTTCTTTGAGAAACTTTTTTTTCAAAGTGAAAAATTCATAATGTTTGATTTTTCTGGCCTCTTTGATGAGAGTTTTCTCAGATTGAGGTCTGGCTGCTCTCTGTTTTCCCCATCTTTGCAGAGGACCTTATCTGTTACCCTGGTCCCTGAGAATTGTAACCCCTTGCCACAGTTTTCATGTTGTTTGTCCCTCAAGGGCTAATGTGTTGACAGCTTTGTCCCCAGGGTAGTGATGCTGTGGAAAGGTGGAACTGTTAGAGGTGGGGCCTGGTGGGGGCTCCTTAGTCCCCAGGGCAGTCCCTAGAAGTAAGGATTAAGGTAGTTCCTGCAAGAGCAAGCTGCTCTAAGAGCAAGCCCCACCCCTGAATCTTGCTCTTGGGTTTCTGTCTGGCCACGTGACCTCTTCTTCCACCACCATCTGCCATGAGGTAACGTGGAAAGGCCCTGCAAGAGTCTGAGCATGCTCACTGGA
Source organism: Uromys caudimaculatus (assembly GCA_028551405.1). Lineage (NCBI taxonomy): Eukaryota > Metazoa > Chordata > Mammalia > Rodentia > Muridae > Uromys > Uromys caudimaculatus. The sequence goes on from CM052706.1 coordinate 47,411,748, forward strand.
CTAACTGCCTCCCCACTCTTTGAGATACAGCTAGTATTTAGTGACTGTACTGAAGTGGGAACCATCACAGGGCTCCCTACATCACCAGTGCATATAAGTCTTACCAAACTGTCCCAGCTTGCATTGCAGAGGACACCATGAGAGCCTTGTTGATGTCATTAGTGAAGACAGCTGCTACAAGTCCAAAGTCTGAGTTATTGGCTCTTTCTATAACTTCATCCATAGTCTTAAACCTCAAAATTTCCTGAACAGGACCAAAGATCTGCAACAAATAGTGTATGTAAAGATGGAAAGTATTAAAACTTGATTACCGCCCGGATGCCCTGAACCCCCGGGGAGGGTGTGGCTACCCCACGAGCAGCAGTGGTACCTCCTCCTTGGCAATCCGCATATCATCAGTGACGTTGGAGAACACGGTGGGCTCGATGAAGAAGCCCTTCCTTCCCAGGCCTTTGCCTCCACACTCCAGCTTGGCGCCCTCGGCCACACCGCTTTGGATGAGCTCCAGGATTTTGTTGTATTGTTTCTTATCAATCTACAGAGGAAATCACTTGATGACTCTTGGAAAGTCTTCCATTAAAATGGGAATATACACATTCTCACGAACCCCTTTGTGTGATTTTTCTTCCCCAAATGTCACTGTATCCAGTCAAATCATATGAAATTGATACTACCTACTAAATTTTGAACAATGAAAAAGTGGAAATTTTATATGGTTGCACTTAACAGAGGAGGAATCCAAAGAATTCTGATGACTGCCTAACCTGAAATACCAGGTCAAGGCTTTTACCAAAATGCTAGAGGCCCGGCTTAATGCTTATTCAGTGTCTATAAAGAATACTTCCATGTCTTTATATATTCTTATAAGGGATACTTCTATCCAGATGAATAATTAAGCAAGTCATATACTAACATTAAAAAGACAAAAACAGTGGATTGCACATAGCCTCTCTCAGTAGCACTGCCTTAAGATGCTATTGGGTTTATCTTTAGAGGAATTTGTGTTTTGCCTTTAGAGAAGTGAATTAAACTTCCTAAGGGCAAGATTCCTGGTTGAAAACAGAAGCCAACACTGAAGTTGTCATTCAGTGAGTGACATAAGAAACTATATTCACCCAAGTTTTCTTATCTAGGACATCAATCTTCTCACCAGAGGTTCCGAAATTGAGTAGTGGTTTCCTTTGTTAGAAAACCCATGCTTAGAGACCCAGATGAGAACTAGTTCAGACAAACCCCTGCAAATTCTGACCCTGACTAGATTAAAACCACAGGTTTGGGAACCTATCCTGATGGTTATAGATAGCCCACTGTGCTCAAACATTTGTGATGTCTCCACTGCACTATGGGTACAACACGGTCAGAGTAAGAGAAAGTCAGCCAACTTTCCACTCCTGCATGTTACAGACTACTGAAGCGTAGCAGAGAGAACCGTGGGCAGTTGGTAAAGAGGAAAAAAGTCTGAGAAGGAGACGTCCACCTTCCTGACCAGAGTATCTGAGAAGTGGCTAAGAGGCCGGGGTGGGGCTACATTATTAAGATCCACCTTGCTATGCCAGAGATCTTCCCGCTTAATCACCCCCCAAGTTTAAAATACATCTTATGTGATTCTGATTCCATAGTTCCTTGGAGGTTATATTTATAACATAAAGAGGGCAATGCCCCGGTGCCTGCATTTCCAACTATGAAGACAAGGCATAGAAATAAGGAGGTGGCTACAAGTGGAAGAGGTTGTTTCGCTGGATCCTATTAGCACACAGTGTGCTAGCCAGCCCAGACTAAATTATACAAGGGTAGTCCTTTGGGTTTCTTACCTGAGGACCCTGTTCAGTAGTGGGGTCAAAGGGGCTCCCCACAATGCGCCTCTTGGCCCTCTCCACACTTCTTCTCACAAATTCCTCATAGATGGGCTCCTCCACAAAGATGCGAGACCCCGCGGTGCAGCACTGGCCTTGGTTGAAGAACACACCCTGGTGAGCCTGCTCCACAGCGTGGTCCACTACAAGAGGAAGCGTCTGTGTCCTCAACACCGCCTTGCCCGTGGCCTGCCTAGAGAGCCACCTTCCTCTCCACTCTAAAGGCCCAGATATAATGCCCCGCTCATCCTGGCCGGTGCCAGTGAGTAGCTCTGGACTGAGAACATAATTTAGCTGTGTTCGAACCAGACAATACTTGCTATGTGAACTTGAACAACCTTAGGACATTGAGCCTCTTTCTTGTTTCTGCAAACAGAAGGACTGGCTTTCATCACTTATAACAGAAAATTTAAATTTCACTACACAAAAGACCCAGCATGATAACTGAATCTTCCACATGATCAAGATGAACAGGATAGAGGTGAACAGAGCAACCAGAGTTGACTCTTAGCATGCATGAATGTCAGAGCTTACCAAACCTTTCCAGTTTTAAGAAAAATCAGAAATCAGAGTTTTAGTGTAGCCTCTTAAGCTTAGGATAAGATTGGAAGAGTAAACATATATTCTATACATTTGGCCAATGGGCTGCCCACTTAAGACTCCTGGTCAACTGGATCTTTTATGTTTACTTATAATTTTGGTGATTAAACAAGTGCAGATACTACATCACCTCTAGGTATGGAATTATTCAATAGCAGTGTGATAATTCTTTTCCTCCTCCTTTTTGATATCTTAGAGTTTTGAATAATATTGATCAATCTGTACACTGGTTGCTAGTGTAATAACAGATTGCCTACTCCTCAAGAAGAAGAGGTGCAAGATCTCTGACTTTTTGATATTTATTTTTTATTTTTTAATCATGTGTGGGTGTTTCTGTCTGCATGCAGGTACACTGAAGCTTGAGCTACAGACAGTTGTGAGTCAGCTGACACAGATGCTAGGAATGGAACTCAGGGCCACTGAAGAGCAGTCCATGCTATCTCTCTGGCCCAAAGATCTCTAATCTTGACAAGGAAGCTAAAGGTGAACTCAGCAAACCCCAAGCTGGGACATGGTTCAGCCAGTCCACTTTCCCTCCCCTAACTTCTCCCATTCAGAACCGGGGAAGTGTGCTGCCTGGAACATGTGAGGCAGAAAGGGAGAGATTAACAGCTTTGGGAACTTCATCCTGGAGAGGTCTGCAAGACAAGAGCAAAGACTATGGGGTCTACCAAGAGTGTTTCCTAGGTTATCAATCTGTGTTTCTGTAAGGTTTGTCCCACCCAAAGTTCCAGGAGCAAGGAAAAGCTAGCATGAATAAGCAGAGAAGCTGGCATGGGTCTGGGAAAATGCAGCTGGTGCAGTGGAAGCAGCATTTAGTTTTGATGACTGACCAGACTCTAGACCCAGGTGAGAAGTTTCAGATTTCTTGAATCTAGGCAGAGACTATTTGAAGTGCCAGAGTCTTAAATTATTGCTCCTTTCAATACATATTAATGACCAAACCTTCATCTTTTCTACTCAATTCTATAATATCAGCGAGTCGAAATGGCCCTAAATTGTTCAGTGGTTGGCTAAGTGTTCTTCCTCATATATTAAGTGATGTTCTCCTCAGAGGTACTATGATGCCCTTTACTTCAAAGATCCTACCCTGGAGATTCTATCTAGAGCGGACATTCAGAAGATGAAAGTAAAGGGCAGCATTTTGGGACATGTGAGAGATCTGGGGGCCACTTACAGTCAGCATCTGCAAAAATAATATTAGGGCTTTTCCCTCCAAGTTCCAGAGTTACTCTCTTCAAATTACTTCTTCCAGCTGCTTCTTGAATAAGCTTTCCAACCTGAAAGGAAGGGAATGCAAAGAGGGTTGACACATCTTGTACTGCTGCAGGCAGCAGTCAGAGCCAGCTCCAGGCAACAACAGGACATGGTAGGTAATTGATGCTAAGGGAAAAGTAATCCCAAGGGACACTTTTTGTGGTCAGTTTGGGAGGACAAAACATAGGCGGCTGCGCACAGATGAAGGACCATGCTGAAGAGCACGGAAGAATGCTTTCCTTTCATCATGGAGGACATGGGCTAGAAGATTTCGTTGGGGACAAATGGTAAGTAACACATGACTAAAGGTTTCACCATCATATTATGGCTTTTTCCTTGGGGCTCTAGTTTCTGGGGCTAAAAGGTCAACTGACCCCACCTGAAAGCCACCATATCAAACCAAAGAGCTGTTCATTTATCTCCAAAATTACTGTTGTCTCTGCTTTGGGCTAGAGTTAAAGTGTTCTAGATACTTAGGAGTCTCTTTACCTAGTATGATACTGTAAATGCTATTCGTCTAGAATTCTAGGAACCAAGAGGCAGTTAACACTAAGTAGATATCAGTTGTAATGAGATTGAATGTGCCAAACGGAAACAGGGATGTGCCATAGAGAGGCTCTGCTCAAGAAAGAACATGCTACCTCAGGGGGCAAGGATGCTTTCAGAAGACTGAAGTTGCCAGATCCCTCAGGGTCTGCCTAAACAGGGATGACACTCTCTGGGGATGGCCTATTCCCACTCATTGATAGCAGCAAGAGTATACAGGCCCTGTACAGCACAAGACCTCTCTGCAGGGCCATATTTGCCCCATCATGCCCATTGTGGGTGACTAAACTGTCAAGTTGGTGCTGTGATTCATCTTCCCTTTGACAGAGGTTCCTGATGGATCCCTGTGCAAAAGCTACACCTCAATGACGGCCTCAGAGGCTCCCCCTGCAAAACAGAGTATTACACTGGAGAACACAGGTCACTTCATGGAAAACGTTGAGCTGTCATGCAGCCTATTCAGCACTTTGATCTTGTGCTGAGGAAATGTAACTTGGATGGAATTCTACTGATAAATAAAACTTTTAGAAATCTCTAAGAGAAATAATACATTTATGTTTATGCCTGGTGTTTTAGCTGCTTTACTGAGACTTTGCAGCAGGATAATGAATTCTTAGGCAGTGGAGAGGTGTAATTAAGAGAAAAGGCTCCCAGCTAGACTACCTGGAGGTTTCATTGCCTTTATACTCAACTGTGGGATCTTGAGAAATTTAGTAAGCTTTCTGAGTTTTGGTTCCCTCCTCTGTAAACAGAGATAAAAATACTATTTGCATAAGATTTTAGATGTGCCGAGATACAGTGACTTAACACAGATGGCTCTTAGAACGTAGCCTAGCACATTGTAAGTGCCCATATATCCTAACTACATACAGGGCTGAGGAGCAAGGAGAGTCTATCCTTCCAAGCTTAATGCAGACATAGCTAGGTGGCTGTAAGAGTAGGAACTGCCAGACTTTCCAATGCACATTTCCTCAGATGCACCTCTGAGGAGTCCCTGAAGACTTGGCTAGCCATTTGTGACTGCTTACTTTTATGAGGAATTTCAATGTGCTTGGGTCTCCATGCTCTTTGTGATTGACTGGGCACATTCTACAGTCTTGAGAGATACATAACTGAATTGTTACATTTGTTGTTTTCAGAGAGGGGATTATCTCTGAAATACATAGAATCAGTTTCCTGTTTTGCACAAGAATGTTTCTCATCAAGGTGTAGAAAATGCTAAAATTGAGTCCTGAATATTAACGGATCAACTTTGGTTCACCAGCCAAAGTCCTCTTTCTAGCTTAGATCTCTTCTGTCTCTACACAAACTAGGAAGATGAGCTCAGTAAACAGCATGCTTCCAGACAAGCCAGCATGTTCTCGCTCTCCTCTGAGAAGAAAACACACAGACACAAAGGCAGTCTCTGGTTCTTTGTTGGGATGGACAACAGTATGAGGTAGAAATTATGAGTAGAACCTGAGACACCAGGAACAGGAATAAAGCGATATATAAGCAGTTTATGAACTAGCCACTCTTAGACCCCATGCCAGCACCCCTGAGGAGTCCCCGAAGACTTGGTCATCTGTGACTGCTTACTCTCCTGAGGAATTTCAATGTGCTTGGGTCTCCATTCTAAAGTCTTGGGAGATAAATAACTGGATTGTTAGAGAAGACAGTACCTGGAATCCATGAACATGCCATTTATGATGTGAGCCTAGGGCAGACACTTACACGTCCTAACTCATTTATGCCGCCCACAGCACCCTGCCAACAACATCCCTGCAGGACGTATTATTTCATTCTAGAGAACAACAGACTGAAGAACCAGAAACTAATGAACATTAATTACCAGGTTACCTAGCTGGTCAGTAGCAGGCTGACTGTAGGCCCAAGCTTGAGGTCTCACCCAACCCTCTCTATTTTGTCCTCTGTCTTGTCCCCTTTTCTATGCCACCAAGGATGCAGTGTTTTCCTCTGTGCTATGTGGACAGTGCCATCCCATGAACCAAAAGGGAGCTCACTCAGTGGGTCTGATGTGTGGATGCTGGCCTGGGAAGTACTGTGCATGTGAAGTACTGTGCCCATGAGCACCCATGGGAGGTTATGCCTGTTGGAAGGCTGTGACCAAGGAGGAATCTCAGGGAGAATGGACTGCACTAGCTCCTGAGTTCACTGCTCAGCCTGAGGTGACCGACTGGTCTGAGGGCATGCAGGTGCCCTCTGTGCCCATCCAGCAGTTCCCCATAGAAGACTGGAGTGCACAGCCAGCCACTGAGGACTGGTCAGCAGCTCCCACAGCACAGGCCATCAAGCAGTTTGGAGCCACCACTGAGTGGTCCTGAGCTCCTTTGCAGACACCTGGGCAAAGGGGAAAAAGGTGGAAGGAAAATAAAGTTCCTAAAAGCTGAAGGAAAAAAAAAAGAATGCAGTGTGTGCATCACAAGTCACAAACCACCAAATCTTATCACCATACTACAAATGATGAAAAAGGCAGCTCTTGCATTCAAGAAAGAAGCTGCATCAAGGATGAGCATGGATTTTACACTGAGCAAGATGCTGAACAAATGCCCAGGGCAGGTAAAGAGAGAACCAGCTCAGCTTTCCCCTGAGCCCCACGCCCTGACATTCATCAGGGATGAATGGACCATCAGGCTGCTTTGTGAGGTGTCAGGTTTTGCCACTAGGTACACTGTTCAGTGATTATTTTCATGATGACAGTAACTATACAGTCCATGTTCATCAGAGAATGTTTTTTTCCTGTGCCAGCCTTTCCTTAGAAACCAAGATGATTTATGATAAATACTGCAGGGCAAATATGAGATGAATAATGCCTGCCCTCTTTGTCTGTAGACAAAGCTCAGGTTGTAGCTCAGCCTCCAAGAGAGACAGATTTGGTAGCAATGGGAGGAGCACTTCCATCTGAAGTGATCTCAGAACAGAACGACTCTAAAAGCCCACCTGCTCCCAGACCTCCGGCATTCAGCGCCTTCTCAGAGTCCTTTCTGTCAGTGCAAGGCTGGCTTAGTCCCTCGCCAACAAGGAACTTGCAGCTAGAAAGACTCCCATGTAAACCTAGAAGGTGTCCAACAAGTGTGGCTGACTCTGCAGTGCTCTTTGAAAAAGCTGGGTCTAATTTAACACTAGTTCCAAATAGGTTCTAATTTAATACTAGCCCCAAATAGGTTAAAGCATAGAGGTACATCAACATTAACAGAGTTCTTCACTAAAACCAACCCAGCCAGGCTACTCTGATCCTCACCTATGAAACAGGGCAAGGGTGCAAAAATCTTCATTAATTGCGGGGTCAGCCACCATATGCCTATCTATGATATTTAAAGAACAAATTCTCTCCCACAAATAATATTGCCAACTCATGAATCTTCCCTGGATTGGAGACTGAGAGGTTAAGTGACCCTAAACAGGAAGTGTTCCTTATTTCCTTATTTATCAGCACAAAGGGAAAACAGAATCAGTGCAACTCCAAAGCAGGGGAAAGTGATGTGATTAAAGTCAGACTCCAGGGAGAGCCTGTGCTAATCTGTCTGCAAGCCGTGCGAACCAAGCTAAAGCATTACATACACAAATCCTTGGGAAGGTGTCAGACCAAACCTATGGGATTAGAGAGTCTAAGAAAGAGTGATTGAAAACAAAAGACAAATATCCCTGAGGTTGACTACCCTTTCTTAGGTGGGATAGTTTGGGTGTAGTTCTCCGTTCTACACCTTTCCTACATGTCCAGAAGGTGGGAAGTGCATGGTAGATAAGGGAGTTTTTTTTTTTTTTTTTTTTTTTTTTTTTTTTTTTTTTTTTTTTTTTTTTTTTTTTTTTTTTTTTTTTTTTTTTTTTTTTTTTTTTTTTGGGCTAACTTTTTTTTTTTTTGATACTTTATTTACATTTCCAATGTTTCCCCTTTTCTGGGTCTCCTCTTTGGAAAACCCCTATCCCCTCCCCAACCCGCATCTATGAGGGAATTCCACCTCCCACCCACCTACCCACCCATCCCCATATTCTCGCCTTGACATTCCCCTTTACTGGGGCCTTTAACATCTTCAGGCCCAAGGGCCTCTCTTCTCTCCCTGATGGCCATCGAGGTCATCCTCTGCCACATATGTGGTCCAAACCATGAGTCCATAGATGTGTATTCTTTGGTTGGTGGTCCAAATTCCAGGACGACCGGGGGGAGGGTGTCAGGCCCATTGACGCTCTTGCTCCCTCCATGGGACTGCAAATTCCCTCAGCTCTTTCAGACCTTCCTCCAACTCCTCCATCCGGGACCTCACTCTCAGTCCGGCGGTTACTGTTAAGTGAAACTTGGGCATTCTGAACTTTTGAGCTAATATCCGCTTAGATAAGGGAGTCTTAAGGGTCAAGATAATGGGCAAACCGTATGAAAGCCATGCCCATTTGAATGAAATAGGCAATGTGCAAATGAAAAGAGAAACTCATAGTTTGAGAAACGAAGCCTTGTATATGGCATAAATAGAAATCATAAGAACCTGGCTTCAGTCCATCATCTTTTGCAACATGGAAAGGTTTCACAGCACACTCTTACCACTCCCACCCCACTCTGGAAAGATGTGCCTGGCTAAGTGGAATGGTATGTAGGTCTGTGGAGTCCTAAGGATCAGAAGTCCTAGGCTTGATGGTCATGATGGCCCACACTTTCAAAGCCAGCACTCAGGAGCAGAGGCACATGGATCTCTGAGTTTAAAACCAGTCTGGTCTATATAGCTAGTTCAGGACCAGCTAAAGTTACAAGGTGAGACTGCCTTAAGAGAAAAGAAAGGAAAAAGAAAAGAAAAAAAGAAAAGAGAGAAGAGAAGAATCCTGGGCACTAGAAAGCGGCCCTGCTCCTAACAGACTTCAGTTTGCTCAGTTTGAAACTGCTCCCTCACTTTCCCTGGTTTCAGCTTCTTCAACTGAAGAATGAAAGCTCAGCTAGCACAAGCAGCAAATTCATCCCTTAGCACTCTGGTTAACTGGAGTTAAAAGGACAGATGGGACTCCTGGGGCCTGTACTCACTCAGAGACTGTTTTTCTTGCCATAAGGAGCAGAAGTAGCGTTTCCCAAGAGCACCACAGCTGCTCAGAGCAGTAGAAAAGTGGGTCTGTTTTGAGTTTCCCCACACAGCCCTCTTTATGAAAGAGTAAGTGATAGTGCCCTATCACATTGTTTCCTAAGGCCGCACTCCCTGCAGAGACTCCAGCTCTATCTCTGTACCCCAAGCAGGCACGGGTGGTGAGTGGGGGTTCCCACACACAAGTGAAACTGGGCTAATTCTCAGCAGGATTGCTGGCACAGACCAACTCTGCCTCCCATCCCTGTTTGAACAGACTTCAAGATTGATACGAGTAGCAGCACTCCAGAATCCTGTTCACAGCAATGCGGCAAGCAAAGGGAAGGTAATTTGGCTCTCAACAAAGAAAATAATTTGTTATCCAGAACAACAACAAAAGAACACGAAAGACTTTTTCAAGGCCATTTTTATACAAGGTGTTTGCTCTCTACAGTTTCTGAAGTTGGATAAAATTTTTCATGAATTATTTACCTTAATAAAAAGTAGGTCCCTTCTCAGAGGTAAAGTTCCTTTGAAGACACAGGGAACAGACCTGTACAAAAGATCTCAGCCCACCTTCTGAAGATGCCAACTTTCTCTAGCATATATTCATTTCTTAAACGGAACCCCAAGTCTCAGACCCTGCTTCTCCCCTTTCTTCTAAGTTCTCAGAACTAAACTTCCTAGTTCCAGACAAGATGGAAATAGGAATGGCAATAAATAAACCAAGCGGGCATTTTTGTCCTGAAATACCAAGAAACAAACCATATCAATCTGTTTAATTTTCACCAGAAGGAAACGGAACGAACCAAGGCAACTTTCCTGTGGAAACAGCAGTTTCAAAGCACTGTCTGACAGGCAGACTATGGGAATCAATGCAACCATGAACATGCTTTTGGCCTTCGTTCCCACGATCCTCACCACTACCCATCAACTACCCGAGCCCCCACAAAACCACATGCTCTTCCTGGATCATCCTCTGGGTCTTTGAACAAACGGCTTCATTTGCCTGGCAAGGCTTTCCTCTCTTGGCTTAACTTTGATAAACTCCTTGCCGATCTCCCTCTGGGCACCTCCTCTGAGTAGTGAGCTTTCTCTCCCACTCTTCCCACAGAGCTTGGCTCCTTTTCCTCCAATCCCACTGTGCTTTGCCCATAACTCTCACCCCATACTTGCTTACCAGCTGTGGGCCTTCCTGCCTAGACTGAACTTGTCAGTCCAGGGGCTCTATCTGATTTGTGCGTGCGTGTGTGTGTGTGTGTGTGATGTGTGTAATTTTCAGTCACATTTGCTAAGTCAGTAAGCCTAGCTCCTCATGAAGACTCTGGAAGTGAGGGCAACAGAGGTGAGAGACTGTGGGAAGCCCATCCTTGCCTGAGCATGCAGCCAACATGGTCTGGGGCGCTCCTCATCCTGACCTTCTAGCCTCACTGTGCATGCAGGTGATGGCTGCACAACTGGAAGACTGACTGTACCTAGGAAGCTCAGGCACTCACAGCCTTTTCTGTGTCTCTGCTCTACCTTGAAAGTGTACATAGCTCAGGCGTGAGGGCACATAGCTGTGGCTATTTTTCAAAAGATCCCAAGAGTAATCAAACATACTACTACCACTAAGAACCATGGGATCAGGCTGGAGACACAGCTCAGTGACAGTAACATTTGCAAAGCCCCAGGTTCAATTCCCAAAACTGCAAAAGAACTTGGGAGAGGGGTGTCAAAAGCAAAACAAGCCCATCTTGAAAGACAGCTTTTGTCTGCCATCATGGCTCCATTTCATGTTAACTGTTGACTCTTATATGCTGTTTGTCTTCACACACATTATTTTGATCTTCACAGCATTTGAGGGGCAAGAGTTATTGCTCCATTTTACAGTTGGAAGAAAACAGGACTTAAGGAGATTTAGAAATGACTTAGAGGTTGGTACCCACGAAGTGACAGCATGGACTGGACCTAGAAGGCGCACAGGAGCTTAGAGCTCTGGCTACCACGCCCCCTCTGTGGTGTGACCTCTTCTCTAGATGTGCTGTGATTGGGGTCTCTCTGCTGTGTGAGTCTGACAGTTATGCACAGGATCTTATGATCAGCTTAGTCTAAATCACCTGGCTGTTCCACGTCGCCATCCTTTTGTTACATAAAACTTTTTTCAAATAAATAAGAAAAACTCAAGGTCTGATTTCTTACTTTACTTTCATTGGTAGAAGCTTGATTTATTCAAATCAGAAAGATGCATGTCCCACCAATTAGCTGAGCCTAAGGGATGGCTTCTTAGGACCTGGTCATTCAGCCTCAGCTGGAGAGTGCCTACAGCAGAATCCTTGCTTTAGCGAATGAGAGAGGCAACCAGAGCACCTCAGCCAGAAGAGACAGAACCACACTTCTACTTACTCCTTCACATTCACGATTTAAGAATTTTTAAAAAGAAAAGCTAAAAATTTAAGCCTGTACATTTGAACATTTGTCATATCAAACTGGTAAATTCTGTCATTAAAAATCCTTTGATTCACTATAGGATTCAGCACAACCTTAGGAAAAGGCAGCTTTGCTGAAGAAAAAAAAAACAAAAAACAAAAAAACCCAAAAAACTAAAACTGCCCCAAACCTACAAGGGCTGAGGGGAGCAGGAGGAGAGCTGACCTGATTTCATCACTCCAGCAGCAGGAATGGGCCTGCATCATAGAGCAGGACAGTCACCCCACTTGGGAAATGAAAGGAGAACCCCACTGCGTGAATTAGCATCAGTGGTAACACAGCTGCTAGCTACAAACATTGGCTTGGCACACATCAGTCTGGACTCTCCTGTAGTTTGCTTTGATGGTCTCCCTACTATCTTGTTGACTAATGATGAAATCATGGTTTGTTAATCTAACTGAATGAAAAAAATACATTATATCAAGCAAAATGCAAACTGTCTTCCCTACTTTGTTGAGGATGTTTATTGACTCTGTGTTTATAAGAAGCCTTTCATAGTCACTTATTAAATATTTACACATATTGCTTATGTATTTAGCTGCATAAAGAGAAGCTGATCCTATCTTTAATCTGAGTACTGTTTGCTTTCTAAAGGCTGTTACTGAAGTAAAATGGAAGGCAGCCACTTCAACTAAGCTTCTTGTTTCAGCCATTGCAGATGTTTTGTAATGTGTCGATAGGTTCCTTCTCCCTGGAGCAATCCTAACAGAAGCTATGATCAAATACACTTTTAAGTGACATGTTTGATCTATAAGATTCTGTGATTTTTCAAGTAACCAAAAAAGAATAGATGGATGCATAAATACCAGGCAGAGGAGGATGCGGAGGACGTGATAGTGTGGTCTGCCTGTGAGCATCCTCTGCTTGCTCAGTATTACTTTGAATAGTCACAACCTGATTTTCATGTTCTAGATAAGGTCCTTTG
>CM052706.1:47426936-47434436 GCA_028551405.1 Uromys caudimaculatus
AGGAGCTCAGCCACTCTCACTGTGCAGCAGCACAGGGTCATCTGGGAAGAGCCTGTCAGAACGGCCAGCAGTGAAAATGCATCTACAGACAATGCGGGTGGTCTTCTAGTAAATACAAATGTCTTGTTTCAGCACTGATTACCATACTCAGCATCATGGAGTTCTAAGTGGATGTGGAGTGTGACCCAACGGATCCAATCCAAGTAAACCACTGATTCTTGACCACGGATTAAGAATTCTTAGAAAAGTTTATTAAAATGAGGATTCTTAGACTCACTGCCAAGTCCAACTTAATCCAGAAGCTCTGGGGTGAAGTCCAGCAACCTGAAATCTGAATGAGTTCCCACCAGCACCACAGGCAAGGTGTTCCTGAACAACTGCTGATAGCAATGATATCTATATTACATGTTTCTTCTAGGTAACAGAATGTCATTTTGGAAAACCCTGGTTGAAAGAGTGCTCCCTACTCTAGACCACAGCAAGGAATCCTAAGTGAGCTGTTCATTGGGTACCAATCTCATTCTAGGCTACATTCTAAGTAGTCCACTAATTACCTACAGGATTTTAAAAGAGTTTATGCAAGCTAGCACTTGGTCAATCTTCCAAAACATGAAACAGAAGAGAAACACATATGCTACTTACTAGAAGCCAAAAATATCTGTAAACTATTTATGAAAGCCGCAAAACAAACAAAAGGAGAGGGAAGCTGCCAGAGGAGAGTGGGAATTAGCCTTTGACAAGCATTCTTTTCAAATGGAAGTTTCATACTCAACTAGTGTTTACTGAAATCTTTCAGTGTGCCAAGCAATACGGGTGGACCTTTCAAATGTGTTGTCCCAAGCCACAAATAAGCCTTTCAGGGTTACTACAGCCTGCCAAACATGAAAAATGAAGGACAGGAAAGAGGCCAAGATCACACAGTAAGAAAGCTGGGTCCTTACCCTTACCTGGGAGAATCCATTGGCCCTTCTTTTATACCATACTTTCCTAAGCATAGATTGTCCTATAAATGTCACTCAGAAATAAATAGGAAGCGGGGTGTGGTGATGCACACCTTTAACCCAGCGCTCAGGAGACAGAAGCAAGCAGCAGGTTCCAGGCTAGCTGGGTCCACATAGTCAAGTTCCAGGACAGCCAGGGCACTACAGTAAGACACCCCCAACACCAAATAAACAAACAAAATAGCAAATAGCTGCGTGTGGTGGCATAGGCCTTTAATCTTAGGACTAAAGAGATGGCTCTCTATCAGCCTGCCTCTAACTATAGCAAGTTCTAGACTGGCTAGGGTTACATTGTGAGTTCCCTGTCTCAAACAAATAACAACAAAACCCAGGAATCAATGATGGCTCCTCTTCACTGACACTTTGCTAAGAACCAGACCCCATGCTAAACACTTCAGTTCAGTTTTCTTTCACCCTCTCAGTCCACAAAGTAGATAAAAATTATCCCTAATCTATAGCAGGAAATCTGAGGACTGCAAAGATCGCACAGTAATGAGTCCTGTAACCAAATGCACACAACCATAATAGGCAACTAAAGCAAGCTGAGGTTTGACATACAAATCTGGCATATGTGATCTTAATTGCTCTTCTTAGTAGAATTTGAATCCTATGATGGAATTTCTTGCTGAAAAACTACATCTTTAGCTACTGCTTTCTAGAGAAAGGCAAAGGGTTGCATAATGGTAGCATTTTCCCAAGCTGCACTGAGCAGTACTTTCTTTTCTAAGTAAAAGATCCAGGGCTATTAACTCAAGCTGAACTAAGTTAACTTCCTAAGTGAATGTAAGAGTCTAGAAGTTTTTGCTTATCATAAGGCTAATTCAACTGACCACCAACTATTCATCTCACACATGATCTTTGCTTGTATGTCCCTGCATAGCTTTGTAGATGGAAATTAATTCAGTCTAATAGAGCTGAGGACCATAACCAGGGGTCTAGGAAGTTGACTTAGGGAGAGCTGTAAAGGAAAACCTCACCATTATCTACTCGCACATACTTTGTAATCCTTAAAGATTAAGTATTCCAGCAAGAACTCAGAGGTCCTGTGTTCACCACTCACTGAGGGTATGAGATCCAGTGCAGGCAGGCTGGAGCTTCAAGTGTGGATGACATTAGGAAGTCAAACATGTACTGACTCCTCAACAGGGCTCATCTGGTGTGGCAAGTTTTTAAGGTGGTGTTTGGCCCTCTTCCCCATCTTTCCACATTGTCTTGAAAAGACTTTGTTGGATAGGGAAAGTCTATGTGTTGGTATATAATCTGCAGCTTTGGAATTTTAAAATGTCTGTCAAAAGTGGAACTGTGAGAAAGATGAACAAGCAAAAACTGCCCCTTATTGCTAAGGAGCATCAAAAGCTAACTCTCTATCCTACATTGCAGAAAAATAAGTACAGACTTTTTGGAAGGTACTGGTCCTGGAAAGTGGGATTGGTTTTGAGATGTAACTAATACCAGTATCACTGCACTCTAATGGCAGCCACATCGCTCACACTGGCCTCCAGAGCTGGGGTCCTTTCCTCCCTGTTTCCTTCACAATTTGATCCCTTAACCTACATTCTCACATTAAAAGGAAGGTATATCCAAATCTTTCCCAAGTGACAGTAGCCACTACAGAGTTTAGAGGAAAATTATCTTCTCCTAACATGTTTTTATTGTTGGAAAGGTGGCTCAGTGATTAAGAGCACTAGCTGTCCTTGCAAAGGACCTGAGTTCAGTTCCCCGCATCCACATAGTGGCTGGAAGCCATCTATAACTCCAGTTCTAGGGGACCTCTTTTGGCCTCTATGGGCACTGCATATATGTGTTGTACATGCATACATGCAGTCAAATACTTATATACTTATAAAATAAAACAATATAATTCTTATTAAAATCATCTCAAAAAATAAAGGAGTAGGAATGCTCTTAATTTAAAAATGCATTTTTATTTTTGAATGAAGTAGCTCTTTATTCAAGTTTAAAAGTCTTGAACAGTGAAATTTCTCTAGATGCCAAAGATACAAGATAACTTCATGAGGAGAATTTTCATTCTATCCCATTTGAACACATCTTCAAAACCAGGCAATTTTAAAGGAAACAGCCCAGGCATCTTTTTTTGTGTGTGTGTGAGCTTGCACAGCATACTCTAAGAGCCACTTAGAGGGCTGGAGAGATGGCTCAGTGGTTAAGAGCACTGGCTGCTCTTCCAGAGGTCCTGAGTTCAATTCCCAGCAACCACATGGTGGCTCACAACCATCTGTAATAGGATCTGATGCCCTCTTCTGGTGTGTCTAAAAGGATCCACTTAGCGACTGTCCTGTGGGCTATCCTGATACACATTTTACTGCTGCTTCCCTAAAGCCTAGCAGTAGATGGTAGCTCAGTGTTCAGGAAAGATTGGCAGATCTGACTTGGGATAGTTTGGGATCAAACTTTAATTCCTGTATCAGAGAGTGGCAGACAAGTGACCTGTACCAGATCAAATGACAGAGGTACTAAAGATGCAATCCTAATTTGAAATTTAGAAAAAATTAATTAGAACAATGGTGAGAGCCTTTCTGGGTTAAATGCTTTTAAATGACTCTGCAATGGAAAGTTTCCACTGAAAATCCTGCATTATCTAAAAACTGTGTTCTTCGAGAGCTGGGCATAATGGGTCACATTTGTATTCCTTGAATTTTCTAGGCTAAGGATGTAGGACTGTCATAAGTTTGAGGCCAGCGTGGCCTGCAGAGTAATACTGCTTCAAAAAACAACCCCTAACAACCCCCCCCTCAGAGGAGAAGGGGAAGCAGGGTGGGGGATAGAGGAAGGATTGTGGGAGGGGCTGACTGGGAGGGGCAGTGAGCAGGATGTAAAGTGAATAAGCAAAAAAAAAAAAAATTAAATGAAAAAAATAGTTGAAGCTCTCTGCTAAAAAATAAAACAAACAAACAAACAATAAATATCCTCTTTGAGGGTATCTGCTATTCTGGATTTCAATGAACCCTGGTTGCTGAAGGCATATACGAGACTAAAGTCAGAAAGCAGTCCAGTACTGACTGGCACTGGGGCTCTGGGTACGGCTTACAGCCTTGTAACTTACTAGCATGTGTCAGGGTAAGTTACTTAACCTTCCCACTGTGCTAAGCTTACCCCTGCACTTTCTTTGGTGGCTGAAGCGATGTGGTAGGATGACAAGCATTTGGCTAGCATTAAAAAGTATTTGCTCAATCAATGTTGACTATGAATACCCAAAGTTTAAAGCCTCCGTCAGAATCATTCACGTTCTACAACTTTGCTGAGATTCGTTTCATACCCTATATGATGATCCTTTTGATGTATGTGGCTCAGGCAGTTTAGTTTATTAACGGAGCCGTGCCACTCCCACAATGATTACAGCTATCTAAATACAACAAAACCACAAGAAACTTCATATTCATCCACAGTCACTCATCTTAGCCCTCAGCAATCACTGATCTGCCTTGAGTGTATACATTTGCCTCTTCTAGACACTTCTCAATGAAGTATGATAATAAAATATACAGCTTGTCATTACCACATTCTTTAAGTTCCAAAGTTGACCCATATTATGTATGTTTCATTCCCTTTTTAAATTATTGAATAATATACCACTTGTGGATATATTACATTTTATCTGTCCATCATTTGATAGACATTTGGGACATCTGTACTTCAAACAGTTGTGTACAGGACTCTATGCTGGGCAGATTTTGTCAAATGCTTTTTATGTCTACTGAGACGACCATGTAGCTTTTGCTTTTTATTCAACTAATATGAAGTATTAAATTTATTGTTTTCTATATTAAACCAACCTTGCATTCCTGGATTAACTTCTATTTGGTTGTGGTATATAATCCTTTGTAGATACTGGTTCATTCTGTTTGGAAGTATCTTATTCAGGATTCTTGCCAGCCATCCTCACACGAGATTAAGATAGAGGTTTCTCGTGACTCCATTAAAAGGCTGCCTAGATTTTTGCCTCCATTTTTAATTCAGAATTCCTTCCAATGGCTTGCTTTGTGGATATTGCTTTCTAGTCTGATTCTAATTGGATGCAGGTGCTCTTTAGCATCTAGTCTTTAGCAAATACTTTAGCAACAGACTCAGTGCACCCAGAAGAACATGTCTCTTTCACACTGCATGTTCCATACATTTCAAAATTATGATAGCAAGTAAAAGTTAAATAAAAGTTTGGAAACTGAGACTGTAAATTAGCATGTAAGTCTATTTAGCTTATACAAAACCAGTAAGAGACCATTTAGCTAGAGATCATTAATTTTGCATCACCTGACTTAAGGAAATTTCTAGATCTCTCTGGCAGGTATGTTGGCCACCAGTCACCTGTCTATATGTCTACAGAACACTTGAAATATAGCTAGTGACACTGAGTTGTGGTATGAATGTAAATCATACACTAGATCTTATAGACTTCACCGGGCAAAGAGGATGTAAAATATGGAGTTAGTAATTTTATAGAGATAGACTGAAATGATGTTTTTAAAACGTTGTATTAAACATGTTATAAACCAATTTCACTTGTTTCTTTTCCATTTTCAACTCTGACAGACAAAGCTCTCATTCTTTCTCCTAGCTTGACTACTGCAGCCCTGTGGCTAACCCATACCCAGTGCTGCTGACCTCCATGGGGTTCCAACAAGGATACCTGCAGGTCGGGGACAGCGCTAGGTCACAGAAGAGAGTGAGAACAACATTCCTGTTCCATGATCTGACCCGACCCTAATGAGATGTAGGTGCTCTTTAGTGTCTAGTTGCTAACAACAGTCTGAAACTTTTTCATCATCTGAACCTGAGTCAATGACACAATAGAACAGCAGATTCGTGATGATCAGAAATCTAAACCACCACTCGTATTTGCCTTGCTGTTTTTGGTTTGACTTACTAGATAAAAACGGTCTTTACATTTTTCACTATCTGAAAAAAAAAAAAAGGTATTTTTTGATGTAGAAAAATGACATAGAATTCAAATTTCAGCATCTATGAAAAATGTTTTACTGTGTACAGCCTGGCTCATAAATTCATATATCATGCATACTTGGTACCAGTTAGGCATAGCGGAGTATGAAATGGAGACTGTATTGCTTGCAAAGTCTCCAACACTTAAGTGTCTGGCCTTTCAGAGATCTTTGCTGACCAGTGCTCTATAGGATCCCTATGGCCTACAAGGCAGTCAGCTGCCTCTTGCATCCATAGGACCCGGTGAAATGTAGAGGGGAAGCTGTCCCTGTTTCCTCCGTTATAGACTAGTTCAGATCCCCAGCTTCTCCACTTGCTTCTGTCCTATATCTTGACGAAAAGAAATGTCCAGAGCCCCAGCCTGTGCGGTAGTTTTTACACAGACAATCACGAAGAGTCAGTGTGCATGTCTGCTTTCACATTCATTGGTGATCTATAAATGAGACTGGTGTTGCCCCTTGAGAGGCCTGAGTGCTCACTGTGGGTGTTGACCCTATGGGCACTATTTGCACTGTTTATGTATTTATTGTGTAAGCGTGTGTGCACATATGTGTGTGTGCCAGAGGACAACCTCGAGTGTCTGTCATTCGCAGAGCAGTCACCTTGTTTCATTTTGTTGAGACAGACCCTCTTCCCTGTCCTTAAACTTGCTAAGTAGTCAAGGCTGGCTGGCAAGCAACCTCAGAGACCTGCTATCTCCACCTCCTCAGCACGGAGATTACAAATGTGCTACACTTGCATCTCCATTTTATCCCTTGGCTCACCCACAGGACTTCCCCTCAGCCCATGGTCTCTCAGGTACTTACCTCAGTAGAGCCTGTGAACGCAATCTTGTCTATGCCAATGTGAGAAGCTATTGCTGCTCCTGCTGTTGGCCCATACCCTGGCAGGATATTGACGACTCCAGGTGGAAAGCCAGCCTAGGAAACACAAATTGGAAGGAGGGGTGTGTGCGTATCACTCTTCAGGCCGGCTATGCTCGGCTTCACAGGCTCCACATGAGGGAGGGGAAGAAACCCCTGGAGTCAGTGTTCCCTACCTCCTTGATGAGGGCTCCCATATACAGTGCACTGAGTGGTGTCTGCTCTGCAGGCTTGATGACCACAGTGTTACCACAGCACAGTGCCGGAGCGATTTTCCAGGTGAACATCAGCAAGGGGAAGTTCCACTGGAAGGGAAAAGCAAGGTTAAGAGACAGGGAAAATGGTTCTCTGTTACTGTTTTTGTCTTCTCAGATTTTGAAAGAAGCTGTGACTTCTCAGATTTTCAAAGCTGTCCTGAACATAAATCATCTCTGCCACCAAGTGTAGACCTTGATGACATCACTATGAAGGGAACAGCACTGTCCTTCAAAGTGTCGCCTTCCTCTCTGTCTAGTGTATCCTCACACTCCAAACACCCACCTAAGGAAAGCTCATGCTGAGAAGGAGCAGGGAGCGACTCTTCTTTGTTTAGCCTTACTTTTTTATTTTGTTTTCAAATTTATAAAATTGGACTTTGTTCCAAAGTTTCAACATGTGAATTTTTCCCCTTAAATTTTCGA
>CM052706.1:47439436-47488095 GCA_028551405.1 Uromys caudimaculatus
GTGGGGGCAAAACCACCAAGTCAGAGGAAATAGCGTCTTGTTGAAGGTTCGAAATGATCATGGCTGTCCTCTTCCCAAAGCCTTCTAGCAAAAGGCTATCCTCCAAGAAGATAAATAAGGTGGACAATTTTTCTTTGTACCTGATTGCCCATCTTTAGTCAAAGTGCACAAACTACAGTGCCATACTTTTTAACACACATTTTGGTTCTTAGACCTGACATTTACTAGCCAAGTGACTTGGTTGAGGCACTAAGTTTTACTATCTCACTAGGCATACACTCTTTAATTCCAGTTTGTCTTACATTGGAGTCTTACTCAGGGTCTTCAGATTCTAAATGTGAAAGAACACTTCACATGTTTAATTGCTATGCAAATAAACATTCATTACTTCTTGTGTTATAATGCCAAACAAAAACTGGGGATGTTTTGCAGAGAAATGCAGGGAACACATAAAGACCACATGACCTTCCTAACTTCTGGACTTCAATGGAAAAGAAATCAACAATGAAATCAAACTGATATTGAATTATGGTATTACAAAAGGCAAACGTAAATGGGCTGAACCAATCTGAGAATAAATATCTAAGTAATTATGATCTCCTCGACCCAACTTCCCTCATGAGCCTCCTGGCTTAGTCTCAGACTCCTCACCAAGAGGTGGGTCCACATGTCACCTTCAGTCAGTCTCTTTCCTATAAAATTTCATCCATCTAGTAGCTAAAATAGATAGCCCTGAATCCCCTTCTGCCTTCAAACACTTCCATACTGAGAGTCTAACCTAATTCTTAGCAGCAAATCTTTGCATACCTACACCCTAGCTGACTGATAAACTGATTTAAACGGCCCTCCATACTTATATGTAGACTATTTATACACAAAAAAGGGACACAAAGGTTAGTGACATAATCTGTTTGGCCTCATGCGCAGTTCAAGCTGACACAAATGTCTCATATCTGCAGTGTACATGGCTTCTCTTTGTGTTTGATGAAGTACTTCTGGCAGAGCCCCACAGTTTCCTTTTTTTTTCTTTTTTTTTTTAACATACTCGTGTTTACGTACCTACAGGAATGGTCATTCCGTGAATTTTATCAGCCCAGCCTGCATAATACCTCAGGGTTTTGATGACTCCCTGCAAATCAATGTAAAAAGCTTGCAGGAACGGCTTACCGCCATTTAGGGATTCCATAGTCTGTAGGAAAAGAAATAGAATAGTTACGACCTCAGAACTTTGGAGTGACACACTGGTTTCTTCAGAAGAAGAAACAAGGAACAGAGGGAAGGCGGCTGGGCGTGATGGTGATGCACACTTGTTCAGCTCTGCTTTCCCAAGGAGGAAGGTGTCCAGTCCTAAGAGGCTTGCTTTAGTTACTAGTAAAAGACCACAGTGGACACACTTGTGCTATTCTTGAACCTGTGCATTTTCCTTAACCACTGTCCAGATATATAAACACGATGCTTCTTTAACTGATAATAAAGAAATCCTCTGCTTGTCAAACCGCCTTTGGTTATATTAATGGTTGGAGCGGAATAGAGATCTTTCTGAGAGCACACTAGTAATTCGAATCCATGAAGAGAAGCAGAGCCATCAGTTTTGTATGCATTCAACATGGATATAAAATGTTCTACACAGCTGCCAAGACCCCTGCTGAGAAGTGAAATATTCATGGTGCAGAGCAAGCTTATTTATCACCACCAAATAAACAAGATCTCCTCTGAGGAAGCCCAAACTTTAACAATTTAAAGACTGGTTTTTGTAAACATTTACGTTAACAACCATTATCTATTAAGAGTAAAGTATCTGGTCCATTTATAAAAATAGCAATAATAAACAGCTTTACATTATAAACATTATTTTTATGACATGTTCCTAAATTGATTAAGTCTGTTACAAAAACAATGACCACTGAAACAATGAAGTAAGACTGTTTTCACTTGAGAAATAGTAGGCTGTTAGATGTTTAACAAATGAAATAAACAAAAATGGATATTTATAATTTACTGTTTCTCTCAAGAAGAACATTATATAACACATACTGGTATAGAATTATTAATTACTGGCAAAGCTAAAACTGAAATGTCTTCCATTCACTGAGGTTAAAGAACACTATTTATTGCTGACGACAGCACAGCTCACCTACTTACTGCACAAAACAAAGCTCATTTTAAAATGCTGCTTGTCATTGCATTGGCTCACTTTTATAAAAGAAGATTCAATAACTTCCCAGTCCTTCTAAAAACATTTATATATTTACAAATTGGATAATAAATTCTCTATGTAGTTAGCTAGCAAAAAGCCAAGGTCTACAAAGCATAGAGAAAAAATAGAGTCCATAACCGATTGAGGACCAGCCAAGAATGGATCCGTGGCATACACTGACTACATTCTAAGTGCTCCTTATCTCCAGAAAGTCTTCATTCTCAAAGAAACTAGGTATTTAGAAAATATTGATTTTTTATTAATTAAATTGTGCATGTGTGTGTGCACATAAATACAGATGCCCATAGAAGCCAGAGGTCTGATTCCCTGGGTCTGGAATTTCAGGCAGTTATAAAGTGCCCTGTGTGGGTGCTGGGAATCTAACTCAGGTCCTCTGAAAAAGGTGTACTCTTAACTGCTAAGCCAACACCCCAGTCCTCAAAGTAACTTTTACTTTAAAAACAACAGCAGCAAAAAACAACAAAATCCATCAGATAAGAAGCTCCTGTGGTGTGTGTGTGTGTGTGTGTGTGTGTGTGTGTGTGTGTGTGTGTGTGTGTGTGTGATTGTTCTAGTGAAAAGAAATGGCAATCTCTGTCTGGCAGAACAAACAAAGTAGAATGTATGAGGGTACACATCCTTCTTTTCCTATTTGATCTGCAAAAGAGCCACTTGGCATTTGTCTTTTACAAACAGCCTGGAGGTCCTGTTCCTTGATGCTTTTGTTTTGCTTGTCAAGTAGATGTGTTTTGCTTTGCTTGTGGGAAGAGTGGGAAAATGAGAAAGGAAGATCCTTAGTAGTGATGCAATGCTATGGCCTTTTCCTTCAA
The DNA here is from genome assembly GCA_028551405.1 of Uromys caudimaculatus. Taxonomy (NCBI): domain Eukaryota; kingdom Metazoa; phylum Chordata; class Mammalia; order Rodentia; family Muridae; genus Uromys; species Uromys caudimaculatus. The sequence goes on from CM052706.1 coordinate 47,442,464, forward strand.
AATGCCACAAAGAGCTTCCCCAAAGATCTCTCATATTTCATATCTCTACCCTCCCCTAGCTCCCCTACCTCACAACACTTCACAGAATACTTTCTAGCTGAGTGGTTGTTTGGAGTAAAGCAGGACTGCTTTCTTATTTTACGTACGGCAAGAGTTGCCCGGTCCCGTTCCACCAAGTCTGCAAGTTTGTCCAACAGACGTCCTCTTTCAGAAGCGTCCATCCTTCTCCACACAGAACCAAGAGAGAAGGCCAGGCGAGCTGCCTGCACTGCCTTGTCTATATCCACCTGTTAAAGAGGAAGAGGCACAACTGAAGAGAAACACTACACACACGCACATGCACATGCAGAAACACACATACACACAAACCCTACATGCTGTCATCAAAGAAATGCTGCTTTGAACCTAAGCTGTCATCTAGAACACATATTCATTGCTTTACTCTTATTGGTGATTGTTCCACAAGGAATCTTCTAAGCAATACACACCTTGTCTGCTTCTTGAACTTCACACACTTGCTCTCCTGTGGCTGGATTACAGACAGGGAACACTCTCCCACTCTCTGAGTTCTGCCATTCATTGTTAATAAAGATCTAAAGAAGGACACAACAAAATGGGATATGAGCTCTGGGAGATCAGAAGACAAGACAAGCCATGTGGAGACACCATGGTAGCACCAGTTCTATTCCCTTACAGGTACAGACATAGATTCTGAAGTGTCGAAAGACATTCAGGACAGTATCAAGTCCAACCTCCCTCCTAAAGCAGGAGGAATATAGTCTCATGACAGCTACTTCATCCAAAGACAAAGTAATAGGAATCTTCAGTGAACATGTCAGCCAATTAGAGTGTCCTTTTATCAATAAATACAGAAAGACAAAGCATCTTGTGCACAACCCCACACCAAGGCTAACAGTATTTGTAGTCCAATTTCTGGCCATTATTTACAGGGGTCAAAGTGATGGTCATTAGGACTTTCATACCAGTTTCTCTGTTGGAAGCATGAGGGAATCTTCAAGGAATCTCAACGGTGCTAGAATAAGTATTTCCCTAATTATAGTCAGCTCCTGACTGTACCTAGTCTAACTAGTGAGTTAAACAAGTCACAAGGCACATATGTTAGCAAAACCAAAGGGCTTCTAGAACTTTCAAACTGGTCTAAGATTTTACTAGAGGCATGCTTTTCTTACAGTTGAGAAGGGGTTTAAAGAGCTCTTCCCAGTGTCCTCACTCCTTAGTATTTGAAATAACACCATTGTCTTCTGGATCCAAGTTTACTTTTTAAGTTTTCTTATGGAGTGTATTTCCAAGGGTTGCATGACTTTCATTATTTCTTGGAGATTTTCTAAAGATCAAATAGAAAATTATTTGTGTACATGGGTGCCCACTGTGGCCGTGTGTGGAGATCAGAAGACAATAAAAAACCCAAACAAACCAACCAACAAACCCCTTACATTTCAATAGGACAAAACTCATTTTTTCCTATTGGCATTTCTAGATCCATTGATCACTTAAAAATGTAAGATGAACTGTAGGAATTTAAAGTCGTCTAACTTTCCCTGCATCTTGAAACACTGAGCTAGTTCATTATTCGAGGACTGATTTCTTCATTATTGCACACCAAAGATTTCCTGTTAATGCTTAAAAAATAAAAATAAGCAAATGAACTCAGGAGCTTCTGTAGAAACGAGTCAGTCACCATGATCAGGCTGTCCTTTAGTTCCCCAGTTACAATGACCACAGTCAGACGTGTCAAGAAGCTAGAAAACGGTTCAGAGACATCATCTTGGTCATATTTTTTAAACTTTTATTGAACAGAGTTAAGAATTTAGAATTAAGTTTCTCTATCATGGGACAGAGGGCAATTAATGGAGAAAGACACTTCACGATCTTTAGATAGGAAGGTGGAGGCAGAGACACATTTGAGACATTTTTGGTGAGAGTGCAAGGAGCTATCTAGTAAAATCTTTGGCTAAGAGGCTCTAAGATACATTTCCTCAAACTCTAAACAAAGAATTAGCCTGTGGTAGTATATCTCAGTGATAGAATGTTTGCCTCCTGTACATGATTCAAGATTTGATCTCCAAAGTGGGAGGGGTTGCTAGCAAACAACAGCACCCCCCAAAAAGAAAAAGAAAAATCACTCAATAAGAATTTAATCATTTAATATTGTATAAGAAGGTTACGAAGGCACCAAGCCATCTTGTTTTAATGGAAATATATATGATAATTTTTATCTTTATGACATCTGTGAGTAAACTTTACTTAATACAACATGTATAAGACCAAAAATGAAAGGCTTTTAAACTATACTACTAAATACATACATAACCAATTATAATATTTAAAAAGTGGCCATCTCTTCTACAAAATGATGAGCCTTGGAACTTTTTGGGAAGACTGCATTGAGCAAAGGCAGGGGCAGGAAGAACCAGAAGCACTGACCTAGTGCAACCCAGCAGAGTTGTGTTTAAAACTCTGGAATCCGTATTTGAGATGAGGGAGATGCTCCAGATTGCACGTGGCAGCTGCTGTGCAGGTGACTGTGTTCAGCCACCGTGTTTGCCTCAGTTAACGATGCGACACTCGGGTCAGTATGGAATGGCAGTGTCACTTGCCACGCCTCAGTTCTTATCTTGGTCTCACCAGACCTTTGTTCTCACTCTACAGTCTGCAAAAATCACTGAAAATGTAAAACTTGCTAAAATTATTTGAATCAGAAGGTAAATGTGACTATTCTTCTTGGTGTACAGTGTTGATGTTATGAAGGGGTTCCCAATGGCCAATAATAGGATCTAAGTCTCTCCTAGAGCCCGGTGCTCTCCTTTGTGGTCCACGCTCAGTGCCTGCACCACTCCCACTTGGGCTCTGTGCTCCAGTTGTTCCTTCCTTCAGCTCAGTAATTCTTACATTACTTGTACCTAAGCTGCTAGTTTCAGGGTTTCTATTTTTATTTCTAAAATTTCTTTTTTAAAATACCTAATGATAGTAACAGACTAATCCCCATGGAATGACAAGGGCATCTGATATTTAGTGATACAGTTCACCGAATAAAAAAGTAACAGGTAAAATTTCCCAGTAAAATTCTAGGTAGCAGGTATGAAGGAACAGGGGACTTGGATGCTCAGCATCTGTCAAACACTTTAATGATCTCCACTGAAGGAAAAATCAGTAGGAAAACTTAATGAAAACATGGAGATTCCTGTATTCATACCTCAAGGATCTCCCTTCCATACTTATTTCTTGCAAAGAGAAAAATACTACTTGGCAAACACCACACAATCCTGAGATCAGACTTGACAGAGTGATGAGACAAATTGGTGCCAGTCTGCTCCTCATGTGAAGTCCCAGAGGTGTGAGGTCTCCTCTGCAGCGTTTCTCACCAAAGATACAACTTGGGTTTAATCGGGACAAAACTCTGGCTAACCTAAATTAAATAACACCCAACAAAAGAGCTGCCCATGCTTTTCTACAGAGCCAAGATCATAAAGGAGGAGAGGAGCAATAAGCCACAAAAAAAATCATTGCATCATGTCACCATGGACTAGCTCCTGGACCAGAGGGAGACAAGAAGAGAAGCAATAGAGACAATTGATAAACTATGATTAAAGCTTTAAAGCTGGAGAATAATATGACAAGGTCAAATGTCTGATTTTAATATTATTCTGTGGTTATAGGAGACTAGCTAAAGAAATCTGGGTGAAGATTTAACACTAGTTTTCAACTTATTGTTGATTGGAATTATTTAAAAGTTTAAATGTTGAGAGTTATGAGTCCTCTTTTAGTGCCTTTTTTTTTTTTTTTACTATAAAATGTCAAAACACACATTTTGAATGAAGAAATAAATGGTTCAACACCTTCCTTTTTTCCAAAGTATCCTTTAAAGTTCAGTTTGTGGAAAATAAAACAACTCAAAGGCTAACTTAAAATATGGACCTGTGTTGCCAAAAATGCTTAATTTAATGTTTTTCATGTTATTTCCATTCAAAGGCATGCTAGCAAGATACCAGGAAATTCTGTTTTACAGTGTCATGGGTTTCAGCGTGAGTGTAAGGAATGATGTGGATTTTCCCCCTCTGGAGTGCTTCAAAATAGAGAAAGATCTGACTCCCAGTCTGACTCTCGCTTCATTTCTTTATAAATGATGAACACTCACTTTTAACATAATTCTGTGGCGTGAGAGAAGGCAGAAGAAACAGATGGCTCATAAAAGAAGGAGCCTGCCCTTTGCAGGTCCCTAAGAGGATGGGACAAATTAGCTTGTGAATATTAACTTTATTTTCATGGTTGTGAAAAGTCCCACTGATGTTTTACAGGTTGCTGCTGGTATTAAAAGACATACTGGATATGGCGGGCTCTTAATTAATGTTACTGGAGTGGACTGCCTGTCGGGAGGGAACATGAAACACTATCTAACATCGTTACAGATAAGATTAGAAATACAATACCTCTGCACCAAGACAAAATCTCAAACATACTGAAAAATGAAGACTTTATTTGGGCAAGACGTTTTTATTATGTTCTGTGTCATTTTATACAAAGGATCTGTGTAACAAAAGCACAAGTTGAGCTATCTCATATTGGAACACACTATGAACCATCCAAGACCGTTAGTACCGCTGACCGTCCTGAGCGCTTCTCCCTGATCCTACTTCCAGCTTGACCTGTCCTGCTACTAGAGTTAACAACTAGCTGGACTTTTCATTCACCTATTTTTACGTGTCTTCTTTGCGTTTCTTGCCCTAGTATAGTAATTATTAGAGGCAGCTCTCGATTTGTGACTCGTCTCAATCCTGTGAAATAGGATGTTTATCTTTATAGTCAACATTGTATCTGTTTGTCCTATGATAACTGAGAAAACTGTTTCAACCTTCCATCTTGAAGTGAACTTGTCAGGGTAGGCCTCAGTTCCTTCACCTTTGTCTTTATAAATATTAAGTTATTTACTGATTTTCTTGTACCATACTGTCTCATTACTAGACCTTTTTTAGCTAGTCAGTCTTAAGTTGGATAGCACTAGCCTTCCAACTTTGTCTTCTTTAAATAGTTAACTATCCTGGATCTTTTGCCTTTCCATATTCACCTTACAATCTGTTTGCTGATGGCTACAAAATGATTTACTAAAACTTTTGTGATTTTATTTTACCTACAGATCAAGGTAAAAAGAACTGACATTCTAACATACCAAGACTTCCTATCCATCAGATATGTCTCCACTTGTTTAGATCTCTTTTGAACCATTTTAGCTAAACTATGGCTTATAAAGAATATATTCTTCTGAATACTGAATAGTGAAGCCAATCTCTCTCATCTGCCTATTCCCTCAATGGTACTGTGTATTTTAAAATTTAAATTCCAGTGCTTGTTTCTTGTATAAAGGTTGCTCCTGCAACCTTGTTGTAATCTCTCATTAGGCTTAAGAAGCTTCCTATTCTGGAGTGAGGGGCGGTGTCCTAGAGATTTTACAACAATCACTTCATCTATAAACAAAGGCCATTTAATTTCTTTCCTCTCAGACCATATACTTTTATTTCCTTTCCTAAGCTTACTGACTAACCAGGAATTCATTACAATATTAAAGATGAATGACAGTAGGAGACACCTTGCCTTCTTCCAGTGTTAAGAATGAAAGTATCTAGTTTCCCACCATTACATATACTGATTGTTCTACATTTGATATAAATGGTCTTTATTAAGTTGAGGAAATTCTCTTTCTGCTCATAGTTTGAGAGGTGTCTTGTCTTGACTGGGTATTAAGGTTTTGACAAAGGTTTTTCCTGTAGTGACATGATACACTTCTTTTCCTTTATCAGTTCATTGGTCAGGAAACACACTGGTGTCTATTCTTATATGTTGGTGGACTAAAATTTGCTAACATTTTTGTTGAACATTTGGCAGGCATGCTCATGAGAGTCTGCTTTGTAGTTTTCTTTTCTTATAAAGTCTTTATATAGTTTTGGTATTTGGATAATGATAGCCCCATAAAATAAATTAATGTTTCCCCCATTCTACCTTCTGGAATAGATTGTGAAGAATTTATATGTTTGATACAAAACATCTGGATTTGATATTTAAGTTTATCAATTACTAACTAGCTCAATCACTTGGCTACATTTAGGTTACTTAAATTTATTTTTCCTTGTTTAAGTTTTGGCTGAATGCATCTTTAAAAAAATTTGTTCATCTCACTTAAGTTATCAAATTTGTGGGTCCACAATTGTTCACAATACTTTTATTTCTTTTAATTTTTAATTTAATACTTTTAAATGTATCTTTTTCATTTCTAATATAGTAATTTGAATTTTTCTCACTTTGGCTAGCTAGGCTAGCAATTTGATACTTTTTGATTTTTTTAAAAAAATTTAGTTCATTTCTGCTATCGTATTTTTAAAATTATTTTCTTCTGTTTAGTCTAGACTTACATAGTTCTTCATTCTCTGGTTTCCCAAAACAGAAGCTTATTTTTTTTTCTTTTAATATATACATTCAATATTATTTTGATGCTTTATTTGTATTTATTCAAAACACTTTCACTTTCTCTTGAGTTCCCCACTGGCACTGTGTGGTGCAGATGAGCTGTTTAGCCTCCAAGTGTACAAGGAGGTGGGAGTGTAGAGCTCTCTCTGCTCTAGGTCCATCCCTCTGTGGTCTGAAAGCACATTTGTCTTATTTCTACTGTTTGGAATTTGGTAAATGGTGTCTGCAGTCCTGGATGTGGTCCATCTTGCTGGCTGTTCTCTGAGCATCCTGCTGTGTTAAGTGGGTTTATCTTACTGTTCCTAGAGCTAGCACCTGTATTTGCCACTGGAGAAAATCTAGCTTTCGTGGTCTCCTTTAGCTCTATGGTCATTTTCAGAGCATTGTTCTTTTTCATTATTAAAAGTCACAGTGGTGAGGATATCTGCTCTTCGTAGTTCTCTTTCATACTGTCACAGTTCATATTACAGCAGATGACTATATAGTAACACATATAATAAGGCAGAGACTGGGAACAAAGCATCTTTAGAAATGTCTAAGAAATCTACAAAAACAGGATAATGAATTTAGCACAGTCTTAGCATGTAAGATCAATATATGATTGACATACTATCAAAAATCCCTGGAAACTGAAATATAAATATATTACTTGTGCATATGTGCACATTTGTACATGTTTGTCCAAGATCTAGTTGTGCTGTGACAGAAAGAATCTTAAAGGACATGCTTTCCTTCACTGATAAAATCGAAGTCTTGTGTCACTATTTCCAGCAGCAACTACTAACCTCCCCAAACACAGGAATTTAAAAGTCCTTGCTTAAAGAAAAGTCTGAAAAAAAAAAAAAAAAAAAAAAGAAGAGCTAGGGATCGTTTGCCATGCAACAACTCCTAAGATTAAGAGATCTGCACTACTCTAGCTTCCTCCCTTGTCAAATAAACTGACAAGACATAAATAGCATAATTTGGAACTAAGGAGGGGGGAGAATAATTAAGCAAAAGTTTTATTTTATATTAAAAAAAGCCCTATACAATCCTTATTAAAGGAAGCCTGAACTTGTAAGTACTACTGAAAACTCAAAGAAGATGTATCCTCTGCTGTTCTGGGACTTATAATAATATTTCACAGATGAGACTGCTTTCAGGAAAGTTAAATGACATAAGGCATTCTGTGATTTAGTGCCAAGATGGACAGCAGAGATAAGCACTGCAAATGCTCTCTACAGAGAAGGGAAGTATTGGGCGATGGTGTGACTGAAATGTTAGAGGAATACTCCAGGAAACAAGAAATAATAAGGGAGGTGACCTGGGGTAGGGCAGGGAAGGTAGAAGACAGAAACTCTATCCCTAATAAAATGATTCCTCTGCCCCTGCAGGCCCTCTTTGACTACAGCCCCTTTCTGGCGACCATCTGATATCCTTCCAGGCTTAAGTGTGGCAGAGAAGAAAGGCACGTTTAGCTTTTCCTTCCATTGCCAAGTCCCTGGCCCTACAGAAATCAGGATTGAGCAACCTCTGGCTCTTCAACATCAGCCCCTACCACAACATTCTCCTTAGGGTAGGGGGTGAGCATTTAGGGAAGCAAGGCTCAGGAGCCATGGAAATTCATACAAACAATAGCAAGTAAATCCAAAACCACATGAGAAGCAGCCAGTCATAGAAAATAGGGAGCCATGCCAAAAGAGAAACAAATTTCAGGGTTATCAATTAATACCACATTTATAAAGAACAAAGATAAAATGGGGTGAAAATATCATGGGAGAAAAAAGAAGTTTCCAATGATACATAAAGTCACTAAAATAGTGCTAGAAAAAATATTTTTTAAGTATAGCTCTGGTAAAATAGAAGAGGCCCCAAAACAATTCACAGATTTGATGTTGTAACTAAATGAATAGAGAAGAAATTCATGAATTGAAGGTGAGACAACAGGGAGATAGGAAATACATGAGGGCAATAAATGACTAGGGAAGATATTCCAGAAGGAGAGGTGAGGGGACAGACAGAAAGAGGGAGCACAGTGACAAAGAAGATTTCACCTCCCAGGAGTGCTCACAGTGTAAGCACAGACACTCTCAATTATTCCAGCTTAATAACTAGCTCTGTGTTTCTTTTCTCAACATGAAAACGTTTTCTTTTCTTTCTTTCTTTCTTTTTTTTTTTAAAGCAAGACCAGTCAGCAAACAGAGAGCCTGGAATATGAAAACAAGCAAATAAAAACTGTCAGGCATATATGATTACGCTATGAGAACTCTTAATACACTGTAGGCTTGAGTCCGGCTCTTGGCTTCCGCAGTCTTTGCATTTTGTTAATACCTCACAGTGAGGGAGGAACTGCAGGAGGGTGCTCATGCTTGAGTAGTGTCATACCAATATTTGTAAGTCTGTGTCTGTTGTCCCAAAGAGTCTGAGAAGCCATGCAAAGAAATGAAAAAATAAAGACCAGCGGCCAGACCCTGGAGATCAGAAGTCTTAGGCTGCATGTAGGCAATGTACCCAAAGGACATGGGGGTCACTGGGACTCAGAAAAGTTTGCTTTTTTCTTTATAATGCCTAATAAATCTCTATTATCATGAATATTAATGCCATCCTGTTTCTTTGTTTGTTAACCTCAGAATTTTTCTATGTGGCCTCTCCTCTAATTTTTCTTTTCCAAAAATCTAAGCACGGGTGAACTGGAGCCTGTGCCTCTTAGACCTGGGCTTCTATGGTCTCTCTTTATTAGCACCCTCCTGCCCTCCCCTTCTCTGTGATTCTTATCTCTTTCACCAATATTTGTTGAGTGTCTACTCTCTTCTAGACACCATGCTAGCTAAGGGCTCCTAGATTTGTTTTCCTTCTTTTCTAGGCCAAGGGCATTATGTCTCTCAGTCTAAACACATCTGACTATCTTTGGCATATGATCCCATCAGTAAGAGGGCCGAAGAGGGTCCTGACTCACCATTCTGAGAGACAAAGACCAGGGCTTCCATATCCACATCGAATCATATGCAAATAATTGTTAAGAGGAAATAAATGACTCCTGAGACCAAATCACTTGTAGAAAGCAGGCTTGGCTAAAACAAAACCAATTCTGTATACTCTACTGTCCCATAATTCCTAACTGTGCTACTGGCATCTGTTATACTAAAAACAGTAAGAACAGTCAAGTGGGTGGCTTTGATAGAAGCTGGTTGGATGACAGCATCTGGGACTCTGTTGGAGCAACATGGCATCAAAGCCAAGCACACACACCAGTAACAGTTGTGACATAGTCCCAAACTGGAAGAAACTAGACTTGCCGTCAGTCCGTGTTGCAGGAGAAGGCAATGGGAACTGCTACCGGTCCTGGTTAATGTTCATTTCTTCCTGTTCCACTTTCTATAAACAAGGTAATGCCTATACAAGCTCATTACTGTAAACTGAGCACATTTAAATTGGTAGTAAAACCAGAGTATTTACTCTAGTGCGTGTATAAAGTGCCTCGTCTAAGGTTTTGGAAATGTTTCAAGTTTTGAAACCAAGCAGCTGGCAGCTTTACAAGCCAAACCTTACACTGAAATCCCTCACTCTGGAAAGTCTTTGGTGTCCCGTGTCAGGTAGTACCATTCCGCAGACATTCATCTCCTCCCGCCCCTTGGATTCTTTCACCATAAATTTGCATTCACAGGGCTCTTATAACTCTTGCAGCACTCCAGGCTCCAATGGCTGTTGATTAAATGTATGTATCCTGTGCATTCAATCTGACTTTCATTATGGTCACTTCGTAAAACCGCCATGGGCTGGACAAGCGATGACACATAGCAAGAACCTGGAATCCCTGCAAAGTCTCAGATGAGAATTTTTTTTTCTCTCTCTCCCTCTTTATTAATAGTGACCATTTTGTGGCCTAGCTCTAAATCAGCCAGCGTATTTGACAGCAAATGTTCCTATCTATGGATTATATATAACCCGTCCTAAACACCAGATGAAAAAGGGATAACCCCAAGAAAGGAAGGGCTTGCTTCCATGTAAATCATGTTACAAATTGGACAACACCCAGAGAGTTCATTGTTCGCCCTCAATTGTGAAGGCCATTCCCATTTACTATTCCCCTGGAATGGATGTTAATTAAGGCCGACTGAGACCATAAATCACCCTGAGAGTTTTACAATGTAATTCAGCATTAAGCATATGTATTTAAATAAAAAGTAACTGATTAACCACTAGTGCTTTTCCAGAAGTTGCTGAGGCCATTTCTTTATAATAGAGGCATGTCACTTTTCATTTTTGTGGAGAGAAAATGAAAGAAGTATTATCTTCTTTAAAAGGTAATAGTTAGGATACTTAAGGGATTCGTGACACTTTATTATGAGAAACAGAGGAACTGAAAAGAACGAGGGAAAAGGAGAGAACAAAAAGGTTGGGGAGGCCGTTGTCACTATTTCTTACCTCCTTCATCATTACTCCTTTTGGTCCAAGCATTTACTACACATCTACTCTGTGTTCGGCACCATGCTAGGCACCGGTGGGTAAGACTAGCCCTACTCTTAACACAAAGTGTGTGGTGCTGTGGCAGGGGAGACCAGCGCAACTGTTGCTGAAGTAATGCGATGTTTAGCAACACTTAGAAGTGTTCATTGAGTATCTCCTATGCACTGAGGCACATGCCGACAAAACGATATACCTCTGTGTGAGTGTGTCCGTGTCTGCAGGTGTGTGCGCACACAAGTGTCCATGTGAATGTGGAAGCCAGAGGATTCTTTCCTCGGGCACCTTCCACCTTTTTTGGAGTCAGGGTCTTTTACTATCCTAGAGTTCATCAATAAGGGTAGGCTGGCTGGCCAGCAAGTTCCAGGGAGTCACCAGTTTCTGTATCTCCAGTGCTGGGACTACAAATTCACACCGTCACGCTTAGCTTTCTTTCTTTCTTTCTTTCTTTCTTTCTTTCTTTCTTTCTTTCTTTCTTTCTTTCTCTCTCTCTCTCTCTCTCTCTCTCTCTCTCTCTCTCTCTCTCTTTCTTTCTTTTTTTTAAATATGGGTTCTGGGGATCAAACTCACAACCTTGTGCTTGCAAATCAAGCACTTTATTGGCTGAACTATTTCCCCAACTCCAATCAAAATGATATGTTTTATATTCAAATTTCATATACTAATATCAGAGAGGTCATTTGTGTGCTTCCTTGAAAACCAGTCAAAGCAACCACATCTGCCTGTCAGAAACAACAGGGCCATTCTTCTGGAGAAAGGATTTGGGCTTCATCTTTGAGTGCGCAGCTGAAGAGGCAGGGCTACTAAAGCACATGTGCTTAAAGAACTGGGCTGAGAATCTAGATGCATGGTTCTGACTATACTTTGAAGAGTAAAACAACCTGCAGAAAGAGAAATAATAATAATCTAGGAGGCATTTTGTTTTAATATGAAGTGCATAGATAGTAGAAATCCAGAAATAGAATCCAGAACAGCTAGTAGCATTAGTTACCCAAAATGTACTGAGAACTCTCACTATCTCATTTGATTTATATAACAAATCTGTGATGTAGGCATTTTTTTTACTTTCCCATAGAATAAACTATGTTTATTTGTGTTACAAGCCTGAACTCATGCCACAGGTAATTCACATAGCAAAAACTTGAATGTAGGTCTGTTGACAAAATTATTTCCATTCTATTCAGCATTCCGGGGTTTCCTCCTTTTGTTTGTCAAGCGGACACTTTTAAAAAGACCTGTGTTCTGTCCAGTCAAGGCAGGAAAAAAAAATAATATAACTAGGGAACTCACTGTAAAGTCAAATATAAAACATGGTTATCAAGAGCACACTGGAATCTAACAGTTGCACACATAGGCTGTACAGGCATGGTCTAGATACTTTATGCCCAGGAGTGCCAAATGACATGAGTTCTTTCTGTTCTACAGATGAGGAAGCTGAGGCTCAGGAATAAAAGAACCTGCCAGCATCCAGAACAAAATGGATCTGGAGTCCAAAACCTCAACAGCCAGATACCTTCCACTCAGTATGAGTGTGTTACTGGAAACAGAGCAAGTGGCATTTGTACTGTCCTAAGCACGTAACCTCTGTATTTCTCCCTATTGATCCGGCCCAGCCAATCCTTCACCCACGCCTAAGTCAGAACAGCAATGCAGAAGAGCATCACTTGGTGCTGAACGCCCATCAAGTGTGTGCCCTAAACACAGCGCCTCTGGGAGGAGCCAACCACCTTGCAGAAATCAGCGGCAGACATGCCTTAAATCCTGCAGATTTAAGTTCCTCTCTAAAGTTATTCAACTGCTACTACAGAACAACATAAAGCAGGTGGTTTACAGACAGCAGAGACTCCGTTCTCACAGCTCTGAGAGCTAAATCAAGACACCATCAGGTTCAGTATATAGTGAGGGAGGACCTACTCTCCGGTTCATAGATGACACCCTTTCCCTTTGTACTCACGTGGCAGAATAGATGGGTTAGCTGTTTTAGGTTTCTTTTGTAAGGACAGAGTCTATTTGTGGGAAACTATAATCACTGTTCAAAGATTCCACCTTTAATACTACTGCCTAGGTAATCACTTGGGTTGCAACATAAAAAATTTGGGAGAGCCGGGCGGTGGAGGCACACACCTTTAATCCCAGCACTCGGGAGGCAGAGGCAGGCGATTCCTGAGTTCGAGGCCAGCCTGGTCTACAGAGTGAGTTCCAGGCCAGCCAGGGCTACACAGAGAAACCCTGTCTCGAAAAACCAAAAAAAAAAAATTGGGGAGAGACAGAGAAATTCAGACAATCTATCACTCTCAGCCCTCCCCAATTCCACATTAAAACTACAGCAATTCTTTAACAAGACATGAGCTTTTATGAGCCAGGATATTTGAACATGCTGCTCCCTTTCTTCACTTGTTAAAGTATTAAAATGGTGGAACTCTTTCAAAACACAGCTCAAATACAACCTCTTGGAAAAGACTTCCCAAGATCCTCTGCCATCTGCTATCTACCTATCATATTAGCCTGTAATACCTTATCGATGATCCTACTTTGCTGTTTGCTCCTTAAGGACAACTGCACCACTATGCCATCTTTATTTTTATAACTATCTGAAACGGGAACTGTGGCCTTAGCAGTTGCTCAATAAAATTTTTCTCTGTGTTGATACTGCATAGGTAGCAAGTACTTCTTTCAGTAAGAACTATAACAATACACCCTTCAAAGTCAAGGTTCTTAGACTCCTAGAGAAGCTGTCTCTTAGCACTGAATATCATCTCACTTTGCTTATTTTCCCCTTTTACCTAGCCTGAATTTAAAGTCCTATTTTATCTCACACTATTAGGATACTTGTCTGTGTGTTTCTTAGCTACAGTAAACAGTTTTTAACCAGGATATGATTTTAGTGTCCTAAAAACAATGCCAGTATCTTGTTACAGCCCATAGGAACAGAGGTTCTTCACAGGCTCTCTCATAATACACAGCCTAGAAGGCCGAGTGGGAATGCATTCCCACAGCTGACCACTAGCAAATGTGTAGTGTAGTCAGTCTGCAGTTTATTTCAACAGACTGTCTTAAGAGTTTATTTATAAGTAGATATTACTTTACGTGAGTATTTTCTTTGATAGCACTGGGAGTGTGTGTTGGGAAGAGAAGCAGAAGGAACAGGGAGAATGGCTGCCTGTGTTCTAATCCTGGCTTCGTGCTAAATACCTGGCAAGTGACTCTGATTTCCAGCTTTCAGTGTCTTCCTGAGGGTCTCAGCCTTAGTAACCAAAGAAAGGTTCGCATGTGGCATCTGTGACATAAACCCTCCCTACCCCTTGACAGACACTTCCTGGATGCGTTTCTGGCTATGGTTTGAAAGTCTACTTTAGGAGCCTCCTATTGACTAACTGAAAGACGGTGCTGTGGCCAAGTCCATTGTCATTGCCACCGGCCTTGCCATTCTCGTTTGTTTATATCTGAGGTCCAAAGGGCAGGCGCAGCACCAGCAGTCACCTGGTAAGATGCTTATCAGAAGTTGTGATGAAGCACAGTGTTCTATACCCTCAGTGTGCTTGAACGTTTCACGGCCATTCAGACAACAGCTGCTGAATTCACCTTCTGCGTTCACAAGCAGTTTGTACCATTTCCCCATTACAGCTAGGTTTTAGTATGTAGTGATGACTACAAATACATCATAAAGAATAGTAAAATTTAGGTAGAAGGGTCCTAAAACACAAGCCAGCTGGGACTCTCCCATACTTCTCCCAGGAATGCTGGCTTTGGTCTCTACTGTGTAACCATCTGTACAGCAAGCTAGTGCTTTGACAGCCAAGTCCACTGAAGTTTTATTTTAATATTTACTGATGAGTATCTTTATCTGACCTGAATATTAATAGAATCTGGATTTAGCTATGAAGAGACAGTCACAAAGCTAGAAGGGGCCTTAGACACAACTTACACTGTACACACACACACACACACACACACACACACACACACACACACACACACCAATCGCTTGCCGATGGCTGTGTACCCCTGAGAGTGGCCACAATAGAAGTCAGAACCACCATGCTCTGATTCCCACACCAGTGTTCTTCCTACATTTAATTTTTGCTGATATTGACTTGAAAAGACAGCTGGATAGCCAATAAGGTATGTGAGCTAGCCCTCCCTGCTTCTTTCACAGGTTTGTTAGAAATCTTGATTTAATATCTTAGAAACTATTCAGCAGAAGGAATTGTATTTGCATCTAAGTCCCCTTTTCTTCCATCACAACCAGCACAGAGAGACAGTTACTTCACATTTCATTTGTTAAAGGCACAATGTGTTGAGGAAACCATAGCTTACAGTAGGACATTTGGCCCAACTTTAAAATGAGGTGCTGAGACATTTCCATAGGTGGTGTTCCTAGGTGT
Organism: Uromys caudimaculatus; assembly: GCA_028551405.1. Lineage (NCBI taxonomy): Eukaryota > Metazoa > Chordata > Mammalia > Rodentia > Muridae > Uromys > Uromys caudimaculatus. The sequence goes on from CM052706.1 coordinate 47,457,769, forward strand.
AGAACTTTTGCCAGGGGACAGATACCAGCCGGACTATGATGAGCCTCTGATAGCACTTTTTCCCCCTGGGCTTCCTAAAGAACAGTTGTGTGCTCTTAAAACCATGAACATCTACATAGCAGCGACAAGGGGAGACTACAAAAGCAAGCTTATCCTAATGACTTGATCCAGAAGGGGTGGCTTGGGATGAGCAGAAGGAAAGGGGAATGGCCAGTGACTGCTTTTAGGAGCTGACTACATCTGCGTGAGTTAAGGGCCTTTTTACACTCCCTTCCTCTGTAGAATCTGGGTATCCAAGCCGAGCAAGAGAAATTCATCAATTGCCAAAGTGTTTATGAACCAGTCACAGCTGTTTGGCAACAGTTTCCCTTCCTGGCTAAGAGCATGAAAATAAAAATTCACACTGGCACTTTACTAGAGGCACTATATGGAGAGCATCTGAAAAACTCTGTACTGAAGTATAATTCCCTTCTGTAAATATTTTACAGCATCCTAGATGCTCAGCACCTGGGAAGGAAATGTCATATAAAATACTTTCCTCTCTCAGAAATACCATCTTCCCAGAGGTATGCTTTCAGGAAGCCTAACAAAGACAATGCACCATAGCAAATGCTTTCTGCCAATCAGAGTGGCCCTTCCCAAATCATAAAGGAATAGACAACCTACCATGTCCAGGAGAGATGTTCAGATATGCAAGTGGAGAATATGGCTGTACTACCGAGCTAACATAGGAAGACTATATACATGTGCATGTTAATGTCAATTCAAGGCAATCGTGCTGGCCTATACAGGTCTATTTTTTAAGAGACCACTGGAAGTGAGAGACTAGGGCGATGCCTCATACAAGCATGGAGACCTGAGTGGGGATTCCTAGCACTCATGTAGAAGCTGACTGTACAGTGTGTGTCTGCAACCTCGATGTGGAACAAGGTAGGGAAGAGACAGGTGGATCCTTGGAGCTCACCGGTCAGCCAGTGAAGCCAATCTATAAGCTTCGGGTTCACTAGAAGACTGAAAAGATAAAGTGCAGAGTAACTGAGGCAGACATCCAAAGTGGACCTCTGACCCTCCATACATAAGCAGGTACACACACACACACACACACACACACACACACACACACACACACACACACGGACCATTTGTCTTTCCCTACCCCAAAGTAAATCAAGATTTACTTTATTTGTCCATGATTAAAGACTGTTAAGAGAGTTGCATCTATGTATGGAAAACAAAGAAAAGTAGAAGTCACCAAGGATTGAAGTCACTAACCTTGAAAGTATTTTTTCATCCTTTTTTTATATAACACCCTAGGAAGGAAGTACCAGAATTAAAGCTCTCCATATAACTATCAGTCTGCCTGTGTCCACAAACACTGAGCAAGTTAGAAGTTACCTCTTTAAGTTTTGCTTCCTCTTCCATCAGAAGAGGAAGAACTATCTACTGTACAAGGCTGATGTGCCATTCGTGATGTAGAGTATGTATGTGCCTATAGCTTAAAATGAAAGGTTCTCTTCTTTCTATCTTCCTTCATGAAAGGTTTCTGAGCTTCATTTGCTTTCTCCTATATCCTAATATAGCAAACATAAGAAAATACCCAAAAGATAAAAAAAAAAGTTCCTGAGGAAAGGTGGTCAGAATAAGACATTTAGATGAGCTATCAACAGGACAGACCATCCTAATGGTTGCATTAAGTTGTTTTTTAATTCATCAGTTACTGGGAAGAAGACTCAACAGTGCACGTTAGCCATGCAAGCTGCATCATTTAACCACTTCTGAAGCAGTTCTGGAGGGTGAATCAGGCTTTGCACCCTTTTCAGCTCACAAAACAGTTGCCATGACTACAGTATAGACAGAGGTGGTCATGAATAATATTCTAACCGGGAAAGCTGAACTCTGAGAAATTTTCTAACCAGTAGGTATGGATAGGATTTAGGTGAAAACCTTTTCCTATCCTCAATCAATCCTTTGACACAGCTGCCAGGTTTTATTTCAATAATGGAAAGTTTTGTTATTTTTATAGTAAATGCTTTAAATTATGTGCGTTAAACCCTGCAGTATGCAGTCCCCTGGGAAGTTAAATATTACTTAGCTTGCCACTGACTCGTATTTGGATCATCACTGCAGAGTACCAGTTAGTGGCTCAGTAGGCAGATCCATCAGCTTGCATACAGAGGCCCAACAGTTTCTAATTAAATACACCGAACAGCTGTTTGAGGACTGGCTGTGCACAGTCACCTGCACTTGCGGGTCTAGGTGCCATTTCAATAGATGTACTTGACTGGAGTTTTATGAACAAGAGTCAAGCACTGGTGGCCAACGCAGTACAGTGCTCTGTAAAGCTAATAATTGAGGGCATTACAAAGGCAATAAAAGTCTTTTTAATTTTGACAAAGTATCTTAGCTTATTTTACTGATAGCTAAGAGTCTACAAATACAAAATAAAAAGACAGAGCTGTTTAGATCACTGATAGTGAAAATCAAATCTCTTCAAATATCCACCTCCGTGACTGGAACCGAAGTGAGGACTTCCATTCTATGCCTTGATTCATGCCAAAACATCTGGCTAAGAAGTGTTAAAACTCTCTCTATGTATCTCTGTGTCTCTGTCTGTCTCTGTCTCCCCGCCCTCTCTCCAAATGGCATCTTATAGAAAAAACCACCTAGATAACTGATGGCATTTTCCACTTTAAATTCTATGTTTTTGTATTGTGGAGGCATGGCTTTTGTTCAAGAAATGTGATCTTTTATTGGCAAAAGGATGGTTTTTACCAAGCTTGCTTTGCCATGACTTAATTCATCAATTCTAATTAAAAATCAACTAAAATTCTAAATAATGGACTCAACACTGTGTGACCTCAATGTCACTTATGCTGTGTCCTAAACAGAAAAGAACAGGCTTTCCAGAAAGAAAGCAACTACACTCTTAAAAGTATTTGGACAGAAATTAAAAATCATATGAAACAGTTTAAGTCAATTCTTTTTCTGAGCTGATTGTAAGTTAGCATTTTAAATCAAGCACTGAATGTCTGATATATGACACCAACATGCAGCACTGACATAAGCTGCAACAATACAGGAAGGAAGAAGCAGGATATTGGCACTGAGACAGCAGAGAGACACCCAGCTTCTGAGATGGCCATCTAACACCTTGTCATCAGTCATATTCTCCAGAGGACGGTTCACTTCGGCCAGCCTGAGGGGGACAAAGCTAGCTCCAGATTAGCTGGGAAAGAGTTAGAGATGCCTGGCCTCTTGCAGTGCTGCTTAGAAAGCTCCGTGCGATCTCAAGTTTTCACAATAAAAGTCCAGAAACCCTGTGATCCAGGTCAGCACAGACCTCGTATTCCCTGGGATCATAATCCCAAGCCCTGAAAAGGACTCCGGATCAGTTGTGATCTCCTGGCTCTCCCAAGCTCTTTCAGACATAGGCCATGCCTTAGTCATACCTGATTTGGTCCTGCCCCTGTCCTGTCTGTCTCTGTGTCTCTTTCCACTCTCTGAACACACACACACACACACACACACACACACACACACACACACACACACACACACACACGGGGGGGTCATCCATGTACATGTGCCCACACTCCCTCTATGCTTCACATAGATCCTCAATGGGTTAAATTCCCACATAACAATTACTAGAGAGCATAACTTAGGTATGTCATGTAAGCATTCTCGGACTCAGTTTTCTCATATACAACATAAGATGGAAACACTCTGCCAAGGGGTAATACTGATGGAATAAGGTACTGGATTACAGAAAATCCTGGGCTAGTGAGCATTGAGATGTTTTATTGATTTTGATTCAAGATGTAAACAACCAATGCAAGGGGCTAAAGAGATGGTTCAGCAGTTAAGAGTACTTGCTTCTCTTGCAGAGGATCTGAGTTCTGTTCTAGCACCCACATGGTGGCTAACTCTTTACTCTGTAACTTCAGTTCCAGAGGATCCAATACCATCTCTGGCTTCTGAAGGTTCCAGGCATGTGCATGGTATACATTCATACATGTGGGCAAACAAATCCATACACATAAAAATAAATCTTTCTGTAAAAGGCAACTTGTAAGTGTTCTAACCATCCATATTCTCTGAGTGGTGTGTTTGATCATTCATTCATTTTATTCTTTCTCCATTGTTACTTCAGGAGCCACTGCGAAACCATCACAGAGAGAGCTGGAAAGATAGAAGAGGCCATCCCACATATGAGCTGGGCTTCCTGGATGTCCTTCTTATTGCTGCATGAAAGCAGAGTAAAAAAGGTGCTTCAAACAGTCCTGGTCCAGAAAGGGACTGATCAGCAGCCTGGGAAATAGGCTTTGAGAAGAAAAGCTTGAGAGAGGGCCACAGCGAACACAGGCAGTAAGCCCAATGTAACATGATTTCTTTTTGTCTTCTGCTTGGAAACAAATGTTCTTTGCCTATCTTCCCTGGGTTTAATTAGTCTTCTGTCTTTCTCAGGCTCGACCGTTCATTTGCAAATAGAGGACATCAGAAAGGCTGGTGGGTGTGGGTGTTGGAGTGGAAAGAGGTTGGAGTGTTTATTTTCAAAGCCACAGGGGTCCCCATTTGAAAAGCACCCAGCTTATCTCAATGTTTTTGTTTGTATGATTTTGAATTGGAAGGTTGGAGCAATTCATTTAGGAGATTAAGCTGTCTTTACAATGGATCTGGTCGGCCTATCTATTCAATAGTATTGCTAAGGTTAAGAGAAGTCTTTCCAGGGCACTCAGTGGTCCCAGTACAACAATTAGAAAGGATTCTCTGAATCTTCCTTCATTTTAATGCCAATTAATTTTACATAAATGGATGTCTATTTGTTGCTCACAAATAAGACTCCTAAACTTTCTGTCAAACAGTTTAGGGTACCCATTTTCAACAAGGTATGGGACGGCCAATAACATGGGAATTTATTAAGAAGAGGAAAATGAGTAAAACTTCATTCCATGTATATTCTAAATCCCTGAGAAATCCTGGCTTACACTCACACCAGAGAGTTACTTAATAACCCACTTCAAGTTTAACTAGATATATCTTCTCTGGCAAACTTAATCAGATGTTCTTGGGTCACTGTGTTTCAAGAATGCCCAGTGAAAAATACAGCAGATATCATCTCATTTTTGCACTTAAAACTTACTCTTGGAGGAGGTGGAGAGTTTCATCGGACAGAATAACCCTGATGTATGAATAAAGTGACATCTTAGAAATGATGTGAGTTTTCACTCTCAGGATAAACGTAATTCCAGGCACGAAAGCCCGACCCACTTATGCAAATGTTTCTCATCATAGAGAAACTTAAGGGCCAAAAAGGCAACTGGCACCTTTGGCTGAATAGGAAATTAATTTACACGTTTACAAGTGAGTAGTCCTTGTCATTTATATTGCAAAATGAACACTCTGTGCTAGAAGGGCTAGATATCTTAAGGCTGAGAAAGTCTTTTGAACCAATAATTGAAAGGCTTCTCATGTCCCTGTGACAATAAATGAAAGGCGATTGTTTTCATATACTGTTGGCACAGTTAAGGAGAGGAATTAGTGAAATTTTGATGAAAATAAAATAATTTCCAACATAATTATGTCTATTTTATATATGATTCTCTCCCCTCCCTCCTTCCCTCCCTCCTTCTCTCTATCTCCCCCCCCCTCTTTCTCTATTACAATTGTGCAAAAGGCTCTACGAGATGCCTCCTCCTACCTCTGGAATTAGATTGTAGTATTATTTACAATGATTCATTGCAAACATCTCTGACTTAAAAGGATAATGAACTAATAAATGCCAGGCGTCACAGTTTATAGATTCTACTTGTTACCTTGAGCTTCCATCTAATGTTTAGAAAGACTTTTAAATTTTTGAGATCTCAAAGCTCATTAATTCACTCATTCTTCCTTTCTTTTCCCACCCTCCTTCCCCCTTTTTTTAAAAATAGGTTCCTTCCAAGGAGAAGGAAGAAGAGAAGGAAAGAAGGGAAGGAGGAAGACAGGGAGGGAGGAGGGAAACTATCAAATGTTTATTCGGTCAAGAATTCTCTACTTAGAATTAAAATGTTACAAACAATTATTAGTAGTACTGGATTGTGAAATAAAGCCCATGTTGGCAATAAGTTCTTCTAAGAAATACCACTTGACATGGTATTCAACTTCAAGAAAAACTACTTATAACTACGATAGTCCTGTATGAGAAGCTGCTGGAATGTCAGCTTCACTCCCAGTGGCCCCATCTGGCCCGAGCACTCTCTCTGGCATGATAAATCACTGACAGGGTCCTTACCTTCCTGCGTTTGATCTCAGCTCAGCAAGATGTGGTTTTGATGTGAAGAACTCCAGAACTCTTAGGTCAGAGACAAATCGCAGTGGCACTGACCTGCCAAGTGCTAAGTCTCTATTAGACTGTGTGAAAAGCTGTGAGCTTCTGACAAGTTTTCTCACCTCAGAGTTTCTGGGCCCTCTGTGGTTTTCTTGAACTTAGCTTGGCAGAAAAATTGCTGCAACTGCTTAAAGAAGTGACTGTGAACCTTTCCTCTCTACCGTAAGGAACTACAGCAGCAGCCACTGCTCTCATTTCTAGGGCTGTAAGTCTAGCAAAGGTGAAACGTGATTTCTGTTGGGTATATTTTTATAGAGAGATCTCTTTTTTTATGTAGCAAAATATTAAGTCTTTTGATGTGCTTAAAAAACAAAAAACAAAACATGAGAATCCCAAACTCATTCTTACTCAATGAACTTTTACTGCACTGCAAACCACTCATGTGAAGGAGAATCATTAACAGAGGTTTTTGTGGAGCACTCTTTGGTAATTACCACTATATCTTTGGGAAAGTATTCTTAACAAAAGCATCCCAAAATTGGTCCCAGAAAGACAATTAAGTGTGAACAAGTTCGGTATTGTCCTTCCTGTTCTCATAAACCCGGGTTCTGGGTCTTGGTGAGTGAAGAGTTTCAAAGCATCAAGATAGGGAAATAGTTCTTCTAGTTCTTTATATAAGTAGATAGATAAATATGCATCTCATTTTGTCCTATTATTTTATTAGTAATAAAAATGATGTGTTTGAAATTGTCATTCAGTACCACCAAGTATCACTGTTTCTGAGACCTAATGTACTGGGACACTCAATATGCAATCAAATGATTTTGTTCTTTCATTAGTTGAATAAATGTATGTTATATGAGGAACCACTAAATGCTTCCACACTAGAGGCAGAGCATGGTCCTCAAATGTCCCATGCTCTGCCTATGCAGTCCTATATGTGTGCCCTCAGTGAGAGGCTCTATTTCAAGGGGCTGCGCAAGTCGGTGGGAGTAGAGAAGTTTCCCATCCTGAGATGTATGTTTTCTTAAAAAAAAAAAAAAAAAAAAAAAAAAAAACCCAAAAACCCATAGAGATAGTTGCTTCAAAATGATATCCTGACACTCCCTTCCTAGTTGACGTTTTACCAATTACTGATTCCACAAATGAATGAGGCAATTTTATTTTCTAGTGTGTACTCTTGAATTAATTCATCCATATACCAAAATGCTTGGGGTACACAATGTATCAAAGCAACCATGACATGAAAGAAAATGAAACTGGGTGGGCAGGAAGGATCTGGAGGGACTTGGGAGAGGGGAAAGAATGTTTTGTATGGGAAAACATTTTTAATAAAAATAAGTAATTAATTTCAAAGCAAGAAAATTCAAGTTCAGGAAGAAAGTTAGTGTAAACATTAAGCAGTAATTATATTCTTTGGTGTAACATCATCAAGAGCCCACATCATTTAATAGTAGTAAGATATATATTGGAAATAAACCTCAAACATTACCTTTCGGAAGGCTTCATGTAAGAATTTGGTATGCTTTAATTGACTGAAATGATGAGGGTCCAAGTAAGCAAATGACATGCCCATAGTTACAGATGTGCTGCTTCATAAATCTTTCTCTTTAGGCCACTTACAATCAGAAATACAAATCACACCCACACTGTCCCTTTGGAAAACTAAGTTAGTGACTTTGCAAGTGCTCAGTAAAGGCGAAACATTTCTTTCTCTTGCCTCTATTTGCCTATAGACATCTACAGTAAAGTCCAAGCAATGATCTCTCTCATTAAAGCAGATCATCAAAAGTCCCCAAATCTGTTCTGTGCACTTCTTTTCTAAGCCTTCTCTTTTTCTCTGCTGGAATTCCTGGTAATGACACCCGAATGTGGGCAAACCTCATTAGTCTCCCTGCTGTTTACAAGCCAGGATTTATGCTCAGTGTGCCGAACACAATGACACACACCACTAAATGGTGAAAACTACCACCCAGGCTCTAATCTGAGAAAATGTTCCCTCAGTACAAACACCTATCAGTGTATAGGAACACGGAAGAGCAATTACTGCCAACACATGTAGTTCTTTAAGAGTACACCAATAAATGCCCATTTGCAAAGGTTAATTTAATGCAACCCAGGCTGTTATCTGGTATGTCATCAATTCAATCCATTAAGTGATTACTAAATTCTCAAGAGGGCTCATAGAAGTCAAATGTGGCTACTCCATGTTCGCTGCTTCTGGTTTCCCTAAAGACCATCTAGGCCAAGAGCTGGAAGAGAGAACCACAAAGGTTGCCCATCCCAACCAGCTATTTTATAAAAACAGGTAAATGAGTGTAACCAGGGCTGCCCATTATCAAAGAAAGGTCTGTCCCAAGAGAAATGCTTTGAGACACAGAAGAGAAGACAAGTGGGTAAGAATAAAGGGAGGTGGAAGAGTGAGGAGGGATGGGGCTGTGGGGCTGAGAAGAGGAAAAGGCTCCTCTCTGAAAATGAAGAAAGGAACGTAAAAGCTCTAAGGATGCCACCACAGGAGACAACTCGCAGTCAGCATTTCCGTGCATAGGAGTTTTGAGCCATTTCCAATGAAAAGGTAGCCATGCACCCAGTCAGCTCCTCCCTCTATCACTGACCCTATTAAAAAGCTCTGGATAATACCTGGACTGCACTGTTCCATGTTCATGCTCGGGCCCATGTAGTAATCATGGAACCGGACAAGTGTTAAGCCCTCATAGGCAGCCAAAGTGAGCATCTCCACTCAACCCTTTCTGGAAAGTAACAATAACATTATATAAAATAATCAGTCGGGGGAGGGGAGCTACCATGGCCCACATCCTTCATTGCCAAGGGAATCACCATAACCATGACAAAGAAGAACATCTTTTAAGTGAAAAAGCAGCAAGCAAACAGGTGTTGTTCAGGGCAGTATGCTGAGTCCTCAGCCTGTGAGAATCCTCCAACACCCTCTGTCTTTACAGTCACCTGCAGGATCACACCTACCCAGGTGGTTCATACCCAGTATGTCAGATTGTCTCAGTTCACTCCCTTGGCCTTTTCTCTTTAACCGTTGAAACTGTTGCTACTAGTGACCACAGAAAATGCTAATCAACTGGAAATTTGGGATTTGTAGTCAAAGAACTAGGACTGGAATGCATTGTAACAGTCAGTCGGGCTGATGGTCCAGACTGGATTTCTTTCTTAGAGCTCCTGTGCATTTCTTGCTGTTTCCAACAGTAAAGAAGAGGGCAGCATGCTGGCATCGTTACCTACTATGGGTGAGGACCCAGGAAAAGATATTTAATTTAAATATGCTCAATGGTTTCACTTATAAAAGGAACATATTACTATAATATTCGTATCATAGAATTGCCATAGGAATTAATTATACTCATAAGTGAAGCAGTACCCATTTGGCAGCTATTAATAATAAATTATACAGTAGGCATTTACTCAGCAAACATTTCCAAAGCATCTACATAGCTACACATAGAGCTCTGTGTTTTTGATAAACCTTGATAAATAAGAGTTTGCAATTTAGTAATAGAATTACACAAGTATAATCTTTAACATAAAGTCCTACAATTTCAAAGAAATACAGATATGTAATATGGGCACACAGGCAATAGAAGTTCATTGTATATCATGAAGACAACTTTGTGAGGTGTTACAGGAGACTACAGGGGCTGGACTCCATGTCACAGTCAGAGACTGTCTCTGATAAGTCTTTGTAATTACAGGCACACGCAACTGCATGAATCATATTGCCTGCAGAATCCAAACACAAAGTTAAATGTGTAGTGCACAAGTCTTGACCTTTAAAACACGAGTTAAAGTATTAAAATGGGAAGTACTATGATGTGACTTTCAACCCTGATGCTAAGGAACAATTCAGTTTCTCTACACATGCAGGACAAAACACACACTTAGTTGGGGGTTTTTTGTTTTGTTTTTGAAATTTTACTTATATTTATTTTATGTATATGAGTGTTTGCCTGTATATGTCTGTGTACCACATGAATGAGTGTCCAAAGAGGCTAGAAGAGGGTGTCAGATATCCTGGAACTATAGTTACAAATCGTGAGCTGCCATATGGGTGTTAGGAATTGAACTCATGTCTTCTGGAAGAGCAGCTAGCACTCTTGATCACTGAACCATCCCTTTAGCCCCTGAATTCATTTTGTTGTTGTTGTTGTTTTTTAAAGTACCTTGGACTAGACATTATGTTTTCAAACTGTCACCTCGACATGCTTTCTCCATAACCTATAAACAAACAGCTTATAATTAAAGACTTTTCTAATCACCACGGCCTTTCAAAACTGAATGGTGTGTGTGTGTGTGTGTGTGTGTGTGTGTGTGTACTCACAGAAGAGAAAGAGAAAGCAAGAGACAGAAAGAATAAACAAGTCCTATAGAGGGAGAACAATAGTAGTTGACATTTCTATAATGTCAGCTTAACAATGCTTAATGCATAAGCATATAGTCATTGCAAATATAACCATGTTATAAGAATAATTAAATATGACATGAGTGAACTGTAATAAACATTGTCTCGATGTTTTAAAATAAGTTCACTTAGAAGCAGGTTCTTAGTTTAGGGAAACTAATGTTATTAAAATTATCCATCAATTTCTTACAGTCTCACATAATAGAGAATACCAGGCTTGGAGACCATACAATCTAGACTTTCTAACTGTATTACAAGATTACACTGAACAAAATCCAAAGACAAAGCAAAATAATGTACGCATTAATATATCTTTCTATAAGCTGCATCATTTGCCCTTCACATTTATGCATCCTTGCACATAAACAAATACCAATTCCAAGCAGAGCATGACATAAATACAAAAAACCAAAACTTCCAATAATAAAAATAAAACTTTCAGAACAATATAAGAACACCCGGAAGCACTTCAAATTACAATGTATGTCTTAGTCAAGAAACAAAATTTCTTCATTTGCATTTAAACTTTATGATAATGAGAGAAAAAGGATAACAAAGAATATAATCAAGAAGAAAACATTTACATGTTAGATATCTGACAAAGGACTGCAATTCTGAAAATGAAAAAGTTACTATAAATGAACACTAACACATATACACAGAAAGATAAAAAAAAAAAAAAAGCTGATTTATCTAGGAGACAAGCCAAATGGCAAGTGAATATATGAGTCGCTTAGTGTCATAAGAAATCAAGAAAATGTCAGCAGTAAGTGTCATCTTAAAGCAGTAAGACAGCACTCCGTCCTTATTAGATTGCCAAGTATCAGATCTCAAGTACAGCTGAGGATATCGAACGTAGGGACTCTGGAGGACTGATAGTAAAGACGGAGGCTTACATAATAGACAGAAGCCTGGCATTTCCATTTGAACCTTTAGAGCAGAGAGTCATCAGCCAGCAAATCTCTGGTATGTGTATATTCTAGAAGCTCTTAATGAGTTGTATAAGGAAACATACTGAAGGCTGCTCACCACAGCATCATTTTTAATAGCAAACACTGAAAATGTTTCAAATGTCGATAGTTGAGTAAATTAAAATTAGGATATAGACACAGTGTGAAATACTTTACAATCATGACAATGAATAAGTTATAGGTACACCTGACAACACAGGTGAACCTTGAAAATATGATGCTAGACAAAGCAAAATATATCAGAAGATATATGTAACATGGTGCCACTTACACAAAACATTTTAGCATGCAAAACAACAACACGTTGTTTATGGATTCGCCTATGTGTATGGATAAGATAAAGGTTAATATCTCTAAGGATAAAACGGAATGGTAGGAGTTTGCAGGAGGGTCTCAGTGCAACTCTTTAAAATGTGATAATTACAGATGGTCTCCAACTCATGAGGGTTTCACTTAAGACTTTCAATTTTATGCTTAAAAGCAATCAATATCCACTCAGTAGAAACCACCTTTCAAATGCTGCTCTTTTCTGCAACGGGGGAAATGTGAACTAATAGCCTCAGGTGACTCTGCATGGGAGTGGCAGCTCTTGACGCTCTATGTTGGCATGTACATGCCATCCTCTACAGCACACTGTTGCTAAGCTATGATGTCAGGTAGGTTAGGTGTGTGTCATGAATCTCCTACTACAGGCAGCTTCAACCTCAGATTGAGGAAATCATCTGTGATGTGAACTATTATTGTATTCACACACATACACACACTCTCACACACACACATTCACACACACATACTGTCACACACACATACTCTCTCACACACACACTCACACACACACTCACACACTCTCTCTCTCACACACACACACACACACGCACACACACACATTCACACACACATACTCTCACACACACACTCACACACACATACTCTCTCACACATACTCTCTCACACACACACTCACACACTCTTTCTCTCACACACACACACGCACACACACACTTGTGTTACCACCTACATCTTTTTATATAATTGGTTCCTCTTGTAGATACTCTAACGATACAGTGACCTAGCCTGAAGTCTCCTCATTTCTGACCCCTCAAGCACTTGATACATTTTTACTCTGTGATCACACATGAGAGTCACTTATGTGCACATCCTCACTCTGTGGCTGAGTGGGGCTTCTTTTCAAGTTCTTCCCAGTAATGACTATTTCTATGTATCATTTTGCATCATACAGTAACTACCATAATTTTATAGAAAAGAGGCCTTAATAAATGCTAAATTGGTAAATGGATGAGCAAATTTAGGTAGCAAAAGGATAGCTCCAGATACAGTTAAAAATAAAATTGGCCCTAGGTAGTACAATTAGACAGCTTTCTCTGGAGCTAGAAAGATGGCTCAGTACTTAAGGCATGTGAGGGTCTGGATTCAATTCCCATTGCTCACATGTTGGCCACGACCATCCATAACTAATTCTAGAGAATTCTACCACCTTCTTCTGACCTTCCTGAACACCAGACACAGACATGGTACACAGACAAACATTCAAGCAACACACACATAAAATAAAGAATCTAAAATTTAAAAAAAATTGAAAAGCCTCTCTACCAGTTACATTGGTGTAGTGGATATCAGACTTCAAATACAGGTGAGGTAGAATTGCTCAGTTTCGTGATCGGTAGGTAATGAAACCAAAGTTTTGTACTGACTCCTAATCTCCTCCAACAAAGGACTTACTGAGGAAGTCCAAATTTCACACCTATGGAAAGGCCTCCAGTTGTTCCCATAGATTCACAAAGGCATTTCCCAATTTAATTTCCCTAGCCAATGCCTTGTTATTGCGCCTTCTTACCCTAAGTTTTTACATCATCATACCCAGTCCATAGATTTGGTATAGACCCTGGTGGCTGAAAAAAGAGAAAATTAGGTTATGTTGTCTATAAGTGAGTCTGTTAAATTTTAAATATTGTGTCAGGCTTACTTCCTGGAGGCGGTTCTATTTACAGGAAAGGATTTGCGACCTACAGCATTTTGTCTTGGTTTAATCTTCAAGCATTTTGCTTGAAGTATCAAACTTGAAATAGGCAGGGTTAGGCTAGATAAATGAAAATTATGGCTCAATATATAAATACAATCTCTTAATTATTCTGAAATGTTTTCTCATCTTTAGTAATGAATATTAGAAGGAATTTTCATATTCATATTCCCCTAAATTCTTACAAATAAGAGACAAATGTTTATAGTTTCATTTGACGGAAAACTGTGTCTTTCAGAAGATCTAGGGATAAAGAACCCTCTACTTCGGTTCTCCAAAAGTCAGATAGCGTGTGGGTAAGGAAGCTGAGCCTATAATGCTCCAGGTACCAATGTCCAACTGCTGTAGCAGGAAGGTGTCTTTCTCAAATAAAAAAAAAATGTTTTTCCCAAGACATTCTAATTTTTAACCACACTGCAAGGAGGGCAATTAACTCTCATGTGAGTCCCAGGAAAACATAAAGAGCCCAGCAGAAGTCAGGGTGCTGCAGCCACTCAATTGTTATTCCCATAGGAACTTCCAAAGCCCGAGAGTGTTTTCAAATCATGTGACACAGAGACTTAAGTGAATACACTAGTGAAAGTTAAGATTCTAGTAGTTTTGGTGACAGAGAGCTCACCTATTAGGAAAAAAGTTAATAATTTAAAAAGAAAACAATTGAGATTCAATTTGATATTAAAACAAGACAAACAATAAATACCAGATAGAAGAAATTCTCAATTTGGAAACTTTAATATATTTGAATGGTTACATGGAGTAGGGTTTTGAGAATGTCTGAAAGGCAACCAAAAATTAGTCAAAGTCGCATAATGACAACCCAGTCTATTGACATTAGATTCGTGATTGAGAGGAAATGAAGGGTCTCAAATGACCTGTCACTATAAATAAAAAAATTAAGAAGAGGCCAGGAAGGCTGTCAATTAGTCACTGGAGATATTTCACTTTCTGGAAGATGACTGTCCTCCACTCCCAAATTTAGGCATTATCTTGGGTAGTCAAAGACAGTGAAAGTTTTTTCAATTTCAGATTACATAAATCAAAGACACTATTCCATTGCCAAAAGATAACTACCTTCTGAGTCCTGGCTACGTTTTTGTTCAAACTATTTTAAAAGTATTCAGAACTTGGCATTTCAGTTCAGCCAACTGAACATATTAATGTTAACTCTTGACTCAAGATTCAGATAAAGAATTTGTTATTAAAACACTAGCTGCAAAATCAATTTAGTGACTTTTTGACAAATACAACAACCTGCTAAAGAAACAATGAGAGAGTCTCTCTGAGTGAGAATAAATTGTAAACATATAAGAACTCAATTCTGACTTTTCTTAAAATTGGCAACCTTAAATTTGGAACTACAAATATAATAATTATGATCCAAATGAAATAATTATGCCTGTAAAGCAAAAATTACCATTAGCTGATTGTCTACATAAATACTTTCTTGTTTAGTACTCATGAGAGACCTGAGAAGCAGGCACTGCTACTCCAATTTTGATCAATGTAGAAACTGAACCTCAGTAAAGAAACTCCTTGAGAGAAGACACCCATATATACTCTTGACTACTTCCTTCCTAAGACCTGATACCATGTGTTTAATATATGTTAACTGTCCACATAGTCAAGAAATACATTCTCGACCAGGATTTGATCAAAGCTTAACCCTATTTTAGCTTAAACCCTTTCTTTTTTTTTCTCATGTCAAGGGCTTGTAAACTTTCTCAAAATCTGGGCCATGTGCTCTCTGATACAAAGACTCAACTCTGATATTGCAAGTCCCAATGAAACCATAGACAATACATTACTGAGCATACAAGACTATGTTACAACAAAACTATATTTACAAAATCAGGTGGGCTGTGTAGAGTCTGTTGACCACAGAAATCTGATGGTAAAATGACAAAAACAAACAAACAAACAACAACAATAAATCACACATCAGTATTTGCATCTCATTACTCCACTGAGGAAGACCAGCACTGGGGCTTGAGATGCTTATTGGCTTGGTCATGGTTGGAGCATTGGTATTCACTAATGGAAAAAAGAGAAAACCAAGTATAGGTGTCTGGCTTTTCTTAAGGTTGGCTAGACTGAAATCAGACTTCACAGAGCAGGTTTCCAAGTCGTCACTGAAATAGAAAAACTATTGTTCATCATTCTATGAAACAGAAGTGTCTCAGTAAGTGATGGTTCCACGTGATAACCCCAGTCTCTGAAGTAGAAAGTCAGGGCCTCAGGAGAATTATCTAAGTCAAGTCCCATAATGACATTATTTAGTTACTCTTTGTTAAAAAGAAATGATACAAACATCGAAAAGCTGTATATTTATTTTTAAAAAGTATTTTACTGTGTGTGTGGGGGGGTGGGTGGAGGTCATAGGTCA
This sequence comes from Uromys caudimaculatus, assembly GCA_028551405.1. Lineage (NCBI taxonomy): Eukaryota > Metazoa > Chordata > Mammalia > Rodentia > Muridae > Uromys > Uromys caudimaculatus. The sequence goes on from CM052706.1 coordinate 47,473,897, forward strand.
ATGTCAGATATCCTCCTTGACTTTTCACCTTTTTTTTTTTTTAAGACAAAGCCTTTCACTGAGCCTGGAACTCACCTATTCAGCCAGACTAGCAGGCTAGCAAGCCCTGAGGATTTTCCTGTCTCCATATTGCCAGCAATGAGGCTATGGGCGTGGGCTGTCTCACCCAACTTTTTACGTGCATGGTGAGGAGAGGATATCAGACCCTCATTCTTGCAGGCCAAGTACTTTACCAACTGAGCCATCTTCCTAGACTCTGAAAGGGAGGGGGACACTAAAAGTCCTCTATATACAGATATATACAGGCAGCTAGATGGATACTTTATTAGCAGAACAACCGTGAGTAAGATTTGGAATGAAAGTTTAGAATGAGATCCATATGGCAAGATCCAAAAGGCAGAAGAGGTGATGACCAAGAATAACAAAAATAACAAATAGTAAATTAAAGTCAGTGAATCAAGAATTATAAAAGTAGTACTAGAAACATGGCCCAAGTGGCTGAAAGCACTCGCTGTTCTTGCTTAGGACCTGGGTTTAGTTCCCAGCACTCACCTCAAGTGGCTCACAACTTCCAGCTTCAGAGGGTCCGACACCCTCCCCTGGGCACCTTTAGACACTCATACACATGTAGTATGTACATACTCAGGGATAGCTAAATACACTTAAAATTAAAATGTATTTTGAGAAAAATTATAGAGGTGACTCTTTAAAGTGGAGCAGATCAGTTTCATATTCTCCTGTTTCCATTAGAAGTAACACAAAAAAGTGGAGATTCAAGCTTTCTACATTTAAAAACGTTTCATAAATAAGAAAAGTAAAATATGACAGGAATGCTCTATCTTTTTTCAAAATTCAAGGACAAGTTCTCCCTCAATCATTTCTATTTTTATTTTCTTTCAAAGAATTTTACAGAATTAAAATGTGTGCATGTGTGAAGGTGCTAGGTAAAGCAATTGGCCCTATGAAAATGCAAGCGACATTGCAAACATTCTCATTGCACTGATCACCTGATCTACTGCTATGTTGACAAGAAAATTTTGGCACTCAATCTTCCTAATACGACTTTAAGTTCCTAGAAGGCAGATGTTCCATAATCCAATTTACACTATTGTTAAGAACATGGCCCCTCGAAAACCCTTTGAACTGAGTTGAAATTGACCCCGGAAAATAGAGTGCACTTATTAAAAGGCTATTAAATGAACAAATAAAAGAATAAATAGTAGGTACCCAGATGTACATTTGTCCTGATTTTTCCCAGTGAGCTGCCTTTCTCTTGTAGGTGTAGCATACAGTGCCCAACAAATGCCCCCGATGTGCACCCTTATACCTCTCCATAGCATCAAATGCTGGGAGAACAGACCCTGTATGTTGCCAGCTCCAGACATTTTTCAGTTGCTCACTCCAAGAGTGAAACAAGTAGACCAGAAGCAAAGATGGAGCCAACAGAGAAAGCAGAAAAGTAGAAGTGAAATAAAGAAACTTTTTAAAGAACTGGAAATCTGCAAAAGGGAGAGAGAAAGAAGGGAGATCCTGAGAGGAAGAGAGACCCCACCCCTTCCCTAAGTCAGGGGCAGTCTTAGGAGAATGCCCAGCCTTAGTTTTACAACGTGTATGCTCCCAGAACATGGCCGGCAATACAAAAGCCAGGCGGATGAAACAGAAATAACTCAGAAAAACTAACTGAGAAACGAACGCACAGCTAAACGCAGTCAGATCAGCTATTAAGCAGTCTTCAAAGAACACAAAGGAGCATCCGTTCTCTCAGCTCCACACGGGTGCCCTCCACACTTGCTTTATAGCAGTATTCTTCTTTCTTGACTATAAGTCTTGAAACAAACAAAACCCCCATTTCTTAGCAAGAATCATTTAAGAAACTTGGGGTCTAGGTTCCTGTATTAGAAGAAAAAGAAAATAGACATATTCCAAAGGCATTACTGTCATTTATCCTTAGTCTAAACTGGATACTAGAACCTGGAACAAGCAGCAGGCTTATTTTATTTTTAATGGAATGCAACTGCTTAAAAGCCAATACAAAGCCACACTTATGCTCTGTCAGAAGGCTTCTAGATGGAACTTGGCTTTCATAGCACTTCTTACAGAACCTTTGAGAGAAATTGGCATTAACATAACATTGACTATTTTCCCCATTCCCTTATTTTAAAAGTGCAAAGTCCTTTTGAAAGAAGAAGTAAAAGGGTGAAAATGGCAGAAAAATACAGGATCACAAATGCAAAATAGTCTAAGAACATATTTTTTAAATTCTCATAATCTGGCCAGTTATGTTGGTCACTAATTAATTTATATTCTTGTCAAATCACATAGAAAAATCATATTATAGTATCATTCAATAAGAACAAGACAAAATTAATTATAAATTTATTTGCTGCATAGTACCTTTATTTGATGCAAATGTTTTGTTTCCTTTTTTTCAACAGATTCCCAAGACATAATACCTTTAAATTTTCCCCTAACAAATATGATAGCACTAAAGGATTGCCCATTTACCTTGTTCATTGTTCTGTTTGAAATTCCTAATATATTTCCCCTCACTTTGATCATGAGTGAATTTTTAAAAGACCTTCTAACTCTTTCTTTGAAGAGAGGGAGAAAAAAACCTTAGGCTACCAAAAGAGCAGTCACTGTTCTTTCTGTTAAAATAAAATGAACTAGAACTGGTTGTTCGTGATTCCTGTCTTAGAAAGTGTAGAAGTCTCACTAAAGAGCTGAGCACAGAAGCTGCTGGGAGTGTTCACAGATACCTGATTTTACAAGTTTTTGTGAAAGAGCTCGCCTGTAGATGAGTGTTACTCCACCATTTACGAGGGTTGTTTGTCAAGACAAAAAAATAAGGCGCCTCCTCCCCACAAATTAAAGAATCAAGTTACAATCCATTATTTCATTTCTGATTGTTTTTCTTGGTAATAAGTGGGAAAGTGGATACTGGATAAAAGTCTTCACGGAGCTAAAAAGACTCCGACATTAAAGGCTCCAATTAGCTATAAATCAGTTGTCTTTCCTACTGGGGTAGAACAAGAGAGAGAAGAGAGGGGGTGGCCAGAGAAAAGGAGAATTGGAGGAGCTTCCAAATGAAATTCTGAAAAAAGATATCTACTGCAGACTTTCAGGGGCTGTTAGGATAATCTGATCAAATAAGTGTAAAACAAACCCCCGGAATCACGTGTGGGTCTTGCCTCTTAAGATCTCTAAAGCGCATCTGAAGAGGTTAGGGACCCTCGTAAAACAAAACTTTTATGTGCATGCTTCCCTGGCTGGTTCCTAAACCCGGAGATGTGCCACACACTGGCACTATTGTTATGCAAACAATGCCTAAAGGGCTATAACCATTAACGACCTCTCATTAAAATGGCTTTCAAAAATTTGTCACACCATCTAAAAGCTAACAGGTACATTAAATCCACCTAAATCCACATTCAAAAATACGAATCCTACTGATCCTTGTTCTGAAACACAATGCAACAAACATTTAGAAACGACGTTTTTGCGTTTCTCTTTCAACCGGAACAGTTGTCAGATGCGAACAACTTAACTTCTCTACATTTCGCGCATCATCTAATGCCGGCGGTGGAACACTTATCAGCTGTATCGAGTGCGTGCGCTGCATTTAACTGGCAAAAGTTTGCCGTAGGAATGAAAATCAAATAAAGAGAATTCTAAAATAAACTCTCAAGAAGTGTGGCTTTAAAGGCTACACTCGCCTCTTTGCTGTAACATTCAATCCCTTTGTGTATGTATTTCACAAATTCCCCTCATGGATTTTTTTTTCCCTGAGAACGGTGGTGGTGGGGGATCAACTTACATGGGGCAACAGGCGTGTATTGCTTTTTAATGCAGTTTAACAACAACAATTCGTGCTTGACAAACTAAGATGTCAGAATTCGTTAGGAAAAAAATCATTAGGCTTATCAGTGCAAAAGTGAACTCGCTAATTTGTGCGAATTCGGTCGTTTTCCCTTTTTCTAAAATGTCTATTGCCTACAAAATCCCGGGGAAATCCTGGCATAGACCTATTGCGTCTCGGCCAAGTCCCCCTGCGAAGTCTGTGGGGCTTGGGTCCTGACAACCCTTCAGTGACTCGGCTCTGAGGGAAGCTAACCCCGCGCGGCCGCGCAGCCCCGGCCCCGAGGGACCGCGGGGCGACACCGGCCTGCAACGCCACCCTGGCGGGGAACTCCAGTCTGCTCTGAGACCGAGGGACCGGGAGAACTGCACCCCGGTGTGCTCTGAGGAAACCCAGGGGAACACCCCCGCAAGCCGGTGTCCAAACTGCTCTGAGGAGACCTGGGGAACCCCAGAGTCGAACTCCATTTGCTCTGATAAAACTTGGGGGGTCGCAGAACCGGACTCCGGTCTGCTCTGAGATCTAAGGGACCCCAAAACTAAGTCTTGTTCTGCCCTAGGAACATCTAGGGGACCCCAGGACCGAACCCTAGCCGGCTCTAAGGAGTCGTGGGGGACCCCAGAACCAGATCCAGGTCTGCTCTGAGTAATCCCACCTCCCCCGGCAGTCCCGAGGTCGTCACCACCCGCCGCCGCCGCCGCAGATCCCCGCTCTGCCCTCTGGTTAGGACCGGTTCCACCCCCGCAGACGCTCCGCAAGCCAGGGTGGGACTTCAGAAGCCCGCATCGCGGTCCCCGCGGAGGCGCGGGGATGACAGGAGACCTCCGGACCCCGGCCTCTGAAGAGATCCAGAGGAAGCGTCTAGAAAGCGTCCGCGGGACGGCTTTACCTTGGTGTACTTGATCTCGAGATTGGGCGTGGGAGACGGCAGGAGCTGCAGCGAGGCCATGAGCGCGGCGGGGTCGGCCTTCACCTCGCCGGGCATGGCGATCTCGCTGGAAGTCATGGGCGGCCGCGGGTGGGTGTGCGCGGGGCGCTGCGCGGCCCGGGCGCGCTCGCTGTATATAGGCAGGTGTCAAGCGGGGGGCGCTTCTTATTGGACGTGCGGCCCACAGGCGCGGGGGGCCGGCCCATGAGGACATTTGCATACGGCCGCGCGCGGCGCCCGCACGGTCAAGTCCGCGGCCCACGCTCCCGCGGGCGCCCCCGAGGGCCTCGACGGCCCGAGCGCGGCCTCGGCGGGACCGCGCTGGCCGATGGCGGCCCCGCGAGCCTTAGCGCTGGCAGGCCCGGAGGAGAGGCTCCCGAGCTCCGGCCCCCGCCGAACCCCTCGCCCTTCCACTCGCTCTTTTCCACCCCCGGGGCCCCGAGCAGCCCGAGAGAGCCTTCGCCCAGCCTTCCATGTGGCGCGAAGGGCGCGTGGCCGCTGGGTGGGGTGATAGATACTCCCCACACTCCCAAGGAGAACCTTCTGGAACCGCCGACGCCGCGCTGGCCCCCGCCAGGCTTCTCAGCCCAACTGCTGCCCTCTGCCGGCCCCGTGGCCGAGTTGTGCCTGAGGCCGTGGGCTTCATCTGCCTTGGGTTGCCTGGGTAGTTCCAGGTCTTGATGGTCTCCTTCCAACCCATTCCTTTCCTCGTCCCAACCACACCCTGAAACACTTGGGATTTTCTGTTCCTCTTCTGGGCATCCTGTCAGACCTCCAGGTCAAGCTTCAATCTCCATCCTTTCTCGTCCTACAAGCAGCCTTATAGTTAAGTAAAGATGGGCGCTGTGATATCAAGGATCAGGAGCCTAGACAGTTCACTCCCGATAGGGTGGGAGAATCATTGAACTAGTATCATGGCCCCATATAGATATCTTTATAGGACTTTCCGCCTCCATCCCCGCAAAAGCCTCACAGCCTTATCCACACTGATTCCTCCTGTTTTTCTGTGGAAGACTCTGAACTCCCAAGTAACTGCTTCACTCTCACCTAATTTTTAGAACCCCTTGACTCAGAATCATTTCTTTGCACGTTGTTCACTACAAAACACTTACTTTAGATGTGTTCATTAATCATTCCTAATGATTGGTGCTTAGATTCTATGCAGACAGAATGCTTGAGTTTGTGAGACAAGTTTCAGGCTCTGAGAATTCAGAGTATCTGCCTAAAGTGACCCGAGTGAACTGCATTGTAGAACAATAATACAGCTTAATTTGGGCAGTTGAGAGATTCCCACTCACAGGGAGCATTTATGGCCAAAGAGTGTGTCTTAATAATCGAATACACTCCTGAGAATCGCTTTTATTTAAGCTGTAGAAGACCCGGTACTGAGAATAAGAAAAACTGGCTGGGAAGGTAGTTCTGTCGGTAGGGTGCTGGTCCTGAATGCTAGGTTCTGTTGTCAGCACCACATCAAACTGGAGTAGTGATACATGCCTGTAATTCCCAGCATCCCGTGTGTGTGTGTGTGTGTGTGTGTGTGTGTGTGTGTGTGTGTGTGTGTGTGTGTGTGTTTGTGTGTGTTCTCAGGATTTGGTGAAGGAAGAACAAAAGCCTTAGCAAATACATAGTTTTTGTTGCTGTTCTTTGTTTTGGTTTGTTGGTGTAGTTGTTTGGGATGTTTTGGTTTTGTTGTTCATTTGTTTTGTTCAAAGATATTTTCCCCATCTTCCAAGCAGGGCACAGTGCTGAAGGTCACTTTAAAACTAGTTGAAGAGCCTTGCTCCCCGGTGAGCTCACCACTTTCCCTATAGATCTGTAGATCACTGACTACAAGAGGGACAGCTCTCAAAAGTGGAGCAAGGACAAGACCTTGGTGCTCCACCTAAGCGGAAGCTGAGTATCTAGGGAAGCTGACCTTTGCCCTGCTTGTAGCTGGAGAAGTGAAACTTCACTGGTAGAGGTAGGACACTGCGGCAGAGTCTGCAAAGCCGCCTGAACAGAGTGTTTGAGAATGTTCCAGGGAGCATCAGATGCAACTAGAGGAGCAGCAAACAAGGCTGGTAAGGCAGTTAACTCCAGGCTGTGGGAACCTTAATGCTTCTGGGGATCTTAATGATGGAAGTACTGAAAAGTCATTAGAAGTTTTTGAGGAAGAAAGGAAAAGGGGGAAACTTGTTTTGGGCCGGATGGCCGTAAATGGTCTGGAAGGATTGTCTAAAAGCATAAGCCCAAGTTTTCTCTTTTGACCCATCTCTTATTTGCTACCTGTGATTTGAAAGACCAGTCAGTATGCATGGATTATAGGATTATCAACATTTGATGTAGACAAATTGAGTTTTATCTTGGAAGGTAAGGGAGTGTATCTTGACTTAGCATCTCTGGACATCTCCTAGGTCATGCTCAATGACAGCTGGTTTGGCCCCTTTCCCTTAACACTTTCTAATTAGACAGTGAAGTGATCAGCACAGGACCAGTCTTCTATTTCCCATCTGCCTTCCTCAGTTCCTAAAACAACACAAGGCACTGTAATTACAGCATTCCTATTGGCTGATCTGAGCGGAAGCACTATAGCTGTCTACTCCCACCAGTGAACGAAACTTGCCTACCTTCTCCAAGTAGAGAGCACATTTTCTTTGAGGCTGTAAGCTTTGTTACATGTCCCATCATTTACTATGCGTGTTTAGATTCAAGCAATTGTACAAATGCCTTCCTTCATGTATTAGGGAAAACTCTCCACATCTTAAACTCAAGATTATAGCCACTTTCTGACCAACAGCCTCACTTCAAGGTGGGAACAAAATTTAGCAGGGAACAGAATATTGTAGCCATAGTACGTCGTTAGTCTACATTTTGTAGACCTTCAAGACTCAGTTTCCTTAGTGTTAAAGATCCTCTCCATTTTCTCTCCTCAATGTTTTCTTTCTTTTCTCCTTTTTCTTTATTATCTTGTTTTGTCATTTACTCATTTCTTCCATAGATCGTATAGTTTTGGACGGGGTGTTCCTATTTCTAAGTTTTGGTCTTTGCCCCTGATTTGGTTACAACATATTTTTTCCCACCCTTACAACGTGTCTCCTCCCAACCTCCCCAATCTGTAATTATTTATTGTTTAGGACACATCTCATTTGAAACCCCCTGCACCAGGTAACCTAAGCTACAGAACGCTCTGCTTCCTTGTGAAAACAATTTATTAGGCCCAGTGGAGCCAATATCCTGGAGTTGTAGAGGAGAAAAATAAATTCTTGCCTCATATTTCCTCACCTGAAACATAGAACGCAACATTGTAATTTGGAGGCCTGGGTTTTATGTGAAGGTCATCTTAAGGGATACAACATAACAATTTGGGCTGCATATTAGACGCTTTTAAGAGCATGCAGGTATTTATTAAGAAGTGTGTTTTCTAAATCAGCAAAGGAACCTGAATGGAACATAAAGATTCCTCTCCAGGAAACTACCTTTGTTTCAATGATAGCTGAACATTCAGCTGGGATGTCGAACCTCTATGTTCTGGAATAGTCTCTGTGTCAGATGGCCTGCTTAATGGCCTTCCCATTTCCATCACTAACCATGCTGACAGCCTACCTTTTCTAACTGATATGCTGGCATTGTAATTTATCTTCAAAAAAATAAATCACACGTTATAGCCTTTCTATCATCCGGGTTAATCGAATCAGTTCCTTAAATGTCTTTAAGTCTAATGATTTGAAAGAGGCACATTGTTTGAAATATTAAAAAAAAAAAATCAGGGCCCTTGGGTTGTATGCAGAATGATCTCAGAGCTCATTTCAAATCTAAGTGTCTCCTAATGGTCTCATCCATCTCCAATGGGATGTTCCTGGCCACTTTATTTAAAATGTTTCCTGAAAACTCTAACGGATAAGCTTAACACAGTATATTTAGAGTGAAATACATTTTATTCATTAACAAAAGCTTTTATACAGAGCTTTACCTATTTTTACCCAGAAATGTTTAATGAAGTATTTTGGACCTATTATGAAAATTCTATAAAACAAATGCATTTATTTAACATCAATATTAACTTTTTTATTGGCCATCTAAACACCCATTTAATTAGCTCTTCCTTCTAATGCCCAGAAGAGGCTGAGATTGGGCCATTTATTAGCTATAAAAATTCTCTAGCTATTAACTCCCTCATTTCTTAAGGTGGCCTCTGGTCACTGTATTCCATGGACAGGAGGATCTGTGGCTGCAGTGTGTGGGTTACTGGCTGGTTAGGGTCCAAAACTCTGCTTCAGTACAGAGCACAATACTTTCCTTTTGAAAAGGATCCTCCATGTTTGGAGATGATTTTAAAAGTGGGAACTAGATTTGCGTTTTTTGTAATACCCATTTCTACTTCGCATACACACTACAATGAGTGATCAAGGTATACAGTTGAGCTTTGTGTTTTATCAGTAACCACACTTTAAAAGAGGGAAGAAATGAAGATCGCAGCTGGCAGTCTTTCCTACCAGGCCTGAGGGAAAGGCATCAGCGCCCCCTGCAGCTGATGATGTATATGTGCAGGTTAATAAGTTCAACGTTCTTTGTGTTTTGCCTGATACTAAGACCATCTTACTAAAATTTAATTTGAATTAGTTTGCAGGAAAATATCTTGGAGATTCAAAAAAATTTTAGACTGAAGATGGTTTAGAAGGAAGAATGTCATTAAAATATCTTTTAAAAAATTAAATTTGCCATAGAAAATATGGCATGGAAAATATACTTAGACCCTGCTTACATAGACTTTAGTGATAGAGTTTCGTGAGTCACAGATTAGGCACAACTATTACTACTGTGTCAAGATAGGAGAGTTTACATTTATATTGTGTTGGGGGCGGCTTGTGAGTGCACATTTCATGGAGTGCGTGTGAAGATCAGAAAGCAACTTTCGAAAGTTGGTTTGATTCTCGCTTTCCACCATGTGGATCTCCAGGACCAAACTCGGGTGGTAAGCTTGGCACCAGGTACGTCTGACCTGCTGAGCCACCTTAGCAGCCCTGGTCCGGAGGTATTAATAGATGTTTTCCAACCATTTAAGTGCTTGGCATATAATTCAGATCCCCTGCTCCATTTTATGTTCCTTAATTTACAGTTTTCTTTTGACGTTTAAAATCCCTCACCTTGATACAGAATGCTTGGCTCTTGTTGCATTCCATGGAGCTCTTTCATTCTCTGCACACTCTTCCTCCCAAGTGCTGGCTTCTTGTAGACATTCACCTCCAAGGATCTTTGGGGGAATAAGGTGTTCTCATGTGAACATCAGTACTGTTGGGGATAAAGACCCATATTCCGAGCCACTAGAAAACAAAACTAAATAAACAATCCTTGTTGTCCTCCATTGCATCCTGGGACATTGCATCCTACTTCTCACCAATAAATGTTGTATGGGAGGCACAGGACAAGACCAGGAGGCATTCAAGGACAGGACATGAGTGTCCATTTTGGACACCCAGAAGCAAATAGTGAGGAGCCTTGTTTCAGGCATGCATATGCCCCCCTTCAGGGGAACTGTGTCTTCCTGGCTGCTGTTGATAAACCTGGAAATATTAGCTTATAAAGAACACACACACACACACACACACACACACACACACACACACATCTATGTGACATGTCTCTATCCTTGAATTTGTAGTGCATTTGAATGACAGTAACTAAATATGCGAACCCATTGGATAGCCTCAGGAGAAATGCAGAATGGCTGTGAAAGACAATATCAGAAAAAAAACAAAAGTCCTTCAGTTATTTCTGTAGGGCTTTCTATGGGTCTCTTTGTACTTTTGATTGCTATGGGAACAGATACAAACCCCCAAAGATAAGCACAGGGGTTTCCAACATGAGGTCTAACAGAAAACTCAAGTGACGTTGTCCATGTATACGAGCGCTCCTGTGTATGCCCTTGAGAGCAGAGGACATCCTTGGGCGTTGATCCTCGAGAAGCTATCTACTTTAATAACAGTTTTAAAAAGAGAGACTCACTCATCAGGAGTCTGATCCGGCTGGGCTGACAGGCCAGTGAGTGAGTCCCTGCTCTCTTCACATGTCTGCTTGCATGTGGATGCTAAGCATGCGCCACCACACCCGGCTTTTCACATGGCTTCTGGGGACTGAACTCAGAGCCACAGCACTGTGCCGACTGAACCTTCTCCTTACCATCTTGTGATCTGTTGCACTAACTGTATAAACTGGGATTCCCAAAAGCAAATGCTGGGAACTGACACCACTTTTAGCTTTCCAGATCCAAATGACGTGATCTTAAGTATGTAACTCTTAGGTTGCAAGAAGAAAGAGAGAAAATAGAGAAGAAACCATTTCATTTTCCCCACAGCAGAAAAGCAGCCATTACTTGTAATATTGGCAGTTTTCTTATGTTTATATAGTTGGCCATCTTACTCCTGCTTGCTATCTAGGGGCTTGGGGACAGACATTCTTGGAACAGTCCAGTGATTTTTAACCTGATTCCAATTATTTAGGGAGTTAGAAAAAGAAAAAAAAAAAAAAAGGTATGAATGTTTGACTCCACTCCAGAGACTTCAGTTACTCTCTGTCAGGTCAGTTTTAACTGTCAACTTGACACAGTCTAGTCACCTAAGAAGGAAGCCTGGATTGAGGGATTACCCACATCAGACTGGCCTATAGGTGTGTCATGGGGAAATATCTTGTTAATTGATGTAAGGGGGCCCAGTCCACTATAGGCAGTCCCATTCCTGAGCAGAGATCCTGACTGTAAAAGAAAGCTAGTTAATCCAGAACCTGAGAGAGAGCCTGTAAGCAATATTCTTCCATGATTTCTGCTTGAGTTCCTGCCCAGACTTCCTTCAGTGATAAGGCTGTGAGCTTAGTCCAAGCATTTTCTTACAACAGAAAGGAAACTGGAACATTTTCAAAGGGGACGCAGGGTATTGATTGATATTCAGATGGGGCCTGGGCATTGTATTCATCACCAAGGTTCCACTCCACAGCCTCTGGGTCGGAAGCTTGGGTTTGGATGCCGGCTCATTTCCTACTGCTCTTGCTTTTTTAAATTTAGTATCTGAAAAACAGATCGAGCCTCAAATGGACTGACCTTTCCACTAATGTATTTCACCTAAATTAACAGAGACGATTAACTAATTTATGTTGGAATTGTGCACTTTCCAGTTCACATTTATCAACTCTTAAATGCTTGGTTTGGTGTTGCAATTTAAATTTTTTATTATTACCCTTTAAATCTGAAGAAATGTCATCCATCTAATTAGTCAAACTTACATATTCAATTAATAGATTCATTATAGGCTAATGAATATGGAGGCAGCATCTGCTTGCCATGTGAAACTCAAAGTTTCCAGCTACAAAAAAGGAAGCAATCTATTATGTGATTTAAACAGGTGAACTTTCCATTTGAGAGTCTCTGCTCAGAGACAGCTCCCTTTTTGGAAGAATATGGGAATCAAGACTGAAAGAGAAAATATCTGAAAAAATATTTTTTTAACCAAAAAAAAAAAAAAAAAAAAAAGTACAGGTCTACATCGTCATTCTAAACAATCACATTGTTTTCTAATGCAAAATTTTAAAATAATACATGCTTAAGAAAATATACATAAGGGCACAATTAGTATTACAAATTAAACATTGTAAATACTTTATTTTATTTTATGTGTGTGTGTGTATCCCCTGGTGTATATATAAGTACACCTCCTGCTGAAGAAGACTGTGGAGGTCAGAAGAGGATGTCAGATCTTCTGGAATTGGAGTCTCAAGATGCTGAGAGCTACCATGTTGGGGCTGGGAACTGAACCCTGGTACCCTGAAAGAGAAGGAAGTGCTCTTAGCCCCCAAACCATCTCTCTAGCCCCCAAATTAAACTTCTTTAACTGTGGTATGTACTAGGCTCATTCCAAACTCCTGTGATTTTTGTAGCTTGAAGCAGGTATATTGGCTTTCTTTAGGAAACTAGATGCTCTTAAATTCAGTTGTATTTGGAATGCAGATGAGTCAGAGAACATAAATGAACTTGCACACATGTTCAGCTGTCAGACTTCTGGCTGCTTATTTCTCTGGTTCTGAAGAGGTCATCACTTGCTATAGCTAAGAAAAAAAGTCATCAATTTCAAGAAACGTGTGTGAGGACTGGAATTCACTTGAAAAACTGTGAGTGCCAAGACTGCCAGGTGGGAAAAGCCAATGACAAAAATCTGTGGTACCGTGGTACTGTGACCTCCATGTCAAACCAAGACTGATGTTGCCTTAGTTAGGATTTAATTGCTGTGAACAGACAACATGACCATACAACTCATAAAGAAAAATATTTAATCAGGGTTGGCTTCCAGTTGAGAGGTTTAGTCCATTATCACCATGGAAGGAAGCATGGCAGCATGCAGGCAGACATGGTACTGGAGAAGGAGCTGAGAGTTCTTCATCTTGGTCCATAGACAGCTTAGAGAGACTGTGTGTCACACTAGGTGTAGCTTGAGCATAGAAGACCTTGAAGTCCACCCCCACAGTGACATACTTCCTCCAAGACCACGCCTACTCCAACAAGGCTTCAACTCCTAATAGTGCTGGTCTCTGTGGCCAAGCATTCAAACACATGAGTCTGTGTGGGCCATTCCTATTCACACCACAACAGATGTCTATAATGAATCAGTGGGAATCTCTCAGGGACTGAGGAGATAATTTGTAAACAGACAGGGTGTGGTGGCATGCAACTATAATCTCAGTGCTGGGAAGGTAGAGGTGACAATCCCTGGAGCTTCCTAAATAGCCAGACTAGCCCACGAGGTAGGCTCTAGGTTCACGTTCAACTCTAGCCTTCACACACATGTACACACATACAAATGAATACATACTTATAAGCACAAAAATATCTCAGAACAGCTGATTTGTACTCTACTAAAGGACAAAATTCAATTTATAGTCCTTACATTTATGAAGATACTTATATTATTAAAATACCACATTTCCTTTTGGAATATATTTTTATTTTTAAAATTAAAATATAATTACAAAAAAGCAAAAAAAGTATAATTGCATAATTTTCCCCTCCCTTTCCTACTATAACCCCTTCCATGTAATTCCCTATCTCCCCCCAAAACATGGCCTCTTTTCTTCTGCTGCTGTTAAAAATATGTATAAACACATATAACTACAACTTGCTGAGTCCATTTAGTGTTGCTTTTACATATATGACTTCAAGGCTGACCACTTGGCATTGGATAACCAATGAGGGGTTCATCCCCAGGGACAACTAGTCCCTCTTTCAGCTGTCCTTAGTAGAAATCTCTAGGAGACACGATCAATTGATATCAGAGCAGACTTCCTGGACCCCTGACACCCCGTTTCCACCCCCTCTTCCAAAATGTTCCCCAAGCCATTGGTCCAGCAGTTGTTTTGTAAATGTATCTCTTGGGTCTGGGCCCCTACAACCAGG
>CM052706.1:47497050-47548760 GCA_028551405.1 Uromys caudimaculatus
TAGCCAGAAGCTGGAAACAACCCAGATGTCCCTCAACAGAGGAATGGATACAGAAAATGTGGTACATCTACACAGTGGAGTACTACTCAGCTATTAAAAACAATGACTTAATGAAATTTGCAGGCAAATGGATGGAACTTGAAAATATCATCCTGAACAAGGTAACTCAGTCACAAAAGTACCCTATCTAATCTTAACTTGTAAGTATTTTTACCTTGCATGGCAAATGGGGGGCTTTGTTGATGTGATTAAGGTAAAGATCCTGAGGTGGAGAAGGTGCCTGAAGCACCCAGCAGGGCTCTTAGGAGATCGTCATGAAGGAAGAATCTGAGGGGAGGGCATGATAACAGCAGATCTTGGAGCCATGTGCTTTGAAGATGGAGGGAGAAATCAAGAGTCAGAGAAGGCAAGTGGCTTCCCTGGAAGAGGCAAAGAAGTTCAGTGTTCCTTGGGTCCGCCAGAGGGAGTAAGGCTCTGTAGAAACCTTGATTTTAGCTTGGGAAGATACATTTTGGACCATTTCACCTAGAACTGTAAGAAAACAAATGATGCTGTTTTCAAACCACCAAGTGTGTGAACGCAGCGAGAACAGTAGGCGCATAGTTGCAGCTGTCTCTACACACCGAATAGTACTGATGAGAATGTTTAGGCAGGATTCCCTGCTCTATAAAGTGAGCTGCTGAGAAGCAGGGCAGGGCTGGGTGCCATTCTGGAATGCCCCAGACTCAAATCTTCTGTATGTTTTCTTTCTTACCATTAAAAAATGTGTTTTAAAAGTTAAATCATAAGATTATGCTTTTTTCTCTGATTTGTTACTATTGAATATTTTACTCTTCCATCTACTTTGTATTTATGTCATAAGGTATTGGGGACTTAATGACATAGTTTCTCAAGCTACTATATTTACCCAGAATTCCTTCCTGTCTGTTTTTTCTTGAACTCATAGTTTTTTCTTTTGTTCTTGACTCCCTTTGAAATCATGAATTAGGAATTATCTAAAATTAATTTTTAAAAAATATGTCCACATTTTCTCTTTCTATTTTCACATGTGTGTGTGTGTGCATGTGCTACATATGTTTACATGTATGTGAATAAGCAGGTCCATACATGGGTGCAGATGTACGTGGAGGCCCAGATTTGAGGTTGGCAATCAACCTCATTCACTCTTCCATCTTATGCAGTGAAGTAAGGGTTTTCAATCAAATTCAGAGTTCACTGATATGAAGATATGATATGAACCCCCTACTCCACCTTCTGAAATTGATAGAGGTGGGCTTACACACCCATTTGGCTTACACACCCATTTGGCTTACACACCCATTTGCCATTTACATAGGTTCTGGGGAATATGGTTCATACCCTGATCTTCAAACTTCATGACAAGTACTTTAAATATTAATCTATCTCCAAAGGCTCCGAGCAAGTCAATCTTTACTCTAACTACACAATTCTTGTTCTTTTTAGATTAGTAAAATATATTCATAGGACTCTTGGTTTTTTTTAAACATTACTTTTGCTTAAGAGACCTACATTTCCTCACGCTTTTAAAAATTTCAATGCGAGGATTTATTTTTATTATTTTAATAATGCCAGTGGAGTGGTGTGTGTGTGTGTGTGTGTGTGTGTGTGTGTGTGTGTGTGTGTGTGTGTAGCTATTTGCAAGCCTGGCCCAACTGTCCACACTAGGCTCAGTTTACTGCACTGCTTTGATTCTGTAATCCTAATCTAAATGGAGATATGTACCAATTCAACCAATAGTGGGGATTTGGGAGGGGAGATTGGCAGTAAGAGGTATTGGATACAGGGTAATTCTGGACATCAAATCTTGTACTGTTATATGGAACATTTCTCTGAAATTCTCTAACAATTAAATTTTATTATTAAAAAAATAGGTGGCACACACGCTGAACCACTTTCTCTGTTGACAAAATAGAAGTTTTCTACTTAGAAACAATATTCCTGAAACCAAAGGAGGTTTGGCAACACAGCCCCTCTGGTTAGAGTTCATTTCTCCACTAGATACATGTCAATAGCTTGTGACTCCTACTGTGAAAACTAACATTACTTTGGGAAAAAATAACTGTTTCCATCTGTGGTGGTTTCAATGTGCTTGGCTTAGAAAGTGGCACTACTAGAAGGTATGGCCTTATTGGAGTAGATGTGGGCTTGTTGGAAGCAGTGCGTCACTGTGGACATAGACAATGAGAGCCTCCTCCTAACCACTTGAGAGCCAGTCTTCTCCTAGCAGCCTTCAGATGAAGAGGTAGACCTCTCCGCTCCTCCTCTTCATGTACCTTCCCACAGTGCTGCACCAACATTCCAACTGACAAAACTATAGCACCCATGTCATGATCATAACATTGGCCATAATAAGAGGCAGCAAGGTACCTCAGAGGCAGCAAGGTATCTCAGGGGCAGCAAGGTACCTCAGAGGCAGCAAGGTACCTCAGGGGCAGCAAGGTACCTCAGGGGCAGCAAGGTACCTCAGGGGCAGCAAGGTACCTCAGGGGCAGCAAGGTACCTCAGGGGCAGCAAGGTACCTCAGGGGCAGCAAGGTACCTCAGAGGCAGCAAGGTACTTCAGCAGGTAAAGTGCTTGTCATTGAAACTGATGACTGGTTCAAGTGCCAGGACCTACACAGCAGAAAGAACAAACACCTTCAGGTTGCACTCTGGTCTCCACAGATGTGTGCTTACACATGCCCATACACAATAAACATCTCAAACACCCTGGTCCCTGGACATGAGAATCTGTTGTTCATCTCTGTCAATTCACCAATTGATCATATAAAACAAATGGAGCTACACTCTGAGTGTATTAGGTGTTGGTTTGCATGACACAGTTCAAAACCCATGAATGACACCCAGGTTACTGCATTCTATTTCCCAACTGTCTTTCTCAGAAAAGATTAACCAAGTAGATAATTTCATCACCACATCTGTGACATGAGAAACACAGCGAATGCTAGTGGTCATAAGCTGCCAGAGTTTGTCTCTTTTAATCCTCCCAACACTCAAAGATAAAATTCTAGGTACCATTTAACCAAAATTTCTTATGAACGAGGAAAGGCCACTTGGATAATATGGAGAGATGAGGAAGGAGTGAAGGTCATTGTCTACTAGCCTTGGTCATGGATCTGTGTGAATATGCCAAAGCAGACAGCTATGGGAGAGGCCCTATGAAGGGACATGAGAGAACACAGGAATACCAAGGGCCATTATGAAACTGTTTTTAGTACTTTCATTAAATTAATATTGAAAATCAAAAAAACATCTTGAGACATTGTGGAGAATGGCGTTGGAGTAGGACCAGACTAGAAGAAAGCTAGATCCACCAGAAGACCCAATTGTTCAAGTAGGAAAGTGGGAAAGCCTGGGTTTGATCCTTCACAATCGAGCTAGAGAGAATTGGGCAGATTTTAGACAAATAAAGGAGAGACATACCACACTCCACAGGCATTATTAAAAGTAATAAAAATAAATCCTTGTATTGAAAATTTAAAAGTGCAAGAAAATGTATGCCTCTTAAGCAAAAGTAATGTTTTTTTAAAAAAAACCAAGAGTCCTATGAACATATTTTACTAATTTAAAAAGAACAAGAATTGTGTAATTAGAGTAACCACTGACTTACTTGGGGAATCTGGGGAAATGGATTAATGGCTAAAGTACTTATTAATAGGAAGTACACACTGTGTTTGCAGGAGAGATGAGTGATGTTAACAGTGTTTCTGTTGAAGCCCCTCGTGACAGCACTCATCGGTATGGGGGGCACTGGAGGAAGCTAAGGCTCTAAGAAGATGAATTCAGCCTGGAGCACAGGAGGCTGAGGCATCCTTAGGACATTTGTGTAAGGATGTGACCACAGTATCACAGAAGTAAAAAGTAGGGGATATAAATGATACTGATAAAAAAAATTTAGCCAGGCAGTGGCGGCACACGCCTTTAATCCCAGCACTTGGGAGGCAGAGGCAGGTGGATTTCTGAGTTCAAGGCCAGCCTGGTCTACAGAGTGAGTTCCAGGACAGCCAGGGCTATACAGAGAAACCCTGTCTCGAAAAACCAAAAAAAAAAAAAAAAAAAAAAAAAAAAAAAAAAAAAATTTAGTGGGTATTCTTTTAGTGGAGGTGACTATCTTTGTTGCCTTGGCTGGTCTAGAACTCAGAGATCTGTCTGTCTCTGCCTCTCAAATGTTGAGATTAAGAACAGACATCTACCATCATGCCCATCCAACTCAAAATTAGAATAAGAAGAAATCAAGAGTACAGGAAGTAGCAGTGACTCAGCAAAGTCAGTCCTTTTCCCTGTCACAGAGGTGGGTAAGAAAGGGGGTATGGAAAAAAATCATACACAAAATATTATTTCTAGAGGAAAGATAAATGCAGTTAAGACCAAAAGGAGAAGGAAGTGGAGGAGGAGACCGTGGAAGGGCTTCCTGTCACAAGCTCTACTGGAGATTCTGAAGAGGAACTTGTGAGAATTTGCCTGAGCACTTTGACCAAAGCCATTCCCAATACAGGGGAAGAAAATTTCCAACTCAACATAAACAAACAGCAGCACCCTCTTCTCTACGAATAAGCACTCTTCCCTCTTTAAATATTCCTAATTGGGTTTGGAAAGAGGGCTCAGTGGTAATGAGCACTGGCTGTTATTCCAGAGAGCCCAGGTTCGATTCTCAACACCCAGCAGAGGCTCTAGTTCCAGGGGACTTGACATCCTCTCTTGCCTCTACAAACATTGCATATATGTGATAAACATACACACATGCAGACAAATACCCATACACACAAAAAAGAGATTAATATCTGTAGTGGGAATGATAGTAGAAGGATTGTATCTAGAGTACACATTAGAATGAAGTGGTTGTTTTTCACTGAATCTAGTGTAGACATCAAAATGAGTAGTTGGTTTCTACAAATATTTTGACTTTGAAGAAATCATTGTAGAAAACTGTGATTGTTTTCTGTTATCTATAGAGCTGTTTTTCTAAAGGAGCTTTATAGCCTTTGCAGGACTTTGGTCACAAGATGGTCCAGGCACAATCCAGAATGTCTTACATTATTTGGTACTGAAAATATAAGGACTAAAGCTACATGAGGTGTTTTCTCTTCACAAAACACATAGATTAGATTAGGGGCTTTGGCATGAGGAACTTGTTTTACCCTCCCCCCAAAAACTCCACTTTTGTGTAACAATAAATAAATATGCTTTTTGCATGGTAGTTTGAGATTCAGTCTCGAGGAGGCTGACCCTCTTTCTTTGATCAACCCAGGAGACTCAACACTGACAAATATTAAGATTTTCTATATTGCTCCTCTTTTTAGTTTTCTATAAATAAAAATATCTTTTTTTGCTTTGAAGTGATTGAAATAAAAATAATTTTTCATCAAGTAAAAGAATGATTCTCCTCCATACATTTTTCTTCTGTGACACAATAGAACACATTCCATAACAGCTACTGTTGGATGGCAAAGTACAGGAATGAAGGCCACTGTACCTTTAAAAGGTCCAGAATTGGTTTCTGGGTAAAGATGTAAGAGAGAATGATCCCTTCAGGAGCTCTGTCAAACACTGGGAGCTGGGTAAAAGAAACTTTGTCCTTGGAATGTTTACTCTTCTTCCACCAAAGGAAGAATAGAAATAACACATGATTACACTCTGAATCAAAGTGACTCAAGTCAAGGAAAATCCCGTAGATGATAAATGATGGAGATGCCGTCCTCAATATTACTAGACTGTCTTGATCCGCCAACTTCCAAATAAGGACATAGAGACTTCTATTTATTTATGAAGCCTGGGCCTTATAGTTTAGGTTTGTTCCAGACAAGCTTGTATAACTTAATAACCCATTTACTCTAATCTAAGTTTGCTACATGGTCTGTTACCTCTCCTTCAGCCCTGGTACCTGCTCCTTCCTCTGTGCTTGGCTGGTGAATCTCTCACACCTGATTATTTCCCAGAATTCCTATCTATGCCAAAATGTCCCACTTTTCCTCTCCTATCCTGCTATAGGTCATGATCTTTGTTGAATCAATCTGAAGATGAAGGAGAAGAATATTTATGAAACACTGAGACGAGTGATGCTTCATACAAATAATACCAAGGTCAGGCCTGTACTCAGCTCTCTGCAGACATACAGAAACCAACATTTGAATAATACACAGACGATTTTTACACAGTGCACAAGAAGATTATCCTATCACTTCAATATTAGGGAGGGGACTCCAGCAACAGAGGAGTGAGGTGAAATATGTGGATATTCTCGGCCCGGTAACTGCATGAAAGATAGAGAATTAGGAAGTGCAGTGTATTAGTAGTGACTTAGGGGGCCCAAGCTTGGAGAGACTAGAGATGAAATTCTGTTGGCTGAAAACCTTCAAGGCTGGGTGCAGATAATGCACTGAACTGATAAGCAAGAGGAAGTTCCCATAAATTTAGCAGGATATTAGCTAGGTAAGAGTGCTGACTAAGAAATAATTGCCTGGATTGTTGGAGAAGACTGTGGAGACAGAGGCTCTTCACAAATTTGGGCATGAATTGTCATGGTAAATTAAACGATGGCCCCTCAAAGATCTCGGCTTCTAATTTATAGAGTCCATAAATGCTATTTAATAATAATAATAATGCCGGGCAGTGGTGGTGCATGCCTTTAATCCCAGCACTTGGGAGGCAGAGGCAGGTAGATTTCTGAGTTCGAGGCCAGCCTGGTCTACAGAGTGAGTTCGAGAACAGCCAGGGCTACACAGAGAAACCCTGTCTCGGAAAAAAAGAAAAAAGAAAAAAAAATAATGGTGATGATGATGATAAAGGAGTCGCAAATATAGTTAAGTAAAGAAAGCTGGGATTGGGGGAGTGTCCTGGATTACCTGAGAGGGGCCAGAGAGATCCCAGGGGTTCCTAGGATAGATAGAGTATTGTTGAGTCAAGGGCGATATGACAACATAAGGCTCAAGTCCTGCAGGAGACAGGACATAAACCAATTAATGTAGCTAGCCTCTGGAGGTTGAAAAGGGTAAGAAGTGGGATAACTCAGGTGTGCAGCCTTCTAAAGACCATGGTTTCAGAACTGTAGTGACAATTTTAATTTCCTTAAAAACACAGAAATATTATAAGGATGTGCTTTCATTTAATCTCAGGTGTGTAATATATGGCTGCTTCAGATTGTCCACAGCAGCTGACTATGATTTGCCTTGTGCTCTATCAGGGGCATGATTTTGTCAGCTGCAGATAGTTTCTGTGAGTATGTGACATTTGGAATTCTGGAGAGTTTTCAGAGGGTATATAAATACTAGGGCCCTGAGAGGCGTGGTGGGTTGCTGGTTGGTCATTGGTTGTTGTTGGTTGTTGGTGCTCATGGTTTGTTAAGTAGTCATGTGCAAAGAAGAGACAACAACAAGAAGAAATTAGATCTCCTGATGGCAAAGATCAAACTTGCCCCAAGGAACTCATGCCTCTTATCAGCAGGACGTTGTCTAATGATAATATTTTCCCCTTTCTGACCCCTGACTTTATTCAGAGATTTCTTTATTTTCCTCTATATCTTTTCTTCTCTCTTATCTAGTGTTAAGGGGTTGAAAGGGTAGAAAAAGGGTAAAGGGTGGAAGAAAGATGAACCAACCAAGTAGCCAAAGAACCAACTGCACAGAACACTTGAAGATACTGATGAAAACAATTAGTGTAAAAGAAAATTGTATTGTATAAATGCATAATGTCTTAGAAATAATAGTAGATATTTTATAAGTCCATTAGCAGTCATCTGTGGCCTTCTAGAGGATATTTGGATCCCATGTTAAAAACGCCTTGGCGCTAATAGATCATTTTTAATGTATACTTAATGCACATACCAAAAAATGTCTAGACTGTAGTGATATGGTAGGGAAAATGGTGTGAATCTGAACTATTAGAGTAGAGGCTCACTGTGCAACATGAGAACAAAGTTCTCAGTATTAACTCCAAATTTTAAACCCAGGAGAACAAGACAACAGGATTGTCAACCAGAAATGGATAAGTGAGGGCTGGAGAAAAGGCTCAGTCAGAAAAGATAAGCACAAGGACCTGAGTTCAGAAACCCAGGATGCACACACAAAAAGAAAAAGCTAAACATGGCGGAGTGTGCTTATAACCCAAACACTAGGAAGGCAGAGACAGACAGATTACTGGAGTTCACTGGCTAGCTTAGCTACTTGACAAGTTTTATGATAGTAAGAGACTCTGTCTATAAATAAATAAATAAATAAATAAATAAATAAATAAATAAATAAATAAATAAATAAATGGAAGATGTTGGACAGCTTGTTGGTAACAATGCTTGAGGGACAACACTGCCTTCCACATGCATGCACACACATGTGAATATGTACTTTTACACAATTCACACCTTCATATATGTGCAGGCACACTCACAAGGAACACACACATAAATGGAGAAGACAGACAGACAAGCAAGCTTTTAGGGAAAAGATGAGTTAGAATCCCTGGTATGGCAGGTGGTATGCCAGTCGCTATGTGAGATCGGAATCAAATTCCATGACGCTCCAGCCCTCAAGATCTCAGAGGGGGCAAGGGTGGGGTTGAGTATGATGAAACCCAGAGACCAGAGGGGAGGCTCAAAGAGAAACTTGAGAGTAGCCAAAGCCAAAGGACCAGCTTCACAGAATGTTTGAAGATACTGATGAAAACTGTTAGTTTCAAAGAAAATTGAATTGTATAAATGCATAATGTCTTAGAAATCATCGTAGAAGTTTTATAAGTCCCCTAGTAGTCATCTATGAGTGTGGCCAAAATGTCAGGAACTATTTTACTAGCAAGGAAGAAAGTGGAGCCAAAGAGCCTGAGGTTGCAGTTCACAGATCCGTCAGAAGAGGGTGTAGCAAGCATTCTAAAGGGAATGGTGGATTCAGGTCCTGAAAAATCTTGTCACAGAGCAGGACTCCTCCAGTGCTCTTCATTCCCGGCGAGCACCAAGAAGCCCCTTTCCATGTCTTTAAATACAATGACAGGCTGGAAACAGGGCTCAGCTGTTAAAAACCCAGAGGACATGAATTTGAATGTAGATTTTTTTGTGATAACATGGCAAGACAAGTCTCCAGTTTCTCGAAGCTGTGTATGTAATACACTTAGTACAGATTTTTTTTTTCTTTCTGAGTCTCTTTAATGCCTCCTTTCATGGCATGATTTACCTGACAATGATATAAAGGAACACAGAATGATATTTATGAAATTATTTCTGTAGTGCCTCGTTACACTGAGTGGTGTCTGCATGGAACTAATGTAAAACAAGCATATCCTAGCTAATCTCATCTGCCCTGCATTGTGTATCATCAAGAGGGTGTTATTCTGAAACTGTAATCACTCACTTATGTGTCCAAACATCTGAGGTCACAATGTTGTCATTCATGATAACACAGGAGGCTGTTTGGAATCTAGAAAAAAGTATTGACGGAGAGGAACACAATCATATGGTGGGTACTAAGTATCCTATGAATGGCGAATATATAATTAATTTACTACACAGAGCTGGCCTGTAAGGTTTGCATTATGAAAATCTCTTTTGTGCAAATGGGGAAACTGAGGGGCAAAGCTGGTATTCACTATTGAAAGTTTCATACTGCTAAGCACTAGGAGAGAAATAGAAAACCAAGGTCTCTAACTCTGGGGTCTTTAAGATCAACCCTGAATTCTAATCTCTCTTAAAAGTAAGGAAAAGATCTCCATCACTGCTTGCCCTGAGTACCAAGTCATGGCCAAGGAACTGGTTCCTTTCTTGCATAGATCTCCAAAATTAGTGAAAGTACCTCAACTGAGCCAAGGTCTGGATCCCCTTCAAGGCAGAGTGATGAGAGTGGGGATGATGGACTGTGAGTTACAAAGGGTTTCTGGGTTGCATGTGGGAAGGCACAGTAACTGTCAAGATTTATTTGGAAGACTCAAGTGTGATCAGGACTATCTAAAGCTATGGTGCTCACTCTGTAGATCACAACTCCTTTGGGGGGACGGAATGACCATTCAACAGAGATCAAATATCAGATATCCTACATATCAGATGCTTACATTATAATCCATAACAGTAGCAAAATTATAGTTGTGGAGTAGCAATTAAATAATTTTATGGTTGTGGGTCACCACAACATGAGAAACTGGACTGAAGGGCCACAGCATTAGGAAAGGTGATAAACACTGATCTAAAGTAAGAGAAAATTCACAGGGTTGAAACCTGGTTTAGAAAAAAAGAGTATAAAATAGAATCCCAAGATGGACGGCATCAGCTTTGGGAAGCTGCATCTTGGACCAGGAAGGAGAGCCACCAGTGTGGAGTGTGTGCAGTAACTCCTTTTTGGAGGGAGCAGCCTTTAGGTACAGGAGAAGTTCCATTATAAGGTTTTGAGAGGAAAGGCAACCAGATCTCTGTTCCAGGCCATGTTTTCTAAGATTCCGAGATTCCACATGTGCAGAATTTCCTGCCAAGGAGGCATGCACAGGTGCCAGCAGGAGTAAAACAGCCGCCGTTCACACTGCCAACTGAAAAATGGGTATCTTGGTTATAAGCCAGAGTGAACTTGGAACGTGAGTCATCTTCCAGGACCTTTGTTTCTTCTTCCCTTCTCCCCTCCCTCCTCTCCTCCTGCTCTTTCTCTTTCTCTCTTCTCTTTTCTTCTCTCTCCCCTCCCCTTCTCTCCCTTTCCCTTTCATTCCCTTCCCTTCCTCCCTTTTCTCATTTTTACTTAGAGTTGGGTCTCATTAGGGACCCAAGCTGTCTTGGAACTTACTCTGTAGACCAGGTTGACCTTGAACTTTCAATCTTCCTGTCTCAGCTTTTGGAGAGTCAGGGTTACTGAAATGCCATCTTGCCAAGCATGAAGACAACATATTGAGTCTCAATCAGCTCCACTGGATTAAAAAATCTACTTTCAGAGAAGAGTCATATTTGGTGTGCGGTAGTTCTATTTATTCTTTTATGTGAGTTTAATTTTGTTTGAGTAAATATAAATTTCATACACTTATCAATATATTTTGATCACATCCCACCTTTGCCATCCTTCCTCCAAACCCTTCCCCACAAATGCCCTCCCACATTCACCTCTACACCTCCTTCTTCACCCATTGAATCTGATTAGTGCCGCTTGCAATTGAGGGGCTGCAGGGCCATCTATGAGAGCTTGGGCAAGCTAACAGTAGCCACAGCCCCAAGGAAAACTTACTCTTTCTTCCCCAGCAGCCATCAACTGCCACTCGCAACTCAGGAGGGGTTGGAGCCCTGGGAGGCCCTCTTCCAGCCCACACTGGAATGCTGACTGCCTCCATTGCGTGCGGATAACCACAGCTGCTGTGAGTTAATGGGTTCGGTAGCCATGACATGTGCAGAAGTCCAAGTCCCTCCATTCGTTGACTCTTACATTCTTCTGCCCCCTCTTTCCTGATGTTTGCTCAGTGTATGTGTATGGGATTCTATTGGTAACTTATTCCATAAGAGAGGGGTTTTCAGACTTTCTTTACCATCTTTATATGGGCCAAAAGTTACAGGACTTCTATATATTAAGTCTTATTTCACTCACTCATAACTTAATGATATGGTATTCTGTAACATTCTAGGAATTGTCTAATCTCTTTCACCCTTCAAGTCTCCCCCAAGTTTTACTATAGGTGGCTCTAACTTTGATATAAAATATCCCGACAAAATATCTGACTCTATTTTTCTCTAGCATAATACAAATCCAAAGCAAGCCTCCCAGATCTTCTTTAAACTAGACTTTGGCCTTGACCTGCCTACTGTACTTGAATGAAATCAATGGACAGCACATGCTAGCATGAAGAGATAGATCAAGGATTTGTGTTCTGATCCTGACCTCACCACAAGATGATGATGGAGAGTCAGCGGGCCCTTCGTGCCTTATTATGGTAAAACAATTAGATTATATATACACAGAACCACCTTTCCCATCAACCCCCAATTCTGTGATTTTATTAGTTTGTCTTCAAGAAACTAGGAGTGTTGCTAAGTTAATTTCTTTTGACAACAACTTGCCAAATAAAGTGATTGGTACTTACCAATCAGCTAGTCCTTACCTCTGCTTCAGTTTTACCCTGGGTTACTTGATAAGACAGAAATTCTGTACATTCTTCAAATGCGTCAAGACCACATTCAGGAAGATGCTAAGTGGTAGAAGAGAAAGAAGTGTCATCTTCACTGGCTCCTTAATTGGAAAGGGAGTATCTTGGGCTCCAGGGCTAGTTTCCTTAATCTTCTTGTGCCTGGGACCCAGTGCTAAGTACACAGTCACTCAAAAAAAACATTTAGTCAGTCCAGTGTGGTAGCATACATCTGTAATCTTAGCATTAGGGAAGCTGAGGCAGGAGGATATTTTAATTTAAGGCAAGGCTGAACCATGTAATTAAACTCTTTTTTAAAACATTTTTTAATTTTAATGTTTTTGATACGTTATTTACATTTCCTATGTTTCCCCCTTTCCAGGTCTCCACTTTGGAAACCCCCTATCCCCTCCCCCCTCCCCCGTCTCTATGAGGGTATTCTCCCACCCACTCCCGTCTTCCCACCTTACATTCCCCTTTACTGGGCCTCTAACACCCTCAGGCCCAAGGGCCTCTCCTCCTCCTGATGGCCAACAAGGCCCTCCTCTGCCACATATGTGGTTCGAGCCATGGGTCCCTCGATGTGTATCCTTTGGTTGGTGGTCCAGCTTCCAGGAGTAATTAAACTCTTATTTACAATGTTTATCATATGTTTGCTGAACTGAACAAAATCAATGGAGAAAACAAAAATAATAAATCACACTATATAAACAACATAGGCAGTATGTCCATCCAGTCAATACGTCTGAAGATAGCCGGTCAAACCACTTTCAAGGTATTATTTACAGTTTTCCATGTACCAAGTAGAAAGCATACCTAAAGTTGCAGATAAAAGTACTCATGCAAAGATATTTTGTTTATCATTTTGCAGCAAATCGATTATAGTGTTTTTCCTATTGTCCTTCAAAAACCACATCTAATGTCAACAGTGAAAGGCTTTGATATCATGGAACAAACATGCACTGGAGAACCTTGCTTCATTTAGTCAACACACTTTCCCTTAAACAAATTTTCCCTGAGCAAATATTCATCATCTTTGGACCCAAAAGATCAATGCTTGAGGCCTGCTAGGGAGGACATGATAGGCCTGCATCTGAGGATGCCCCTCTGTGTGCACAGTAGCTCTGACTCTGCTCCACTCAGATGCCTCAGTCAAATGATTTGGCTTTAAATAGCTTCTTTACTGCTTATATGATCATTAATCAATGACCTTTCTCTTCATCAATCCAGCTGGAAAATCAGCTAAGTGGGGATTTGATTAATTATTTAGAAATAAAGCTATCTCGGGTCAGCAGATAAAAACTCCAGCAGCTAAATTCCTCCATTCTGAGATCAGAGTTCAATCCCCAGGACCCACGTGATAGAAGGAAAAACCTGACATTGAATGTTGTCCTTTGACCTTCATGTGAACATCATGGCGCATGTTCACACGCTCACGTACACATGCACACTAAATGAATAAAGTGATTAAAGAAAGCATGAAAGAAAAAACTGTCGGAATAGACAGAATTGGAGTCTCCAGATTCTGTGGATTAAATGGAAAGATGCACAGGGGTGTTTTACACAGCATCTGTCCTTAAGAAATATGGCCTTTAAAGATACACCTTTGGCTCTCTCTCAAGGACAAAGGTTTTGCTGTCAGTGGTGTGCTATGTTTAAAAGTTTGTGTTCTGAGATTGCATACGTGGTTCTTGGGTAAAACAAACTACATCATAATGTCCTACAGCCAAGGTGATCCTAGAGAGGGCCAGCCCCTGGAAAATGGGACTGTCACAGCACCTGTTATAAGCCACATGCACTCCAAAATCTTAGCAATAGAGTTGGCTTTGAAAACCATCCCCAAAGGGGCTGGAGAGATGGCTCAGAGATTAAGAGCACTGACTGCTCTTCCAGAGGTCCTGAGTTCAATTCCCAACAACCACATGGTGGCTCATAACTATCCATAATGAGATCTGGTGCCTTCTTCTGACCTGCAGGCATACTTATAGGCAAAATGCTGTATACATAATAAATAAATAAATAAATAAATAAATAAATAAATAAATAAATAAATAAATCTTTTTTAAAAATCTAAAAAAAAAAAGAAGAAGAAAGAAAGAAAGAAAGAAAGAAAGGAAGGAAGGAAGGAAAGGAAAGAAGGAGAGAAAAGAAAGCCATCCCCAAGTTTGATTTGGGTCCCAGTTATTGTGAAAACATCTCGTGCTTTTGTGGTGGTAACATTCATAAACTCGCACAGGCCATACCAAGAAATATATAAAACAACACTGTTATTTTTAAAGAAACTCTGATCTGAGTGCATTATACGCACGCCTGTATGTACTTGTGCACACGTGGGGCGATAAAGGGCTGGACCTAAGGACTACATGAGTATTACAACTTAAATAAAATTCAGGGTGGGTAATGTGAGGTGAGGCTAGGACTCACAAATAGGTTTGGGAGACTGGAGAGATGGATGGTTTAGCGGCAAAACCCCCTGCTACCCTTGTAGAGGTCCCAGATTCAGGTCTCAGCACCCATATCAGGCAGCCCACAACCCTCCGTAACTCCAGCTCCAGTCATCCAGCCCACCACGCACACATGAATACACACTCCAGCACACTGCAGATTAAATCATATTTTAAAAAGGTAGGAAATGGCTTTACTTCTCAGAAGGTGAAGTAACTAGGGTTTGGGCAGGAAGACTAGCAGAAAGATAAGATTCTAGATGAGAAGATAGAGCACTAGCAGGAGCTTGTAGGCAGACGTGAGCAAGGCATATTGTGAAATCAAGTCCTCTCAGGTGAAATCAAATTTCAGGTTGAGAATATTGAGGTGCATATTTGTGAAGTTACAGAGGACTTAGACTTGTTGGATGCCTTGGCCCGTTTTTTTTCCTGCTATAACAAAATATCTGAAAATGAGTAATATATAAGAAAAGGGGTGTGTTTAGCTCATATTTCTGGAGAGAGGCTCCTTGCTACATGATGCTGTATTTTGCATGATCAGAAAGAGCAAGTATGCCCATTAGTCCATAGATGGATTCATTCATTCACCAGGGAAGATTTTCCATTAACCAGATACCACTGTCAGTTCTCAGCACTGCTGCTGGGGACCAAATTCCCAGCGAATGAACTTCTTAGGGACCATCACTGGACATTGTCAGTATGGGTGTAGGGATTCTGGTCTTTACCTTATACATAGTGGGGAACCTCTGAGTTTTACAAAAGGAAAAAGTATAAATAACTGTTTTAAAGGGTTTGTCCTTCAAGCAATAGAATCTACAAGGAGACTCTGAGCAGGGGAGGGAAAGAGATCATTTAGTCCTTCTCAATATTATTTCTTCTTTTCAATTAAAAACTAAGGGGCTAGAGAGATGACTCAGTTTTTAAGAGCACTTGCTGCCCTTCCAGAGGATCAGAGTTTGTCTCCCAGCACCCACAATGTTTGCCTCACAGTCATGTGTAACTCTAGCCACAGGGGAACCTGATACTCTGCTGACTCCCATGAGCACCTGCGTGAATATGCACACACCCACACGCAGACATGCACATATGTACATAAATTAAAAATTATAAAAATAAATCCATTTAAAAAAATTATTTCTCTAAATATTAACATTTAAAGGATAGACTTTGTTTAGTACAAAGGACAAAAACTTTCCTCTAATGTTGAGAAGCCACTTAAGTTTCAAGATCTGTTGGCTTGTAACATTGACAACATGAATCACTATGAAAGAGTAAGAATTTATTAAAATGGTTTTTTGTGTGCAAAAATATTTACACACTAAAGCCTGTAAATTATAACGGCAAAAGAGGGTCTTGTTTACTATGTGCTGATTAACCAGCTTACCAGAACTCATGCACCTACCTCTATTTAAACTAAGCTGACTGCAAAGATTCACTGAAAGTCTGGAACATTTCAAACGCATCTTGTAAAATGACCTTGTACTTGTAAAGTAAATAACTCTACAAGACTGACCATAAACATATAATGTAGATCTAATTTTTATTCAACATACTGAAAACTGAGGGGCAAGCAGAAATATAACAAACAAAAACAAAAATTGGAGTAATAATAATTATGTAAATAGAAGACATAACAACATATTTAATGTTTGAAGGGGAAATTTTACTTTGACAAAAAGCATAGCTTACTGGGAAGTAGTAATGATGACAAAAAAATCACACAATGACAGCTTAGGGTGTAGTGAAGCAAAGCTACACACAATGGTTTCTCATGTATGTAGCTATACATGCAGATATATAGATATATTGGTGTGTATATATTTACACACATGGACATATGTATGTGTATATCAATACTTATATTTGAATGAATATATTTCAGGAATTGGTCTTACACAGTTTTAGGAGCTAGTTAAGCTGCCTCTGACAGATATATTGCTTCATACCTGAAACATGAAGTCCGTAGAAAGATCAGGAAAAAGAGATAGATGCCTGGGAGGTGGGGCATATCAAGAGTACTCTGGGACCTGCCATTGTCACGTGGGGTTTATGAGAACAGACTGATACCCACTGAAACCCATCAGTCCCAATTGCCTCTGACCCTGATGACCTGGATGGCCTACGGAAGGTAGAAGACCTCATTGTGGAGTTCTATATGCTCACGCCTCATGTGGGAGTTGAGAAAGCTGAAGGAAGATCCAGGTAAGGTGGAGAGGCTGCAGGTGTGGATGTGGCCTCATACCAGCAAGGTGAGCCACCAGGGGAGTGGCAACACATGAACTACAGACAGGTGGTGCTTCAGTCCTGTCCTCTGGAGCTGTTGCAAGCATCTTTCTTTGGACCCACCCTAACAAGAGATACAGAGAAGGAGAATTGGGAGAAATATACTTGGCTTACCAGAGTCTCAGGCAACACAGCATTGACATAGATAGAAAAAGTTTGCACTGAAGTCGGGAAGCACAGCCACCATCTTGGAAGCTTTGAGCATTCTTTCTCTAGAATTGGACAGGTAAAGAGGGTCAAGCAAAATTCAAGGATGGCCCCTGGATTTCTCAACCTAGTGTACATACACACTATAGTCCAACTGGGTATGAGCCTGTCTTGGTGAATAGAGAACTTGTGCTGGGCAGTGGTGGCGCACGCCTTTAATCCCAGCACTTGGGAGGCAGAGACAGGCAGATTTCTGAGTTCGAGGCCAGCCTGGTCTATGGAGTGAGTTCCAGGACAGCCAGGGCTACACAGAGAAACCCTGTCTTGAAAAACCAAAAAAAAAAAAAAAAAAAAAAAATTGAATGAGAGCTTGCCTGTGGTTAAGTTATAGGAAAAGGCACAGGGGCAATCCAGATGCAAGGGTCCCAAATCTGTTGGCTGTGAGTTGATAAGATAATTATTCCCAATGGATCTAGCTATTTAGATGAACCCTTAAAGTGGACTGAAATCTCCTGAAAGTAAGCAATCATGGTCTGAAAAGATCTGTGAAAGGGTCACATTTTAAGAACCAAGGGACAGCTGCTAGCAACCTACAATCAATTGCTGGCCATGTGATGAAAACCTTAGTCTTTCAACAAGGAAAGAAAGTCTGACAACACCCTGAGGGTGCCCACATACTGACCTTCTCTGTTCAAGCCTTCAGATAAATATATAGCTGGCCAACACCTTGATCTCAGCCTCCTAAGGTCCTGAGCAGAGAGGCAGCTACACCAGACTGGATTACTGGCCACTTGAATCTGTGCCATAATACATTAGTGTAGGTCAGAATTAAGCTTGATATAAGTTTGATTACAGTTAATTTTGTTATGCAACAAAGAAGCTACCATACTAATTATAATAAAGTGGCACAAATATAAATAATCATTAACCTTGACTGTATGAATATATCATTTTCTGCAATGCAAAAATAGACTTTGGAAGTTTCCAGAACAT
This sequence comes from Uromys caudimaculatus, assembly GCA_028551405.1. Lineage (NCBI taxonomy): Eukaryota > Metazoa > Chordata > Mammalia > Rodentia > Muridae > Uromys > Uromys caudimaculatus. The sequence goes on from CM052706.1 coordinate 47,515,001, forward strand.
TAAAAGCTTTGATCCTATATTAACTCCCAATGACTTTTAAAGATATTTCAAAAAGCTGACATCTTACACAGCACATTCCCTAAATATTCATAAATAAAACTAGATGTTAGCAATAAAATTTTTCAAATGAATGTTCAAGAAATCACATTATGGACAGCCATTTGGTCTTATCCATTTACAGGTATAGTATGCAAAGCTCAATAGTGAGACATTTAAAATCTAACATCTACATTTTAAAATTATATCCTATGGGGGCAGAAGCCATGGCTTGGAGGTCATTCTGGAAGAATAACAAAATAATTAGGGTCCTAAAATGTAAATGAGTTGTCATTTGTTCTATACCTGATTTCTCAACTTCTTTTATGTGCCTTGTTTTTAGAACAATTTCAGAGATTAAATGTTGCTTTAAACTTTGGTACTTTGATTTTGTTAGATTGACAAATATGTTAGCGTAGTTAAATTCATTTTTAAAATACACAGTGCATAGAGTCAGAAATAATGACTTCGTTTAAGTAGTTACCACATGTTGAGACCGATTTGACATTTGAAATGATTATCTTATTTTACAATCATTCACAATGAAACAATGTTCCAGTTAGCTTTAGAAGTTATACAGTGCTAATTAGTAAAATATTGAGGCCAATATTTTACTATTAACTTGCAAAATTACAAGTGTTTTTAAATAATAAAGTACATAAAATATGTTTTTTAAAAAAGAATTTGTTCTGCTTTTGCAGAAGGCCCGAGTTTGATTCCCAAAACCCGTATCAGGCAGCTGTGAACTGCCTGTGACAATCTGACACTCTCTTCTGGCTTCCAGGGCATCCTTATACATGTAGCACATGTGTGCATGTGCATGGACACACACACAGATGATATATATATATCTATACACATATACATACACACACACACACACACACACACACACACACACACACACACATATCCTTAGATTTCAGGTATGCTGGTGAACCACACAGCCTTAATCATAACACTCAGGAGGCAGAGGCAGGCAGATCTCTGTGAATTCCCAGCTAGCCTGTATATCAAGAACCAGGCTAGCCAAAACTAAATGGTGAGATTTGTTCTGGATAAATAAATGAATGTATGCCTTAGAAATTAACAACAAAAATTCTTAGCATGTTAATAGAAATATGAAATGATGAACGGCGGGTGCACCAGAGACCTTGTGTTTAAATTGAAGGACCACATAAGGATGCTTGTTTATATTATTTTGATTCAAATAAAACAATACGAGAAGGAAATAAGGAAAACGCTCCTATTGTAAGAGAAGAGGTATAATGGGGTTTGTTCAGACCTTATTCATCTGCTCCTTCAAGAATGTCAATTATTGTGTTTGCAAAGAATTGTGGCTACCCACAGTACTTTGGCCATCTGTTTTTATTAACAGCCTGGTTCACTCTGTAGAAAAATAAAGTAACACCATAAGGAAATCCTATAATACATACAGACCTACCTATCTTTACAGGCCTTTCTAAAAAGCTGTATTATTGGCTACTATGCATATGCACAAAGTGCTTCTTTGTTTTTAAATATGCGTGTATGTACCTGCACCCAAGGCACACATATGGCGAGCAGAAGAAAGCCCCAAGTGTTAATCCTTGCCTTCTGTCTCACACACACACACACACACACACTCCTAGAATTAAAACTGTCATTTAATTACACATTTTATATTTTTATAAAATATAAATGTCTTTCTAGCATGGTTTGTTTCCCAGTATTTTTAACAAATTTTAACAATTTATTAGCTAAATAAACTTTAGAATTAAAGTTCAATCTTTCTGTGTGTGTGTGTGTGTGTGTGTGTGTGTGTGTGTGTGTGTGTGTGTGTGTATGGTATAACTAATGAAGCAGCATTAGGTTTATGATAAAGTTACAGTATGACATTTTCCTCACCAGGAACTTAGGCAATCTCTCCATTTATTACTCTTCTTTATGTCTACAAGTACAAGGGCATCATTTCTTCTCCAGGGCTTAACAAACTTCCTCAAACTTCTCTTCTCTAGATATTTTTGTTTTTGGTTTGTTTTTTTTGTTTTGTTTTTTTGTTTTGTTTTTGTTTGTTTGTTTTTTTGTTTGTTTTTTTTGTTGTTGTTGTTTTTCTCTGTGTAGCCCTGGCTGTCCTGGAACTCACTCTGTAGACCAGGCTGGCCTCGAACTCAGAAATCCACCTGCCTCTGCCTCCCAAGCACTGGGATTAAAGGCATGCGCCACCACTGCCCGGCTCTTCCCTAGATATTTATCTACACTATTTCTTTGGATCTGGGACAAGGTCTCATCCTTCATTCTATAAGCTGGATCTCTCTGTGTTTGCTGAGATGTCAATACATGTTTTTCAGAGGAATACTGTATGCCACTTTAGGAAGGAATAGGCCTTTGAGTGGTGAGGCTAGCCCTGTAGTAGCTTCAGGGATGTCACTCAGGGTGACCAACCCAGAGCTCTGACTTGCCATCCCAGTCCTAGTTCTCTAAAGTCAGAAGCCAATAGTATGTAAAACATTATCCCTACAAAAATAAAAACGGGCTTTAGTTTCCTTTGAGACAGTCCTAACTCGCAAGTGCTTAGCACCTTTGCACCTAACCCCAAACTAGCCTATGATGGTTTGTATAAGCTTGGCTCAGGGAGTGGCACTATTAGGAGGTGTGGTCTTTTGTGGGATGGACTTGTGTCATTGTGTGCATGGGTTTAAGATCCTCTTCTTAGTTGCTTGGAAGTGAGTCTTTTCCTAGCAGCCTTCAGATGAAGATGTAGAACTCTCAGCTCTTCCTGTACCATGCCTGCCTGGATGCTGCCGTGCTCCTGCCTGGATGCTGCCATGCTCCTGCCTGGATGCTGCCATGCTCCTGCCTGGATGCTGCCATGCTCCTGCCTGGATGCTGCCATGTTCCTTCCTGGATGCTGCCATGTTCCTGCCTGGATGCTGCCATGTTCCTTCCTGGATGCTGCCGTGCTCCTGCCTGGATGCTGCCGTGCTCCTGCCTGGATGCTGCCGTGCTCCTGCCTGGATGCTGCCGTGCTCCTGCCTGGATGCTGCCATGCTCCTTCCTGGATGCTGCCGTGCTCCTGCCTGGATGCTGCCGTGCTCCTGCCTGGATGCTGCTGTGCTCCTGCCTGGATGATACTGGAACATGATCCTCCTTATTATCTTACCAGCTTTCTGTTTTCCACCTCCCTCACTGCCTAAGCTTGGCTGTCCTGGAACTTGCTCTGTAGATTGACTTTGAACTCAGAGATCTGTATGGTCATGTCTCCTGGGATTAAAGGTATGTACCACCTGGATTTAAGCTTTTCTTCACCTAGAACTTGCTCTATCTCAGGCTGGCCTTGAACTCAGACCTGCTTGGCTTAACCTCCTGGGATTAAAAGTGTGTACCACCTGCCTGGATCTAAATTTAGCTGAGTAGAATCTTGCCCCGAGGTCACCACTCCCTTAATTCGTTATCCTTGAACACAGGATTCAGCTCTATTCCACTTCCTGGTGCCCCTTTAATACTCTAACCTATATTTTATATTTTTCCTTTCTCAGCTTGCTATGCTTGTTCAAAATGCTCTTCATGAGACTTAGCCAAAGAACAAAGTTTCTGCTGGGCTTTTTTGAGATTTCCTTTGTCAATTCGATTAATTAATGTGATGGTTTATGTATGGTTGGCTCAGAAAGTGGAGACCTTGGGGCAAGATCCTACTCTGCTAAATTTAGATCCAGGTACGTGGACAGCCCTAGGGAGGTATGGAAGTTTTTTTTAAAAAAACACATTAATACAATGTAAGGGTAGGTGAAAGAAATTGTCCACTGATTTTTCTTTGAGGAAGAGTGAGATGGAGGGAAAGAGGAGAGGGGGGATGGGTAGGAAAGGAGAGGAGGAGGGAAAGAGGGAGGGAGAGAGAGAGAAGGGGGAGAACATCAGGCTTTTTGGGGAGGTAGGAGGATCAGGAGTACAGAATGCTGGGGATGGGTTAGATGACACATTGACACAGACTGAAAATTATACCCATACAATGACAAACAACAATGTTTCTATACATCACTCCTTTGTTCAAGAAAGGTATTTGAGGCCAAATATAGGTTATAAAAACTGTGGACACCATTGTGCTATAAGAAAAATTAAACCAATTAACCAACCAACAAAAACTCCCAAACCTTCCTATATAAAGTGATGCTGAAGATCTGGTGTGAATAAGGAAGACAGGACAGTGGTAAAATCCAGCCCAATGTTAATTTTGCATGATGGTCACGCAGAGGCCAGGTAATATGTGTTCTCATAGCACCCTCGCTCCAAATAAGAATAAGAAATTAAAGTGAAGCTGAGTGCGGCGGTGTGCAATTACAGATCTTGAGCACTGAGCCGCAACCCTGAAGGGAAGAGTTTGGCCCTCCCAAGAGGGAAGAAGTAGAAAGAAGAGTCTCAAAAGCGGGTGAACTATGGCTTCACAGGTAGAGCCCACTTCCAGAAAGGTCACTGAGGTAGAACGGGAAAAGGGGGAGCTTCCAGGATCAAACAGAATCGAACAGGAGGATTCTTAGATGTGGCGACCTCAAACTAGCGTTGCTCAACACATTTGCTTATCCGGTACCCTGATCAAGGCAACGATATCTGGGATTGGGTGTTTGTTACTGTGGTGACGTTTCTCCTCACAAAGATGAAAGGAAGATGGAGTTCCTGGAGCGATGAATCCACCAAGCAGAACCTCTCCCACAGGGTGGCTGAGTGACAGGTGACTTCCTGTAGCGCACAACTTCCCACGTCTGGCCAACTCCTACAGCCACATGAGGGTACCCAGGAGAGCCCTGCAGCTGGAGCAGGGTGGTCTATAATTCACAGGACAGAAGAGATTAACTGGGCGCCAAGCCTGCATAGGCTCCCTCCAGGGAGCCAGCTAGGGGCTTCAAAGTTGTAGGTCAGATGAGTTGCTATTATCTTATTGTAGAGAGGACAGGGTATCTGGACAATCAGTGGAAAAGGAGACCAGCTGCTGTGGGCAGAGTGCCTGCACCCTAATTCGTCTTCCTTGGGATACAAGAAGGATGGTTGGAATCGTGCCCTGTCCATCCCGGTAGATTGGCGAGTTCCACAGTCAGCATGGGGGAGGGGGATGTGGGTGACGTCAGGTAGTAACTGTTAACAGCCTCCTGTTCTTCCTAGTACCGGGACACTGTGGGCACTTAGGAAGTCCCCCACAGTTACCTGGTAAGGGCTTGCTAGTGACATTTAAACGTGATGTCCCAAATGGCGCTGGGAGGTCCCGGGCTCCAATTCAATGGGAGAACAAGAAAATCACCAACTGTTTGCTAAAAGGAGCTTGCTTAAATTATGGCACATTTGTACAAGAGGATATTTATTGCAGTCATTAGAAAAACGAATTATACACTGGCATAGAAAGGAACAAATTGATCCTGGGGAGCAAAAACAGTTTGACCTAGTAAATATCTCACCTTTAGGAGGAAAAACATATACACATCTACTAATGAGAATCCTATAGCAGTGTGTTCCAACTCTAGTTATCTCTGAGGCCAGGAGTTAGGAGATTTTGACATTACATGTAAATGTTTATGACTTTTTTTTGAATTAATATGATTTTATAATCAGAAAAGAAAAGGTTACCCACTCCCAGCCCCCAAAATGAGGGGGAAAGCGGAGCAGCGAGATGAAATGGTAATTTGAAGTATCAGCAAGAGAAACTTGGGCTTGTTTGGGGCCCTGGGATAGAAACCAGTTTAAGAAAGAAAGGGGGTGAGGGGAATGTTAACTGGCTGGAGTCCCTTGGAGGCAGGGTTAGGGTGCCAGAATGGGGCTCACTGCAAGGAGAGGACAAAGGAGAAGTTACAGAAATAAAACTGGGCCACATTTTTGAGGAGGAACATGAAAAGAATTATAATCAATGAACCCTGTGTCTTTCTCTGTGGGATCCCAGGGGCAGAGATCAGCCATGCTAGAGAACAAGCAATGGGAACGGGGAGGCTTGTGCCTGGCATGGAGAAGGAAGCAGGGTGGGGTCTGGATGCACAAGTGTCCTCAGGACTCCCTGGGGTCCAGCCCCACAGAGACGGTTGGTCGATTATAATTCCTGATAAAATCCAGAGCCATAGCAGCAATACTAATACTGTATCCTAATTACTCGCCACAGGGAAAATCAATACAATTATATGAGTTTCTCTAGTATCGTCCAGCTGTCTAAGGAGAGAAGACCTGAGAAAAATCTATGGCCAAGCAGACCCAGAGTTGGGCTTGGGCATCGAGGGTGTAGACAAGAGCGAGCAGGTCAGTGGAACTCAAGATGCAGGTAAGTGCACCTGCATCACGGAGCCAGGCTCACTCACTAAAAACTAGGTGGAGAGGGAGGCTGGCTTTGGGAGAATGATGCTAGCAGATTTCAGAAAGAGTATGGATGAAAACAAAAAACAAAATGAGGAATGGACCTTTCAATCAGTGAGATGAATTGCAGTGTAAAAGATTGTGCAAGAGGAACCGTCCTGGGATGTGACATCATTTCCAAGTGTGAACAGACAGAGTTAGAGTAGAGCTAAGGCTGAACACTGTACGGAAGTCCAAAAAATGAGGTCAAGGTATGAGGGGGTCGATTCGTGAACAATTGGTGATCTCATGAGTGGGCAAAATTAGGCAGAAGAGAATGCTGGCATCAGGGAGGGTCACATTCAGATGGAATTAAATGCACACCAGAGGCCAGGCTTGGGCATTCAGTATGGCACTGAGTTAGGACAGCAGAACGGGCCAAGGTGTTAACAAGTGTGAACAGCCTTCCTGCTGTCTGCCTGGGGGTTTTAGTTCAGTGTACCTCTATTTTATTGGATGGGGTAGTCCTTTGCAAGACCTTTTCACTTAGACTATTATTCCTTAGCAGAAGAGATCTGGTTTTTTTAATCCCCAGTGCCTAATGCTGTGTCTGATGCATGGCCAGTATTTAGTGAAATGTTTTCCTGCATGGATGAGAGGGTTGGATGGATGAATGGATGCTTGAAAGGATGGGGTGAGGGATGAATAGGATGGAAATGGATGCATGGGGTATGACGTAATCTGATGGCTAGGATGGTATAGACTGACTGATGGATAGATATCACGGATGGACTGACAGATCGACAGGTAGATTGACAGATGGATGGGATGGAATGGCTTGACTGCATGGATGGGAATTACCAGTAGCCCCATGCATCCATTTAGAACATTAAAGAGGAAAGTGTTTCCATAAAGACCCCTCCCAAGATGGAGGAAGGGCAGTGGTGGTCACTGCTTACCCTCTCAGGGTACTTGGGAGGTTTTGTTTGGTGGCTGGAGACAGAAGTGAGGAGCTGTTTGATAATGAGCTATGGTGATAGTGCATAATAGATGCTAACCTCCTTCACCTAAGCATGAAATAAATTTGCCCAATCTGTATCTATTTCTAGGCTCTTCACTCTCTGTCCAGATCAGTCCTAATGGCTTCATCGATTACCTCTCTGAATACAGGCGCCCTTTGCATGTGGGCCCACACGCCTTCCTACTTCACATCTCTCCCACGCACATGTGCTTCCACCCTGTCACCCAATAGAAGTCACAATCTCCACTGCAGTCCTGGGCTTCTCCAGGGCTCCTCTCCGATCGCTTTGAGCCACCTTGCCCAGCCAGCTAAGAACCCAGCAGAGTACTTTGACGGGTCCTTTTATTTTCTATGTCTAACCCACCAATCCTTTCCATTTCAGGGCATTTAAACAGCTTCCACTTCTTCATTATGAAAACTACCACTCCACTTTAAAATCATGGAACACCCACATGAATCTGTATGTGGCTATCTAGGGTTCCCTTTAATCCCCTCTCCAACTCACAGCTTGAATTATCTTTTTTAATTGGTTAAATTTGATCATTGATAGTTTAATGCAAGCACTTAGGGCATTCTGCTTACTCTCACTCCCACCCCTGTCACTGTTCTTCCTCCCCAAAGCACCCTGTCTTCCCCATGGCACCCTGTCTTTGTCTTGTTTGTCATCCATTAATTTGTTGTTGTTTTGTTTGGGGACAGGGTTTCTCTGTGCTCTGACTGTTCCTGGAACTTGCTCTTGTAGCCAGGGCTGTCCTTGAATTCTGCCTGCCTCTGCCTCCTGAGTGCTGGGATCAAAGGTGTGAGCCAGCCCAACTTGGCCTGTGACCCATTGGTTTTAACCAGAACTGTCTGTGTTTAGAGCTGTACCTTAGAGCCTGGTGGGCAACTACTTTGTTGCACAACTGAATCGATCAGTGGCGTAGTTTGTCAGGGACAGCTAGGGGAGGATGATCTTTTTTGTTGTTTTTGGTTTTCCGAGACAGGGTTTCTCTGTGTAGCCCTGGCTGTCCTGGAACTCACTCTGTAGACCAGGCTGGTCTCGAACTCAGAAATCCACCTGCCTCTGCCTCCTGAGTGCTGGGATTAAAGACGTGTACCACCAAAGATCTGATGACCTCATTGGCCTGCCTAATCTACTCCAATGATTTATGACACTTTTAACCTGACACACAGTTTACAAGGCTCAGTATAGTCTTGTTTCCCCCACTTCAGCTCATTCTTCACCCTGTTCCTTCCTTCGCCCTGGAGGCTAACCACAGTAGGTGTTTCTCTGGTTCTTCGATAGGTGTCAGGGTGCCCCCACTCCCCTCAAAGCCTTTCACACCCACTTCCTTCCCCATTTCAAGTGAGTAGCCCCTGTGCCTCCTGATCTCAGCTCAGAAGTAACTTCCTGAGAGACACTGCAGAGATCTGTCCAACAATGTCTCCGCTTGCCCTATTTGCACATGGAAATACAGCCCCCGCCGGCAGAGCATGTGTCCTCGACTGCAATGGTCTGTTCCTGCCTGTGTGATTGTTTCCCATGTTGGTCTCTATCATACCCAGCCCTGTGACAAGCAAGACCGCCCTGTGCTTTCAATACAGGCAGTGCTTGGCACACAGCAAGTGTGCCATAAATATTTGTCAGGTGAGTGAGCGTGGACTCTGAAGAACATGCTTTGTGTCTTATTAGCTGAAGTCAGAGCAATAAAGTCCTGTTCCTCTGGTCTAGCCACCGGGAGGGACTTGAGCATAATGTGATCATAGGAAACTCTCCAAGACAAAGCTATCAATGATCACCTAACCCGGAATTAAAGTAAACTTCTGGGCTGCATCAACATCCTCACGATGATGGTCATTTAATCAGGGGTTAAAGCCAAAATGCTAGATTTTGTTGTTGTTGTTGTTGTTGTTGTTGTTGTTGTTATAACATGACCTCTGTGGTCTGAACTGTAAACTTCCCAAGCAGCTTAGGTGTTTGATCCTGCCACTGGGCTCTTCTCAGCGGCTCTCCTCACATCCTTTCCTCCCCTCTTCTAGCCTGCCTCCTCAGCTGGAAATGCCTGAGAGCCTCCTGCAAAGGTAGGGGAGGGACCCAAAGAGGACAGGAACTGGGCAGGCTGCTCTGTGGGAGGGAGGAGGGAACACAGCATAGGTTCAAGTCAGTGGACTGCCTGGAAGTATTTAAGAGACCACTGCCTAGAATTCCATCTTTTCAGACAAATTAGCTTTAGAGATCAGGCTTGCTTATTGGACAGGACAAGATGCTATTATAAAATGCAGTCTGTTGCCTGCAAGGATATTAATTCATCAGATTTAAAGTAGACACTTTAGAGGGCACAGTTACCCCTTTCTTCTTTAATTGGGATGGGATTGACTGGCCAGGGCTAGAATTCCAGCCCTCTGCTGAGTATTGCTGCTTTCTCTGTCCTTCTGATTCTTGAATCCTAAACTTTGCTTAGCAGATAGGGAGACCACTTCAGTGAACAAGTGGGAGTTCCCATCTTGTCCCATAAACACATTAGCACCTCCCTTTCTCATTTGTTTGTTTGTTTGTTTGTTTCTTTCTTCCTTTTCCTCTCAAGACAGGGTTTCTCTGTGTAGCCCCAACTGTCCTGGAACTCATGTAGACAAGGCTGGGGTCCTTGAACTCAGAGATCAACCTGTCTCTGCCTCCCAGTGCTGGGATTAAAGACAGCACTAACCTGTTGTCCCATGAACTTACCTTGTGGAGCCTTTAAATTGCCCTTCCATACGTTAATTATCTCTAGAGCCCTTCTTAGAGACTTCAGCTTTTCAGTAGTCACACAAGGGGGCTAGTCTCTTTCCCTTACACTCTCCAGCTTGGAAGAAAACCTTCAATACAGAGTGTTCACCGTGAAGGTATCCATACCTGATTTAACAATTCTAAATTACACCCAAACTACCCACTTCCGGATAGGAGAAAACAAATCGTCGGAAGGCTAAAATTGTGTAACTCGTAAATCTCTTCTGGACCGAGGCCCATCTCTGGTTTGGCAATACAACCAACGCAGCATCTCTTTTCTCATCTCCTGGAAAAAAAAGAAAGAAAGCCAACAGAAAAAATAGCTAGAGAACAGAGAATAAAGGTAATGATTAATCTATCAGGTACAAAAAGGATCATTTTGAGGATTTGGGATTATAACTCATTAAGTCAAACAAATAGCAGTGAGCAGGAAGGGAGGGGCTGACGGCAGAGGCAGAAGAGAATTAGATCATAACTCCTAACTGGGACAGGCTCTCACATTGTCAAGTATCTCTCTACTCACCTCCAGAGATCTGTGCGGAGCTAAGTGGGTTTTTTTGGTTTTGTTTTGTTTTGTTTTGTTTTAATGTGGTAGTGAAGGCAGGGAACAGAGCAAACAGACCTTGGTGGAAAGTGTACCTCTGGCAGAAACCCCAAGATGCCTTCTGAGAAGGACCATACCAAGAAGAGCCTCATGCAGAGGCTGGCCCTGAAGAGCCGCATAGCTAAGGAGACACTTTCTGAATTCCTGGGCACCTTTATAATGATTGTGAGTATTATTGTCATGTGACAACTATTTATTTCGATTTAATTTCTTAGAAAGCACACATGATGGAGAGGGGGAGAGAGAGAGAGAGACAGAGAGAGACAGAGAGAGAAAGAGAGAGAGAGCACTACTTCAGGCATAATTTCATCGTCTCAAGACTCTAGAGGACTGTCCTTAAGTTGTACATATTAGAAAAAAAAGTTCTTGGTTTTGGATTGCGAAAAGGAAAGGGGCAGGATGTGTGGCTGTGTGGCTGAGTCGGGGCTGAGAGAGATAAAAACAGTTTTTTCCTTCTTACTTTTCCCTGTCCAGAAGCTCCTTATTTTTCTCACCATGGTCAAGCTCAGGACTTAGGTCTGTGTGGTTAGAAGGAAAAGAGAAGGGGAAAAAAAGCCCCCAAGTCATCTTTCCAGTCAGAGCTTCCTGGAAAATTGCTGCCAGCCAAATATGGAGATGTTGGGGTTTTCGTTGTTGTTTGTTTGTTTGTTTTAAAATAGGGTCTCATTTTTTAGCTCCAGTTGGCCTAGAATTCACTATATAGACCAGGCTGGCTTCAAGCTCAAAGAGATCCACATGCTTCTGCTTCCAGAATGCTAGGATTAAAGGTGTGCACCTCCATGCCCATCCTGGGTCATGTTGTTTGAAAATCTGACCTTAAAGCCGGGCAGTGGTGGCGCATACCTTTAGTCCCAGCACTTGGGAGGCAGAGACAGGTGGATTTCTGAGTTCGAGGCCAGCCTGGTCTACAGAGTGAGTTCCAGGACAGCCAGGGATACACAGAGAAACCCTGTCTCAAAAAACCAAAAAAAAAAAAAAAAGAAAAAAAAGAAAAAAAGAAAATCTGGCCTTAAAAAAAGAGTTGTCAGCACAGTCTGACTCGAGCCTACAGCTTACGCAGAGAAGTGAGGCAAAGCCTGTGTCACCCCTCCATGCAGCAAACGAAGGGGAAGGGAGCTCAACTTCCTTTTCTGCAACTGAAAAGGTTTTAAAGCCCTTCCTTGTTTCTTAAGAATCAGTTTCATAATCCCATTACACATTAAGACGATGAAAACTGCTTCTAGCCATTCACCCTTGAGATCATGAAGTCCTGAGCCATCTTCTCCCATGCTACTATCATCCTGCTTCCTTCTCTAAGGCTGTCCCCAGATACTCGAGGTTGCCTTCCCCAAGGGTAGAAATTCTCAATCTTCACCCTCCCCTGCCCTTTTCAAGCTTGCTGTAAAAGGATTTCCTGGAACTAGCCCATGTGACAATAGGTCATAAGACCCTCATTTCAGAAAGGCCCAGCCTCACAGCCTGGGAGAAGGAATGTCATTACTGAGAGGGGCAGAGAAGAATCTGGACAGACAAGCTTGCTGGCTTCCCACTCAGTGACTTTTATTAACTTGGTTTTTTTGGTGCTTGGAATCCACCCCAAGACCTTGTGTATGTGATATTTAGACACTTTCCCTCTGAGCTATGCCTTCTAGCCCTAACCTAGAGATATAGCCTTAGAAAATGTTCTGATCACTTCTTCACTTGACCTTTAGTCTTGTCTATGTAGTAAAGTAAAGTAAAGTCTCCATATAAATTGAAAAGATAGCTACAGGGGGAAGGTCCTAGAGGGTGGATGCAGAGACTGCATCTCTCCTCTTACTCCTCAATCTTCTTTTCCTTTGTACCCCTCACAGAATCCTTTAGAATAAACCTGTAAACTCGGGGTTCCCCTGAGTTCTGTAAAATGCACAAGTCAATGAATGGTAACCTAAGGAGAGAGTAGTAAGAATTTCAAATTAGAATCGATCAGGATCAGTCAGAAACACAGTTCAAACAACCTGGAGTTTACCTAACATATCTGCAGGGAGGGAGGGTCACTCTTGAGGCCTGAGCACTCACCCAGTAGATCCCGATGCTATCTCCACTCCAACTGGGTCCTTGTTGAGTCTCCTTGTTATCCACTGCAAACTAGACTGTCTGGTTGCTGATGGGGAGCAATTCCATGGATTTGTGGTCGCCGTGTTCTGTGTTGACTTCCATGAAATGAGAACACTTTCACCCACACAGACCAACAATTCCAGGCAGAGACTAGACACAGAATATCTAAATGCTGCATGGTGGAAAACTGAGCTTTACTCTGGCCAAAGGCAATTCTGTCATGAATGATAAATTCTAATTTACTTCATATAGTTATTTGCTAAAGTAACTAATCTAGTATAATCTGGTATAATCTAGAACTTTGTCAAGTTCTGTTTTGTGTGAACCTGAGAGAGAAGTGCTAGTAAAAAGTGTAAGTTTTTAAACAACAAATCCCCTGACAGTTGGATGACAGATGCCACCCTGGAGAGGGAGATCAGCCTCATTCAGAGTCAAGTCTATCTAGTACTCTTCCCAAGTTGCTAAACTCTCAGCATGTGGTGGCCCCATGGTGGAGTGGCACAGTGGATTAGCCTCCTAAATTACAGACTCACATGCTGTCTATTACATCCTCTGATTTGCTAAAATCATGCACCCCTCCCTCTCAGCTCAGATAGCCCTTCCCTCTAAAGTGTATACATGTAAAGCAGTTCTCCAGTCCCAGTTTCCCCCCACTTATCAGGAGATATTTCACTGAAATCCATCTCAGCTCATTTTCCCATCAAACCTGGACAGAGTCCGTGCTATTGAACACATACTTCTGCTTAAGGTCACCCCAATACATTATTTCAGATCTATCGGCAAATGCAATCTTGCCTGGCTTTTACCAGTAAAGATTTGCCCACTTACAAGGCCTGAAAGGAAAACACTGGAAAGATGGCAGAGGCTAGACACATCACTCCCACCTCGCCTGATCCCAGGTGTCTGAAGCCACCTCAGAATCTGCTTTTGGAGGGTCCCCTTTAAACTCATTCACCCCATGATTGAAATGGCCAAGGAAACCCGATGGTAGCCCTCAGGAAAGAAAAGGCTCACAAAAACATTGTCAGCTGTGGCTCAAAACAACCAAGCAAGTCATAAGCTAAGGAACGAGCCAGAATCTGGCCTGTTAGACACTGGGACCTTTTAGATGTAAGCTTTTTATCCTCAGGGATGTTAGAGAAAGGTTGCCAATGTGTCGCCCTCTTGCAGACGGAAGGTTTAAGCATTTTGAGCTGAAGAAAAGGGAGCATGTGGCAAGTTCCCAACGTGTATCAGGCTGCTTAGATAGCTAATTACCAAGATGGCCATATTCATCGTATACATGAGTTCATAGTTATATCAGTAATAACAAGTTGCAGCTAACCGTTTCTTTTTTATCTTTTATAAACTGTTGAGGAAAGGGAAGGGTGAGGCCTCAAAGAGCTAGCTAAATGCCCACACCTGAGAGGCATTAGAATGGATTTCTTTCTAATCTGGGGTCTTAAGCTTACCATTTCACATCTTACCCAAGGCTGGGACAACTGTATGGTAGATTAGACACCCCTACCCCGACTCTCACCCTGCTGCCCCCCTACTTTCTTCAGCGTTTCCATAGATAGAAGCCATGAGCTGGCATGTGCTCATGGCCATAAGAATTGAATGGTAAATGGCTGGACAGGCTGATGATACTAGGCATGGCACCTGGGACCCAGTGTCTTCACTTCTGTGTAAAAAAAAACCAAACAAACAAAAGACTCTGGAGCGGACACACATGAAATGAAGGTAGGAGAGAACCAAAGGCCTGAATTGCTTGCAGCTGGGCTTGCAGCATGAGAATAGCAAACTGCAGAAGTTGCATTAGCTCTAAAGTTCCGAGGAGAGCTAGCAATGTCCTGCTGCCTCCAGCTGCGTTATGGTTTTAAACAACGAGTTTAGCCTCCCTGAGTCTCAAAAGGAGCTAGTCATAGATGTGAGAACTGAATGCCCATGAGACATAAAGTCCCTGGCACCAGAAATGGTTCTAGAATTCTGGCTTCTCTTCCCCCTTTCTTGCCTGGGGCTCCCCACCTCCCCACCCCACCCCACCCCGCCTCCTCCTGGACATCCACCAATGGCTTTCCTCTGCATCTTCCACAGAGCTCTGCACAAATACAAGTGGGGCCCACAAAAAATGAAAATCTCTTCCTCCACTGAACTTCCCAGGACCTGTCACTATTTTGCACTATTTCCCCTAGAGGCTATGGTTGCCTTATACTCTAAGAATTCTTTGATGTGAAGCTCCTCTTACCCTTGATGCTGAGGGGACGGGCATTTTTCTGAAGTGGAAGCTATGGGCAGTGGGGAAGACCCGTAATTCCTTTCTAACCACCAAAGTTTCTCCCATGTTAGAGACCTATCTTTTGGCATCTCAAGAGTGAAAAGAAAACATAACTTCTTTAAATAAACACAGCGCCCTTGATCTGTGCCCTGGAGGGAAAGTAAAAGCAATTGTCCTGGAACACAGAATCCAGAGGGGTGGGGACGTGGGCAGCATGGGCTCAGACATCACAGATCCCACAGAGTACAGGGGTCCTTGTTGTTGCTCTCCTCCATGACTGCCCTCTCTCTGGGAGTATCAGCAGGTTTCAAGTTCCATTCTGGGCAGATTCTTGGTCAGACATATTAGTCAGAGAAGTTGTTACCATTAAGTGCATGTGTTCCAGACTGCAAATGCACTTCCTATCAAGGAGATTTTCCAAGAGTATGTGGTCAGCATTTCAAATGAAATCATCACGTTTTTAAGAAATTTAGCCTCCTGATTAAAAGAGATATCCACTTCATAGGGCATAATCCAATGTAATTCTGGTCTACTAGGTTACTCAGAAACACTGGGTACTAAGATAAGGGTGGATAGGCACGTGACGATTGACCCTTTTTTGTTGAAAGAGGAGCTGAGGCCCTGCTGATGCAATTCTGTGTTCTTTGAATCCCCCCAGAGCCAGCAGCCTGGTCTTAGGCCCCTGGGCTTCCTCTGAGCTTTTTCTTCCTATGAGCACAGAGCGTTCTCATCTCGACTCTGCCTTGTTTCTACCTTTCCTGGAAGACAGAGAAAGGAAACCAACCATATTAGTTTGTCCAGAAACAGGAAACAGGAATACCCTTAAGTCTTTTATCCAGGATCCCCCAGCCCTTGGATACAAGAGCTGGCCTTCATATTCTGACTGCAGCCATTCCTAATACACCACCATTATTAGACACCAGAGATGTCACATAATCACTACTCAGAGCATATATGATTGTGGCTGTGACATTTACTAGAAGGTCTACTAGCAGTATGGGGATGTCTTTGTTTCCTACAAATATACTAAAGCTCTTGCAACACTTGGGTCCTGAGGTGGTTCAGCCACCCGTTCATCTGTTCGTGGCTCTTAGGGTCCACTGATTATGTAGTACACAACTATCTTTTAGGTTTTCTGTTGTCTGGATTCTCCTGGAGACCTCCACTCCTGACACTAAGGACAGGGTCTCACTATGTAGTTTTATCTGGCCTGGAACTTGCTATGCAAACCAGACTGGGCTTGAACTTACAGAGATCTGCCTGCCTCTGCCTCTTGAGAGGTGAGATTAAAAGTGTGGCTTTGGCATGATCTATGATTCTTTAGATTACTCAAAGAAGAATGAGCCTGAACACAGACTTGCAAGACATGGCCTTTATGAGAAGAAAAAGAACTCCCGAAAACAGCGAAAGGAACGCAAGAACAGAATGAAGAAGGTCAGGGGGACTGCAAAGGCCAATGTTGGTGCTGGCAAAAAGCCAAAGGAGTAGATCTGCAGTGACTTGATGTTCTGCTGTGATGTGCAGATTTCTGAGAGGACAAATAAACTAAAAAGCTCCTAAGTGTGTGGGGGGGGAGTGTGGGTCATGACTGTCAGCATGAGACCTTGCTTTTGGTCTCCTGACAAAGGACCTACTGAGAACTGGATCTCAAAAGACCCCTCACTTGACCCTTCGCTCATTATGGCTCAGCCAGAGCCTTTCTGTTTCCTCTCCATATACAAATTGTTTTGCAAAACCACCTCCCACTTGAAGCCTTAAACGATGAAGACTGAGGGTTACAAGAAGCTAGAGCTTCCAGTAGGCCTGTGGGGCAGTCAGTCAGAAGTGTCTACAGTCAGCAGGCCCTGGTTCATTCAGGCCCAAGATGGTGCTACAGATTAGATCTTAAATCTGCCCAAAGCCTGTGTGTTAAAGGCTTTGGTCCACAGCCTGTGATGCTATTGAGAGGCATAGGTCCCATGGAGGAAGTTAGGTCAGTGGGGACTCTGGTCCTTTCCTTTCTCATTTTGCTTCCTTCGTCATGTACCTCCGGGTACATTTCACCAAAACCCTGAAGACAAGTGGGCCAAAACATCAACTTAAACCCCTTAAGCTATGAGCCAACAAAATAAACCTTTCTTCACCTTCCTTTTTCTCTTCCTCTGCTCCCTTTCTTGTTTTGATTTTGAGACAAGGTTTCATTCATTAAGCCAAGATAGCTTCAATCTTGCTATGTAGGTGAGCTGGCCTTGAGCTGATCTTTCTGCTTTCCAGCTTTCACCATCTGGATTATTGGTGTGTGACACCATGTCTGACAAATCTTTTGCCTTCTTACGTGTTGTTTCTCACAGGTATTTTTTTTTCTGAGCCACACAAAGCTAACCCACGTGGAGGGTTTGTCTGAGCTGTCAGGATCTTCTGTCCTCAGGCTCCGACATGGGGGCTTCAGTCTGATGTGGGGTCTGGGGACTGATGCCACCATCTTTCAGATGAGGGACCAGAGACCCACAGTCTTACAGAACTCTGCTCTGTTTTCTTTTCCACAGAGTAGGGCATCAGAACTCTCAAAGTCAATTCCACTAACCTCTCACCATTTTTATTATTTGTGATATGTGTGCAGTGTGTACAGTCCTTTGTGTCTCTGCACTTCGGTATCTCTGTATCTTTAAGAAAGCCTAAGACTTGAATTCCCATCCTGTAGAAGAGCTAACTCTCCGCCCACCTGAGTAGGAGGTATTTCACAGGGGCTCTAGATGCAAAAGATAGCAGGCCTTCCTCCACTAAGTAGGATAAAGGCAAGAAAGGGTGAAATGAATGAATGAGTCATAGCATATTAAACGTAATTTTTACAACCAGACTCACTTTTTAAAAATGTCTCTTGAGGTGAGGGTATTGTTCTCATGCTACTAAGGCCTAATGTGAGTGACTTTTAGTTAGGGCTTAAACGACTTGCCCAAGCATGTAAACTGCAGAGCCTAGATTAGAATCTTTGCTTTCCCTCCACTATGCTAAAGTGAACTTTCCTGGAGATGCTTTGAATTTGGGCTGCCATTTCTTCATGCAGTCAAACGTACTGCTTTTGGCAGCTTTATACATGGCTTTGTAGTCGTCCTGCCTTCTTGGATTTATGTAGTGGAATTTAAGGGTGTTAATTCACCTGTGCCAAGACCTCATAAACTGCTGCTCTCTACATGCCACATTCCTGTAGTGGGCAGCTTGGCATAGGTCTCCTGAACATGCTTGCGTTTCTCTTGAGTGTATGTCTAGGTCTGCTGGCTTCTATGGTACCAGCTTCTTCAACCTGATGTGTGTTTTTAAGATTTCTCTACAAAGTGATTTCAGATTTGTGCTTCCAGTCACAACCTATGACTCTTCCATTTTCCTTATATGCAAGTATGGGCGTTAATGCCCTATTTTCCTAATTTTTCCCTCACTTCCTTGAAAGATAAGACAGAGAATTTCTTTCTTTCTTTCTTTCTTTTTTTTTTTTTTTTGAGACAGGGTTTCTCTGTGTAGCCCTGGCTGTCCTGGAACTCACTCTGTAGACCAGGCTGGCCTCGAACTCAGAAATCCACCTGCCTCTGCCTCCCAAGTGCTGGGATTAAAGGCGTGCGCCACCACTGCCCGACGACAGAGAATTTCAGTAGTAGTTTTTATCTAGCCTAGTATGATGATTATTTTTGCACACATTTCTCTGAACCATCAGGTTTTTCACTCCTTGTGAAGACACATGTATTTCAGGACAGTGTATGCTCCCTGCTCTTCTGCGCCAACTCGCTTTGGGATTTCAAACATTTTCTTCACAGTTATAGGATGTGGATATTTTAGACTAGACACTAAAGATATCCTGTGGTTTATCAAGGGCAACTGCTCTTTAAATTCATATTTAGAGCTCTGAGTCAGTAGACTTTATTTTGATGTGCATTGTAGAATAGGTGTCTGTCATCCCTGTCTAGAAAGATAGCCAGCTGGCCCAGCCCCATTTCTGAGCAGACTTTCTGTTCTTCATGGATCCAGATGACATCTTTGTCATAGCCCAGGTCACCTATGTGTGTATTTCATTTCTGTGTCTAGGCCAATCAGATTGACCAATGTGACTAATGTCCAGACTTGTACTAATGCCACATATTTTTGTTACAAGTTACATATTTCTGACAATTTTTTAAATTGTCACTATTTGTCAATACTGTCAACCTTTTATTTCTCTATATGAATTGCAGAATCAACTTATCAAGTTCCTTAAGAGAAAATGAGTTAAATTTATGCATCACTGCTGATACAACTGACCTATTCAGAATGTTCAGTTTTCTCATGATTCAGAACATGAAAGTGGATCTATCATTAGCTGGCTTTTCACTAGAATTTTATACTTTGTATCAGTCTAGAATTTTATACTTTGTATCAGTTGTATACATTCTTTTTTTGTTGTTGTTGTTGTTGTTGTTGTTTTTCAGACAGGGTTTCTCTGTGTATCCCTGACTGTCCTGGAACTCACTGTGTAGACCAGGCTGGCCTCAAACTCAGAAATCCACCTGCCCCTGCCTCCCAAGTGCTGGGATTAAAGGCGTGCGCCACCACTGCCCGGCTACATTCTAAAACAGTTTTTTTTTCTGTTGTCCAGGATTTCTCCTTCAGAGGCAAATGAAGACTTTGATTTTTTTTCTGTTCCTTGATTTCTTCTTTTTTCTGTTGCTTGATTTCTTCTACTGTCACATTTTTGCAGTTTGAACCTCTTGTGTGCTGTTAGTAGAAAGCCTTAATAATGTTATCATTTTATTGTCAATTTCATGATCTTTTGTTATTAAATATAATAATCCCTGGGGGATGCTGGAGAATACTGTAACTTCAAAAGAATTCTTATTTAGGGCTGAATTTAAAAAATTTTTTAGAGTACACTTTCTTCAGCTGTTAAGCACATAGATTTATGTATGAATTTGAGATAAACATATGAGCCTGCTTTGTCTGCTCATACTGTCAGTTCTGTTGATAAAGGATTTTAGCACCAAATAAGCCCTACATTCTTGGTACTAATCCCTAATTAATCATCCTACACTTAATGTGAAATGTTTTATTAGAGATTTAGATCATAAGTTTAAAAGATTTATCTGTTTTTCTTATATATGTATGAGTATGAATGTTTTGCCTGCCTATATGTTTGTGTACCATGTGCATGCCTGATGTCTCCAGAGGCCAGAAGAGGGCATTGAATTCCCTGGAACCAGAGTTGCAGATGGTTGTGAGCTGCCATGTGAATGCTGGGAACCAAACCTGGGTCCTCTGGAAGAGCAGCCAGTGCTCTTAACCACTGAGTGTCTCTATCTCCAACATCATATTTTCTATATATTGTTCTTGTCTACTTTTATTACTAAGGTTGCATTGGGCCCCTGAAATGGGTTGGAATTATATATCTCCTACCTATTTTATAAAATGCTTAACTTTTATTTTCTTTCTTTATCTTGTATATGTGTGGTCATGGCACATGTGGAGGGAGATCAGAGTATATTTTGCCAGTTCTTGCTGTCCACCATGGGGGTCCTGGGTCAGATTTGGCAGCAAGTGCCTTTACCTTTGGAGCCATCATCTCATTGGCCCGAGAATACTTTCTATATGGTGGGAGTTATCTAGTCCTTAAAGATTGTTTAGTGTGTATGTGTGTGTGTGTGTGTACACACACACACACACACACACACACAAGAGAAGGAGAGAAAGAGAAGAAACAAGGAGAGGGAAGACTTCTTTAAAAGTCATAGGTTCAATTTAGATTTTTGTTCTTGATTCCATTTTTGGAAATCAATATATTTAAGAAATTCAGCCAGGTGGGGTGGCACACACCAGCACTTCTAGTTCTTGGGAGGTGGAGTCAAGGAGGATCAGGATTCAAGGTCATCCTCAGCTTCTCAGTTATCTTGAAGCCAACCTGGGCTACAGGAGACCCTTCTCAACAGACAAACAGACAGCCCCAATAAATTAGAAAAGAAAGGGAAACAAAGATAAAGATGTTGTGTCTCATTTGCTGTTTCAAACATTGCTAATACTTTCAAAACGAACATTTTTGAAAGCAACAATTTTGAAAGGCACCTGCATAGCTTTCTCTGGCTCTTATGATCTCTACTGAACCTTGTAGTCACACCTTCTTTACAGTTCTTACAGAGGCTTCTTTGTTTTCCGCTCCAGCAGTATCTGCTCTGACTGTTCTGTCTTCCCGCGGCCTCCACAGCTTCCCTCACCCCGCATCTGCCTCACTCCGTGGGCCCTTGGTGTGCTATGGGTACTTTGCCTTGTGTTTGAAGCTCTTCGCAGTCCTAGCTCTGATCATCCGTTCGTTCCCTCTCATTAATCTCGTTTCATATCTCAATTCCCCATCAGTATCGTTCTTAGTGATTTTAAAAAGATAGAACAACCTTTACTTCTTCTTTGATAATTCCGTACACGTAAGCAATCCTACGCGTTCCGGGTTCCCGCCTCCCCCCACAGGCACCTCCCTTCAAGCTCTCTCTCCTTTTATTTTGTTGGTTATTATCAGTGTTCACTTACTTACATTTACTCTTAACTACTGACTCACTTTTTATTTAAAAATGAGTTGTTAGTTTCTATTTCATTACAATATTAATTAGGATTAAGTTAGAGATACCAACCTGTCCTGTAGCTTGCCAGCGTTCTGAAGCCTCAGGTCGCTGAGTCCTTTCCTTTTGCTAAGCTCTTCCTGCTCTCCCTCACTCTCCGCATACAGTTTATTTCATCGGATGTCCTTTCTCAGGATCGACTCACCTGAGTGATCAATTGTGCCTGTTTGGGATTTGTTGAGACCAGGTGTGTTTGTGTAGTGGCCAGAGTGTCCCGGACTTCAGGATTGTCTTAAGTGCATATCTCAAAGGGACACTTTCCCCCTACATTTTTGGCTGGTCTGAGAAACCTCCACAAAAGTGCAATCTTTGGTCCTTGCTCCTGCCAAAAAGGCAGACATGGGACAAACGTGCCTCCACCTCTGTGTGGATGTGCTCCTTGCTAAGTGATCAGCTAGTGACTTTAATAGGCAGGCATCTTCCAAGTTTCTCTTGGTTCTGTTTCAGGACGATTAAAATCTGTATTTCTTTGGTAGATATTAGAATTAAAAAAATTAATTCTAAGATTTTCTATTACATGACTGAATATATATTCATTCTTCATCTTCAATGTAAAGATTTGCCATTTTTGCCAGTTGTGGAGAATTATTACCTTTGTTACCTTGTCTTTCTTGTGATCTGTTTTTGGAAATTGACTATGTGACTTTCTCCATCTTTGTGTTTGTTTGTTTGTTTGTTTGTTTGTTTTGTTGAGATGGGGTTTCTCTAGACCAGGCTGGCCTTGAACTCACAGAGACCTGCCTTTGCTGCCAAGTGCTGGTATTAGTTTGTATTTCTCGTGGCCACTCCCTTCATGCCGAGCCTCCTGTGGTTTTCTTAGGTCAGCCTATAGCTCACGACCTCCCCATTCCACTGTGTCTAATCCTGGCAACACTAGCCACGGAAGCTTCAGTTTTGTTACTGAATTTTTATTCCTTTAACTTTTCCTTAATTGCCTTTTTTGTCCCCTGTGCTTATTTGCTTTATAATTTTGTCCTCCTAAAGCCCAGAACAGTCATAATAGTTTAGGTCCCTTCCTTCTTCTGGAGATGCTGGGAGCTAGTCATTCTGACTGCTTTATCTATTGGCCTTCCTTCATGGAGGAGCTTTTATTTGTATTTAGGGGAGTATTGGTCATAAATGTGTACTGTAAATGCCATAGGGAATTGTTTTTTCTTTGTGGGATTTCATATGATCGTCTCACATTTTGGAGTGCTTCCTTTGAAGCAGATTTTCTTTTGCTCCTAAGAGATTATTGTGGCCTGGGGCTAGGGCTCACTCAGTAGAATGCTTATCAAGCAGGAGTCTATTGCATTCCTAGCACCTCATAAACTAGATGTGAGTCCCCCAAATCCATTGCATTCCTAACACATAAACTGGGCATGGACTGCCTGTGATTTGAGCCCTGTGGAGACAGGAGGATCAGAGATTCAAGGTCAACCTTGGTTACCAGTGAGTTCAAGGCCAGTCTGGGCTATCTTAGACTCTCAAAAACCAAGTCATTATATATATTATTATGAAGTAGAAAAATAAAAAAGCAGAAGATGGACAGAAGAAGGAATCTGCTGCAGAACCCTGTCCCCTAAAGAACAACTCTGTGTTAGTTTCTTCTCTCTCAAGATGGGATGGGTGACCATGGATAGCAAGCCACCTCATGCTTCATGTCCACAAAACTGGTTCTGTCCGGGTCCTTAGCCCTCAAGCCAGCAACTGCTCTTTTTGTTTTCCTTTGCCAGCCCCTATTGAGAAGGGACAGACTTCTTCCCTGGAAAGTTTCAGTTTCCAAGAGCTTAAAAAGAAAGATCTGCCAGGTGGGCAGGGAAGTGGGAGGGTGGGGGTGCATGGGGCACAGATCTAGAAGCTGCAGCCTCTGAAGCTGCCTGGAGTCAGGCAAAAGGACCCTGCTTGTGAATCTCATCTTTTCATTTGGACTCAGGAAACTTTTTTGTTGTTGTTGATGACTCTCAAAAGAGAACTACTTTTTTTTTTCCCCTAGTTTCCAGAAGTGGACTCACCTGGTTTTTCTTTGATGACACGGTTCTCATTACCTGCTAAGAAAGGAAAAGCCGGGGATTAACGAGATGTTGGCTCCTCCATACTCTGCAGACTGTGGTGAAGATGCAGCTTGTATAAAGACACAATTTTAATTTTTTAAGTTGTGTTTTAGGATTTGTGTGCACGTGCTCAGGTGAGCATGGAAGCATGCTACATGTAGCGAGCTTGTGGGGGATGAGAGGCCAACTTGGTTCTCACCTTCTGTCTTAGGGTTTGTATTCCTGTGCAAAATATCATGATCAAGAAGCAAGCTGGGGAGGAAAGGGTTTATTCAATCAGCTTACACTCCCATGTTGCTGTTCATCACCAAAGGAAGTCAGGACAGGAACTCACAGAGGGCAGGAACTTGGAGGTAGAAGCTGATGCAGAGGCCACAGAGGAATGCTGCTTACTGGCTTGCTTCCCGTGGCTTGCTCAGCTTACCTTCTTATAGAACCCAGGACTACCAGCCCAGGGACAGCACCACCACTAATTGAGAAAATGCCTTACAGCTGGATCTCATGGAGGCATTTCCTCAAGAGAGGCTCCTTTCTCTGTGATAACTCCAGCTTGTGTCAACTTCTATCACAGGTCCCTCGGACTGAACTCAGGTTATCATCAGGTTTGCCATCCAGCACCTTTACTTGCTAAGCTATCTCACTGACCCCATATTATTAGTTACTATGGAGAATAAAATATGAAGTGTGGGGAAGAAAGGAGGCAAATTTCTTATGTTTGTACTTTGAAACTCTTTGTTTGCCCCTGTGAGTTCTCTTTATCCATTTTCTCCCTTGTGAAAGAGCTGGCCCCAGTGAAATGTGTCTCTTTCCGATGGTCTAGAACATTGTTTGTGAAGTGCTGTGAATGAGTGGTTCGTGGGTGGAGGAGAGCATGCTGGCCTTTCTAGATGCACTTGTGAGATTTGGGGTTAAACCAACTCAAGCAGGAATTGGCAGAAGCCTTCAGGCTGGCTATAAAGGGGGAAATAGAATATATTTAGGACAGCTGGACTACAGACTTTTTCTTGTTTGAGGAGCACCTCGTGGGTCTGGTGCTTTGTAGAGAATAGTACTCTGAGAATTGCAGACCCTGGAATGAACCTAGGAGACACACCAGTCCCCAGGTCTCTTCTGCCTTGGTAGATCTTCCAGATTGAAAGTGACAGAAAGTGGATGTTGCAAGGTACTGCGTGGGCAGGGAGAACCATTCTCAGCAGCTGGCATCTTATCCTACACAGCACAGGGGGCAAAGCTTATCCTAACATGACATTCTAAACCAGTGCCTGATTAGCTTCTTATTCTGGCCTCTGGAATCAGGATCAAGTTCTCACCAAGCAGAACATCTGGGGCGAGTAGAAGGGTGTGGGTGTCCTTTGTGAGTCAGAATGGGAGCACGCTTTTCTTCTCAGCTCAGTCGAGATAAAGGAGTTCAATCATCTGTCATTTCTGGGGCCCAAGTTAGTTAAACATCTTTTCTACTTTGAGGGCACCGGGATTGACCATTTGGCTCTCTAACCAACTCCTAAGTTGAAGAGTCCTCTCTCTTTACAAGCCTGTCTTAATGTAGGGGCTTCTCAATAAGGTCCTTTCTCTCAAGGTACAAGCCTCCAGAAAAATTCCTTTTTAACCAAAATGTTCAGATGAAAGTTCTAGCTCTCTCTCTCTCTCTCTCTCTCTCTCTCTCTCTCTTTGATTCATTTATTATATATACAATATTTTGCCTGCATGTATGCCTGCACACCAGAAGAGGGCACCAGATCTCATTATCAACGGTTATAAGCCACCATATGGTTGCTGGGAATTGAACTCAGGACCCGGAAGAGCAGCCAGTGCTCTTAACCTCTGAGTCATCTCTCCAGCCCAAATTCTATCTCTTTATGACTTTTTTTTTTTTTTTTGCTACTACTGTGAAAGTTTTATTTTTGCAATTGAAAAACTTACTGTCTAGAAAGCTGAGTGTAAATACACATCGTTTTCTCCTAAAGAGAACCCAGAGAAGCAGTGGTTCTGTCCCAGAAGCACCTGGGGACCAGAGGACCTGGCTCTGACTCAGACACTCAGACTCCAGTTACCTATTTAAAATTTTTATTTTTTTCATGTGTGCGTGTGTGCATGCGTGCGAATATGTGTACATTAGTGCAGGTTCCCTTGGAAGCCAGAAGATCTCCTGGGGTGATTGTGAGCTCTCTGGCCTGGTTGCTGGGAATTGAACCCTGGTCTTCTGCAAGAACAGTATGTGATCTGCTCAGCTATCTCTCCAGTCACAGACTTTCTTCTTAAACCAGAATTAATTATAAGGAGGAAGGCAAGTACATGGCCTCGTCTGTCTGGCCCACAGCACATGGGTTCTAAAGTATTCCTCTCACACCTATCCCATAGTTGAAGAAGTAAGAAGTCAAACCTTGGTCCAGTCACTCCCTGTTTGTGTGAACCTGAGGACTCTCCCAGCCTATCTCAGCTACAGCTTCCATATCTGTAAATGGTGACAAATGATCCAACGCACAGCCCCAGGGAGGATCAAGGAGCTAATGTACGGAAAGTACTTAACTCACAAAATGTCTCATTGCTATGGAGTCCCCCTCTGTGACCTTTCATAACTTGCTTCGGCCATGGTATTTTATAGCAATGAAAAGTAATTAATACAGATATTGATCCTGATAGTTCCCCCACATGCTGGCCAGTGCCATAGCTTATGCCATAGCTGGTTCTGTGGTGTGTCAGTGTGGGGAGCACCCCAGAGTGCAGAGAAGAGGACAGCCTCAGAGGCATAGGTCCTCACTGTCTGCTTTGTTTGAGGCAGGGCCTCTTTGTTACTCTGTGGTGTATGCCAGGTTAGCTGATCATCAAGCTTCAGGCTTCAAGAGATTCTCCTGTCTCTACTCCCACATGGGGACAGGAGCCTGGGGACAGGTATGTGGTACCAAGCCCAGCTCTTTGTGGGTTCTAGGGGTCAGAACTCAGGTCCTCTCACTTGAACACCAAGTGCTTTAAACACTGAGCCATCTCCCCAGCCCTGACATCTTGTTTGACACTTTAAAGGAAGTGATAAATATATGAGACTCTCAGGTCACAGACAACAGCAGCAGCAACAGTAGCAGCATTGACGATGACAACAACAATAAGACCACGAGGGCCCAGTCTTCCCTCTTCCTTCTTACTGCCCTCGGCAATTCATAAAAATCATTTCATCATGCTAAGTTCCATGTTGTGTACAATAGATGGTTTGTCACAAGCTTGTGACTCAAACATCCAAGTAATCTCTCTTAGAAACCACACCTCTTACCCCAAGCTTACTTTCCCATTTCTGCAATCATGATTGCAAGAAAAAAAGTTTTGCTTGTGCTTAACTATCTCTCACTGAATATTATTTTAGCATGAATATTAGAAGAATAGGCCGTGTTGGTAGACATTACAGCAATATGGCCTTTTGGGGAGAGTGTTGAGACATTGTCTCACATAGAACCAGATAGGTAGATGAGAATGTCTTCAAACTTCTGGTCTTCCTACCTCCATGTGGCACCCATGTGCTGGGATTGCAGGTGGGCACCACCATGCCTTTGTGAGGTGCTTAAGACTGAACCCAGGACTTCCTGTATATTAGGTAATCACTCTACGAGGTTGGCTCTATATCCAGGGGACAATAGTCTTGAGCAGTGGTTCTGAACCTTCCTAATGCCACCACCCTTGAATACAGATCCTCATGTTGTGGTGACCCCCCCCAACATAAAATCATCTTCATTGCCACTTTATAACTGTAATTTTGCTACTGTTATGAATCATACTGTAAATACCTGTTTTTTCCAATGGTCTTAGGCGACCCCTGTGAAAGGGTCTTTCCATTCCCCTATAGGGATCGAGACCCACAGGTTGAGAACCACTGATCTTATGGAGCATCTCAGCATAATGTGATGTGTACGGACTGCACCATTTGGAAGCATTTGAAAAGGGCGGTGGGTGCTCGAAGCAGGCAGAGTTTTAGTTCCGAATTAAGAACAGATGGGGTTTGGAGAAGCAAGTGAGAAGAAAGGCACTCTGTGAGCAGGCATGTAGAGGCTGGAGGGGCAGCTATCAGTTCCAAGGGCTCAAAGAGGCTGGCATGCAAGGCTGTAGATCTGTTTTGGGCAGAAGGGAGGCTGGACTCCATGAGACAAGGCCGTGGAGAGCCTGGATGTGCATCGATGTTTCTTGGGCAGCAGAGAGACTTTTGCCTACATCTGTAGCCATGGCATCTAGCTCCACCACGAGATGGCTAGAGGGTGGTGGGGACTGTGTCCAGAGGCTGTAGACAGAAGGTTCCGGAAAGTGTAAGAACATTGCATGCATGTTCAAGGAGGGAAGAAGGAAGGCAAGATAGCTCCAGATTGTTTGGCTTAGTGGTTAGTCACAGAGGGGCATACCTCACATTCACATTAACGGCCAGTCTGCCCTTCTGAGTATTTCCTGTCTTTTCTATTGAGACTCTCTCTTGCTCTCAAAGGCATAAAGCATCTGCTAATGAAACCAGGACTTACCCTGTTATTGTCACAATCGTACCCAGAGCCATAGCACACACACATACATAAAATAAACGACCAATCTCTGGAAAGTCAACAAAAACAAGCAAAACCACCTGCAGCTTTGCAACCTCCCCTCACCCACATCTGATTCTATGGTTGGCAGGGACACAAAACCTATTTCTACGGCCTGTCCTTGTATCCTCCCCTGCTTGTTATTGCCAGGAAGTGAGTTCAAGGTTAAGTTCATGGACTCAATTATTTGAATTCACTGGCTCTTAGCTTCCCTTCTGCTTTTACATGGAAATCAGTTCTTGCATTTGCATGTATGATCACCCTTTGCTGTTTAAATAGTGCTTTCATTAGTGTTATCTCACTTGAACCTTTATTGAAAACCCCCACGAAGCAAGCCTGAGGAATGATTGCTGTCGTTTAGTGGAAGGGCAAGCTGAGACTGAGAAGCAATGTGTTTGCTTACACAACCACGAAAGGAGCTTTCATACCCAGCAGAAAAAGCAACAATCTGGTGATCTGACATGAATATATTAGAAACAAATATATTAGATACAGAGACCAACACATTTAAATAGTTTTTTTCTTTTTTAAAATTTATTTTATGTATATGAGTACACTGTAGCTGTCTTCAGACACACCAGAAGAAGGCATCGGATCCCATTACAGATGGTGTGAGCCACCACGTGGTTGCTGGGATTTGAACTCAGGATCTCTGAAAGAGTAATCAGTGCTCTTAACCACTGAGCCATCTCTCCAGCCTGAGACCAACACACTTAACATGTGTATGTTTTCTTTCTCTGTGTAGTATAGGAAGAAAATAAAAATACTTACAATAAATTCCTTCTGTCTGCTATCCAGTTCAGAATTATCAAAATGGGACAGACTGCCAGGGACATGATATAGAATTAAGAACATAGACCCTGGGGCTGCAAAATGCTCAACTTTTAAACCCAACCAGCATGCTATGAACAAGCCAAACCACCATGCAGAAGCAAGTTGTAGGCACTCTTCTCTGCACTCCAGTTAAAGCCTCAGTGAGCAACCAGTTCTACCCACAAGGCAGACATACGGACGCAAGAGCCTCCAGATAATTTCAGTGGAGTAGAAATGAAAGGTCCTGCCAAACCTGCCTGAATCTAGGATTCATCCATAACACAAATGTAATCTTAAGTTTGAGGTAGCTCTGCAGAGGTGGAACTCAGTGCTCACAGGGTCTTCTGACCTCCAGTCTATTAACAGGAACTGAGTCCAGTAGGAGATGTTAGTTAGGAAGGCAGTTGTGTGGGTTGAACTGATGAGAGAATGCCTGGTGAAGACAGTTCAGAATATAAGTAAAATATGAAAGAGGGTTTGGGGCACAGGGATGAGGGTCTCAGAAGCCCCTAAATAGCTTACCTTTCCTTCTGCCCCTCTCCCTCAGCCTGCATTGTGATTACAATGCCCCTTCCTGCTGCTGCCCCCAAGACAATTCCAACATCTAGGACAGAAACAGAGAATACTTACCAGAGTGAACCCAGACAGGTCAGAGGCCTCTCTGGACACACTCAAGCCAGGTCAAGCTTTCCTGTGCCCACTGGACCCACACTAGGGGTTGGGCAGCAGAATCATGGCCAGGGAAAGACTCTTTTCAAAAATTTTTATTGGTTATTTTATTTATTTATATTTCAAACATCCCCCTTCTCGGTTTCCCCTCTGGAAACTCTCTACCCCCCCCCCTTCTCCAGCTTCTATGATGGTGCTTCCCCACTTGCCCTCCCACTCCCACCTCACCACCCTAGCATTCAGCTACGCTGGGGCCTTCACAGGACCAAGGGACTCCCCTCCCATTGATGCCAGATAAGGCTATCCTCTGCTCCATATGAACATGGAGGGCCCCATGGCTCCAGCTGCATAGGTAGCAGGGAAGGACTCTTATTTAGAGGGTAGCAGCCGCTTCTGTCCTGGTTGTCTAGAGTAGCTCATCTCAGACGACAGTAATATCCAACCCTACTTTCTGAAGATAATATTGATGCTATTCACTTAGTTCAGAAGTTATACTCAGCATTTATTGGCTTCATATTACAAAAACAAAATGAAGGCACAAATGTGAGTTTAGTTTAGACAGTCATGATTATAGGGATCCTAGGGGGAAATCAGTTTTTAGGCTATGGAACGGAGCCAGGGTGCTCTGAAAGGGACAGAACACACTGCTATTGCAGCTTGATTTACCATTTAATATAGACTATGACACCAAGGCTGTAGATCAAGTCACAGTTTGACTTTCGATGTGCATATCAAGGGCTTACCTCCAGAAGCTGGGCTCTTCTGCTTCCCCTAAATCCAGTAATTTACAAGTAAGATGGGGTGGATATATCCTTGAACTGGGTACAGTGGGACCCAATTCCACCAGTTTATCATCTGTCTTCTCCCTTTGGGGAGGGGTAAGCTGAAATCATCCTGTATCTATTAAATGTCTCATATATAAATTATATTTCTCCAAGGGACCTTCTAAGACAACCTTATGGAAGTTTGATAGAACCAGTTCATCACTATCAAGAAGATATTTGTATACAATTTTTACACTCCTGAACTTGGGATCTTCTTTTTTCATGTCTTTGAGGAGTCTAGACCATGGTGTGAACTTATCTGATATATAAGTTATAGGCAGAATGTTTACATTGTATATACCTAGTAAGATTCATTCATTTGTAAACTGGATTTAGCTCTGGAGACAGCCAAAGCACTGTAATTTGAATTATTTGGAATCTAAGGAAGTTTAACTCATGACTTTAATTTAAAAGATACATACTCTGTGCTACCATGAATGCATATTGCATTAGGCAGTGCCCATGTTCACCCCCTTAACGAGTTGTTTTGTCCTTTCCTTCTAGGTCCTTGGATGTGGCTCTATTGCCCAAGCGGTCCTCAGTCGAGGACATTTTGGCGGAATCATCACTATCAATATTGGATTTGCAATGGCAGTCGTGATGGCTCTTTATGTGACTTTTGGTGTCTCTGGTATGCAGAATTCCTTATAACTATTAACAACACTCCCAATGTGCTAGCAGGGCTGGCCACTTTACATGCTTCATTTATTATGTCTCAACAGTCCTGCAAGAATATGTATTGATCTCTTTTTTATAGACGGTAAAGTTTAAATGCCAACAAATGGTTGGTGGCTTCTGCAAAGGCAGGGTTAGCACTCACACCTGAGCCATCCCTAGCGGCTGCAGCGTATTGTCCAGGAATCAGTATTTTTTATTTTATGACTCTCATGTTTGGAAGCCATTTCCCAGATAAGCTTGTGAGTAGCTAAGCAAAGGTCACACCAGCAGAGCCATGTCCCTGGACCGTTGTCAGCTACAATCAGAGAAGCTAGACCTTGTGCAAGGTCAACTCGGTCTTCATGACACTGTGTATCTGAACTAGAAAACGATAACCTAGTTCTTGGCTGATGGAGGGTTGATAATGACCATCTGCAGGGTTTTGTAAAGCAAAATGCTGGGATGTTATTGAATGTAGTCTGGAAACTTAGAAAGAGCCTGGGGTCAGTACCAAGCGTTTTGAGTCATGGAGATTAGCATGTGGGTAACAAGCACTAAAGCACAGCTGGCCAGAAGAGGGCATTGGGGCACCTTGGCATGGTAGGCACTGTGCTGGGCCCGCGACATCCTCAGTCGCCTCCCTTTTAACAACGTTCTGTTGGAATGTGTTATTGTCTTCATATTCTATAGAGAGAGATGGGGCGGAGAGAGGGTCCTTAAATTGCTGTAAGTCCTGCATTTGGCAAAGAGACAGACCCAAATTGACCCTCAGTGGTCTCTTATGGGCCGAATAACTCTGAAAAAAGGATCCTTAAGGTGAGCTGGCTGGTCTTGTGATAAAAATGCCACCGGATGCTGAAGAATGATGCCCAGACTCCCTGTAGCTTTGTAGGATGTGATATTGCAAGTGATCCTTTACTGGATGACAACATTTCCATGATTACAGGAAGACAGCCAGAGGTCTATGGTTGTGGTGTGTTTGGCATGAACAGTGTCTCCAGTCAAGTTGTGGAGCTTTTGCTGTGACTCCAGAATTATATTATTCACCATGAGGAAAGCACAACATTTACTGGAAATTTTTCCCGTTCATGGCAAAGGAGGATCATGACACCAGACGTGAAATGCACTCTTGAAACAAGTGGTCACGATGTTCCATTACTATCCCCTATACCTTCCAGCATATTTGGGTAGGTGTAGTCTCAACACATCCATTATGAATATAGGAACATTTTCTGTCATTTTTTAAAAGATGGAGACAGGGTTTAGAGCATTGGTTTTCAGCCTTTTTAAAAAATATTTATTTATTTTATGTATATGAGTATACTATAGCTGTCAGACATGCATTATATATATGTATATACATATACATATACATATACATATACATATACATATACATATACATATACATATACATATACATATACATATACATATACATATACATATACATATACATATACATATACATATATATATATATAAAATCAATTATGGAAAGTGTGACAGTTAATTATAACAAAAAAAAAAAAAAGTGAAAGGCCACTGACTCCATCAGCCTATAGCCACAAAATGGGATCACATTTATATTCATGCCCAGCATGCACTGGTTGTTCTTGAGCCTTCAAAAAGGGCTTCCCATGTGGCTACAAAGCCTGTTAGGTACAGCCACCTTGATAGACACCTCCCACACAATGGTCTTCTCTGGTTCCCAAGGCTGTGGTCTGTGTAGCTGTCAATGGAGAGCGCATACACTATCTCTGCACATGCCCAAGTCATGGGTCCTCAGAGCATGAACTATGGTAGTTCCAAACAGAGGCACGATAGGGCCTCCACTCCAACTCCACACTACCATGTCCTGAGCTGGGCTCACCCACCATTTTACTTGTGTTTTGGGACTCTCATAGTTTCTTATAAACAGCTTGGTCAGATCCAAAGCCTCGCTGATTCTCACTCCCAAGGACTTAGCCTCAGTACACGGGCCAGACAGGGCAGCTCTTTGCCATCTTCCTATTCCCTTAGTCCTCCTGCTGGTCCTTCCAACTCTTTCCCTTATAATGACTACTCAAATCCCCAAATATAATAATGAATGATCCAGGAGCTGCAGTGGCAGTGACAGGGTCAACCACACTGACAGAATCCAAGTCCCATGTGTCATTGTTCAGGGTATCATGCAGGCAAAATACTCCAAACCAATGGTTCTCAACCAGTGGGTTGTGACCCCTCTGGGGATTGAAAGACCTTTTCACAGGGGTTACATATCAGACATTCTGCATATCAGATCTTTATGTAATGATTCACAACAGTGACAAAATTACAGTTATGAAATAACAATGAAATAATCTTATGGTTAGGGTTCATCAAAACCTGAGGAACTATATTAAAGGATTGCAGCGTAATATCCAACATACACAAAGAACTCAAGAAGTTAGACTCCAAAAAACCAAATAACCCCATCAAAAAATGGGGAACAGAACTAAACAGAGAATTCTCAACTGAGGAAATTCGCAGGGCTGAGAAGCACCTAAAGAAATGCTCAGCATCCCTAGTCATCAGGGAAATGCAAATCAAAACAAGTCTGAGATTCCACCTC
>CM052706.1:47548860-47583860 GCA_028551405.1 Uromys caudimaculatus
AGTTCGCAGCCCCATGGAGGGAGCAACAGCGCCAATGGGCCTGACCCCCCCCCCCATCATCCTGAAGTTTGGACCACCAACCAAAGAATACACATCTATGGACCCATGGTTCGGACCATGTATGAGGCAGAGGACGACCTCAATGGCCATCAGGGAGAGAGGAGAGGCCCTTGGGCCTGAGGGTGTTAGAGGCCCCAGTAAAGGGGAATGTCAAGGTGGGAATAGGGGGATGGGCGGGCAGGTGGGTGGGAGGTGGAATTCCCCCATAGAGGTAGGGATGGGGAGGGGAATAGGGGCTTCCAAAGAGGAGACCCAGAAAAGGGGAAACATTGGAAATGTAAATAAAGTATCAAAAATAAAATAAAATAAAATAAAATAAAATAAAAGGATTGCAGCGTATTTTTTAAAAAAGATTTATTTATTTATTTTATGTATGTGGGTACACTGTTGATCTTTTCAGACACACCAGAAGAGGGCATCGGACCCATTAAAGATGGTTGTGAGCCACCATGTGGTTGCTGGGAATTGAACTCAGGAACTCTGTAAAAGCAGTCAGTGCTCTTAACCGCTGAGCCATCTCTCCAGCCCAGCCTTTCACTTTTAAGTATAAAGAATCAGTTTGCTATAAGGGAGTTTTAGCATTCTGCTCCATTGCGAATGTGCCAATTAACCAAACAGAGATTACCACACCTAATTATGTAGCATGCTACTCAAAGTCTGTAAGCTGGGGTGTGTGTGTGTGCGCATGTGTGTACATGCATACATGTGCACATATGTCATGGAATGCATATGGAGGCCAAAAGTTGTCTCCTTTTATCATATGGGTCTCAGGGACTTGAACTTGGGCTGGTGGGGTTGGTGACAAGTGCCTTTACTTTACCCTTTGAGGCATCTCAGTGGATCATGTTGGTAACTACTTTTGATGTTACATTTTGTAAACGAATTAATTGAAAAAGCAGAATAGCCTTGCTGGAAGACAGGATAAAGGTAAGATATATCACAGACTTTGCAAGGATGAGGAGGAGGAGTTTCCCTAGAACAGAATCTTCAAAGAATTCACTTAGCACACCCAAGATCCACATCGTGGGCCTGTTGGACTCTAGTTGTTCTCCTGGGGGCGGGGTCTTTATGTGGATAATATGATCATCAAAGTAACCTTGGCAGAGCCAATATTTGAGGGCAGGACTCTCTGACCCTGGTGCTCATGTTCTTTCCGATACACTGCTCTGGCCTTGGCCTTGGCCTTGCAGTAAGCCACTCAGGTCTGGAGGGAGGACATTCTCTAGCCCATCTGGACTCCAGCCATTGCTCCTCCTCCGTTCCTGAACCCCCTGTCATCCCCTAGCTCCTTCTTCTCACTAAGAAGCTTCTTAAAGCTTCCTCCTAGATCTACCCTCACTGGCTCTCAAGCAACTGTCCCTAGATGTCTTGTCACCTGAATCATCTAAACAAAGCCCCTTGATGATTTCATTGGCTTTCTTATCTAAGATGCCTACCAAGTGGCTGACATCGAGTGAGACCTGAGGCTAATTAGGCTTTCAGGGTGCTCCCCAGAGATTGCACAGTGTAAACCTACCTGCAGGAAATTCTATCTTAGAAGAGAGCTTGTTCTAGAAGCCTCACTTGGCAAGGCACTCCTGAGGGATGGTTTTGATACTTCTTAAAGTATCTCTTGTCCTTCCACAGAGAGTGCCTTCAGGCTGTCTGCCTTAGATCATAGCTTCTGCCCCTTTAGAGAGGATCAGCCATACCTTTGTCCTGTCTGGTACTGTCACTCATCTGTTATGCTCAGAGATTCAACTCCTCTAAGCTCAAAGACTCTTCCAGACTCAGACCCTCCTCCCCTCTGAAGTCTAGAAATGGAAGGCATTTCATTTGGTCTGCAGGCTGTTGTTGGATCTCTGTCCCATTTCCCTCATCTGCCCTATGTTAACTAAAGGACTCTCCATGCAGCCCCAGGAAGAAAAGGAACAGATGCAGCCTGGTTCCAGGAATTTCCCATCAACCCCTGTTTGTCCAAATTCATATTTTCAACCTTCCTACTAAGCTGGCTTCTGGAACCCATAAAAGCAAGACCCCACAGATGAAGTACACAGACACATACGTACACACAACTTTAAAAAAAATAGTTACCACCAGGCAGCCTACATACTTTGAGTAGCATGCTATATAATTAGGTGTGGTAAGCTCTGCTTGGTTGGTTGGCACATTCACAATGAAGCAGAATGCTAAGACTCCCTTATAGCAAATTGTTGGTAGGGATGCCTAAGGTGACCCTGAAGAACATGGATGGCATTTCATGGGGAAGGGGGATCATTTGTAAGGATCCAGGGGGTCATTCATGCTCTGATATTTTGGAATTTTCTTGCTCATATTCACTGGAGTTGAGTGGCTACCTTTGTGGCTTAGCAGCCAAAACCCATTGTCAACCTTGGGCTGGAGACCCGGGAAAAGCATGGCTCTCTCTTTGGGGGCTGGGCTTCTCGAGCTGTGCTTGACCATGGTTCTGATGAGGGCCAGGGTTCAAGATTATCATCTTCCTCATAATCACCACTGCCACCAGGAGCTGGCACCTCTCTTGTTCACATCTAACCTAAGCATCCACATTTCAATGTGCTCACTTTGAAAAGGAATTTGATCTTCCTTCCCCACGAAATGCCATCCATGTTCTTCAGGGTCACCGTAGGCATCCCTACCAGTTTGCTATAAGGGAGTCTTAGCATTCTGCTTCACTGTAAACGTGCCAACCAACCAATCAGAGCTTACCACACCTAATTATGTAGCATGCAACTCAAAGTATGTAGGCTGCCTGGTGGTGACTATTTTTTTTTTAAAGTTGTGTGTATGTGTGTGTGTGTGTGTGTGTGTATGTGTGTGTGTGTGTACACCCACCATGCAAGTTCTGACGTGCATAAGTGTACACACACTTAGTTTTCAAGGCAGATACATCTTGCTTTTAATTTTTAATTATGTATAGGGAGAAGGGGAGGGTGTGCGTGTGAGTGCACATACATGCAGAGCCCAGAACAGGGCACTGGATACCTTAGAGCTGGAGTTACAGATGTTTTGAGCTACCTACCCAGTGTGGGTATGGGGAACCAAACTTGAATCCTCTGCAATATGAGTTCCCAACCACTGAGATACCCCTCCAGCCCCATGGCAAAGAAATCTTTATAAGTGTGCTGAAGGAAGTCTAGAAGTGAATGAATGGAACTTGGCTTTTAAATTCAGAGAAAGTTGGACTTGAATTTTGGTTCCATCACTCACTGACTGGAGAAAGCTGCTGTGTCTCAGCTGGCTCACCAGTTAACTAGGGCAGAGTCCATTCTATTAGGTTCTTAAGTCTAAATAATACCACAGCGACAATATCTGGCAAATCACTCAGTAAATATTGCAGCTGAGTCCAATGCCACGTGGGAACAATGTGCCGTGCACAGAGCAAACCTTCTCTCTGCCTTATGGGTAGCTGGAAACCAGGGAGCTGATTTCGTGACCTATGGTTTGGGCTGTGTTGAAGGAGCTATTGCCACATTTCTGTGTGAGAAAACACAGTGTTTATGCAGAGGGACCTAGACATGGCAGTCACCTCTGACAAAGCCCTTCCGCCTCTGGGACAGGCACAGGGAACCCACCAGGACAACATCCCTTCCCAGTGCTAAGAATGGCTTTACAGCCTCTAGGCATGTGCTAGAGAATTTGTTAGATATTGCCTTACCGTATATCCACAGTCACGGTTTACAACAATCTACTTGTGGTCATCTACTGATGGCTGAAACTCCACTTAAAAAAAATGAGCTGCTTAACTCACACCAAGAGTTTAAATGTCCGAGATCCTTTTCATACAGATAAATCTTCTAAACGGTGTTTAATGGTGGCATACATGATTAGTTCTCCCTCGTCCAACCCTCTCCTGTGTCTGTTTCCCTCTCCCCACCCCAACTTTCTGCCCCCCCAGCTTAACTGTTTCCCTTCTTTGCAGGGGGCCACATCAACCCAGCTGTGTCTTTTGCAATGTGTGCCTTTGGAAGGATGGAGTGGTTCAAGCTCCCATTTTATGTGGGAGCCCAGTTTTTGGGAGCCTTTGTCGGGGCTGCAACTGTCTTTGGCATTTACTATGGTGAGTACTGAACCTGAGTCCAAAGATTTGAATGTCTAGTGGGGCATCCAGTGAAAGTCTGAATTCTTGGTAGGAAGCAGTGAGACAGAGCAAGAACAGAAACGTTGTGACAGTGAGGGCCGAGTTATCAACTGGGGTCAAATTATGAAGCCCTTTAATAAAATCTGTGAATCTGTTTTTTTTTTTTTTTTTAATCTAAAGATGTTCATGTACGTTGGTTTTTTGTTTGGTTTTTTTTTTTTTTTTTAACTTGTGTATATGCCTATGTACCACTTGTGAGTCTGCTGCTCACCGAGGCCAGAAGAAAGCATCAGATTCCCTGGAACTGGAGTTACAGACCATTGTAATACAGATATCATGAGGGTGTGGAACCCAAACTCAGATCTTCTCTGGAAGTACACTACAGTTCTTAACTGCTGAGCCACCTCTCTAGATGCCAAAACCTGAATCGTAAGGCGGGATGGCACAACTTTTAAGAGCCTAATTTCAGGCCCACCCTGCACTACAATGTGAACATAGGTAATGTGCCAGTTGCCTTTCTCCTGCTTTCTCTGATTTGATGAGGAAACTTCTGCCCATTTTTGAAATCTGTGGTCCTTTGAATATTTAGAGTAGGAATCGGGGAACATGCCTTTGAAGAAGCACAGCCAGAGACAGGCTGAGTTCTAGCAAACAGCCAGGGCTTCTGCTCAGGAGCCCTCAGCAACATGTGCTCCCAGCAATCACAGACCCAGGACTGAGCTATGGCCACGGCAGTTACTAGCCCTGTGACCTAAATAAATTATTTTGGAATGAAGCAAGATGGCACATGCCTGTAATCCTAGCACCTAAATGGTTGAGGAAGGGTGGATGATCAGGAATTCAAGGTCATTCTCAGCTATAAAGCAAATTCCAGGCCAGCCTGAGTGACTCGAAACCTTGTCTCAGAATAAATAATGAGGAAGTAAATAAATAAGGCATCAGACCATGTAGGTCTCAGTCTCCTTCTCTGGAAAATGAGGGACTCCCAAAGTCCTTAAGGCTATGAAATCTCAGAATTCTGCAGCACCAACTATTAAAATAGTTCTTTGCATACAACCCAAGATGAGCCTTGGAGCATTCTGGGTAGCAAACTGAAGACACTGATAATCCGAACCTTAGGGAAACAGGATGTTCAAAGGGGCTTCTCTCCACAGTGACTCTCTGAGAATTAAATGTCTAAGGGAGATTCAGTGTTGGACCAGAAACTCAGGGAGCCAGCAGCTCAACAAAGAGAAGCCTAGGTGGGTGCTGCCTGTGTCAGTGGCAGCTGGTTCCCTAGCTCTGAGGGCTCTACAGCCCATCCGTAGCATCTTCATTTTCCTGTACACTCTCAGGAGCAATAAAGAGCACCCTAGGAGCTACGGCTTCCACTTAGCACAAGATAAAGTCACACTTTGGATTCAGATCAATTTGAAAACTCCAAGAATCCCCCACACCCACCCACCTAAAGAAGATTGGTTTCCAGGACCCTATAAGGATTCCACCCAAGTTTAGATGAGGCACCGTGTCAACCATGGGCTTTCTGCTTCATCACCCTGGGGTTCTCCTGGGGGCTGAGACTATCTTACCATAAAGACTGCTTGGCTTCTATTGATTTGCTCAAAACCAAGCATGGGACTCTGTTCTCCTTTGATTTATGTTGCTATGATAGAGGAGACTGTTCCTTTCAGTTTACAGGCCATGGTCCCTCACCAAGGGAAATCAAAGCAGGAACTCAAAGCAAGAACTTGAAACAGAAAATGTGGAGGGATGGTGCTTACTGGCTTATTCACAGACTCATTTATAGAAAGCTCATTCTTATATAGTCTAGAATGAACTCTTTGAAGAATGGCGCCCCCCGCCCCCAGTGGGATAGACCCTCTTTCATCAATTAATAAGCAAGATAATCCCTCATAGACATGCCCACAGACCAGCCTGATCTGTTCCCAGTTGAGATTCACCTCTTAGGTTGCTCTAGGCAATGCCACGTTGGCAGTTAAAGCTGACTAGGACACCCTCCTTGAGCCCTTTCCAGAAACTGCTAATGTTCCTGAGCTTTGTCTTCTATAGATGGATTCATGGCCTTTGCTGGTGGAAAACTGCTCGTTGTGGGGGAAAATGCAACGGCGTTCATTTTTGCAACATATCCAGCTCCATTCGTATCCATGCCATGTGCCTTCATAGACCAAGTAAGTGAAGGACCTGATTTTGGTGGAAAGACCTGATAGAAAGTGGGGGTGGGGATCAGGCGTGGATGGGAATCGGGCGTGGATGGGAATAGGGTGTGTACCGGAGCATTATGTGCCCGTAAAAAGGGAAGGGTTGCATTCCCCAGCCAGAGGTGTTTATATGAATTGAGCCTTCTCAGCAGTGATTTGCCCTTGAAGACGCTGGTGCCACTAGAAGGGTTCTCAGCTTCCTTTTTAACACACACAGTTGCTTCATATCAGTTAAGGTCTGGAAAAGAGTGGCTGCCTGCACTAAAGGCAAATGAGGTCCATGTCACTTCTTGTGTCTCCTGTGCTCATGGTCTAAGGGTGATAACTACAAGAAATGACATCTGTATCTACATCCAAGGACTGTGAAATACAGCAGTGAGCCTGGGTGGTCAGGAATCTGCCCTGTCCCTCCATAAGCCCTCGCTTCACCTGACTCTCAAGGGGGCTAAGTGTCTTGACTAGATTGATATTTGAAGTAGCACCCACTGGCTGTGGTGGCTGCACGTTTGTAATCCCAGCCTTTGGGAGGGAGAGGCAGGAACATTGCCACAAGTTTCAGGCCAGCCTGGTCTATATAGAGAGTTCTAGGTTAACCAAGGCCACACCGAGAGACCCTATCACAAAGAGCTACAGCTGTATTGGTTGGTTTGTGAAAAGACCCACATATATTCACCGTTTTCTTTTCCACTTTGATCACAAAGTAAATCATGACCCAAACATTTATTGATCTTTCCCTGGGTACTTAGCCCCATGTCTGGAGCTTGAAAAATTTGTTACTGATTGTCTTAGTCAGGGTTTTTATTCCTGCACAAACATCATGACCAAGAAGCAAGTTGGGGAGGAAAGGGTTTATTCAGCTTACACTCCATGCTGCTGTTCATCACGAAAGGAAGTCAGGACTGGGACTCAAGCAGGTTAGGAAGCAGGAGCTGATGCAGTGGCCATGGAGGGATGCTGCTTACTGGCTTGCTTGCTTCTCCTGGCTTGCTCAGCTGGCTTTCTTATAGAACCCAAGACCACCAGCCCACAGATGGTACCACTCACAAGGGGCCCTCCCCCCTTGATCACTAATTGAGAAAATGCCTTACCGCTGGATCTCATGGAGGCATTTTCTCAACTGAAACTCCTTTCTCTGTGATAACTCCAGCTTGTGTCAAGTTGACACAAAACCAGCCAGTACACTGATGTGAACTGCAAAGTTCCAAAATCCAGAGTCCGAGTCCTTGAACTGAAATAACATTCCTGTCCCTGACTCTCTGAGTGGTTTCAGCAAATTGCTGAACTTTTTTATAGTTTCCGACTTTGGGGCTGGAGAGATGGCTCAATGGTTCTGCTCTCACAGAACACATGCACGATGACTCATAACCATCTGTTACTCCAGTTTCAGGTGATCTGATGCCCTCTTCTGGACTCCACAGGTACTACATGCATGTGATACACCCATGTAGGCACTCATACACATAAAATAAATATATATTTGCCCATTTCACTCCAATAAATACCACCTGGATAAATATCAGCCTATGTCAGGTTCATCTTAAGAGTTAAAAATAATAATATGAGAAACATATGTTGTGAACGGTGTCTGTGAAGAAACGTAGAATGTAGTTGAACAGAGTGTCCGCGGAACAAAGTGCCAGCCAGTTGTGGTAGAGCATGCCTGTAATTCCAGCCCCCTCCGAAGGAATCTTTTTAAAGAGCAATGTAAACAATTAATAGCAAAACCAGACTATGGCATCACATTAGTAACATGCAGGGAACCTACAAGTCCTACGACGGAAGAAAGGGTTTTAGTGGGAAAGACAGTGATGAGGCTGCCTGAAGGAGGGATGCCGTCACCGAGTGCAATAGTGTGTGCATGGTAGGCAATGAAGTCACTGAGGTTTAGATTCCTTTTCGGGTATCACACATCTTGGGGCACGCTTCTGTGGGGGAAGCCAAAGTTGTCCATATTATACATGCAGTAGGGGAAGTCAGAGACCCTGGGCCCAGATAAGGTTTGGGGACAGTGTGGTGGGGGAGAGACATGAGGGAATCCTTCAAGGAGCTCATGGTCCATCAAGTGGAAAAGCGGAATCACTGTGATGAATACAGCCCTTTTCCCCCCACAGAGAAACCTGATGGACGTGCAAGTGCTCGTTCCTCCTGAAGACCTATGTTTGTTTGACTGGGCTCCGGCTTAGAGAAGTGCTCAGCGATCTGGTGCTCTGTGGATGTCTCTCCACTCTCTTGGTTAAAACGTTGGCACATTCTGCATCCTCCTCCTTAGCTTCCTTAGAGAATCACTTGGTATCTGGCCGGCAGAGACCTGCCCTCACCTAAACTTCCTTCACTGCATCCTTATCTCAGAGTGAGATGACATTTCCCCCAGGAATTATTGCTTTTAGGCAGTTATTGTACGTGGCTAGGTAGAGAGAATAAATACTAAAAATACCCATTGCTCTAACCATTAGCCAATGTCTGAAGGCACTCTGCTTCCTGTGTCTCTAAGTCCAGGAAAATGCCAACATTCAGTCAGTCAGCACCCAAGAGAGCTGCTGGCCACCCGGACTGTGCTTTGGAGTGCTTTGTTTCAGTGGTGTTAATTGTTGAGCTCTGACTATATGCAAGCATAGTTTCCCAATAGCTCACCTAGCTAATACATATTTGTTAGATACCTGTGGCTCCAACATTTCTTTAACATCTGAGTCAGGTGCTCAACTGGTGAGTGAACAGGTGGTTCGAGGTGACAAGGGCAGAGATAATAAATCAGGTTGAGGCACAAGGACAGCCCAGGATTCCACTCTGCCAGAGACAGTCAGGAAGGGCGCTGCAGACACCAGAGCTCTCTGAAGAAGCTGTCTTTCAAAACACAAATTCTTGTTGGGCGGTGGTGGCGCACACCTTTAATCCCAGCACTAGGGAGGCAGAAGCAGGTGGATCTGTGAGTTTGAGGCTAGCCTGCTCTACAGAGCAAGTTCCAGGACAGCCTGGGCTACACAGAGGAACCCTGTCTTGAGGGAAAAAATTTTGACTATGGTTATTTTGGAAAGCTGATGAAACACTGAAGGGATCAAACTGTAAATTCATCTGTCTCACACCATCTTGACTGACTCCTCATACTGTCCTGAACCCTTCATGCCATCCTGACTCTTCTTCACGCCCTTGAGCACGTGCCTCAACCTCTGTCTACGTAAGTTCTCTCATCTTTGATGAGCACAGCAAAGCTTACTCACTAGGATCATTACAATATTTCAGTGAAATGAATCACAAGGACCACAAGTGAGGTGGGCATACTATGCACCTCAGAAAGGTGTCACACTCTGTGTGATGGATGTTACATGTTCAGCGACCCACAACTGGGATGTAGGTGGCAAAGCAGTGATTGCTTAGAAAGTTTAGAAAGTGGAGAGAGCAGGAAGTCCCACCACGTCAGAGTGCCTTTAATGTTTATGTTGACAGTTCTATTTTTTTTTAAGTTTTACATGTATTTGGTGTGTATATGAATATGCACACATGCAAAGGGCAGAGAACAACTTTTGGTAGTTGGTTCTCTCCTTCAACCCTGAGGGTTCAGGAGGCTGAATTTAGGGGGTCAGGCTTGGCAGCAAGCACCTTTATCCACAGGGCCATCCTACTGATGCTGTTTTGAGATCTTAGTGTTTCTGTAGTAAGTTGTAAGAGAGACATCCTGTGATGCAGTCACCTTTTTC
This sequence comes from Uromys caudimaculatus, assembly GCA_028551405.1. Lineage (NCBI taxonomy): Eukaryota > Metazoa > Chordata > Mammalia > Rodentia > Muridae > Uromys > Uromys caudimaculatus. Next base: position 47,558,889 of record CM052706.1, read on the forward strand.
ATTACTGATGTTTGCTTAAATGGCTTCCAGTTTCAGTATGACAAACCTTATATACATTTTAAAAATAATTTTCATAGTTTAGATTATTTCTGTGGAATGAGTCTGACCTATTGAATTGTACCCTTGAACTTGGATACGTTATCATAGGGTTACCTTTCCGGACCATGGAGTGTGTTAAGCTTCAGTAGAAGACGGGGGAGAATGGGTCTCCTCTAACTTTGCTACTGTTGGGTTTCTTTGTTACAAAGCAGATTTCCCCTTCTCATTTCATCAGTGTGATTTTCCCATTAAGAAACTCTGTCCACCTACTCTGTTTGCTCCTCTGTTGCTTTCCTGCTTGCTGTCTTTACAGCCATCTAAACCAGCTCTCCTTCACGTTCCTGTCTTGCCCCTTGTCCCTCAGTCTTGCTGACTAGCAGCTTAGCAGACAGTGTGGTAGTTGAGGACCAGTCTCCTCTGGACCTAGACCAACCGTGTGACCTTCAGCAGGTACCCAATCTGCAATGAATGGTTCTGTCAGTGTCTGCTTCTAGCATGTCTATGGAAGGAAGAGCCTCACACCTGTCCTCTCTGTTGGTTGTTGCTAGTTTCACTTTTAAGGTTTATTTATTTTAGGTGGACAAGTCTGTGTGGCACATGCTGTGGAGGTCAGAAGAGGGTGTCGGGCAGCTGGGAACTGAAGTTACAGATGGTTGTGGGTTCCTGTATAGATGCTGAGAACTGAGCCCAGGTCTTCTGCAAGAGCAGCCAGTGCTCATAACTGCTGTGCTGGCTCTGGGTTTCAGACCCCTGTTATTTTCATCTCTAACAGAACAGGTGACTTTGAGGGAGCAGAACACAGACTGAACTCAGGAACATTTTCTCCCTCTCCAGGTGGTGTCTACCATGTTCCTGCTTCTTATTGTCTTTGCCATCTTTGACTCCAGAAACCTGGGGGTTCCCAGAGGCCTGGAGCCCGTTGTCATTGGCCTCCTGATCATTGTCATTTCCTGTTCTCTTGGACTCAACTCTGGCTGTGCCATGAACCCAGCTCGAGACCTCAGCCCCAGGCTCTTCACTGCCCTGGCAGGATGGGGATTTGAGGTCTTCACGTAAGTACCAGCGGTAGGGAGGAGAGAAAAGGATGGGCGCTGTGCTTCAGCGCAGAGGACTGAGCCGTGCCTTAGAGATGTAGGAGCATGTGGACCAGAAAGCAGAGGCTATGGACACTCCGGTCAAACATGAACCATCTTTATTAAACAACTTGGCTAGGTTGACGTTGTGACCAAGTCAAGTCTAGAATCAGCATCTTCTGATCTTGCCCAGGGACTCCTGAGTCCTTCATTCTCTCAGCAGCGTTTTGTTGGGCACTAGATATGCAGACGTCACTGTGATAGAGAAGAACATTCCAAATCAGCCAGCACACTAGGATTTGGGGCAGAAGTTTGGTGTGTTTACGAGGCCAACTAGTCAAAATTAGCTGGGCATATCATACAGGATGAGTTGGAAAAGGAGCGATTAGAAGGATAAAATCCATGCTTAAAGGCATGACTGCATGTGCCTGTGATTCCAGCAGTGGGATATCTAGAGAGCTTGCTGGCCTCTGGCCGGCCAGCCTAGCTGAAAGGGAAGCTTCCACTTCAGTGAGAGACCCTTCTGAGGCCAAATAAAGCAGAGAACAATACCGGGAGAGTATACAGAGGCACCTAACATGGGCTCCAGACAAACATGCACATGTATTCATACCCTCACAGTTGTGTATACTCACACAGACACACATAGATGCGCACACACACACTTACGTACATTCTGGCAGTCCTAGGAACATAGTGTAAATAATGGCTACCCTGTGTGTGTGGCCCTGCAGGTAACCAACATCTGAGCACCTCCACTTAGGACTTCTGCTTCTGTCATGACATGTCCAGCTTGAGATAAAGCAGACAGGATCCTACCAGTGACAGGAAGATTTGTATCTTAGACTTATTCAGCTGAGGTGGGAGATGCTCCAAAAACTGAAACCGTGGAACAACTAAAAAAGGTTGCTGCAGGGATAGCAGTCTTACTTCCAGACAGGGCTTCTGGAAAGGTCTCTTAAACTCTGAGGAGAAAGCAGCCACTCTTTGCCCACCTCTCACAGCAGGGTGCATCTGGGTTTGGGATTTGAGGATGGAGGTGGGGGGTAGGGGTGGAGAAGGACCCTGAAACAGCAGGCCCAGCAACCTCTTGCACAAAATAATAGTGGCATCTGGTGGCTGCTGTGCTCTCCCATCCAACCTACATTGATAACCAAAGACAGGACCGTGTCCCTCCCTACATGCTCCTAGTGAACGAAGGCACTGGAGCTCAGACACCTAGGCTGCCCCAGGGCTGAGACCAGCTCTTCTGGGGACCAGGATCAAGCTGAGCTCTTGCTTTCTATTTTTATCCTCTATTGTCCCCTCTGATCAAAGTCTGCTGTAAACAAACCAGGTATAAAGGCTGTAATCCATCAAAATTTGAGGGAAGCCTGAGCTACATAAGTTCCAAGACACCCTGGAGTGCAGAGTCTATCTCAGACAGACAAAATCTGCTCTAAACAGAATGGCCACAAGGGACAGTCTGTGGTCCTCAAGCACAATCATGTACAGAACAGCCATGGATTTTTCTAGAATCAGCGTGCTCTTTGTTACGTCAGCCAGGAAGGTTTTTGGTTTCTTATGGTTCTGGAGATCAGACCTTATGCCTTGTGCATGCTGAACAAGGGCTTTCCCACCGAGATGCCTCTAAGCCTTTTCCTGTAAGTTCTCACTAGGATGCCAGAATCTAGTCAGAACGCTGCAAAATCCTCAAGACACAAGCCTTTTCCTGTAAGTTCTCACTAGGATGCCAGAATCTAGTCAGAACGCTGCAAAATCCTCAAGACACCCCTGTCTGCACTTCCTGCCTGCCTGCTTTCCCTGTCCTATTCTGAATGTTTGTCACTCTCCTGATTTTTAGAAATCATTTTCCCTGACCATATATGCCCTTAAATAATATATTTTGTGTGCTTTGTTTTTCCTAAGTGATGGTAGAGGTCACTTCTGTGGAGTCACTTAAATAGATTTTTTTTTTTTTTTGAAACAAACCTCACAAGGCAACCACTGTCTCCTGGAACCACATCTTTGCTAGTGTGTGCAGACCCTCATGGCCTCATGGTGGTGGTGGGGGAATCACCTGGAGATGTTGATAGTTGTCACATCTAGAAATGGGGAAGAGTGCTAATGGCCAGAGATGCTGTCATAGCATGGCAGTATCAAACTCACATCAGTTGTGCCCAGGCTGAGAGACCCTGGAGTCTGGGAAGGTGAGGAGAGGGAGTCAGGAGACCCTTAGGCCCTGTGCTCTGGATTCAAGTTCTGTAAGGAACAGAGATGTCAAACAAGCCAGAATGGACTCTTGGGATGAGATTTAACTCTCAGAGCAGAAGGCAATTTAAAATTAGTTTTCGGGGGGGGGGGGCTGGAGAGATGGCTCAATGGTTAAGAGCACCGACTGCTCTTCCAAAGGTCGTGAGATCAAATCCCAGCAACCACATGATGGCTTACAACCATCCATAATGAGATCTGATGCCCTCTTCTGGTGTGTCTGAAGACAGCTACAGTGTACTCACATACATTAAATAAATAATTCTTAAAAAAGAGTGCATGTGGTTTTAAAAAAAAATTAGTTTTCAGGGTAGACTATGGAATATATGACCCATGCAGGTGCTCATTAGATATCATTGGATGATTGATGACCAAGATTATGAAAAGGAAGTGTACAGTATTGGGACTGTACCTCCAGAAGGATATCTTGATGGAAAAAGCCCTGTGGTTCTACACTCAGATCCACTTCCGCCCCAGGTCTACAGTGAGCAGGTTGACCTCTGTAGGGTTCTTCACCAAGAGAATGTCTATGAAGCTGCATGGTCTACATCAGAAGTCAGGAGCAGAGTCAAGTTCCTGGGAGCATTTAATGTCAAAAATGGAATTTTTCTGTGATTTTCCCAAATATTGAGGTCTCAGAGCTCGGTTCTACCCAGCAAGTACCTCAGCCAATATTTAGTTGTTGCATGTCATTTGTTGTCTGCCAAGAGGGCAAAGCAGAGCCTGGAGGAAGAGGTTCTACAGGGCTAGGGTCCAGGCAGGAGGGCTGGAAGAGGTTCAGCTCTCAAGAGAGAAGTGAGGCCTTGCAGAGTGCACCCGTGGGCTGTGCCATGAAAGCTATGCACTGGTTCTAGCAATATTCAGTGGGTAATTTAGGAGAGAACTCACATACTGCTTTAGACTTCCTTCATTCACTATTTGGTTGTTGGCATTAACTGGAGAGTCCTGAGAATCTGTTCACATTCTGAGTACCTCCCTTTTTTTCAGTCATAACCCCCAAGCTTCATTCTTTCACAGTATAGGAAAGACAGTTACTGAATAGCCTCTCTAGAGGCCCTCAAATCTTGACCATGGGTTCATAGAATCATATATATTTTTAATGCATTACATTTTTCTGGAGGGGGTGTGTAGGACGGGTGGGGGTGCACACACACCACTATGCACATATGTGGCAGTCAAAAGACAGCTTGCAAGAGTTGGTCCTCTCCTTCCAACCATGTGAGTCCTGGGGATGGGGCACAGGACATCAGGCAGCAAGCACCTTTACCCACTGAACCATCTCATCGGCCTAAGTACCATGTTCTCTAAAAGGGAAATAAATAGAGTGCAATCATTCCCTGGTGTCATTAGGACACTGGAATGGGTCCCTGTTACCAGGTATAACAGGAAGTCCAGGACAGTAATGGCCATGCTACAGTGAATAACAATTATCAAGTTCAAGAGAGGTATGGAGGAGCTGGAGAGGTGGCTCAGTGGTTAAGAGCACTGACTGCTCTTCCAGAGGTCCTGAGTTCAATTCTCAGCAACCACATGGTGGCTCACAACCATCTGTAATGGGATCCTATGCCCTCTTCTGGTGTGTCTGAAGAGAGCTACAGTGTACTCATGTACATAAAATAAATCTTTTAAAACAAGAGAGAGGTATGGACACAAGAAAGACCTAGTGAATAACAGGATGGACATACAAAGGTGGCCAAGAAATGTCTCATTGGTTTCTTGTTTGCTTTCAGAGTTGGAAATAACTTCTGGTGGATACCTGTCGTGGGCCCTATCGTTGGCGCTTTCCTGGGAGGTCTTCTCTACATTCTTTTTATCCAAATGCATCACTCGAACCCTGACCCAGAAGTGAAGGCAGAACCAGCTGAGAACAATCTAGAGAAACATGAACTCACCGTCATCATGTAGTGGCATGACCAGGTCTAGAGTTACCATTCATCCAGTTCTTTCTTCAGAGAAGATGGCATCTGTGTGCCCGTGCAGACTTGGGGCAGGGACATCTACCCAGTTTTCCCTAGCAGTTTTCTCTAGCTGACTGGGACAAAAAAAAAAAAATCCCAAAGGCATCCGTGAGAAGCTCTACCAGTCACCCCTCCCCAGACTAGCACTGACTGTTTATGATGGGTATTTGATGGAAGTCCTTACTCCTAGGTGATTTCTAAGAATTTGGAAACTTGACCATGTGCTTGGCTGATGGCCTCAGAGACCTTTCCTATCCTGTATGAAATTGTGTCATCAAAGGCTCTGTTTTCACAATCTACAAATACAACATTCTAAAACCGAAAGGCCAAACAGTGGCTGCACCTAACACCTATGCAATGGGAAACAAAGGGTTAACACTCTACCAAGCTGAGCCCTGTCACTACATAAATACTGATATTTTCCCAACCTAGGGCTATAGAAAAGCGGCAGAAGGCAGCTGGGAAGAAGCGGTGGCATTTAGAAACCCCAGGATACAAGATAAATTTGGGAAACTGAATGGCTTTCTTTTTAATGGAAACCATTTGTCAGATTAATCTCATGCTCCTCTGCATTTTAGATGGCATCAATTAATTTCCAGGTCTTTAGGTATATAATAACCTAAAATATGATTGTAACCTTGGTCAGGAAAAATACATCGCTCTGTCTTTTAGCACAAATGTGTTTTCCTAATGGCTCACTCGAGGAGAGACCTTTCTAATAGTCTGTGGCTTCACTCATCCCTGTCCCTAGAAGCTCAAACTAAAAGCTAGTGGAACTTAGCCCAGTAGACTAAAGTTGAAGGTAGACAAAGTCCCTGGGACAAAAGGATCAGCTCAGGCTTTCTGACTCCCGGAACACTTCCACACACATTATCCAATTTGATCCCAACAGCAATTGTCTGAGGTAAATGACCACAGCATTCTTTCCAAATGAGAATCTCAGGTGGATTGAGCAAGTCGCCCTTTCTTCTGCAGGGTGCTCTGAACATTGCCGTATGCCTCCAGAGGCTTGCTAGCTGACTGAGGGTGTTTGACAGCCTGCTCAGGGTTATGTGAAAGAGGGCACCAGCAGCTTCCAGAAGGTGTGTGCTTTGTAGAAACACCACTCTGGGCCTTTGGCTGTGTGATTTCTACATGCCGTGTTGTCTGTTTTTATTCCCAGTTTTACCGAGGCACAGATGAAGGGAAAAGGTAGCCATTGATAACTTTCATCTGTGGAGTAACAGAAGCCTTTCTTCCTTAGCCACTCTGTTTCCTTCCCTGCCAGCCCTCCTCAGACTCTCCTGGAGACATTTTTAAACTGATGTTACTACTTCCAACCAGAGCAAGAATTGTTCTGTATCAGGGGCGTACCTTCACTGCAACTGTTTAAAAGCCCAGCGTTCCTAGGTACTGCAAGTTTTCCCAGGTGCTTTGCAAGACTAACAGAACAAGAAATGAATGAGAAACATCTCCAACACCCTGTTCTGTGCAACCTGTGGGCATATAGATTCATTTTCTGAGTCTGAAATTACCTGGATATTTTCTAGTATTAATAAAATTGGGGGGTGGATATTATTGTATTTAAGGTAATTTTTTTTTTCCCATTTGATGGCTACCAAAACATAATTAGCTCAGAGTTTGTCGGTATTATCTAGGAATTGAATATCCCATGGGAATTTTAGAAAATATTTATGCCCAGTTAGTCCTTTGTAAGTAGCTCAGGTGACTCCAGCATGCATTAAGGACTGAAAACACGGACTGGATTGAACCCAATGAAGCTAAGTTTTCCTTGAAAGCCATATATAGTTGTCACGATGGGCTTGTTGGTGTTCTCAGTGCTGTAGGTCCCTGCTGGATTACAGCATGGTTCTCACTAGTGGCAATTTTGATTTCTTCTCCCCCTACTCAAACATCTGGGAACACCTGCAGATCTTGATAGTTGTCACAATTAGAAATGAGGAAGAATGCTAATGGCCAGAGATGCTGTCACAGAAAGACAGTATCAAAGTCACATTAGTTATGCCCAGGCTGATAGACCCTGGAGTTTTGGAAGGTGAAGAGAGAGAATCAGGAGATCCTGAGGCCCTGTGCTCTGGATTCAAGTTCTGTAAGGAACAGAGATGTCAAACAAGCCAGGATGGACTCTTGGGATGGGATTTAACTCTCAGAGAAGAAGGTAATTTAAAATTAGTGTTCAGGGTAGACTGGAATATATGACCCTTGCAGGTAGGTGCTCATTAGATATCACTGGCTGATTAATGACCAAGATTGTGAAGAGGAAGTGTACAGTACTGGAACTCTGTCCCCAGAAGAATATCTTGATGGAAAAAAACCCATTGTTCTACACTCAGATCCACTTCCGCCCCAGGTCTACAGTGAGCAGGTTGACCTCTGTAAGGTTCTTCACCAAGAGAATGTCTATGAAGCTACATGGTCTACATCAGAAGTCAGGAGCAGAGCCAAGTCCTAGGAGCATTTAATGTCAAAAATGGAATTTTTCTGTGATCCAACCATTGAGGTCTCAGAACTTGGTTCTACCCAGCAAGTTTGTCTGCCAAGAGGGCAAAGTGGAGCCTGGAGGAATGCAGGTTCTACAGGAATGCTGGAAGCATTACAGTTCTCAAGAGAGAAGTGACGAGGTTTGGACAGCCTGTGCAGGCCAGGTAGCCGGAGGTCCTGCTTCCTATTGACTCAGTCTGAGATGTTAGTGATGCTCTATTTGCATGGGGAAAGACTACAATTGTTTTTTCCTACTTGACTGACTGTCATGGTCCTCTCAGTGGGGTATCGTGGTTACCATGTTCCAGAGCAGGAACAGAAATGGGTAAGGAGTGGCTTAACTCCTGTGGATCTCAAGACTCTGAGATTCCTGGGGTCTGAACTCACTCAACCTTACCAATTCTTCTGTCTGGTGGCATGGCCCACTTGCCCCACAGTTGGACAGGATATGTAGAGCTAAAACATTTTTCCCCCCGGAGGAAAATCAGGGTTTTTTGGGGGGGGGGGGAGCACTGCCTGTAATTATTATTTGTTTGCTTGTTTTGCACTACAGTTGTCCTTTTGTCAAGAAGTCAAGCATGGCCTTCTGTTTTTTGTGGTTTTTTTTTTTTTTATACTTTATTTAAATTTCCAATGTTTCCCCCTTTCTAGGTTTCCTCTTTGGAAACCACCTATCCCCCCCCCCACCTCTATGAGGGAATTCCACCTCCCACCCAGAGCTAAAACATTTTTAAATTTAATCCTTAAGACATAAATTGTAATTTAAGTTGCTCACAAACATCTTGTTATATTATAACACACATCTGGTGATATCATCATGGGAAAAGAATTGTAATTTCTGATTACAGAGAATGATTTATAGGATTTATTTAGCCATAAAATTTTTTTTCAAAAGAATCTTGTGTGGTATCCAAAAATGAAGTGAGACTGCTATGAATACAAAGGGGGGATGGAGTTAAGGAGATTTTGCCCCCAGAAAAGCTCTACAGGGGAGATGGGGCCATCTTCTGAATACCATGTCACCATGTCATGGCCTTGTGATACTGATAACAACTTAACGAAAGTTTCAAGAAGAGAAATTGGTTGCATTAATTCAAACTCAGGCCACTTTCTATAGACTTCTTACAAATGAATTTGGGCAAACAGAATTGGCCACTTCACCACCACCCCAAAAAGCATCACGACAAAATTATGTCAATTCTCAAACTGGGAATTTAAATTCTCTGAGGTAATGGGTTTACTAATTATAGCCCATGTACATAAATCATGATAGTCCTAATCAGAATTACTGTGTGTACCCTCTATGTCTGCATAAAAATAAAAGACAGCTGGTGACAGATTATGGCAGATCGATAAGCAAACAACCAAGGTCTAACCCCTTGTATCATGAATGGAGCCCCTCTTACATAAGATGTCTCTTCTGTGATAGAGGGCTCATACCTAGTGAATGCAAAAAAACTGCCAAGGTGTGAGTGGATGAATAATCTGGCTCCCTCAAGGGCTACATTTTGTTTTGACTAGACAGCAGCCACAAAGAAGAAAAAACCATTAAAATAAGCGTTTGAAGACTGGAGGTGACATGGTGGATTATATTCTTTACATACAATTTTAGGGGAAGATTAGAACATTTTGTTTTATCCTAAGAAAACTTCATAGAAGAGGTGGGGAGGTACTGGAGAGATGGCTCAGGGTTAAGAATGCCTGGTGTTCTTGTTCCTGTCATGTCAAACAGCTCGTAACTGTCTTTAACTCCACCTCTGAGGGACCTAGCATTCTCTCCTGGCCCCCACAGGCCTCTGCATGAACACATACATCACACACAATTACACACACACACACACACATACACACACACACACACACACCCCTAAAATAGAGTCGTAAGCACTAGGCATTGAGCCTGGTGAAGATGAAGGTGGTAGTGTGGCCTCTTGCTTCCTACACAGTTGAGCACCTACAGGCATTCCTAGCCTGGTCACACTGCAGTCCCTCTTGACACTCAGCACGATGCTTGCTGGGAATGGGTAGGGATGGCTTTGGATTTCTGGAGGTTGAGAAGGGCACTTCAGAGTCCAGATCCTTAGCCATGGTGGTATGATCATAGCATGGCTTCTCATCAGGGCAAAGACAGCAGCGAAGATTACCTCAGGGAGCCTGTGATGTATTTGTATCAGTCTCTTTGGGTTTCTGTGATGAAATTCCTGACAAAAGCAATTTAAGGGTGCACTTTTATTCACAGTTTGAAGGTTGTGGTCCATGGTGGTGAAGGAGGTATTGCTGTTGGAGTTAACTAGTTGTGTTGCACCCACAGTCAGGAAACAATGATGAATGCTATGTTCACCTTGCTTTCTCCAGTCTGAGCATTACTCTCTTAGAAAGACGCCACTGCCACTGAGGGTGGGTCTTCCCACCTCAGCCTAACCTGGAAACTACCTCACAGCTGTGTCTAGGGATTTGTCTCCTAGGTAATGCTAGGCTCTGTCAAGTTGACAATATCAACCATCATACCTGTGTGTGGTGTGTGTATGTGTGTGTGCGGTGTGTATGTTTGTGTGTGTGCATGTGTGTAGTGTGTACGCATGTATGTGTGGTGTGTGCTGTGTATGTGTGTAGTGTGGTATGTGATATGTGTGTGCTGTGTGTTGTGTGTGTGCTGTGTGTGTGGTGTGTGTGTGGTGTGTGTGTGGTATATATGGTGTATGGTGTGTGTATGTGTGTGTGTATGTGTGTGTGTGCCAGTACTCATGGAGGCCAAAAGAGGGTGTCAGACCCCTGGATCTGGAGTTAAGGCAACTATGAGCCACCTGATGTTGATGCTGAGAACCAGGCTGTGTTCTTATCTGCTGACGTCCCTCATCAGCTCCAAGAATATCTTCAATAATTATTGTTACATCAAGAAATCCATATTTCATAAAATGCTTAAACTTTAAAAGCTGAGGCATGCCCTGAATCTATCCCTTTGTGAGACACTGTGGCTTATTATGGTGAAAATCTAGAAACTCCCAAGTCACCACAGCTTGTTGCAAGAACAGCTATTTGATAGTCATTTATACATTTATTCCCAGGACTTCAGATCTTTGCAAGCAAAGCCAGTATAAAAGTAGCACCCACTTCCAGTCTAAAAGCTCGGGGTAAAGAAAAGGAAGGATTTGCTAACCCTCAATTGACTGATGGCTGGTGATGTTCTGAGAATGAGATTCTGATTTACAAATAATATCATCACAGCCAAAAGTCAGTTCTGTGGATCTGGAGAGCAGAGGACCACACCTTATCCCCCCAGGAACCTGCTCTCAGCGTGAAGCCAGGGCTGAATGCGTGATCTTCAGATAAGACCACGAGGGTCTCTGAGTGTTCATACCCTGAGACTGTAGGGACTGGCGCTTAAGAGGTCAAGCATGAGAGAGGCCTTGTCTGTGGCCTCACTGTGTGAGCCTGTCTAACCCCTCTGTATCCATTCGATGGGATGCCGTCCTGGAACCCTTACCCCTCCCCCCCCAGCTTGTTGCCACCTTGGTGCCTCCCTCTGTTATTTCACATTTCCAGCTTCAGCTTGTTCTTTTGACGCGTAAGAATTTGAAGCTCCCCCTCCCCCACAGGGAGGAGCGACATTACCCACACTGGGGTAATGTCGCTAACATTACCTGGCTTACATGGCTGGATGAGGTTTGACAACCTGCTCAGGGCTGCGCTTAGTCTATTACAGAGCTCAGTACTGATAAGAAATTAACTCAGTGCTTGCTTACCTAATTATTTAAACACTAAAAATTGATTTAAATTGTAAAAATTATTTACAGAGTTAATGTAATACTAGTAAGATATTCCGTAGATATCTTTAAAAAGGAGTTAAATGCTGATGGCTGGGTATATGTATACAGTAGCAGGCAGGCCTGCAGACACTCTGCAGTCAGATACTGCAGAGACGGAAACAGGAGGATCATGAGTTCAAGGTCAGCCTGGGCTCACAGAAGACTTGGATTGGATTCCCAGCACTCACATCGCAGCGACTGTATCTCAAGATGCTACTCTCCAAAAGACTTGAAAAGAGAGGAACAAAGTTGGAGAATTTGGGCTGGAGAGATGGCTCAGCAGTTAAGATCACTGGCTGATCTTCCAGAGGTCCTGAGTTCAATTCCCAGCAACCACATGGTGGCTCACAACCATCTGTAATGGGATCTGATGCTATCTTCTGGCATGCAGGTGTACATAGAACATTCATATATATATAAAATAAATAAATCTTTTTTTAAAAAGTTTGAGAATTTCATTTTCAGATGGTTCCTTAAAGCCATGATAACGAGGACAGGGACATGTTATGAGACAAGACGAAAAGATTAGTGGATACAAGGGAATTAGAATTTGACCTGCACTTAAGTAGCTATTGATTTTCAATGAGGGAGCTAATGGCACCTTCCTGAGAAAGTGAGGTGCTATCACCGAATGCCATTGACTAGCTACAAAGAGAGGAGCATATAGAAGCAAAGTCCACAAAATACGATGCAATATAGGTCATGGGTCTAAACATACAAGTACAATCTGCAAACCATCTAGAACGAGATACAGTACAGCTGGGGTTTTGATAGAGGTCTCACTTTATGTAATACTATAAAAAACACAACAGCTGGACTTTGGTAAAATGTAAAGCTTCTAACCACGAAAAGATATTACGAAAATAAATGGGAGTCAGTAGAGAGATAGATGGCTCAGGGTTAACAGCGCCAGCTACGCTCACAGAAGACTTGGATTGGATTCCCAGCACTCACATAGCAGCTCACAATCATCTGTAACTCCAGTTCCAGGGGATCCAATGCACTCTTCCAGTCTTCCCAGGCACTGCACACTAGAAGTGGACATATGTATATGGAAGCGAAACACACACACACACACACACACACACACACACACACACACACACACATTTAGAATAATTACAGCTAAGACAACCTGATTTTTAAAATGGACCATGGACTTGACATCTCATTAAAATAGGTATTTGACTACTCAGCATACATATCAAAGAAATTCACATTAAACTTACAGTACTCTATCTTGTAATTTTATCCTGAAAGACTGTTGAGAACTAAGATGACTTCCTCCAAAACTCATAGGTCACTCCAAATGGCAAGATCTGGGGCAACGGTGGCTTATAACTCACTGCTAGGAGAGGAGTCCAATGGTTCAAGTGAGTTTTAAAAAATGTCTTATCAATTTAAACACTGGCCTGCTCTGTGATCTCTAAATTCTACTCCCAGGATTCAAGAGGGAGCATATTATCTACACATGTACAAAATGACCATGGCGTCTATATTCATCAAAGCTCTAACCTGGACAGAGTCCACATGTCCATGAACAAAGAAGAGGACACACAGTTTTTGATGTATGTTGACAAGAGAAAACTTAATAATAGAAAATAACATGCTATTAATATCACAGCATGAAAAATATTAGTTCATGCTGAGCAAAATGAGTCGGATATAAGAAGTTCATCATAATTCAACTTTTACAGCATTTGAGAACAATAAAGTATCCCACAGTGACATAGAGTACCCACAGTGACAGAAATGACAGCAGTTATTTGTGTCAGAGTTGGGAGGGTGCATTGTTTATGATGGGCTTGGGACGTTACATATTTTGATTGGGTTGGAGATTTTAATGGATGTACACACCACATGTCAAAACTTATCAAACCTTGTTCTTGAAATAGATTACATAGAGCATCTTCTAAAAGATTAGGCTGCTCTCTCATCCAGCACTAGGAACTGCTGGCTGTGATGTCTCACACCTGTAAAACTCTCAGCAGCTGGGAGGCAGAAGCAAGAGGATCCAAAGTTCAAGACAATTCTGGACTCCCCAGCAAGACCCTGTGTCCCCCAGACAGATCAGTCTATAGAGTTTATAGAGATAAACACAACCAACACTGTGCTTTCTACAGGTTACATGCTGTGATTGGAAGCCACAAATAGGCTGGGGGTAAAAGGATAGATGGCATGCAAGCAGTGTCAAAAGAAAATAGACATGTTCATCTTTGTGTCTGATAAAACAGGCCTTTAAAAAACACCAGGATAAGGAAGAACACATATGTATCTCAGAGCAGACCCTCAAAATACGTGAACGAAAATATGACAGAATTGAAGGACAAAGAAAAAATTCAGTAGTAGTAATTGAAGACCTAAATATTTCATTTATAATATTTTTCCTTGAGAATTCCATACACACACATACACACACATGCACACACATATACACACATGCACATACACACAGATATACACACATACACACATACACACACACACTTGTTTTTTCATATTCACGCTCCACTCTTCCCATTCCCAACCTCACACCCTCCTTTTTGTTCTTTATTACTTACTGAGTTCAACTCATATATGCAGGCATGCGGGGCAATCCACTGGGGCACGGCTGAGCTACCAGGGCCCATGCCTTTAAAGAATAGTATTTCATTTATGATAAATAGAGCAATTGCACAGAATATCAACAAGGAAATTCAAGATTTGGAGAACTCGGTGAACAGACCATGGCAACAAACTTTTATGGAACCCCAAAGCCAACAACAGCAGGATATACATTGTTTTAAAATGAACACAGAACTCTAGGAGAGGCCACATACCAGGCCACGAAACAAGGCACAGTCAGTCAGGAATGGTGAGACTCCGACCACAGTTCAACAATTCAGCATAGCATAGCACCTTCCAGTTCTAGTCCTATGTTTACACCAAGGGAATCCAAAACATATGTCACACACAGATGCTTGGCATCATAGCATGAGAGTTGAGAAATAACATTATTCATGGTCACAAAAATCCAAAAGCAGTTCAAACACCCAGTAGCTGACAGATTCATACAATTGAATGTTTCCACACAATGGAACAGCACTCAAGTGTGAAAAGAAAGACGCACGGGTATACATGCAACGTGGATAACCTGAGGAAGCACGGCTGTGGGTGTGTACATGCATGCCATAGCGCATGAAAGAGGTCAGAGGACAGGCAGTGGAAGTCAGTTTTCTTTTTTCACCATGTGAGTCCTGGGGATTGAACTCAGGTTCTCAAATTTGGCAGCAAGCACCTTTGCCCACTGAGCCATCTTGCTGGCCCAAACACTAACGTTAAGTGAGACAACAAGGCAGACACACAAGGTCACATGTAGTATGACTCTGCTTACATGGAATGTCCAGAGTAGGCAAGTGACAGAGACAAAAAGCAGATGAGTGGCTGCCAGAGCAGAGGCAGGAAAAATGGGAGTCCATGCTGACAGTACCTGGGAGTGTGGTGGAGTTAGGGACCGCGACCACCACTCTCCTGTAAATAGTCTAAAAGACACGGACTGCACCACAAGGAGGGAAGTTTATGGTCTGAGAATCTCTTCTTAATCAAAAAGAGAAGAATTATGTCCATCTGAAGAACAATCTGGAAGCACTTAGCAATACTAACGATGTATTCCCCTGTGAGTCAGAAATCTCATTCCTCACTGTATAATTCTGAAAATCAGATCCATATGGGTATACCCATGGGGGTAGAGAGAGTGTTGGTCTTGGCAGTGCAAGGTAGAAGCCACTGAGAGCATAGATAAATAGAGTGTGGGGCATAGCCACGCCCAGTCAGATGAACTAACTACAATATAAATGGATGTGGGGGGTGTGTGTGTGTGTGTGTGTGTGTGTGTGTGTGTGTGTGTGTGTGTGTGTGTATGAATGTATATTCATTTCCAGATTCATTTCCACTGCTGTGGTAAAATACTCTGGCAAAAATTAACAGAGGAGAACGGGTTTACTTTGGCTCACAATTTCAGATTATAGTCTATTGCAAGAAAGTTACAGCCGCTTCAGCTTGAAGCAGCTCGTCACAACATAACATCACATCAACAGTCAAGAGCAGATAAAAGTAAAAGCACGCATGCTTTGTGCTCATCTAGCCTTCTCTGCTTTTATACAGCCCGGGACCCAAACTGATTTCAGGATGGTTCTTCCCATATAAATTAAGGCAATCAAGACAATCCCCCCCCAGACATGCCCATAAACCAATTTGATTTAGACAGTCCCTCATTAAGATTCTCCAAGTGAGTGGTGTGTGTGTGTGTGTGTGTGTGTGTGTGTGTGTGTGTGCTCGCGTGCGTGAGAGAGAGAGAGAGAGAGAGAGAGATGGAGAGAGAGAGGGAGGGAGGGAGGGAGAGAGAATAAAATATATAGCAAGTATTGTTTATGTAAGTTAAAAATACGCAAGTACAACATGTTCTCCAATGACGCACACAGATACAGCATGGGGGTGGCTGCCAGTGGAGAGATAGTGGGAAAGCAGGTAGGAAGCAAAGCCTCGGTGTGAAGGGGGTAACAGAATGGAAGCAAATAAACATGCACATGCTGATAACCTGCAGGGCCTGGGAGGAAGAAATGACGCTCTGCCCTTGGGGTCTAAAGTGGGAGTGAGAAGGAAGGAAGGAAGGAAGGAAGGAAGGAAGGAAGGAAGGAAGGAAGGAAGGAAGGAAGGAAGGAAGGAAGGAAGGAAGGAAGGAAGGAAGATGGAAGAAGTCTTCCCGAGTACACACAGAGGTGATCTCCAGGAAGTGAGATGGAGTTGGGTGTGTATCTTCATGTCTTTTAGGATTTACATATAAAGAATATATATATCGTGTTTGGAGCCACCTGTGACTACTTAGAGATTACACTGAGATCCGGAGTCTGGTGCCACATGTTTTAGGCGGGAAATAAAAGGAACCTTTCATTTATTTTTTAAAAAGATTTTTCTAAAATTATGTGTTTCTCTCTCCCACCCACCCTTTCTCCTTCCCTCCACCCCCCCGTTTCTCTGTGTGTTTGTGTTTGTTTGTGTGTTGTGTCTGTATGTGTGTATGTGTATGTGTTCAGTGCCCATAGAGTCCAGAAGAGAGCATTGGCTTCCCCAGAGCTGAAGTTACAGGCAGTTATGAACTGCTTAACATGGGTGCCAGGAACTGAACTCAGGTCCTCAGCAAGAGCAGTACATCTATCTGTCAGGCACAGAACCTTGCGTTTCTTATGTGTGTACTCACATGTAAGTTTCCTAGTCTGGATTTACCAGGTGCTATTCAACAGTATAACCAATGTTTTGAATAAAAATGTGTGTGGCCTACTTATAAAATTGTAGAGGGTAAAGGGGATGATTACCATGTGGGCAGGATTTGGCTGGGTTACTTTTAGCTGAAATGACCATTTTCTCAAAGTTGCTTAGAGAGTTTCTCTTGTTACTGGGATTTATTTCCTTCCTTAATTCCTGTTCCTTCTTTTCTTCTTTCTTTTTTTTCCTTTGTTTGTTTGTTTCTTTCTTTTTTACATGAATATTTGTGTGACATGTACATGCGTGTATGTGTGTATTTGCATTTTGTGGGCACACATACATATGTGTGTTTTATTAGTGTGGAGGACAAAGTGGATTCTTTCTGGGTTGAAGCAGGGTCTTTCACCTGAACCCAGAACTCACCTTATCAATTTGGCTAGTCTAACTACCAAGCTTGTTCTGGGGATCCCCTGATTTCACCTTCCAAGCTCTGAGATTACAGACAGACTGGATAACTGGTGGGCGTGTGCATAATCTGCATAGATCTAAACTCCTATCTCCACACTTGAGTGCCAAGTGGTTTACCCACTGGGCTGTCTTCCTCACCCCTCCCCACCGCTAGGGTGCTCTCCTACTTCTCCAGATCCTGTTTCTAACCCATGATCCCATGTCTTCTTCATATTCTAGTCCATCTTGGCAGAGTAGAGTGATCTCTAGATCTGCAACATTCCAGAGCTGGTGATAAAAGATTTCTGTAAAATATGGCCATGGAACCCAGAAGTCAGGAAACATGAAAAGTAGCTGTGGATGGAGACCCAGGTGACCTAAACCATGCGAAACACTCAGTGGCCACAAGGGGAAGAGATGGGCTCAAGGTGGGAGTGACATTGTTTAATATATAATTTTTTGAGACTTAAAGTTTTTTTAAAAAACCTTATGCATATGGGTGTTTGTCTACATGTATGTGCCACATGTGTGCTGTAACATCGGAGACCAGAAGGTTTATGTGGTTCCCTTGGGGACCAAAAGGGGGTGTTGGATTCCCTGGGACTGGAGTTACAGAGAATTGTTATCTGCTGTGTGGATGCTGGGAGTTGAAGCAGGGTCCTCTGGAAGAGCAGGTGATCTTAACCATTGAGCTATTTTCCATGACTCCTAATCAATATTTTGAGGAAGAAGAACAAAGAGAGAGGCACAGTTTGGGGCAGATGGTTAGTGTGAACAGGGGGCAGACCTTTCTTCTTTCTGTGGTCATCAACATGGTGCCTTTAGTTGGGGGCTTGCCACATGCTGTTCAAACTTCTAGAGACATAAAAATCAGAAAGCCAGTCTTAGAGGTGACAGATTAACAGCTGTCCCGGTTTCATTCTGTTACTGTGATAAAACACTCTGATCAAAAACAATGTAGGGAAGGAGGAGTTAATTTGGCTTATACTTCCAGGTCACGCACAGGAACACAAGCCATGAACCTGAAGACAGGAACCCTGGAGGAGCTTGTTTGCTGACTTGCTCACCTAGCTTCCTTAGACAGCCCAGGACCACCTGTCCAGAAGATGGTTCCACCCACAGTGGGTGGCCCCCTCCTACATCAATTAGGACACTGAAGACAATGTCCACAGACAAGTCTGTAGACTAACCTGATAAAGGTAAATACTCAGCTGGGACTCTTCAGAGGTGATCGTAAGCTGTGTCAATTTGAGAGTTGATGCTAACTAGGATAATTTGTCGACACACGGTAGCTACAGTAACAGTGACAAACCCCAGGAGTACTAAGTGTACTACCCATCACCCTTTTTCTTAAGTACTTCCCACACAGCTTCCTGTTTTGAACATCCCATCAAACCCAGGGGGAAATGTGATCATTCTCATTGTGCAAAAGAGGAGACTGAGGCCCAGAGACGCTGACTTGGTTCACAATGCTGAGAGCCAGGGTTTCAACCCAGCTGTGTTGGATTACCAAACCCGAGTTCTCCAGACCCCATGATGAATTATTCATGGTCATGTAGGGAGCAAATTAGTGTTCATTAGGAAACTGCACAAGTTGATAACATAACAGCCAGCCATGTCAGACTAAATGTAAATCACTTCATTAGAGTGCTCTTTTCTGAAAATACACAGAAAGAACAAATATATCTCAAGTCTAAATTCTCCACAATGTCATCATGAACCAAAGGGAATACAAAGTCAGCATGGGGAGCTACTGATCAGCCAAATTTGTAGCTAGAACAGTTCTTAAGTGTCACTCAGAGGATAGAACGAAACCTCTACTCCGTTGGCTTGAATGTCCTCCCAAAGGACTCTGACTTTGTCAGATCCCATTCAAAAAATTTAATCACCCTTTTGAATAAAATGTGTGTCTTAGTCAGGGTTTCTATTCCCGCACAAACATCATGACCAAGAAGCAAGTTGGGGAGGAAAGGGTTTATTGAGCTTACACTTCCATGCTGCTGCTCATCACAAAAGGAAGTCAGGACCGGGACTCAAGCAGGTCAGGAAGCAGGAGCTGATGCAGAGGCCATGGAGGAATGTTACTTACTGGCTTGCTTCTCCTGGCTTGCTCAGCTGGCTTTCTTATGGAGCCCAAGACTACCAGCCCACAGATGGCACCACTCACAAGGGGCCCTCCCCCCTTGATCACTAATTGAGAAAATGCCTTACAGCTGAATCTCATGGAGGAATTTTTCTCAACTGAAACTCCTTTCTCTGTGATAACTCCAGCTTGTGTCAACAAAACTAGCCAGTACAACGTGTATGACATATTTGTAAGATTGCAGAAGATAAAAGTAACTAATATATGGGCGGCAGATTTGGATGGGTTTTCTTTTTTAGCTGCAATGAACATCACAAAATGTTGCTCCATCCATGTATGAAAACCTACTCAGAAAGATGTTTAAAGCACCCTGCTAAACAAGTAACTGTATAGAGCCAGAGAGATGGCTCAGCAATTAAAAGCATGGACCGCTGTGCAGAGGGCCAGCCTTTGGTCTCCGGCACCCATGTCAGGTGCATTACGGCTGCCTGTATCTCCAGATCCAGAAGATTAGAGACTCTCTTCTGGTCTTTTCTGGTACCTTCAGGAAGTGTACAACCCCACCGCATCCCCAGAAACACAACACACGAAAACACATATTTAAAAATAAAATGTATTTTTTAAAAAAGACTAAATGTGCCAAGTCCTATTCATCAATTTTATCAATGACTTTGATAAAATATTCATGACATAAAATATTCATATCAAATTGAAGATGACACAAAGGATGATTATTAGATGACAAATTATTCTGTTAGATATGAGGTAATATGTCACTAAGGACAATAAGGGAAAATTATAAAATCCCTCATAAGCCCACGGTACCATTTAAGAAGAAATTGGAGAAATAGCCTAACCACAGTCCTCTGGTAGACAGCAGAGAATAGCAGTTGGCTACACAGCTGATCTGACCACCATGTGTAAGTTAAATCCCAGACGGGTGAAGTACAGAGATAGACAGAGGCACCCTCCTTCTTCAGCATTACACACCCATTTGTCTCTAGGGATTTTTTTTGAGAGGGTTGTTTTGGGTTTTTATTGCTCTACATCAAATTCTCCAAATGTAGTGGCTTTTAAATCCTCATACACTGCCCTCACTTGTAATCCTATGAGCTGATTTGGTGACTCTCCAGCCTGTCTTGCTCTCAGTTTCTCTTACTGTTGGAGATGGCAAGTGAGGCAGGTGAACTCTGGGAACTGCTGGACCTGAGCATCCAAGATGGCTTCCCTACTTGATACCTCTGTGCCTCTCTGTATGAATCTCATATCTTGAGGTCTTTTCTTCCCTGCAGCATGGCCGGGCCTATTACTTGGCAGCTAGCTTTTATCAGCACAAAGATACATAGTGTAAGATCTTCTTGAGGCTTCAGATCAGAGCTGACAGATCCAGAAGGCGTCAATACCAGAAGGCATCTTCTTATTCACTAGTAGCTATCTTTGGGATCTATAGACAGGGGCAGCCAGGACCTGAAAGAATCTTGTTTGAAACTTTCTATATCATGAAAGATGAAAAACAGTTTTTTATTTTTAGCTCAAATACAATATTTATTTGCAAGATTTATTTTTAAATTCTTAGGAGGACTGTATACAAAAGGAGACATACTGCTCCCTGACTCTAACTTGTTGATCAGATGTCAGCCCTTCAGCTATTGCTCCTGTGCCATGCCTGCCTAGTTGCCACCATGCTTCCCACCATGATGCCCTCTGGAACTGTAAAAGCTAATCAAGAGCATGGCGATGCAAACAAGACCCTAACAATGGTATAGTGACATCAACAGACATGCTGACACGGAAGGGGAAAACTCATAATACCTCAACCCTTGACAGACAACTAAGGAATGCTAAGAGTGGGAGAAATAGCCTTCCCGAGGAAAGACACACCCCCATTGGTTATCTAACACCAAATCATGAGCCCTGATATTATATACATACAAATAATAAACAGGTGAGCAGGTTTGCGGCAAAGGTGTTATTGCCACCAATGGCCAGCAGAGGGAGCAAAAGGAAAGGAAGATACCTATCTTCAGAGTAAGATGCAACAGAGGCCTTCTCAGGCTTCCTCTCTCAGACTCTTGCTTAGCTATGGATAGCAAAACTGTGGCTAAGAACGGGAAAAGGGGTTCCCAAGGCTACCTGAGAACATGTAGTAACCCCTTACAATTCCTAGACCTAAGCGTTAGGACCAGAGTTTAATCCCTAGAACCCACTCCGTCCCACCCATGATAGTGTGCACTTTTAACCTTAGTGCTGGGGAGGCAGAGACTGCAGATTCCTAAGCAAGCCTAGCCTAGTGAGGGAATTTCAAGCCAATAAAAGACCCTGTTTTCATAAGCAAAATAGATAGCTCCTGGGGAATGACGCTCATAGTTGACCTCTGACCTTTACACTAAGTGCACACGAAGATGAATGCACACACACACCACACACATGCACACACACATACAAACAAACAAACAAACAAACAAATAAATAAATAAATTCGAGAGCAGAAATTACACTTCTCATTTGGAGGGAATGTGCCAATAACATATAAGCCCCAAGTTAGCTTTCCTGATGGTTTGATATGGGACACACAGTGAGTCTTGGGGAGTTGCTTTCAATCTGTAGAAAACCCTGCAGCTTTCCTCCGTGACTTCAGACTTTCTGCTCATCCCATGCCTGCTGTCATTTGGGTCACTGTGATCTTCTGGCTAAACTAGGAATTATACATTCCACTGAGGAGAAAAGATAAGAGCCACAAGTTTATATCTAACATTTGTTTTTATTTAATAGCTGTGTTCATTAAATAGCCATTGAAAAGAGGTGTATTGTAAGCAGCAACCAGGTATGCAAACAGGGCTAGGACCTAGAATTTTTTACACCAAACATCCCAATACATATGATGAATGAAAACCATTTTGTTCCAGTCAGTGGGGAAAAAGAAACTGTCAGCATGCCAGACTAGGAGAGGAAAAAAAAAAGTTAAATGAAAATTGAAGCTGGGCAGTGGTGGCGCACGCCTTTAATCCCAGCACTCGGGAGGCAGAGGCAGGTGGATTTCTGAGTTCGAGGCCAGCCTGGTCTACAGAGTGAGTTCCAGGACAGCCAGGGCTATACAGAGAAACCCTGTCTCGAAAAACCAAAAAATAAAAAAAAATAAAAAAAAAGAAAATTGAAAAGAAAGGGGTAGGTAGGGACAGGTAGGGGGACAACAGAAAGTTGTACCTTTGTGGGAGGTATGGTTGTGTATGCATATGTGTGTGTGTGCACCTCTGTGTGTATGTGTGCCTGTACATATGTGTATGTGTGTATGTGTGTATGAATATGTACGTGCATGTGTGTGCATGTGCAGGAGCACACGTGGGTAGCACTGAAAGCCGAGGACAACCTTCGGTATCATTCCTCAAGTGCCAAGATGGCTGGCCAGTGAGTCCAGGAGTGCAGATGTCTCTGCCTGCTCAGCACTGGAATTACAAGCATGTCTCCCCATGCCTAAGCTTTTTAAACATATGGGTTCTGGGGTATCCAACTCAGATGTCATGCTTTCATAGCAACTTACTAAGGGAGCCATCTCCCCAGCCCTGACCCAAACTACTTTAAAAACCTTGACCTCTTCCAGTTCTCTAGCCTGGGGGAGGGGGGCCAAACGCCTCCTGCTTGGTTTCCACTGACATCTCTCCTCCAGGGGAAGAAACACAGATTAGAAAGCATCCATTTTTTATTGTTTACCCACTTTGTAGAACACTCTTGTGCAGGTTCAGCACGGTGATTAATTTATAGGTTTGTGTTTTTAGGGCATCTGCAGGAGAGCTTGCCCCTTTGGAAACTGGGGCTGTCCCTTTCTGAAGGATAGCAGTTTGTTTAAAAGCAATGACCCTAATTAGGATAGCCAACATGCCACCACAGTGACTTCATTTGGTTACATTTATTTCAGTAATGCCAAGGACCCTTTGGAAAAGCAACCCATGACTATGAAGGACCAAGACTGACTGATCCACATGTCCGTAGGAGGGACAGGGTTAATAAAGCAGGGACAGAGTCAAAGGCCTGGAGTGGGGGACTCAGAGGCTCCGGAAACCCAGGCACAGGGATCTAATGAGCACCAGAGGGAGAGAGATGGCGCCCGCCGCCAGGGCCAGTCCTTTGTGACATGGAAAAGTCAGTGCAGTGCTAGAAAAACATTAAAAATAATTTTGCATGTCAAAAAAGAGAGGCTGGCTTTCATGAGAGCAGCAGCTAGGCAGAGGAAGCAGGGAAGGGCAGAAGTGCAGCTTGTTTGGCTCTGCAGCCTCAGCAAGCACCTTAACCTCTGGGCTTGGGTTCGATCTGGGTTTGCTCTCTTCCAATTTACAGAGTGAAGATTTCAAAGATAAAATCCAAAGTCTTACATATCGTTTGTTATGTAGCCAGGTGTTTACCCCCCAAGTTTTCATTTGGAAAAAAAAGTTAAGTCTATAGACAAGAGAGAGCCCTGGGGATAACAATAAACCCCTCAACCTGGACTCTCCAGTGACTAACATCTGTATCCTGTCCGCTCCATCTTCCTGACTCCTTCAGCTAATGAAAGACAGGAGGAAACACATGCACAAATAATTATACTTCATTCAATCACAGACGTTCGTGATAGTTCATCACTAAATACTACACCACATACCTCCTCAGATGGGCATTCTTCTACATCCACTACAGCACAACAACCACACCCAACAGTCACAGCTTAGGATCTAGATATTTCTTGTGGCCATACCTCTACAACTCTGCCATGTTTGGCACTTGCTTAAAATTTCAGCCTTTGAGCCCACAAAACCTCAACCTGACACAAAGACCATAGCAAGTGAGGAAAGAGGGTAAGGACGAGGTGGTCTTCCCCAGAAAGAGCATGACAAGGGGTTATTCTGTGCCAAATGGTCAGTCCTGAAAACATACATACAGGTAATACTACATATAGTATTGTTCCATTCCATATAGGATGGAACAGGTTATATTTGGGGATGTGTATGTATATTCATATATATATATATATATATATATATATATATATATATATATATATATATATATGCAATGACAATGAGTTTGGGAAAGGAAGGCAAGCAGGAGGGGTACATGGGAAGGTTGGGGGGAAGGAAAGAGAAGGGAGAAATGTTGTAATTAAACTATAATCTCAAAAATAACATTTTATAAAATTAGTCTTTGAAATTCCTTTGGCTTTCACTATTTAAAAATATTAAACTAGAATTGGAGGGCTGACACAGCAGTGAAGAGCACTTACTTCTCTTGCGGAGGTCCTAGGTTTGGTTCCAGCACCCACATGGTGGTGCACAGCCATCTATAACTCCCGTTCCAGGGGACCCAATGCTATAATCTGGCCTCCAAGGACACCAGGCATGAGTGTGGTACAAAGGCACACATGCAAGCAGAACACCCATACACATTAAAAATAAACAAATCCTTTTAAAGTGGCCCCCTGTGCTTGGGCTCCACACATTCCCGTTACCCAGGGGTCTTTGGAAATCTCATCTAGGCTGTGCCAGGGCAAGAGTCATGCTCCCAGCTGCAAGCTGAGTGCTGGGATCTGAACGTGTCTGCCCAGTCACCAAATCTTGTAATCCTTT
>CM052706.1:47586360-47594834 GCA_028551405.1 Uromys caudimaculatus
TCGAGGATATAAGCACTTTGCTCAGAAGACCTAGGATGGAGGCAGGACTGCGTCTCTTCTTCCTGCACCCTATTTCTCCAATATCCTTTAAGTATCTGTTCTTCCAAGAATCACTTGGGGATATGCATCCCATCCTAATGGTAGAAAACCCACGCTAGGGCCAGCCTAGTGCCCAGGTACAGAGAGGGGTAAGGCTGGGGATGTGGGAAATGGGGGAGGGCTCGAGAGACATTCTGGGAAACTTAAGAACTGGAGGATTAAGACAGAATTAAAGAATTTAGGAATAGAATGTTCCAGAGAGTTTGACTTGGGCTCCTCATGAAAGGGAGGCACTGGGTAGCTAAGGCCAACAGGAGAGATTTAGAATCTTGACTCTGTTTGCCAGGCATCAATGATTCCTTAGACACACAGCATACTCACATGCATACCTAGGACCCTATCTGATGCTCACCCCAACCCACTGACATAGAATCACTGATGTTTACAGACCCAGCCTAGGGAGTCGAGACTTGGGAAAGTAAAACTACACACACACACACACACACACACACACACACACACACACACACCCCAGACGTAGGTTGGGGAGATAACAAACTGCTCAAATAGACTGGAGTCTTTTACACATACCACACATGCTGACGTTCAAAGCAACTCTGGGACCGTCAATTGCTTCATATGCATAAGAAATAAGAAAAAGAAAAAATATCTATGAGAAAGCAGAGCTTGGTGATGTACTCATGTAATTCCCAATATTCAGGAGGCTGAGGCAGGAAGATCACTGTAAGTTTGAAACCAGGCGAGGCTACATAGGGAATCTGTGCCTCAAAAACATGGGAGGAGTTGGAATTTTGGCTCAGCGGTTAAGAGGTTAAAAACACTTTCTGCTCTCAAAAAGGACCAGGTGGTTTACAGCCACCTATAACTCCAGCTCCAGGAGATCTGATGCCTGCTTCTGGCCTCCTTGTCCATCTGCGAGAATGTATACATATAAACATGTAAGCACATATACATACACATAAATAAAAATAAATATTCAAAAATATCCCATGAGGTGACTAATCATTATGCCTACTAACTAGAATTCAATATTATAATGGACATAATGGGTCATATCTGATTAAAACATTTCCTACATGTTTTATTTGATTATAATACAATAAAGTCTATACATGGATATTTTTACAAATCATGTTCTTTCTAATGTCTGCTTATGACATTCATAGCCTCTTAAAATATTCAATTACTTTTAAGACTCAATAAGTTTGAAGTTTTTCCCCAGACTGATCATATATTCCAAGTAAGGCCAATGGTATCCTATGAGACAAATTTATATCTTTACAATTTGATTTCTAAGATTCAGTTCCTCTTCACGAACATGTGTGTTATGATATGAACCCATATGATTGTTCTACCTGTACATACACACACAAAGGGCACACTCGTAGGGAGGAGCCTATACTGCCACCAGGTGGTGTCAGAGTGCTGTGGACTGTGACAGATCTGGCTTCAAATAGTGGTGAACCCAAATTTGTGGTGTTTCCTCATTAATTAATTAATTTAGTCACTTTACATCCCAATTGCAACCCCACCTCTCTTCTCAGTCTCCTCCACAGTTCCTCCTCCCAAACTCCTTCTTCACCTCTGAGAAAGGGCGGTCCCTCCTGGGGAACCAAGCTTTGGTACCTCAAGTGACTGCAGGACTAGGTACATCCTTTCCTACTGAGGCCAGACAAAGCAGCCCAGTTAGGGAAGCAGGAGCCACAGGCAGGCAACTGAGTCACAGCAAGCCCCCACTCCAGTTGTTGGGACAATTTGTAATCTCAGATTCTTGTCCCTTGTGTTGTCGGAGCAATTACTGGAATAGCACGATGCAAGCAAGCTTTGGGCACAACAATTTTAAAGGTTTTTGCACGAGTTTTACACATTGGAGCATGGGAGAATCTTTCCCTTTGGTCTCTCAGTGCTTCTTTTTACCACAAATACCTTTGGCAAAAATTAATAAATAAATCACTTGCTCTGCAGACTGCTTAAGTGTGAAGCCCTCAAAATCTCTCAGTTATGTTTGACAAAAAAGTTCCAAAGCCCAGTTTCAGGCTAGGTTCCTCTCCAGATCTTGTTCTCTACCAGCGTAACTTTTCAAAGGGCAGCCCCTGGGGGAAGATGAGAATGTTAACATAATTTTCGGAATTGCTTCCCTGAGAAGTCTGTATTCATTACATTCATTTCCTGTGGTGAGGGTTAAGGGTGTGTTTCTGTCCGAGGAGTGCTAGCCTCACTGCACAAAGGTCTGTGGTCCATTCAGGCTCTGAGTAAAGATCAGAAGTTCAAGGTCATCTCTGGTTGCCTACAGTTTGAGGTCAGCTGGGGCAGCAAGACACCCTGTCTTGAAGCAAAATAAAATAAAATAAAGAGCAATGAAAAGAATTTGAAGGAGGCTACGGGAGGTGGCCATCTATCCCAGGACGCCCAAACCTGTTTCACACTGTGCAGAGAAAACAAAAAATGACTATATCAAACCCTTTCTTCAAGATCTTCATTTCTTTCCATCAGGGGAAGAAATGCAAGGGCCACTCCACCTGGGGAGCCTCACAAACTCCACCTACTGAAGTACTCCCACCCCATCCCCCACCCCCAGTGCAAGTCTGCTGCTCAGCAAGCCCCAGGGAGCACAGTGGTGATGTAAGCATGTAAGCACGGGCTGGTGCAAAGACAATGAGGAGCACGTGGCTCATCACACCAGCAAGCAACACCTTGAGAGGCTGAAACTGACCTCTGGGTCCCCTCCACCCCACATGAGACTTCTCAGTGACAAGGAACCAGCCTCAGTCTGTTGACAAGAGGTTTGACCGGTGAGCAAAGGCAGCACCCGAAGCTTCTGGAAGGATTTATTAGCCCAGCTGAAGAAATAGCTCACCTCTCACATCTCCACAGGAAGACAGAGATAGAGTTTGTGACTTACAATCTGTACTGGCTGGTTTTGTGTGTCAACTTGACACAAGCTGGAGTTATCACAGAGAAAGGAGCCTCAGTTGAGAAAATGCCTCCGTGAGATCCAGCTGTAAGGCATTTTCTCAGTTAGTGATCAAGGGCAGAGGGCCCCTTGTGGGTGGTACCATCTGTGGGCTGGTAGTCTTGGACTCTATAAGAAAGCAGGCTGAGCAAGCCAGGAGAAGCAAGCCAGTAAGAAACATCCCTCCATGGCCTCTGCATCAGCTCCTGCTTCCTGACCTGCTTGAGTCCCAGTCCTGACTTCCTTTCCTGATGAACAGCAGCATGGAAGTGTTGGCTCAATAAACCCTTTCCTCCCCCACTTGCATCTTGGTCATGATGTTTGTGCAGGAATAGAAACCCTGACTAAGACACAATCACAAGCAGAATAACCATCCAGGCTCATAATTCAGAGAGAGAAATAAAATAACTTGAAAAGGGGCAGCCCCTGGGGGAAGATGAGAATGTTAACATAATTTTTGGAATTGCCTTCCTGAGCAGGCTACATTCATTCTATATTATATCCATTTCCTGTATTCTCTCATGTAGTCGGGCTGTCATAATTAAGCTTTTCTTCAGGACAAGTATTCTTTCTCAAGTCCCTGCTGTCAGGCACGACGCTACTGACATATCCTGCAGCGCACACCTGCCACTGCTTATGACGAAGAGAACAGGAGGAGGTGTGATGGCCTCAAAAGCCAGGATCAGTTTTGAGCCACCTCAAACTCTCTGGGAGTACAGCAGATGCTGGCCATGATGGTGTGAGGCTCCTGGCTGGCGGAGCTACCTTGTGTGCCTCAAGGAGACTGGAGCAGGAGGAAGGGCAGCACCAAAGCCAGGAGAGGAAACAGACAATAAGTAAAGGTGACAGAATGGCCTAGGCTAGTACAGCCTCTGTATTTACAGCCATGGAGGCAGGGGACTTGGGACAGCTGAGACCTACTGCTGACACAGAATGATCCAGGTTCTGACGTACAATTGTACCGTGTGAGGTGTGAGGAGATATATGCTGAGTGAATTGCTTGCTGTGAGTCTTTAGGAAGTCAAGGCTATTCTGTGCTACTGACAGACTCTCTGGCTCAGACCTTCTTTAGTTGGCAGACAATAAAGCAAAGCCCACCTGGTTAGAATGGCTCAAAGGCCAGGCCTTCTGAGCACAGGAGAATTTGGCTTGAACTCTGTACTGAAGAGTGGAAAATCTACAACCTTGAAGTTCCAGCCCCTAGCTGGAGACTAGAGTGGTTCTCTGTGGAGAAAGAGAAGTGAGGCTTTGTTCTGGGGGAACCTCAGGCACAGGAGAGCACAGAAGTGAGGCGGTGGGCTCAAAAACAAATGTTTACCGGCTACCCTTTACCTGGAGAATGTAATCTGTGCAAGTAAGAACGAGAGGTGAGTAGGGCAGAATAGGAGGGAAGACACGCAAGCATGCTCACAGCCTGGTCATGGATCTGTGGTAGCAATTGTAGGAGGGAGTAAAATCCTTTATCTCCCGGCCCTTCATTTCCATTTGTTCAAGCAAGGCTGTAGGGTTATACTCTCCACTATCCCTTGTGCTTCTTGGCTGTTCCATCTGGCTCATAGGAAACTAGATCCCTTCACAACAGTGTTCAAGCAAGTGTGAATGGATACGTCTATACCCACAGCCTCTCCGGCCATGCCTAGGAGTCAGCAGTCATGTGTGGGTTCTGGTTCTACTCACAGTCTCATGTCTCATGTAGGAATCGGGAATGCCTGGCGGTGAAGCACAGGTGTACGAGGTCATGAGGCAGACTAGAGAGAATGGGATGAGAATGTGAGTGGGATGAAGGGTCAGAGCAGCTGCCACTGCGTACCTGACTAGTGGGACAGACTGTCAGAGCTCAGTTCCCAGCAAGGAAGACCGCTTCCCCTGCAGCCTCTGAGAATATGCTCAGTGCACAGTGGTCTTCTGACAGAGTGGGAACCAGGCCAATCAGGGCAGACACATAGTCAGAGATGGAGTGCCATCCTCCAAGTCCACAGAGCTGAGAGCTGAGGTGGCTGTGTTGGTGCAGCAGGAGCTTGTCCTGAGTTGCCCCCATAAGTCAGACGCACTTCTAAACTCTATATTTAGAGTATTTATTTTAACACTCCACAGAAATGTCAGGAGGTTCCTCATGAATTTACAAAGTTATGAGCACAGAGAAGATTAGGAACTCAACCAGTGTCAACACTGGCAAAGAATAGAATCAGGTTTGGGATATGGGTGCCTGACCCTAATATTGGCACACTCGGCTATGGAGGATCTGATGAACGATCAGACTGTAGGAGGTAAAAATCAGTAAAGGCATGCAGGGTGGGGGGGGGATCAAAAGTGAGACTAAGAAAGAAGATGTGTGTGTGTGTGTGTGTGTGTGTGTGTGTGTGAGAGAGAGAGAGAGAGAGAGAGAGAGAGAGAGAGAGAGAGAGAGAGCAGTTCTTTCCTTCTGCCATGTGGGTCCTGATGGGCTTGAACTCGGGCCGCCATGCTTGGCTGGAGGCAGTCTGACACACTGGTTGTCACTGGTGCTAGCCTTTTAAAACGTGTTAGTTATTTTCACGCACACGTGCGCTGTGTGTTGAGCATAGCCTCCTCAGACTTGGCTCCTCCCTCCCAGCAGTCCTCAGTGTCCTACCAGAGTGACTAGACAGTGTTACTTGTGCTTTCATGTCACGTCAAATATGATTTTATGAATCTGTATAAAATCTAAGAACCACAACTGAAAGAAAACATATTTGTCTTTCTATGCCTGGCTTAATTCATGTAATGTGATCATCTCCGGTTGCATCAATCTTCCTGTGCATATATTATTTTGTTTCTCTTTGTAGCTGAAAGAGTATAAATATATATATGCATACACATATGCCAACCCCCTCTGCTGTTGGACACCCATGACATTAATCTTCTAAGAGCAACGCTAAACTAAGGGCCAGGAGAGAGTAATGCCTTGAAAATTTTAAAGAATATTTTCCAACTTGGATTTTCACATTTTGTCAAATTGTGAATCCAGGATAGAAGCAAAATAAATATACTTGCAGATATGTTTGGGCCCTGAAAACTGGACCTTTGTTCCTCAGTGACTGCAGGTCAGGTCATCAAAGACTTAAACAAAAAAGGACCAAGTGAATAAGGAATGCTGTTAAGAGAAGAGCCCAGTAATAACTGCGTGACAGGATTGAAGAGCTACCAGCCCCCAGTGCTGCAGGAAGAGATAGAGTTCTCTTAAGGGGTATCCAGGGGAAAGTGAGCCGGATAGAAAGGGTGATATGGCAGGTAAGCAGTATGGTGGATCATCTAGAAAGATCTAGAAAGAAGATACAGACAGCAATTATAAACAAGGAATGACAAATGTCTGAGCTATAAAGGATAATCAGTCACATTAAGTAGATTCCAAGAAGATGACGGTTACCTTATCACAGCGACATACTTACCAGTGTTATAGTTTAAAGTATGCAAGCAGGTGAGATGGCTCAGCACTTAAAGGTACTTGCCAGCAAGCCTGGAAACCTGACTTCAATCCCCAGATCCATGCTGTGGAAGGAGAGAACTGATCCCTGCAATGTGTCCCCCGACACAGGCACAGTGGCAGGCACACATGTATGTGTGTACACACCAAGTATATAAATGCAATTCTATAGAGGTGTGGTGTTTGCTGTGCCCTGAACTACTCACTGCCTCACCCTACCTGCCCTTGGGGGTTGGAGGTCAGGTGGCACAGAGGAGTCAATGACACAGACTCTGGGAGCAGGTGAGAAACACAGCAGCAAGCTCATCTGAAGCTGCTGCAAGCTCCTTTAACACCCTCCACCCGTGCCCCATGGGTCCCAAGAAAGCGTCTCTTCTAAACAGCAGTTCCCAATTGGCTTGCATTGTCTTCGTCAGCAATCCTTGGTCTCTCAGGCAGTCCTCAATTAGGTCCTCCTGCAGGAGATGCTTTTGCAGCTGCATGGCCCTGCCGTTCCTCCTACAGTGTGGTAAGAGTTTTTCAAAGGCAGGATAAGGAAGAAGAGGTAGTGATATCAAACCTTCACCTGTAACACCTTGTATTTAAAATTGTGATGTGTGCACATTACTCAGGATGAGGAAGAGCAGCTGCAGGTTCAGCCTGCTGCCTTCTGGCCAGCATCAGCTGCGGATGTGGGGCTGTTGAAGAAACTACTGCTGCTATTATGAGCTCCTTAGCGTGGTTTCATTTCCTCATGGTGAACTTACAATTCTTTTAAATTATGAACTGTGAGTAAGGCTGTGAGAGGAATTTGTGAGGTTAAGAGCAGAGCTCCACAGATCCCCAGGTTCCATGAATTCCCATGAGTCTCCATCCTTTGGCCTCACACCCTCGCCATGTATTTCTGCTCCCTCTTTGTCTATATCTGACACAATTTCCAACAATGTCTCAATTTACTTTCTGTCACTGACCTTCAGGTCTCAAACGCTCTCTTCCCTCTGAACTTTTCTCCAGCATGTAATTCAAGTGGGCCCAGGCACTTGGCTTTAAATCAATAGTAAAGAAAACCAAATCTGTCACCAGCACCAGCATACCTCTGTGACTTTGGCCAAACTTCCTCACTGTTCATGGTTTTCTGATTTGCAAAGCCAGACAATGACCTAGGTGTCCTTTAATCTTCATCCATTTCTGATCTTCTGTTGTTTGTACTTTGATCCTAAGGCTGAGCTGACAGAGGTGAATAGAAATAATCATACAGGAAATGATGCCATTTATTCTATGGTTATAGAAAATGATTTACTGAAGGCTTGTACTGGGCTCCATTCATTGAAAGAAGACATTTGAAACGTGATACCTGAAACCCAAAGAATCAGTGGTTCAGAGCTGAACTGGGCGACTCAAAGTTTAAAGGGGTGCCAAGGCTCTGAAGTCATTGAATTAGTAAGTCTTGATCAAATGGACTTTATTTATTTTTTGATACTTTATTTACATTTCCAATGTTTCCCCCTTTCTAGGTCTCCTCTTTGGAGACTACCTATCCCTTCCCCATCTCTATGAGGGAATTCCACCTCCCACCCACCTGCCCGCCTACTCCCATATTCCCACCTTGACATTCCCCTTTACTGGGGCCTCTCCTCCCCCTGATGGCCAACAAGGCCCTCCTCTGCCACATATGTGGTCCAAACCATGGGTCCCTCCATGTGTATTCTTTGGTTGGTGGTCCAGCCTCCAGGAAGACCGGGGGTGGGGTGGGGTCAGGCCAGTTGACACTGTTGCTCCCTCCATAGGGCTGCGGACTCCCTCATCTGCTTCAGTCTCTTCTCCAACTCCTCCATCTGGGACCTCACTCTCAGTCCAGCAGTTACTGTAAAGTGAAACTTGGGTATTCCAAATGTTTCGGCTAATATCCACTTATCAGTGAGTACATACGATGTTCGTTCTTTTGTGACTGAGTTACCTCGCTCAGGATGATATTTTCAAGTTCCATCCATTTGCCTGAAAATTTCATTAAGTCATTGTTTTTAATAGCTGAGTAGTACT
>CM052706.1:47595334-47611056 GCA_028551405.1 Uromys caudimaculatus
TCACCCATGGCTAATGCAATGTTTGGCTTGGTTTGCCTTGTGGTTATATCGCCTCCAACTCTGCCTTTAGCTTCACACAGTATATCCCTTGTGTTAGGTCTACTTCTGTCTAAATGCCCCCACACCCTCACCACCTTTTATAAGGACAGTGGCTTCCCAGCATTAAGGCTCACCCTAAGAACCTCAATTTAATTTGATTACCTCTATGAAGATACTGCTTCCTAACAAACTCATTCTGCATGCTGTGGTTTGATGTGAAATGTCCCCCATAGGCTCATTGGTTCCCAGATTGTAGGATGGACCGTTGTAGAAGGCCCACTGGAGAAAGTGGGCCATTCAGTGCAATGGTCCTCTGTAAGAGCAGAGGATCCAAGTCAGTTCCTATCATCTACATTGGACAGATCATATTTGCCTAAAACTCCATCTCCAGGAATCTGATGCTCTTTTCTGACTTTAGTGGGCACTCACACACACATGTGAATGCCCACACTCCACACACATATGCATGCCTTCACTCACATGCATACATGTGCATACACACACACACACACACACACACACACACACACACACACACACACGTGCATACCCACTCCCCTCGACCCACATATATACAAAATTTAAAAAATAAAAGCAAAATATTTTTTTAAAAAGCTGCCTCTTCCTGTCACTTGTCTGCTATGTGGTGGTATAGGCAAGGGAGAGATACTCCCCCCTGCCCCTTGCCACCTATGGCAGGCAGGACAGCTGGCTCAGAGGTCATGAGAGTGGTAGAGCTGGCCCTGCACTTCACCAGCTACAGCACCTGGAAGACTGGGCTCTGAACCTCACCTGGGCACCACAATAGAGCTGACCTTGTTAGTGTGGGTACTGGTGAGTCCACCCCAAAGGCAGAAGAGAGGAATAGCTGGATGTAGCATTGGGTGAGATAGCCCTGGCAGTGCTAGAGGGCTCATTCTGGTGTGTGTGGGGGGGTGGGGGCTGGCAGGCTGAGCAGCTCAGCCACCACCCAGGCCTAGATCCAGGGCTTTGAGTTGGCCCTCTCTCTAACATCTACCCTATGTATGAACTGCTTGAGTAAATGAAGGAGCCTGTTTTACAGATCCAAAGCTGCAGGATCTCCAGGACACAGGGCAACAACAGGATATCCAAGAGGAGTCCCAGTGAGGATCCAGCATTGATAGAGTAGCAGAAGCCAGAGGCCTCCAACCAGACCTGCAAGGAACACTTGCAATAAAGAAGGGTGGACAAAAGGGCACACTGGGGAACACACTGTGACACACCATAGCTTCCACAGCAAGAATTTTTCCTTTAGGGGGGGTTGCAAGACCAGAGGACAGGTATGAAGGGACAGGGAGATGAGTGAGAATGGGGTGCATGATGTGAAATTCACAAAGAATGAATAAAAAGTTAAATAATGTTTTTTAAAAAACAGTTGCTCTTCAATACCCTTTTCCATTTCCCTTTCTACACTGTAGAAAGTAAAGACTTCAATGGGGGCTTTTCTCCCTCTGAAACAAAGAGGACATGATGCTCCCACAGGTGTGGCACAGCTCTAGCTCCTCTCTATGGTCTCCAGCTTGGCCATGTGCCAGCATCAGTATATATGGTGGCATCTGGTTGGTACCTGTGGCCTGACCTTGGGCATGGACAAACGGTTTCACTCCAAGTCCCGAGTTTCCTCTTTTAAACAGTCAGCTCATATAAATGGAGAAAGCATCTCTTTGTGAAATTGACTATCTCCTGCAGCTTAAATTGGAAGAACATTTACTTATCTGGCCCCAAGGAATCGTAAACATCTTGCAGCATGTGTTCACTAGGACTACAAACCACCATTCATTTTTAGTATCAGAAATTACAAAAGCTTCCACCAGGATTCACCTCCAATAGTTAACAAACCAATGGGCTCAGATTTCCTTGTCTCGAGCCTCAGAGGAGTGGTACCATTGGTTCTGGTTGGTCCCCTTCAAATGCATAACATCTCTTAATGGGGGGGGGGGACAGAGAGCAGCCACCAGGAACAAGTTTCATTGAAAAACATTCATAAATTCCCAAATGGAGGAAAGTCAATTACTGAAAAGGATCCCTGTTTGCCAAGTGGAGGTGTTGAGGAGGGAGGGATAGACAGGGCACGGAAGAGTGTTGGGACAATGAATGACTCTGTGTGGTCCTGTGATGGAGACCATATGTTATCACTAAAACCCAAACAGTATGCAACACTGAGAGTGAGCGCTGGTGTGTACTGTGGACCTTGAGTGATAGGATGTGTCCACATTGATTTGTCAGTTCTAACAAATGTAGCCTTTGTGTGAATTTTGAAGGAGAAAAAGGCTGGGGGGGGGGGTAGTGTGGATGGCTGGGAAAACTGAATTATCATCTCAGTGGTGTGTGTGTGTGTGTGTGTGTGTGTGTGTGTGTGTGTGTGTGTGTGTGTGTGTGTGTGTTCATGGAGGCACTCAAAGGGATGCGTGTGTATGCACGTGTACGTGGAGACTGGAGGGACAATCTTGGCTTTTTTAAGACTGAACTTTTCCCTGGCCTGAAACTCATCAAGTAATCTAGACTGGCTGGCCAGTGAACTTCCAAGATCAGAACCACTCTGCCTTCCCAGTGCTGCGAGGATGTTTCACGTGGGTGCTAGACATCAAACGTGAGTCACTGGATGTGTGCCTGACTGAGCCACCTTCCCAGCCTGGACACTGTCTTCCAAGACTGGTAAAGAGGACAGCTTCCCCCCCACCCTCCCCATGATCAGCTACAGATTCCATTCATGCTCATAGCCATCTGGCTATCTGCCCTGTCTCTCCCCACACCTGACCCTGAACCCCCGCCCCATCCTCTCTCCTACCCAGTTCCCTCCCTTCATCTGCCTCTGGAGACTATTTTAGTCCTCCCTTTTAAGTGAGATTCAAGCATCCTTGCTTGGGCCTTCCTTCTTGTTTAGCTTCTTTGGGTCTGTGGAGCGGAGAGTAGGTATCCTGTATTTTATGGCTAATATCCACTCATAAGTGAGTACTTACCATGCATGTTCTTTTGGGTCTGAGTTACCTCACTCAGGATGATACTCTCAAGTTCCATCCATTTGCCTGCAAAATTCACGGCTGTCCTCTGAGAGGCTCCATCCAGCAGCTGACTCAGAAAGATGCAGAGACCCACAGCCAAACAGTGGATGGAGCTTGGGGACTTTTATGGAAGAGATGGGAGAAGGATTAGAGTCCCAAAGGAGATAGGAAGACCAGTAGAGTCAACTAACCTGGACCCTTGGGGCTCTCAGAGACTGAACCACCAACCAAACAGCAAACACAGCTGGACCTAGGGCCCCTTGCACATATGTAGCAGATGTCAGCTCAGTCTTCATGTGAGTCTTGAACAACAGGAGCCGGGGCTATCCCTAAAGCTGTTGCCTGTTTGTGGAATACTTCTAGCTAGGCTGTCTTGTCTGACCCCAGTGGGAGAGGATTCACCTAGCCCTGCAGAGACTTGAAGTGCCAGGGTGGGGGAATACTCTGGGGGCTCCACTTTCTCAGAGGAGAAGGGGAGGGGGAGGGGGAGGGGTAAGAGGGACTGTTGAAGGGAAGTGATTGGGATGTAAAGTGAATAAAAGAAAGAGGACAGCTGTATATGGAATTTAGCAAATCCCATGATAAACACCCTCATGTGCTACTCACCTCTCAAGAGTAAGCCCACCCAGGTCCCAGAGCCACTTGCTCCAGGCCTCTTTGACCTCACTGGGACACTCATAGCACCATTCCTACAGGTCTGTCTGTCCTGACCCTGCCACTCACTGCCTTTTCCCCTCGTCATTCTCTGTCATCCCCTAATCAGGTGAGACACCTCTCAGAGACTCCACACACATTGTGCTTCACTGACCATTGTCACCATGTCCCTTGTCTATCTCCATTATGGCCACGAAGATCGACAGAAACAAGCCTTTTCCCCTGTACCAGCCCAGATACTGGTCCATGTCCCTGTCACCCGCCTTCTGTGATCACTCAATAGGTAAAGTCACTCTAACCCTACCCTTCACCCTGAACTCTTAGCCCTGGTGTGCACTGTCACTAGAAGTTTCCTCATACTGTCTTTCTGCTCAGCAGAATGTTGGCTCTACATCCAAGACAAACTCCAGTAGCCAGATGTGTATCTTACAGTGCTGGGCCAGAGGAACTTTACACATGCTAAGTAAGTGCTCTGCCACTGGGTGAGACCCCTAACCTCCATTAACCAGAGCTGAGTCCTCAGCACCTCTGCTTGAGTCAACAAACTGTGAGAAATGAAGCAATACAGGCCTGAGCCTTGACTATAGGCCTGCTGCCAGCCCTCATAGGACCGGGGTCCTTTATGAATGTGTACCCACATCATAAATGCTAAGTATGTGGTAATCTCTTCCAGGAGAGTGGGATAGATGTGCTGGTCCCATGGAAATCAATTCCTAGAACTTTGGAGATTAGCCAACCCTGCCCAGATCGCTGTAGTAGAGGGAGGAGGGGAAGGGGATGGTCCTTTCTCAGAGGTCGGGCTGCTTGAGGAAATCTCTCTACTCAGGATTCTAGGAGGACAACTCTATTCTTCCATAATCAAACAAGTGAGTGCTTTGCAGAATGTTCATCATGTGGTTTGAGCATGAAGTGTCACCCACAGACTCATGGATTTGAACCCTTAGCTCCCAGATGATGGTGCTGTTTGGGAAGTGTGTGAAACCTTTAGGCGATGGAACCTCACTGGAAGGACAACACTGGGAGAAGGAAGCTCTAAGGTTTTACAACCAACCCTGCTTCCTGTTCAAGTTCTGCTTACTGACTCCAGATAGAATATGACCAGCAAGCAGCTTCCTGCTCCCATTGCCATGCCTTCCCCACCATGGTGGACTCTGCTCCCTGAAACTGTGAGCCAAAAATAAACCCTTCCTCCCTTAAGTTGCTTATTGTCCAGATATTTTGTCATAGAAACAAGAAAAGTAGCAATTAATAATACATTATCTCCACCTGTCTCTAGATGAGGACACAGTTCCTACAGCAGTCATTTTTCTTCCTAACGTTATCATCGTACAGACCACGGGGGACGCACTGGAATGGGCGATGGCAGGAGGGTAGGGACTATTTCCATATTCAGTTGTCCAGAAAACACCAAAGTCTCAGGCTGTGTCTGCTTTCACACCTAAGAAGCCCTCTGACTCCTAACCCATCCAGCAGATTCCTGAGCTTGACATTGCCTAGTCAGTGGTCTGTCTTCAAAGGAGAAGACACAGATCTGTGGGAGTCATTTGAGTCCCACTTCAATTATCTGCTCTTTTTCTGAGTAAGTTTTCATTTGTGGGTGGAGAAGAAAAGCCTAGGCTTTCAAGTGGCCCAATGGGGCCTTATCAAAAATTAGCTTTCTTCTGGAACGAGAACATCACCTTCTACTTGCATAGCCTGTTTTAATAGCCAATGCACTATTTCTGAGGTTGTCTTCACATTCTTCTAAGTTAAGCAGGGAATGGAATCAATTCCCCATTCAACAATTCAAGGCGGGGAAGAAAAATGGTACACCAAGATGAAGAAATTGGCATTTTCTATTTTGATTATTCTAATTTGATTATTTCAAATTTACAAATAGTTGTAACATGATGAGAAGAAATTAATTTACTGTAATTATTCATGTGTGTGGTACAAATTTAGAGAATTTAAATACTTCATAACATTGTAAATTTGCCCTGACAGCCATGTGAAATATTTAAAAGGTAAGCATGTTAACTTATAACTGTAATTGGAGATCGTTAGGGGTGGGCAGTGACCAAGTTTGTAAATGGGACTAATTTTAACCCATGCCCATGAGTTAATTGACGACCAATGAGCATGTAAAAATATTAC
This sequence comes from Uromys caudimaculatus, assembly GCA_028551405.1. Classification (NCBI taxonomy): domain Eukaryota; kingdom Metazoa; phylum Chordata; class Mammalia; order Rodentia; family Muridae; genus Uromys; species Uromys caudimaculatus. The sequence continues at coordinate 47,601,184 of CM052706.1, forward strand.
TTTTCTAACAAAAACCATGATGGGTATAGATAGAAGACTTTATTGTTGAGCTTAAATGCATAAAGAAATCTAGCCTCGCTCACTTGAACTCAGTGTCTAGTGAGAGGCATCTGAGACAGATGAGAGAGAGAGACACACAGAGAGCTGTGTATCAACACTGTCTTCTCATGTCAGTAAATGTCAACCTCTTTTTACATTATACAGAACAACAGCGACCAAAATCTCAAGGTCATTCTTGACTCCTGTTATTCACTCATGTTAACCCACGGAAGAATCCTGTCATCACCGATTTCCTGCTGCCACCTTGACTAAGCCTGCATCCTCTCTCTTGGGTTATCACCTAATTGGTCCCCTCCTACCTCAGCCCAATTCAGCTAGTAGCTCACATCTAGGAAGATCCAGGTCACGCTGCTTCTGCACTGGGAATACTCTAAGAAAAAGCTGGGGCACTCAAAGCAAGCCTGCTGGCCTTCCCCCGCACTCTTCTCACTACCCCAGCCTCAGGGTCGCTTTCCTTCTCGCTATTCATCACATGGACACTCAGCAATCTCTCACGGTACAGAAGCTCTAAAGACCTCTGTGGGTCAGCATGCCTTACTGTGGGGTAGCTGAATAACACCTCCACTCCCCTAAAGACATCTACATCCTAATTTCCAGAACCTGTGACTATGTCAGTGCTAGTGTAGGGGAGAATTAAGTCAGCAAATGGAACTGAGGCAGTGTTGTGATCTGAGTTGTATCCTCCCCTAAACAAACATTTTTGAGTCCTCTTCTCCTATATCCAAAATGTGACTTTATTTGGACAAAAGGAATTTTCTCTTGTTTCTTATTCTCTCTCTCTCTCTCTCTCTCTCTCTCTCTCTCTCTCTCTCTCTCTCTCTCTCCTCTGCCATGGCCCCTTCCCCTCCAGTTGGTTTCATTTCTTCTAGTCTCTGCTCTGTTCCTGTTACACAGATTCCATCACCGTCTCTATTTGATCTCTTCCTCAACTCTTCTGATCTGCTCCCTGAGTCTGGCTTATTTCACTTAACATAATGACTTCAGCAGATGCCATGAGTTCAGTTTTCCTTCTGCTGAATGAAAATCCCTTTTGTATATATACCAAATTTTCTTTACCCATTCATGAGTTAATGAGTATTTAGACCCGTTCCATCCCTTTGCTTTTGTGAAGACTGCAGCCATAAATGCATGTGTAAATGTGTCTCTGTGGTGCACTGTACCCTCAGGTGGACAGCTGGATCATATCAAGGTTCTTTGGGTTTTTAGGATCCTTCACACTGACTTCCAAGGTGGCTGCACCAGTTGACATTGCCATCGGCAGTGAATAAGAGTCCTTTTCTCCCATTTCTTACCAATATTTGTTGTCATTTGCTTTCTACATGGCAGCCATTCTGACTGGGGTGAGATGGAACTTCAGTGCATTTTTAATCAACGTTTCCTGTCACAAAAGCCAACTCTGCTTAAACAGTGCTGGGGAAAGAGGCCTTGGGAGGCTGACACACAAACCCTGGGGTTATCTGACTTCACGGAAGCCTGAGCCTCAGCTCTGCTGCAGCTGTTTCCTGAACTTGGAGAGTAGGAAATACCTGGAGCCATTAGTCATTTCCTAGGACAGATGTGTCTATTTTTATAGGGAAAGAATCCACCAGTTTTACCAGCCTGTAAAAGGACTCAGTTAATACTTAAGGTTCATTGTCCAACGTGCTAGGGTCAGACATTTACCTATAATGCTCCATTATAATACTCTATACATATCCTCTTGACTATTCCTCCACAGAGCAAGTTTATGTGAATTTAATAAATTCATTATAATGACAATTCTCTTCTTTGTTTTGTTTTGTTGCTGTTGTTGCTGCTGCTGTTGAGACAGAGTCCCACTAGATAGCCTTAGGTGACCTGAAAATCTCTGCATAGACCAGGCTAGCCTTGAGATCACAGAGATCTCTGCCTCTGCCTCTGCCTCTGCCTCTGCCTCTGCCTCTGCCTCTGCCTCTGCCTCTGCCTCTGCCTCTGCCTCTGCCTCTGCCTCTGCCTCTGCAATCTGATTGTTGAGATTAAAGACTTGTGCCACTATACCTGGCTCAAGACTACAATTTTTTACTGATGAATGTGATCAGTTTTAAAATACTTTTTAATTGATGCAACCCTGACCTAAACTTTCTTGGAACATCGGGGGGGTTCCCCATTGGCAAAAAATTGGCAATATTTTCATGGAATAACACCTTCCCTTAAAACTCTAATAACTTCAGCCTGCTCTCCCTATTAAAGAATATGATGGCTATTCTTGGTTATCAACTTGACTGCATCTAGAATTAACAAAACCCCAAGTGGCTGGGCATATCTGTAAGGGATTTTTCTTTCTTAATTAAATCCTTTTATGTGAGAAGATGCACCTTTAATCCAGATCTTTTGGGGTGAGAAGATCCACCACATCTTCTGCTGGCAACCTATAAAAAAAATGGGTGACGGACGTTTTTGCTTTTTGCTTGTTTGCTTTCATTATGAAGTCCATTCCTTCACTGGCATTAGAGTCTACTTCTTTGGGATTCTGTTGTGTACTGAAGACCAGTTGAAATATCCAGCTTTGTGAACTGAGCAATCCTATATACAGGATGTACTACATATTTATATTATTAATATTATATATATCCTATGAGTTCTGCTCCTCTAGATAACCCTGACTAATACAGAGAATATGAGCATTTACTGAATGTTTTCATGTCCTTATGACTATCATCATGAAAACCCACTCGCTTTTCTTCCTTCCTCAAGTATAATCAGTATTTCCGCCCTCAGACCCCTTCTGCCTACTGACAGGGAGAGGTATAATTAGCCAACAGTGAGATGTGCTAAGCACTTGGATGGGTAGGAGGCTGAGAACTGCATGGTGCTTAAGGGTGGGGCCTCAGAGCCTGGACCACACCAGTTCCACTCCTGCCTCCATCACTGTTGAGCCTCACAACCTCCCACATGTCGCAGTGTTTCCTCAGCTACCATGAAGACAAAGAAAGTGTGGCTTTTATAAGGATGGAATGAGACAGAGTCTAGAAGGTGTTTTGACAACTCAGCACAAAGAGAACCCCCAAAGTGTTGGGGTACCCCCCCTCACCATACAGTAGAATCACCAAGGACTAACTCCACCACCAACAAGGGTGAGGAGACTTTTGTGGAGATGATGTAAGACAAGTCCTTTCCCAATATAAAACCTGAGAGTGGGCACTCCTGGGAGAGGAAGCGGGTAGCCAAAGGATTGTGAATGAAAGCTCCCAGAGAGAAGCCCAATCTTCCCACACAACCTTACTCAAGGCCAACTAACTAATTAGGATGTCAATGATCATGGAGAGGTTGGAATGTTGCAGGTTCCGAGCTTAATTACAATTTATCTTGAGCTATCTTTAGACCCCTTAGTAGCCAATTCTTGCCCACCTACATATCTGAGCTAACTACCTTATGACTAACAGATAAAACCCTCTTAAAAATTATTTTATTTTATGTGTATTTTGGGGCATGAGTATATGTTTGTATCAGGAGACATCTAGGAAAGGCTAAGCCTAGCAGATAATTTTCTTAAGATGGTTTCACTGTGGAACTGTGATAAATGAGCCCTTGGAGGCAAGACCCCAGGGACAATATCTCAGTGTAGCATGTAGGTTTTACTACCCTGCTTTAAGCTACAGGTGGACCACTCTACTAGCCCCCTCCCTGGGTTTCTCAGATCCACGGATGAAAGACACACACACACGCACACACACACACACACACTATAGCTTATTTTTTATATGCTTTTTAGCTCAATGACCAGACACTTTTAAGCTTCTCTCAGCTAATGTGCTATCTTCACTCCCAGCTCAACACCTTTAAATCTGCCCTCAACTTAGTTACCTTTCTAATCTCCAGCCTGCTACCCTCAGCCCAGTCTGGGAAGTAGCCAATGGCCACTCCACCTGAGATATCACACAGCTCTCTGAAGCATGGAGAAAATGTTTTTCTCCTCCTACTTCTACTAGCCTGCCTGCAGGAAACTGAAAGTCCTGCCTCTACTGCTCAGCCATTGGCCACTGGCATCTTTATTGATTGATCAAGAACCAATTGGGAAACCAATTAGCATTCATTCCCTTCATTCTCCATCAGAGTATCAGAAACAACCCTGCATCTCAGGATTGACTCTTGCTATTGATATGCCTTTCCTGTCATTATTAAATTAATATAACAATCCCTGGGCATTAGCCCATCCTACTGGGCAGATTTTCTGTAAATCAGTGAAGATGTACTGTCTTGTAATGATGCTTTATAGACAAATAGATGATTTCTTAATTCCTAACAAAGATTCTATAAGAATTCCTAAATTTAAACTAATAATTATTAAGCCCTTTATAATAAGGGCTGCAATTAAGGTCCTCTGTAATATGAAAACTGCAATTAGAACTCTGTCAGTCTTCACATGTCACAAGTTAATTACACTGAAGTAGAAAGCAGACATTGATACAAATTTACAACTTAGGAATACTTTCCTTTAGGCCATAAAACCATTAACTTAAGGTCATAAAAGGAACTAACTATTTATTATAGGTGAAAGGACAGAAGATAAAATATTGACTGGGTTTATCTATACAAAACTTCAATATTAATTTGCCTCTTGACATACTGTGTTAACTCAGACATAAGAATTATAGTTTTTAGACTCTCAAAGAACCTGTAGAGCTAGGGAAAGATAATGAATGTCTAGTTAGATAACTACTCTTAATGTAAACATTTTTGTTGTAACTTCTTGTTTAATTTATAATTCAAATTTATGTCTGAACTTGTTGTGAACTTTTGGAATACCATGTGATCTATTTTCCTGAAAAGGTTAAAAAAAAAAAAAACCAACTAGGAACGATGACGTTAGGCAGGCAGAAGGAGAATAAGTTAGAAGCATTACAGAGATGAGCTGAGCAGACAAGAAGAGACAAAGAGAGCAGAATAAAGTAGATGTAGGAGGAAAATAGAAGGGAAGCAGAGTAGAGGGAATATAGAAGCAGCAGAACCTACAGAATATAACAGGGGCTGAGGAGAAAAAAGAGGAGACCGAGAAGGAGCTGCAGAGAGAGCAGAAAGCAGCAGGCAGGCTTCTCTTACAATGAGACAGGTTTTTTTTTTAAAAATTCATTTAGTAATAAAAGATAGAAGCTTTTTCTTTCTCTAGCAATAAAAGTTGAAGCTCATTTTTCATCCAGAATGAGTGAGTTCTTTCTCTGCTGATGCTTGATCTATGGAACTTATTTGTGAGGATATTTGTTTGCTCCATCATAAATATATGCATATGTAAGTATAGGGGTGTGTGTGTGTGTGTGTGTGGTGTGTGTGTGTGTTTGTGTGTGTGTGTGTGTGTGTGTGTGTGTGTGTGTGTGTGTGTGTGTGTGTGTGTGTAAGTATGTAAAATATGAGACAAGTAGCCAGGCCCAACAAGAATGTATGACAGTATGTATGAATATGTGTGTATTAATGAGTAAATGAATGTATGTGTATTTATGCATATTTGCTTGTATAAAAGTTTTTCTTTTTGTGATTGATCATGACTCTCTTCTCCTGGTTTAATAAAAGTTAATTGCCCCAAACTTCCCTCCCATCTGAACAGCAAGAGTTAAGGCTTCCGGGCAATAAAGAAAGAAGTCTTAGCAATGAATTCTCCCCTGAGTCCCCTGCTGTTTAACAACTGGGTATTAATCCACCAGAGACCGGCAGCTTCTGGCCTCAGAGAAACTTACAGTTAAGACAAAATTATCAAGCACGGAGAAGTATAAAATAAGTAAGAGTTGAATTTTCAAGTGCTTATCAAGCAGAGAATTATAAAAGTAAGCAAGAGTTAAGTTTTCTAGCACTAATCAAGCACAGAGATTTATAAAGTAAGTAACAGAGTAATAAGAAAGAGTTAAGTCCTCAGTGCACAGAACAATAAAAAAGAGTTAAGTTTTTAGCATAGAACAGTAAGAAAGAGTTAAGTAGTGAAATGAAGCACAGAGTACTATAGAGAAAAGCAGCCAGTGGTTTCAGCACAGAATAAACAGGAAAGTGTTGAGATTTTCAGAAACCATCAGCTTCAGCGTCCAGCATAGTTAGAGGGTTAAAAGGTCAGAAATCATCAATTTTTTTCCCTGCGTTCATCCAACATCTATGCCCAGTTCGCCTTCTTCCTTTAAAGCTGAGTAAAGGCACGAGGCATGTTTGTACAGTGTGTACTCAGGTGCTCATGGAGGTCAGAAGAGGGTGTCAGAACTCCTGTAACTTGAGTTCAGTCTGTTGTGAGCTGTGAGATCTGGGTGAGTCCTGGAAATGAACGCTGGGTCCTCTGGGGGGGGGGGGCAGCAATTGCTTAAACCACTGAGCCATTTGTCCAATCCCCAGAAAATAATCCTTCAAAATATATTAACTTATCTTTAGTTCGCACCATCCAGAGACTAAAACTGTCATGATATGGCATCCAAGACCTAGAGCAGAGATCTCCCACTTTGCTTTAACTTGCCCACCCAATTCAAGTAGATTCCACCAATCTATTTGAATCATGCCTTGATTTAGGATTTTCTTTGTTCTGATATTATAAACCTTCACCAAATCATCACTACCTGGGTGGAGTTTGGGATAAGCTAAATCTGTGTTTCTGGCCCATGATCACTCATATCCACTTCAGCAGAAACGATCTTTTATCTCCTTTGAAGTGAATGTTTTGTTTTTACATCAACAGTGTCTCTAGGCTGATGGAAACCAGTGAGAATTTTTGGTAGGAAGACTCTGGTGGCAAAGCAGAGCTTTGGTAGAATCTTGGGTAGCCATTATCTAATGGATTGGGTCTAACTCTAAAGGCAGGGAGATGAGTTAATGGCGCCATAATGATCATGACGGCTTGGATGAAGCTCGGGGAAAGAAAGGATGCAATAGCGTCACAGAGTTGATGATTGGCTTGATGAGCTAAGAGATGGTGACAGCATGGAAATATTTGTCACCAGGATCTCCTAGCTTCCTTTCTCAAGGCTGACCACAGTCTCACCAGGCACTGCCCTGCAGCTGGTAAAGATGTAAGAGTATTCATAATAAAGGGCTTCCTGAGCAGATGGTTCCTCAACTGACTCCTAGAATAAAAGAAAAAGTAACTCGGGGGAAGAAAATGATATCTAGCAAGAGCAAAGACCACACCCCTGGGTTCCAGGACTCTGCTTACTCAAGTCTGGTAAATATTTGTCATGAATAATTGAACTCAGTGTCTGGCCCAGGAAGACACTGTAAAGAAAGAGAAACCCTAATATATCATAAATCTAGACATCCCAGTCCCAGCTCGCTCCAATCCCTCCCTCTAAAACTCCAGACGAATTATTCCGTTTGCAACAAATCCATTTCCTGTACCCATCATGAATGATAGGCTTGTTAAATTTTACGGAGGTTGTTTTGCTTGTAAATCTAAGACAACAGAACACAAAATATTGAACATTCTACATTTAGACCTACATTTTCCAGTTACTGTCATGAGCCCCAGCATTTGTATGTGCCACACCCACAAATCCTCAAATATCTGAACACTGTTCCTCTGTGTACAACTATCCTTCAGAATTCAAATCAGGCTTTCATTCTAGAATTTTGTGTGTGTGATGCTTAATGCTGAATCCTGAGACTTGCCTAAATAAATGAAATACATTTTCTGAAGAGATGACGGCCACCTGAGCACTGGGAAGGCTAACGATGCTGTTAAAGAGACACCCTCTCTGCCACAGCCCACTTCCATCACCCAGCAGAGACAGGTCTGTGGCACCCAGGGAACTGAATGCTCCAGCAGTTTACAACGTTAGTCTTAGCAGCTACTCTTTCTCAGATTTACACACTCAGGCCAGATTCTAGAATGGTGTCTTAGTTAGAGTTTTACTGCTATGAACAGACACCATGACCAAAGCAACTCTTAAAAAGAACATTTAATTGGGGCTGGCTTACAGGTTCAGTCCATTATCATCAAGGCGGGAGCATGGCAGCGTCCAGGCAGGCATGGTGCAGGAGGAGCTGAGAGTTCTACATCTTCATCTGGAGGCTGCTAGGAGAATACTGACTTCCAGGCAGCTAGGATGAGGGTCTTAAGGCCCACACTCATAGTGACACACCTACTCCAACAAAGCCACACCCACTCCAACAGGGCCACACCTTCTAATAGTGCCACTTCCTGGGCCGAGCATATACAAACCATCTTAAAGGGCTTACAAAGAAATATTTAAAAACTAATCAAGGCACATAATAGAGATATTTGCACACCTGTGATTATAATGGCACTTGCAGTGTAGGTGCCCATTGGTGGATAAATGAATAATAAAATTGGTATGAATATTATTCAACCTGAAAGAAGAACAAGATCATATTGTCTGAAGATAAATAGGTGTCATTGTGTTAAGAGAAATAAGCTAGACTTGAGAAAAAAAGTATCAAGTTTTTTTCTCTCATTAGTAGAATCCTGAGGAAGGGAAGATAGCAAAGAAGAGGGACCAAAAGGAAAAAGACTAGAGTCAAGGGAGGGAAGGGGAGATAAGAGAGAGCAATAGGGAATGGACATGGTGACAGTACTTTATAAGCAAAATATCACAATGATCCTATAATGTATAATTGATATGCATGACAAAAATGTATAAATATATGTGTATATATAGATTAGTACATATATGTGTGTGTGTATGTGTATAATATTCAATTAATATCCACAAGTAAAAAAATATATAAATTAGAATATGTGTGTTTATCTGGGTATATATAAATACATGTGTATATACACACACATAACTAAAAATAAAACAAATCTTTAAAAAGAGTCAATTGCATAGGTGTGCCACTGACGGCCAGCCTGGCTGGCCTTCTCTTTACCCTCCTCATACAGAGCTCCATGGCTGGCCCAAGCCTCCCTCCTTCACACATTGCTCTGGGGATATGCTACAGCTATCCCACACTCTCTTCTCCAGACTTGCTGCCTTCCTAGGTTGCTGTCTTTGGAATTTAGCAAACTGCTTCTCCAGATGTGGTTCAGGCAGGGGTGCTCGGTGCCATGGTACAATGAGAAAGGGTGAGTTTGCAGATGAGGCCATCCATTATTACAGACAGTGAGTCCTAGCTAGCAACTCCCACTTTTCAGCATGACTCATTACAAGCAATAGATTTTTGAGTCCATCGATTCTTTTTTTTCTTTTTATTTTTTGATACTTTATTTACATTTCAAATGTTTTCCCCTTTCCAGGTCTCCCCTTTGAAAACCCCCTTTCCCATCCCCTCTCCCCCTGCCTCTATGAGGGTATTCCCCCCCACCCACCCAACTCCAGTCTTCCCTCCCTGGCATTCCCCTACACTGGAGCATCTAACACCCTCAGGCCCAAGGGCCTCTCCTCCCACTGATGGCCAACAAGGCCCTCCTTTGCCACATATGTGGCCAGGACCATGGGTCCCTCCATGTGTATTCTTTGGTTGGTGGTCCAGTCTCCTGGAGCACTGGGAGGTCAGGTCTGTTGACACTGTTGCTCCCTCCATGGCGCTGCAAACCCCCTCAGCTCCTTAAGTCCCTTCTCCAACTCCTCCACCCAGGACCCCACGTTCAGTCCAATGGTTGCTGTGAATTGAATCATGGGTATTCCAAACTTTTGGGCTAATATCCACTTATCAGTGAGTACATACCATGTTCATTCTTTTGTGACTGAGTTACCTCGCTCAGGATGATATTTTCAAGTTCCATCCATTTGCCTGCAAATTTCATTAAATCATTGTTTTTAATAGCTGAGTAGTACTCCATTGTGTAGATGTACCACATTTTCTGTATCCATTCCTCTGATGAGGGACATCTGGGTTGTTTCCAGCTTCTGGCTATTATAAATATGGCTGCTA
>CM052706.1:47611556-47633073 GCA_028551405.1 Uromys caudimaculatus
AGGTAGTATTATGTCCATTTTTCTGAGGGTTGGACAAACTGATTTCCAGAGTGGTTGTACCAGCTTGCAATCCCACCAGTAATGGAGGAGTGTTCCTCTTTCTCCACATCCTTGCCAGCATCTGCTGTCACCTGAGCTGTTGATCTTAGCCATTCTGACTGGTGTGAGGTGGAATCTCAGACTTGTTTTGATTTGCATTTCCCTGATGACTAGGGATGTTGAGCATTTCTTTAGGTGCTTCTCAGCCCTGCGAATTTCCTCAGTTGAGAATTCTCTGTTTAGTTCTGTTCCCCATTTTTTGATAGGGTTATTTGGTTTTCTGGAGTCTAACTTCTTGAGTTCTTTGTATATATTGGATATTAGCCCTCTATCGGACATAGGATTGGTAAAGATCTTTTCCCAATCTGTTGGTTGCCGTTTTGTCCTATTGACAGTGTCCTTTGCCTTACAGAAGCTTTGCAGTTTCTGGTGATGGGATAATAAGGCCTCACAGGAGGAAAGGCAGACGATGTCTGAAAGCACGTGAGCCAAGCATTCAGCAGAAAATGGGCGTCTCACATGGGATTATTATCGTCGTCGTTGTTGTTGTCATCACTGTTGTCGTCGTCGTCGTCGTCCTCCTCCTCCTCCTCCTCCTCCTCCTCCTCATCATCATCATCATCATCATCATCATCATTATTATATCTCTACTTGATCTTCAATTCTTCACCTATGAAATAAGGACTTGGATTCCAACACCCTCTGCTCACTTCTGATCCAACACTACTTTAATTCACTAGAACTGAAGTACATTCTTTCAATTTATGTTAGCTTTACTACACAAACAGCAATGGACACTAGGAACTGAAGGGCTGGGGCTGATTTGAATTTGACCTTAAGATCACAGGCCAGCTATAGCTAGTTCTAGGTGGTGACAATGGTACACCCCCAGCCCAGTTCTTCCCCTCACCCCCCAAATTGACTATGTCTTGCCTCTTGTTACAACTAAGCTAGTATTGACTCTCAGATCCGGTACACACTGAACTACTATTGACTGTTACCTGTGTCCAGGACGAGTTTTTATTGCATTACCCATCCATCCACGAACAGCTTGCTGAAGCCAGCATACAAAGTAGCCCTTCAACTCCCTGCAGACTTTAGAATATTTTCAGGAATGTGAACTTCTTAAAGAATCGAACAAATCCTTCAATGAAGAACTGCCAACTTTCATTGGACACAGATGTTGAAGAACTAAGAGGAAGATCTTCAGAAGCACCTGCCTCCAGGGGCATCTGCCGCCTGTGATCAATCGCCTGTGATCAGTTGCCTGTGACTCCCGCTGCGTGAATCATCTCAGTAATAAAACTGGGAGAAGACAGAACAACTGTGTCTCTGGTTCTCACACTCCTAGGACCTGCTATTAAGTACGTCCAGGGCAACAACAGATTATGAATTTGTTTGGAGAATCATTTAATTCGCCAACACTCTCGAGGACTCAAGTGGGATTTGGAAGTGGAATTGGATAGAAGATTTGTTGCTAGCCAGAGTGAGTCTATAGAGAGAGCCGAGACACATGGCTGATTTTCCTCCCTTAGTGAACCTTTTCATACTTGAAAAGGAATAATTTCTCATGAATTGCACTTATCTGGGACAAGGACAGAGAGGCTGTACTTTCTCTTCCCTATCATACACCTCCCCCAATGGGAGAGCTACCTCTTTTTCTAATAAAGTTGGCTTCAATTTCTCTATGGCTCAATCTCCAGCCAGACAAAATACAAAATAAAACAGAAAAATTAGACTGCTGAGCATGTATGCTTCCAAGTTTAGAATCAAAGTGTTTACAACTGGGTCATGACTCCCAAGTAGACAGTGATCCCTGGGAGCAACCATGCCCCAGAAACCAGAACCTTCCACATACCTAGAACAGGGTTTCTCCACCAGGGCAACTTTGGCCCCCAGAGGACACTGGTCAGATTGTCACAACTGTCCTGTGGTGGGTACTGGTGGCAAAAAGTGGATAGAAGCCAGGATGCTGATCAATATCCACAACTCACAGAGCAACCCCACTATGTAGAATGATGGTTGCGGTTTGGATGTGAAAGGCACCCCCAAAAGGATCATGAATGGAAGGCTTAGTTCTAAGCTGCTGGCGTGAATCATTGAGACACAACTGGACAGTGATGGTTCTGCTCTGATCAATGGGTTAATCCAATAACAGGATTGTAAATTTGTGACATTATTGAGAATCGATAGAAACTGCACAGGGAGGGTCTGCTTGGAGGAAATGGATCACTGGAATATCCTGAATATTCTCTCTCTCTCTCTCTCTCTCTCTCTCTCTCTGTCGCTCTCTCTCTCTCTCTCTCTCTGTCTTTCACTGCCTCTCTTTGTGTCTCTCTCTTTCTTTGTCTCTCTCTGTTGCTCGTCTATCTATCTATCTATCTATCTATCTGTCTGTCTATCTATCTATCTATCTATCTATCTATCTATCTATCTATCTATCTCTCCATTACTACTATGAATTGGACAGCTCTGTCTCCCATCAACCATCTACAATGATGTTCTGCTCCATCACAGAACCAGACACTATAGATCCAGTTGACCATGGACCATAATCTCTGCAGCCAGGAGCCAGAACAAATATTTCCTCCTAATGCTGCCATGAGCTTCCATACATGGCCCTTTTAGGGGGACACTTATCCAAGCCAGAGTATCCCCAAAGTTATCTCCTTGTCTCATCAGTTGGCAAGGGCTTTTACTGAAAAGGACCGGGCAGATTGAAGCCAGAGAAAAAAAGGGGGCTCTCGTGGTTTTCATCAAATATCCAAAAGGCTACAGAACAAAGAGTTAGGAGGATGGCCCAGTGGATAGAGAGTTGGTTGAGAAAGCATGAAGAGTTCAGATTCCCAACCCACACAAAGCTGGGTTCAATGGCCCATGTCTAGAATCCCAGTGGTGAGATGGAAGGCAGAACTAAAAGACACTCCAGAAGCTTGAGGGCCAGCTAGCTTGATAGACATGGGGTGTGCACGTGCACGTGCACACACACACACACATACACACACACACATACACACACACACGAGCACACACACAAGCACACACACACATGCACGCATGCACGCACATATATACAACTTAAGACAGCACCTAAGACCTATTATGTTAAAGTCTGTATGGGGACTTAATCCCAGGTGGCCTGCAAGCAGACTGGAGTCTGAGAGTTACCACATTACATAACTGAATGTGATCCATGCACCTGACAATTCTATAAGTTCAAGAATAATAATGATAACTTTCTATCATTTTCCAAACAAGGAAGATGAGACCCAACCAAGTTCAAATATTGGCAACTGGTAGAAACAGGAGACCAACGAACAGCCTGAGCCCAGGTCCCATCCTCCTACCACACTGAAAGCTCAGACTTCTCCACGGGTTTGCTTTTGGTCAAGTATTTTTTATAATCATGCTGATGCTAGCCTAGAGTGTTTCAGAATGTTTGGTGGGGACACAGGAATGACAGAACTCCTTTCCTGTGTTCTAGGGTGAAATGCCATGTGGTCACGAGTCAATCTGTACCTGGTGGTATACTCCCCCAGTGCATTAAGGTCCAGGGCCATCCATGGCTATCATGCCTAAATGGTTTGCTTGTTCTAAATTTGCTCTGCATGTGTGCCTTTCAAGAATAGCTCTTTTTAGCCGATAAACCCGTGTTTTCAAATGTAAATGTGCTTTGAAATAAATCTGCTCAATCACTTCTCCCTCAAAAAGAAAAAATCATAGGCTAGCTGAATTACTCCAGAGAAATCCGTAGTGAAGCGCAGAAGGTGCAGGCTTGAGCCTGGGGTGCTTTTCATCTCAAGGGTGACAGAGGGCTTGCATAAACTTATAACCAGACTTCAAGCTCTGTGCAGCTTACAGAGGGCACCAGGAAAGTCAGCCACGCCCAGGAAATGTAAATGCCTCCATGCTGGCTCAGCGACCAATCATGAAATCGGTGGAATTTAAAATTGCCATAATTCATTTCAGCCTCACCACCTTTATTTTCATGACAGTGAGCTGAAAGGGAAAAAAATCCCTCTGTGAACAAAAAAATAAGAGATGGCTCCTATCTGACAAACGTTCACCCAGTCCTGTGGTGCGCCTGAGAGTTCCATGAAACTCGGCCACTATCTGACAAGCAACATGAACAAATGAAGCCAGTGGCAGCTAGCCTTGCATCTTAGACATCCAACTTCGTGACTTGGAGGTGACATTTTCTATGAGGGGATGGAGAGATGACTCAGTGGTTTAGAGTCCTTCCTGCTCTTCCAGAGAACCCCAAGTTCACTTCCTACCACCCACATGGAGCAAGACTTGAAACCATAACCAAGTATAACTGCAGCTTTAGGGGTCCAACACCATCTTCTGGCCTGTTGGGAGATGGTTTTGTGCTCTGTGTATTCAGACACTGCTTACTGTGCCTGGAGATCGGGTTGCAGTCAGGATGTTGGCATTGTCAAGCATCTCTGGTTTCAATGTTGAGTAAAAATTGTTTTCCATAACCTCTGATTGGGTAATAAAGAGATGACCAGCCTATAGTGGGACAGGAGGGGATAAGCTGGGACTTGTGGGGGTGGGCAGGTGAGTGGGGAAAGGATACTCACCATGTGCATTCGCTATGAGCAGGTCGCCAGCAGAGTCGCCATGAGGACACAGATGGAGCAGGAGCAGCCAGGGCAAGACTAAGGTGACAAGTAATGGGGCATGTGACCTGGAAATAGGCCATCATGGTGGGTTAGAATAGATGAATATCTGCATGGCTATCGTGCTTAAAGCTTGCTAATAAAAACAAGGTAATTGGGTCATTTATTTGGGAGGTAAAGGGGCAATAGGAAAGCCCCCCAAATTCCTTTTACCCTGGCCTCAACACTGCACTCACATGCACCTACACACATAAGCAAAAAGAAACAAAACTTGAAGCTAATTTTGCTTGGTCTCGCTCATTTTCTATGACTCACACCGTCGTCTCAAATTTAAAATCAGATCTTGTATGTGCTAAGGAGAGTACAGCAGATTTAATCCAAAGCACAGAGTGCTGATAGCGATATTTAAGATGAAGAAAAGTTACTCATTATATAATATGGAACACAAAATGTTTATTCTCAAAAACTGTGTAAGCCTTCCCACTGGGAAAAGATGGAAGAGAAAAGAGACAAAGAAAGCAGCCACACCATGGACGGGCAGAGCTGACATGTGTTTTGATTCCCACTAATTAGCTATCTGTCTGATGTTTTTAAACTACACATTTAAGAAACCATTTCTTCACAGCCCATGGAAGAACTGTTTGCTAACCTGCCATCTATTTTCTCAGCCTCCCCATGGCTGTTAGCCAGGTTGATATCGTTGTTATTTATAGATGGTGTCAACCTTCAGAACTCAATATTGTTTCCAAAATTGTCACAAGCTTATGTTCCAGGAGTCAAACCCTACAACCTCTGCCACAGACTTCAAGTTTGGTCTGACTCTGTGGTTGGCTGGGAACAAATAGGTGTAGCTGGCTGTAGTGGCACACATCTTTGGTCTTTGATCCCGCACTTGGGAGGCAGAAGCAGGTGGACCACTGAGTTCGAGGCCAGCCTGGTCTACAGAGTGACCTGGTCTCCAGAGAAACCCCTCTGTGTAGGGGTCGCAAAACATCTCAAACGTCTCAAAAACAAAACAAACAAACAAAACAAAAAACCACAGGAGTTATACACAAAAGGCAAAAGTCCCTCAGGAGAGAATTTGCTCCATCCCTTCCTGCGTAGAGATGTGAAGTGTCTGTTTCAGAACGAACCCCCTTCACTGCCCTCTCTGATCTACATCTGCTGTTCCCCAGAGCCCTGTTGAATAGCTTCCTACCATGGCAAGATTTGATTGGAGCCCGACCTGCGGAGGCTGATCAGAGTCTCTTCCCCCAGAACTTTAAGACTAAGGTAATTTCTCTCCAGGTGGCAAAACCCCAATCATGTTGGTCATGTGCTACAGAATTTTCTTCATCCATGTGGACCATTAAAACAAAGAAAGCTCAAATAGGGAGTCAGTAAGAAAGGAATGAATCCTGATGTCATCTTGCTCCCTGAGTCAGGGACTGCTGGCTCCTGACCTTGGGTTCTGTGACATAGCTTAAATACTTCAACTCAAACTAAGGCATATTGATTTCCATCTTAGTTCAATCAAAAGAGTCCTGACTGTGTGGTGGGGGGAAGGTCGGAGGCCAACCTCTACTGTTGTTCCCCAGATGCTGCCCACATTGGTTTTATTGAGGCAGGGTCTCCCCTTGGCCTGGAACTTGCTGATGAGGCTGGTCAGGCTAGCCAGTGAACCCCAAATATCCACCTGTACCGACCCCTCCCCCAGAGATGGCACAGAAGTACACATGCCATCACACCCAACTTTTTTTCTTCACGTAGGCTGTGAAGATCAGACTCGGGTCCTTGTGTTTGCAATGCAAGCACAGCACTGACAGGACTGTTTCCCAGGCCCACAACACACCTTGTGTGACCTTTCCCTCCCAGAACCCTGCCTCCCTCCTCCTCTGCTTTTCAGCCCTGCCAGCCCTACCTGGTTGAGCCCATGTTTCATGTTATCCTACTAGGCAGCACCTTGCCTCTGAGCCTTTCTTCTTCACTCTGCCTGAAATGCCAGCCTGCCCACTCAGCTCCCTCCCCAGTCTCCACATGCAGGGAAGAAAATCTTGGCTGCCGAAGCCTGCTTGCTCTGCCCCCCACCCCTCCAGCAGCTCTGCACACCCAGCTTTAGCTGTGGCCTTGCATTTGATTAAAGCACTCCAAGACACAGTGCCTGGGCTGCTGGGAACTCTAATCCACACTAGCCAGAACTGGCTTTGAGCTTTCCACCCTCCTGGGAGGCTGGAGGGCCAAGCCTGCTGCTGCTGCCTGAGAGGATGCTGCTCTCATTAGGCCTGTCTGCATTTGTTATTTATAAGGATTTCCTAAGCATCCAGGTTAAAGACAGGCTGTGCCCAGCCTCCGCTTGCTTAAGGAAGGATAGCAGCATTGGGGAAAAAGCATAGTGGGGGATTTTCTGCCTTAAAGGGGACAGCATGTGCAAGAAAAGAGCTTTTCTGCTGTGCCCTTCCTGAACAGCAAAGGTTTTCTGAAGAGCAGCAGATGGGTGTTTCAGTTCTCTACCTGGCCGAAAGGGACAGCAGCTATGACTGGCTGGTTTACAGTACACAGAACTCACAAAAGCCATTTAACTTAAGCGGTAGTGCTATTTTTCTTTTTTAAATAAAGACTGTATTTGGGTTTTAATTGTGGCGCACGCGTGCACACGTGTGCACAAGTGTGCACACACATGAATGTTATGCCATGGAGGCCAGAAGAGGGTGAAAGAGTCCCTGAAGCTGGAGTTACAGGAGGTTGTAAGCTGACAAATACTGAGTGCTGGGAAACACACTCAGGTCTTCTGGATGAGCAGTGTGTACTTCTTAGGTAATACTACTATCTTTAATTTATAACTAAACAAACTGCTGTACAGGGGTGCTGAGGTTACACAAGGGCAAGGTGGGACTCTGAGGACAAAACTCTGACTTGTTACACTAAGCAATAATTCCCAGGTCCCTCAGGACCATAGCATAAGCATGGCAGGTGGAACTTGGTAAATGCAAAGTCCTAGGACCTGCCCAGACTTACTAAGCCACTCTAGTGAAGGACTCAGCGAGCTGAGCTTTAGGAGGCCTCCAGATGACCCTAAATCATACTCTGAACCCCCAGTTCTCAGTGTGGGTCTCTATCTAGGACATGTGGGCACATGTTTCAAGAAGTGATACTTTACTGTAAAATGCCAGTGTTTGGCTTTTGACACAGGATAACTTTACTCCTATTTGAAGCCATTTCTGTCTTTTTATGATTAAAAATCCTTTAGTGTGCGTGCATGTGTCTTTGTGTGCATATGGAGGTCAGAGGACAGCTAGGGAAGTTGATTCTCTCCTTCTGCCATGTAGGTCCTAGGGATCAAACTCAGATCTTCAGACTTGGTTGCAAGTACCTTTATCCATTGAGCCATCTCACTGCCCCCTCTCCACCCTCTAGTGATAAAAAGTCTTGCTCTTCTCATACTATTGTTCATGGCTGTGGGGAGATTTGGGGATGCTCTACTCGTGGGCAAATAAACAAACATGGACTATTTGGGGATGGCATATTCTGAATGCCTTCATCAGATGGGAAGTGACGAACATGTCTCATAAAGGGCCAGTGTTGCAACTGTCCGTCCTGTTGCTACAGCAGTGCAATGGTCTGGCGGTGGTTAGAGTTGGGGTAGGCTGGCTTATGATTATCATTGTTTAAAATGTTTGCAGATATTAATATTGATATATACTCAAACACTCAAAATATACCGCACCACCATAAGCCTTTGGATGTCTGTCTTTATCTTGGGATACAGTGCAGCCCCTAAAATGATACTATTTTGTGGTGAATAGTAAAGTTTAGTGAGAATAAATACAAATTAGAAAGTGGTGGGAATCTGCCTTCTTAAGCATAGGTCCAACTGAGTAGAGATAAGTAAGAGGGCAGATAATAGGTAAGTGGTTATAAATACACAAATGTATATATGAAAAGCCAGCAAAATAGTCAGCAAAATATTCTTATTTTGCTTACATGTTCTTCTAAAACAATTTTTCAATTAGTCTACCTTACTTCATGACAATGATTGAGATATCTGTAAATATCTTGTAAGGGCTGGAGAGATGGCTCAGTGGTTAGGAACACTTGCTGCTCTTGCAGAGGACTTGGTTCCCAACACTCAAGTTGAGCAGTTCACAGCCACCTGTAACTCCAGCTCCAGGGGATCCTACACCCTCTTCTGTCTTCCATGAGCCCTTGCACTTATGTTACACACACACACATACACACACACACACACACACACACACACACACACAGGTACATACATACACAGACACACACATACACGCACACATACACAGGCACACTCACATACAGACACACACACATAAAAATTAAATATTTGAACATGCATTTAAAAAGCGTATTGGGGTATGTATGGCATATGTGTGCGTGCACGCACGTGTGCATGCGCGCGCGCGAACATGTACACATGCGTGTGGTGGCCAAAGGTCAATATCAGGTGTCTTCTCCATTCACTCTCTTCCTCAGTTTTTGAATCAGGATCTCTCACTGAACCTGGAGCTTGTTAAGTCAATCAGACTGACCTGTCCAGTGAGCCCCCGGGTCCTCCTATCTGTGCCTCTCCTGTAAAGCAAACACCTGCTTGCTTTACAGGTATTTGCCACCATGTCTGTCTTTTTATGTAGATGCTGGGGATTTGAACTCTGGTCCTTAGACTTTGGCAGCAAGCACTTTATAGACTGAGCCATTTTCCCAGCAGTCCTTAAGAAAATCCTAAGTAATATTTTTTATTTTATTTCACACTACTTGGGAATACGTGGTTTCTCCCAAGAAACCAAGTGTTCAGCTCCTATGACTTTAAGCATTTGGAGAGGGCCATTGATGCAATGTCTGGTGTTCTCTGCTTCTCAGATGGTCTCTCCTACTGAGCACTGCAGATGGTACAGATGATTCTAGAAGCATGGTTGAATAAGATCGAAGACTATAGTACTCGTTGTCCCTTATCAAATGATCCCAGTTTGCTGACATTTCCTTCCTCAGATGCTGATCTGCCTTGAATGATGTCCCGGTCTTCAGCCATGTCTCACTTGTCAAAGCTTCTGTGGTTGTACCCTGCTTCCTTCTCTCTGAGCTGTGACTGCTAGCATACTGAACCCTTGGGAATCAACGGGACTCTGTCACATGTTTTCTAAGTCAAAGATGAAGGAAGCTCTCCTAGGACAGAGGCACATGGAACCTGGGCTTCCACTACAAGACAGCCACACATGTATGACAGCCCTGTGTAAGTCCTTTTCTAGTCTGCTCTCAGGACCCTGAGTGCATTCCACATTGGCGACCACAGTCAGAACTCCCCAGACAATGCAGTGGTGTTTCTCATGTCAAATAATGACTCGATTAAGAAATAATCCAACTCTGAGTTTCAGGATACCTGTCTGAGAGGAGGAGGCCACAGATGGCAGGTCAGAACGAACGGGGTCTCTTCTACCTACATGGAAATGAGGTTATTTAAGTTCACCACCTGGCTATGAGATTCACCAGATGGCAAGGCTGAGTGACTGTTCAGAAAGAAAGTAACTGCCCAATCTATCACCGTGGCTCTGAGGACCCGGCTTCACATGTGATACTCAAAACAGCACACGGCACGGGCAATGAGGCATTGCCTCCCCTCAAGGCCACCATCTGGATGTATGTGAGATGGCCCTGTGCATGGGAGCCATGGAAACAGCCCAACTGAATGTTGTAGGGGCCATGTTGGGGGGGACAGAAAGCATGGAGTGTACTTGTGTGTGTTGCTATCCTTAGTATTGAACTGATTTGAGTTTTTAGAAGGTTGTTTGGCCTCTTATCAGCTCCTCTGAAACCCTACCTAACTTTCAGAGTCTCCTTTTATTTGCTGATATTTTCCATTTTTATGTTAAAAAAACAACAACAGCAAGAAATGGGGCTGGGGGATGGCTCACTCAGTACAGTGCTTGCCACATAAACATCAAGACCTGAGTCCAGATCCCGAGCACCCACATAATAAAGTGTGGGCACGGCCACACACACCTATCACCCCAGTGATCGGAAAGCAGAGTCAGGAGATTCCCCAGGGCATGCTGGCTCACTGGTCTAGCCAAAACAGTGAGGTCCAGGTTCAGTGGGAGAGCCTGCCTCAAAACATAAGGTGGAGAGCAGTTGAGGAAAACATTTGGGATGGACCCACATCACATCATACACAATACAAAAGCGATATGAAATAATATTAAAAAGCAATAATATTTTATACAGATGCAAAAAAACAAAACAAAACAAAACAAAAAAAAAAACAGAACTGTGACTGAGCTGGGTTGAAGGCTAGGAAGCTCCAGCCTCACCCAGACAGTGACACAAGAAGCTGTCCTTGGAAAGCCGTGTATAGAGCTCAGTGAGGCTAGAAGGTCTTGGGTCTTGTGGTCTGGTCTGATGACTGCTAGCTCTTGGGTGATGGACCATAGTGCAAAATAATTATCTTCATGGAGGAACCTGAAACAAGGCTTCCTCCCATGCCCAGGAAGACGTTAGGTGAGGCCAGCATCAACAGCAAGTATCAGTACAAGGATGTCAATTAGGAAAGGCCAAACATTTGTATGGCCTTGCATGGATGCCCTGAAACAGAGGCAAGGATGAGTGTGATGGCTAAGCATCCTTATCAACTTAACTAGACTTAGAATCACTATGGAAACATACCTCTAGGTGTGGCTATAAAGACAGTTTGGGGCAGGCTTAAATAAATAGGAAAGACCCGCCCTGAATGTGAGTAGCTCCATTTTGTGGTTCATGGGGTCCTGGACAGAATAAAGGAGAGAGTGTGCTGAGCAGGCCCATTATCCGTCTGTGCTTCCTGACAGCAGGTACAATACAAACTGTTCATACTTCTCACTCCATGACACTCCTGTCACAAGGCCTGAATCCTCAGCTGTGAGTCAGAATGAACCCTTCCTTGAGTTGCTATTACCAGGTATTTGCTCACAGGAAGGGGGAAAGCCACTAATCCAATGAGAAAATGGGAAAATGGATGGTCTCCCAGGGGCAAGACTACAAGCAGTAAATCACTTCCTGGTTCGCTCAGCACAGGGAGCTTTTAAAGGCCCAAGTGTGACATTTCACTCTACGTGTCTCCAAAGCACCACCTGTCCCTTGGCAGATGACTAACTGGGCAGCTGGGGAGTTCACAGGGGCCAGCCTGGGGCACAAGTGTGATGAACACACCAACGCACCTCACACAACAGAGAAAGGTTACCACCAACAGATGTCTTCCCAGCCTACATCACAGAAAGTCAAGATTAGAGAGAACTCACCAGCAGCCTCGCTGATCAAAACAGACACCCTGTCACAGCCTGATCAGCGGAAAGCACATGAGAAACAAAAGCCGAATTTTCCATCTAAATCTCAGCACCTAACACATTACCACCAAGAAGACAACACTGAATAAATTCTGCTCATCTAATGCTCTATGGAGTCAAGAGACAGAAGAAACTCAATCCTCAGGCTCATGGTATTATGTAAACCACCCTAAAGTGGCCAACAGGCATAGCACATCATCCAGGACCCCTGCAGGTACCAAGCTAGGCTCTAACATTCCACAAAAATAGACCCTCATAAAACCAAGTGGCATACGGTGTGCTGTTAAGCCCTCTGAGCAGGTGAGTAAATGGACACTAGCCAAGGCTCATTTGGAGTCCCAGAATCACTGGACTAGAACAGTGTAACGCTGGCTCGTGACCTCTGCACTGGGCTGGATCTCCTGTGATAGAAAACAGAACGACAGAGGACAGCTTGAAATCAAAGTCTCAAGGCCCAGGTTCGCTTGTGTTTATGGTTCTAGGTGTTACCCAAGGGCAATGTGTTTTCTTATTCAGGAATATCTATGACTTCTTTCTTTCCTGTGACAAAAATATGGTCCCAGTCTCTACACTCACTGTCCCAGGCATTTCCACGCTTCTCCTTTTACACTTTTTGCCAGGAAGGTCAAATTTGCAAGGATACATCTAGCTTTGTCTAGAGTTTCACTCTACAGGCTAGTCCAGGCTGTCCTCCACATCATGATCCTCCAGCCTCAGCTTTCCAAGTGCTGGAATTACAGGCACAAACCACTATGCCCAGTTTATAAACAGATTTAAAGGACAGAGAGTACAACTAGTATATACTTAAGCAATAAAACCATTTAATTATCATGTGTAACAAGAGATATAAATATAATCAATTCCAAAGTGCTACCTCAACTCAAAACTGCCATAAAAGAGCCAAGGTCTCTGGGAAAGTGTGTGTGTGTGTGTCTGTCTGTCTGTCTGTCTGTGGTGTATTTTTGTCTGTGTGTTTGTGTATGTGTGTCTGTGTATGTATGTTTCTGTGTGTGTGTGTATCTATGTGTTTGTGTGTCTGTGTGCCTGTGTGTGTCTGTGTGTATATGTGTGTTTGTGTGTATGTGTGTGTATCTGTGTTTGTGTCTTTGTGTGTGTGGTGTGTGTATGTCTGTGTGTTGTTTCTGTGTATGTGTGTTGTTTCTGTGTATGTGTCTGTGTGTTTTTGTGTGCTTATATGTGTGTGTCCCTGTGTCTGTATTTGTGTGTGTGTATATATGTCTCTCTGTGTGTTTATGTGTCTATATTTATGTCTCTGTGTCTGTGTGTGTGTGTCTATGTGTGTTTGTCTGGGTGTATGTTTATGTGTGTGATTGTATGTGTGTGTCTGTATATGTGTCTCTGTGTATGTCTCTGTATGTGTGCCTGTGAGTGTATCTATGTGTATGTATCTGTGTGTATGTTTATCTGTGTGTATTTATGTCTCTGTGTGTGTCTGTGTGTTTATGTGTCTGTGTGTGTGTGCTTGTGTGTCTGTGTGTATGACTGCGTATGTGTCTATGTGTATATGTGTGTTTGTGTCTGTGTGTATGTGTCTGTTTCTGTGTGTCTCTGTATGTGTGTTTGTGTGCTTGTGTGTGTCTGTGTGTGTGTGTCTATTTCTGTGTGTGTGTGTCTATGTGTGTTTCTCTGTGTCTATGTATCTGTGTATCTGCATCTGTGTGTGTGTGTCTGTGTGTTTGTGTGTGTCTGTGTGTGTATGTGTATGTTTCTGTTTGTGTGTGTATGTGTGTTTTTGTGTGTTTCTGTGTGTCTATGTGCTTCTGTGTGTCTGTGTGTGTATGTATCTGTTTCTCTGTGTGCGTATCTATGTGTGTGTTTCTATACATCTATGTATCCGTGTGTCTGTGCATCTGTGTGTGTCTGTGTGTTTCTGTGTTATGTGTCTGTTTCTGTGTGTCTATGTGTTTGCATGTTTGTATGTCTATGTGTGTCTGTGTATGTTTCTCTGTGTTTGTATGTCTGTGTGTGTCCGTGTGTATGTGTCTGTTTCTCTGTGTGTTCATGTGTGTGTTTCTGTGTCTATATCTGTGTGTTTTCATGTCTGTGTGTCTGTGTGTGTGTTTCTGTGTGTGTTTACATCTGTGTGCATGTGTCTGTGTATTTTTCTGTGTTTGTATATCTGTATGTGTCTGAGTGTTTGTGTGTCTCTGTGTGTGTCCGTATATGTCGTGTGTATGTTTGTATGTATGTGTGTGTATGTCTGTGTGTATGTGTTTGTGTCTGTGTATGTGTCTGTGTATCTGTCTGTGTGTGTCTGTGTGTGTTTGTGTGTATGTGTCTGTTTCTCTGTGTGTTTGTGTGTGTCTGTGTATCTGTGTGTGTGTGTGTGTGCTTGTGTTTCTGTGTCTCTGTATGTGTGTCTGAGTGTGTCTATGAGAGTCTGTGTGTGTGTACGTGTGTATGCTTGTGTTTCTGTGTCTCTGTATGTGTATCTGAGTGTGTGAGTCTGTGTGTGTGTACGTGTGTATGCTTGTGTATTTGGAAGCCAGAGGTCAGCCTCAATGTCACTTTGGTTTTTGCGACAGGGTCTCGCGCCCACCTTGGACTTGGTGACTAGGCTAGGCCATCAAGCCCAGGGTCTAGCTCTGCCTCCCAGCATTGGGATTACAAGAGTGATGTCATCACAACAGCTTTTTAAAAAAATGTATTGTGGAGGACTGGACCCAGGTCCTCATGTTTGCACGACAAGCCGTCTTCCCAGCTCCTAGGACGGGATCTTCCTTTATCTCTATTCTACCATCTTTAGACATGCCACCTCAAGGTCGTAAGATTCGTCTTCAGTTCTTACTTCACATCCTCACTGAACTTTAGCTGAAGTCAGGTCCTAGTCACATGACCATCCCAGCAGCAAGGGCAGCTGGGAAGATAAGAATCTGTTATTGACCTTTACAATGGGACGGAAGGATGCACAAGGGAAAGTTTAGGATGCTTATCTGAAGGTTATTCTACGGACTCTGCTTAAGTAATTGACTTCTGCTTACGATCAGAACCAGAAATGAATTCTTTCTGAGCAGGAATATAGATCTCTTAATGTTTATATTGATAAGAATTTGAACCAAGGGAAACTATTGTATGTTGTTGGTAGAGATGCAAATTAATACAGTCATTATAGGAAACAGTAGAAAGGTTATTCAAAGAACTGAACATATAAAAATTATAGGATCCAGCAATCCCACTACGGTGTGTGTGTGTGTGTGTGTGTGTGTGTGTGTGTGTGTGTGTCCTCCTGCCTCTGCCTCCCAATGGCTGGGGTCACAGACATGTCTCCATACCCAACTTATAAATCTTTTTAAATTATAGGAAATAAAACCAGAAGTGAGGTTGTACCTCTTGGAACTAGCTCCCTTAAGTAGACTCTAGTGGGAATGACAGGGTTAACAAGAAGCTTTTCATGGGGGCTTCTACATATGATCACCCCAACAGTGAGAAAGCCCACCATCTCTCCTGGTCAGTGGCACCTCCTTTCCAGAAAGGTTTCCTGCTCCCCGCTCATTGGATCTGTTGCTGTACTTCACTCAGCCTCCCCTCCCCTTTATGACATTGATTTGACTCTTCCTCCTTTCATAGAAAAGTCTAGCAAACCAGGCCTGAAATCTCCAAGGAGCTTACATGCATTCACACAAACAGCATGGAAATCCTTCTGTACGAATTACCAAGAGGAGTCAGCTCGTTGTCATTCAGAACTCTTTAGTGTGTGGCTGCTGTTTACCTTCCTGTTACCTACTTTCAAGCCCATCCTCCCCTACTTTCAAGCCCATCCTCCCCCAGTCCTTTGCCTTCCCAGGGGCCCTGCTCCTTTGTTCTTGTTGTCTCCTTCATTCAGAAGAATCATCAGTCAGTGTCTGAATCAAAAGCCACCTTGCATCGCGGCTGACGGCAGGACCCAGTGGGTGTTGTTATTCATATACAGGCTTCATCTTTCTGAGAAGTGAAGCGCCTGTTTGAAATGAATGGTGGTTCTGAGCACATATCCTCCTTCGGGCTCCTTCCTCCTGGGCAGCACTGTTACTGGGAAGTAGAGAGGAAAAAGGAGAATCTGAGGCAGACTACAGGTTGCCTGTGCTAGGGATTCATACCTGGACTTGGCCGGCCAGGACAACTGGACATTTGCCTTCTTGGTATGGATTTGGACCTTCGAGGATAACATAAAAGAGCTTTGCAAATTTTCTGTCTGCTTAAAAGTTACATAAGCTCCCCTTGGCAAGAGTCTAGCTCAGAAGCACAACTGGCTCCCTCTGCCAATGCCTCTTATGGGCATCATTGCTGGAAGGAGTAGGGCAGCCATCACTTCTGTTGCCATGGCTACTGCTTTGGGCCAGAGCATCAGCTTGTCTTTGGCCCAGCTCCTGTGCTCAGCCACCATGCCCTCTGCAGCACGAACCTCTCATGTCCTTTCAACCACAGCATCAGAAGAGAACAGGCTTCATGACTTTAATGATTCTGATGTGGATGAAAACCCAACATTTTGGGTCAGTGGGAAAGTTAAAACCATGTCTAAGGTTTGGTAGGTAATCGTCCTAGTTATTGTCTTGAGGCTCATCAGGTTTATCTTTTGACTGCAGAGGGTTCTGAAACAAATTTTTGACTCCCTGCTGGGGACTATAAAGGACTATACAATGTGTGTTTGATAAACAATTTCATTTATGAAGAGACTATGCTTCCCTCACCTCTATTTTAACATGCCTCACGTAGCTTTGTCTTTAAAGTGGGTTTTATATCCTCTTGAAGAGGATTCCAGATAAAGAAAATGTAAGCGCAGTTATAAAAATATTCTATTGAATTCTATTAGGATGGGAGGAAAAGAAGCGTGAAGGGTTTGGGAGTCCAGGAAGGGAACTCTGCGTAACGCGAAGTTCTCAGAACATAGTCTGTGCAAAATCAAGTAGAATAATTTTATTGCATATTTCTGCTGAGGAAGAATATAAATGCAGGAGTGGTGTCAAGAAACCTGGAATGTCTGAGGCTGGGAAAATGTTCTGGCAGTAAAGCATTTGCCGTCTAAGCACAAGAACCTGAATCCATCAACAGCACCCACATAAAGAGACGGGCGCACTTGTAATCCAGCAATGGGGACGTAGAAACAGAAGGGTCCCTGAGGCTAATTACCTAGCCTAGTTGGGGGATTTCAGGCCAAGTCAAAGACCTTGTCTCAAAAAACATAGTGGACAGTGTTTATGGAAAGAGTTGAGGTGGTTTCCTGGTTTCTGCATGCAAGAGGACACACGCACATGCACTGACATGCACACAGGCATGTACACATGCATGCACACACAGAGAGAAAAAGAAAGAAAACTGGAATTTCTGGTAGAATTAAGTATAATGGCACAGCAGGAACCCAGAAAGTGAAGGGAAGTTAGCTGAGGTTACAGAAGAAATGTGAATACCCTTTCAAAAGCCTGGGGGTGCCACAGGGACAGACCACTCTAACAGGGAGGTACTCGGTGGGCCCCAAACAGCCCCGTGCCCTTCAAAATGATAACATTTTTCAGACTACCCCGCATATGTGTGTCGGGGTGGATAAGAAGGGTTATGCTCCTGTGTTAAGTACTTCTGAAACTAATCATAAGATCAGCCCAGACAGGAAGAAGTAGCTTAACAGTACTGAGGAAATCAGGTTTACAAAGAGTCATTTTGATCCTCTCAGGACTTTCAGAAAAACATTTTTATCGATGCTTCTTGCAGATGAAGCTGAGAAAGGTCAAGGTAGCTGTGTTAGGACCACACAAATCAGAAATGAAAATCCCAGGATGTAAGCCAAGGGCTGTCTGCTTCTGAAAGCAGAGACTATTTTCACTGCCACTGTGACATTTCCAAAGCTCAGATTGAGAACACAGGTTCAAGGCCCATTCCAGGTGCCCTGCCTCAGAACTCCTGGGGAGGGACTTAGAAATGTTATGTTTAACAGGACACCAGACAACGGTTAATCCTTGAGAAGCTTAAGAAAATTGTCCAATCGCATCTGGTAGGAAGTGAAGCCATACTGTACTGGCTGGTTTTGTGTGTTGAGAAAATGCCTCCATGAGATCCAGGTGTAAGGCATTTTCTCAATTAGTGATCAAGGGCGGAGGGCCCTTTGTGAGTGGTGCCATCTGTGGGCTGGTAGTCTTTGGTTCTATAAGAAAGCCGGCTGAGCAAGCCAGCAGAAGCAAGAAAGCCACTAAGCAGCATCCCTCCATGGCCTCTGCATCAGCTCCTGCTTCCTGACCTGCTTGAGTTCCAGTCCTGACTTCCCTTGGTGATGAACAGCAACGTGGAAGTGTAAGCTCAATAAACCCTTTCCTCCCCAACTTGCATCTTGGTCATGATATTTATGCAGGAATAGAACCCCCGACTAAGACACATATCTTCTGGGCAATGGAATAAAGCCATCAAGAGACTCAAAGGTTATACAACTGAAGATAAGGTGGGTGGTTCTGAAGCTGGTTCAATTATAATCTTATAGACTGGTATTCCTTGGTCTGGTGCTGTAGCATTGTCTGATTGAAGGTTATCCAGATTCTAAAATACCAAGAACGTTTTGAAAAGTTAAAAATGGACTCTAATTTAAACCTCAGACATTTTTTTTAGCTTTCCTCTCTGCCTCATTTGACCCTGAAGTAGAAGTGACTATACATCAGGTTTGAACTGCAATTTGAATGGAATCAACAGACGGAAATACTGACCACAAGAAGCACTGGGAAGAAGTCCACCACTCTGTGTCATTTCACAGTGTTTCTCATTGGCTGAGTGATTCCACCACTCAGGAAGTAGAATAGCAATCATGGCTTGGTTTGTTTTCTTTGGTTTCCTTTTTCCCTTGCCTGAGGACAAGAACTGAGGCACCTTGTGGCCTGTAGCTTCTGTGTCCAATGCAAAAGCAAATTTGTACAAGCTACGAATTTAGTTCAGTAAATGCACACACAAAGCAGGAATTCCGGGCACGGCTGGATTCGAGTCAAACTGTGAAGCTCTACGGTACAAGCAGAGTGGCAGACTGACCTGCACCCAGAGAATATACAAAGGGCTTTGGGTCCCTGCTTCCCAGCAGCCTTTATTGTAAGTTATTCCCACGATCTCACATTGGAGACATGAACCAACTGTAGAGCCTATTACTCTCATGTGGAACTTAGACCTCTGTGTGACCTGCTTGCTTTATATGTCACTTCCAAGGCACTTGCTCTGTGCACATGATGTTCCAGTGAAGTCTGTGATACTAAGTAGTGCCGTTTTACAAATAGCCGGCTTGCTGTGTTTTCCTCTCCTTCCATTCCAGATGGTTCCAGCTCTCATTTAGCCTTTGCTAAGTCTCTAAGAGGTTGGTATGTGTACTGACATGATTTTACAGGTGAGAGAATGGGAAGTTTGCTCGCAGAATGACGAAGAGACTTAGAAAGTCCACAGCTAGTAGCTGAGATGCTATCTTGTACCATTGCCTCCCAAAGGACTCCATATATTCTATTTATTTTCTTTTATTTTTGATGTGTTGTGGTCAAACTTCTGTGTGGTGGGCAAGTGCTGTTCCTCCTAGCTACACCTCCATCCCTCAACAAATTCTCTAATGGGTAATACATAAGACCCAACAATGTGTGTGTGTTGCTTTGCACACAGGTATCCATAGCAACAATAGCAACAACAACAACAGCAAGATGCAGAAATGGTAAAATGCAAAGCTTTATTGAGGAAACTTGTACCATGAAAAGAAAATCGTTGATAAACTTGATATCCTATAAAAAGAGGGGTTTTATAAGATTTTATTTTTATTTTTAATTGTGTGTGTGCGTGTGCATGCATACAGGTAACCTACAGGCCTGTTTGGTGTGGTTTTATGTCTGCTTGACATCAGATTGAATCATTTGGTAAGAGGAAACAATTGAGAAAATGCCTTCACAAGATTTACCTATAGCCAAATCTACTGGGCATTTCTTTTGATTAATAATTGATGTAGGAGATATCATTGTAGGTGGTGTTACTCCTCAGCAGGTCACCCTTGGGTGTATAAAAAAGCAGACTGAAAAAGCTATGGAGAACAAATCAGTAATCAGCATTCTGGTTACTCTGTGGTCTCTGCTTCAGTTCCTGACTCCAGGTTCCTGCCTTGAATTCTTGCCCTGACTCCCTTCATTGATAAATTGTGACGTGGAATTATAAGCTGAAATAAACCCTTTTTTGTACAAGTTGCTTTGGTGTTTTACCAGAACAACAGAAACCCTAAGACAAGGCCAGAGGGCGTCAGATCCCCTGGAGCTGAAGTTACAGGTGGCTGTGAGCTGCCCGGCATGGGTGTTGGGAACTGAACTTGGGTGCCCTTCAAAAACACTATGTGCTCTTAACCACTGAGCTATCTCTCCAGTCACCTCAACCACTAAATTTCTTGATTTTTAATAGAAAATGACTATCTTAGGAAATGCACCTTGAAGTACTTAGGTATATAGATATGAACTTATTATCAAATGGTTTGTGACATATGAACTTATTTTCAAATGGTTTGGAATTTTTTATCTATGTAGAGAAGCAGAGAGAACAGTAAAGCAAGGGGGTGGAAGGTAAGCTGTGGTCTAGGCAGAGGCTGGAGGTTTGTTCATCTTTTAACATTTCTAAAATCTGTGCAAAAAAGTGGCACATGGATATCAACTGCCAACAATTATAATAAAAACCCCAAGCAATGGGGCT
Organism: Uromys caudimaculatus; assembly: GCA_028551405.1. Classification (NCBI taxonomy): domain Eukaryota; kingdom Metazoa; phylum Chordata; class Mammalia; order Rodentia; family Muridae; genus Uromys; species Uromys caudimaculatus. The sequence goes on from CM052706.1 coordinate 47,632,207, forward strand.
AAGTGGGAACTTAAGGGCCAGATAATCACCACCGTGTATTAAACGTGAGGGGTGGGGCCAGAGCGGTGCTGAGAGGTAGAGATTTAGATCCACAGCTTTTGATTCATTCTAGACGTATAAAAAATGAACTAAAATTCTGACTTAAAGTCTCATGAGAAAAGTCAACAAGGAAATAGAAAATAGTAAAGAATAAGGACAGAAATAATCTATATTAAAGAAAATTAGTGCAAGTACATAATTTTAAATCTGTTTTCTGAACAGATAATCAGAGAGGGGACTGGAGAACTGACCGAGTGGTTAAGAGCAAGTACTGCTCTTGCAGAGAACCCAGGTTCTATTCCCAGCACCCATATTGAGTGACTCACAAATGCCTGTAACTTCAGCTCCTTGGAATCTGACACTCTTCCAGCCTACTCAGACATTTTTACACTCATGAACACAGAGACATATGCATACACATACACATAGACATACACATATGCATAAAATAAACCTCAAAAAATCTTTTTAAAAAAGATATAATAGAGAAAATGTTTTTAAAATGAAAGTGTGCTGGTTCAACTGGCGGTCTACATGTAGAAGAATGCAAATTGATCCATTCCTATCTCCCTGTACAAAGCTCAAGTCCAAGTGGATCAAGGACCTCCACATAAAACCAGATACACTGAATCTAATAGAAGAGAAAGTGGGGAAAACTCTCGAACACCTGGGTGCGGGGGAAAAGTTCCTGAACAGAACACCAGTGGCTTATGCTCTAAGATCAAGAATAGACAAATGGGACCTCATGAAACTGCAAAGCTTCTATAAGGCAAAGGATACTGTCAATAGGACAAAACGGCAACCAACAGATTGGGAAAAGATCTTAAC
>CM052706.1:47633573-47707216 GCA_028551405.1 Uromys caudimaculatus
AAATGGGGCCCACGAGGCAGAAATGGGAATCTCCTATCTTCTGGAAATGCTTGCACTAGGCTCCCTTAATTTCCTATGCAGACGGCAGGGAAAGGGGTTGGGAGCAGGATGTGCTGTAGCAGTTTCCCATTTAATGGGAACTCACTTTCCCAGGGGAGGGATCCTGGCACTTGGAAGTCTCTTAGCTGGAGATTCACAGACAGTATCTCAGAAGAAGCATGTCAGTATCTGTCAGGTGTTGTGGCCTGAGCAACATCCAGATTCTTGAACTTCCAGCCTATTGTTTATATATATTTTAAAAATGGCAGAATGGTTTTACAGAAAAAGAAGGGAGAAAAAGAGGCCCAAGGGATAGTGGATATCAATTCAACATGAAAAATATAGTAAATATAGATACATAGGTATGAAAACTGCCACAACAGTAGATTCTTTAAGAATCTACATGAAAAAAGTAATTACAAATACAGGCCATCATTTGTGTGTATAGCATCTTTGCTCACAGTAGTGGTATCTTGATGCATGAAGTCTATTGAAAATAGTAGGTAATTGAATGGATTGTGGTACAGCCATAGAATGCAGTAGTCTATAGTTGTTATTCTTGCAAGTGTCTGTGCTAGAGGCGGAGAGATGGCTCAGTGGTTAAGAACACTGTCTGCTCCTCCATAGGAGCTGGGCTCAGTTCCCAGCACCCACCTGGTGGCTCACAACCATCTGTAACTCCAGTCCCAGATGATTTGACATCTCTGGCCTCCACAGGCACCCGACATGCATATGGTACACAAACATACAAATAAGAAAAACACCCACACACGTAAAATAAAAGATTTTTAAAATGCAATGTCAATGAAGCTTGTTAATAAATTGTCAGTATGTGCAATGCTAACAAGTTTATACATTGTTTTACAGTTATAGAGTGTTGGTACTTCTGAATATTTCTAATACTTTAAACAAGTTTAAAGGATGGTATTCATTCTTTTATTGAAAATGGAGGCTGCTTCATGGAAATAGAATGGCAGTGTCTGGGACAAGGAAGGGTCTAAAACCAGAAGAGATAGATGAGAAACGGAGGGTGGGGACAGAGGAGAATGCAGTCGACTTACAGACCTGCGTGAAGTCGTCAACATAATATCTGTAGTCATTCTTGGGGACGCCACATATGCATGCACTGTATTTTGATCGCATTCACCCCCACTCCTCCTCCGAACTCGTCTAGATAAATCCCCATTCTCCCAGCATCCCTTTCACCCCCACGTCCTCTTAAACAAATAACCTATTTTTTTTTTTAAATAATTCACTGAGTCTAATTTGTGCTGGAGGACAGCTGACCCACCAGGGACCACACTCTTAGAGAGAATTAACTCTCCCTCCCCCAGAAGCCATCAAAGCAGTTGCATTTGGGGAAATATATATATATATATATATCTCATAAATATATATTCATTTTCATGTATCTGCATCAAAATATCCAAAGTGTTCATCTTAGATATAAAATTACCACCCGCTTATGTTTTCTTTCTGTTCTTTACATGCCCCGTTTTTTCAATAATAAACACTTATTGATTTTATAATAGAAAATGTTATGGAAAACAGAGCATTCACCAAAATAAGAATTGATTGATAAAAGATTTATATTTTAAAAAACTAATCATAAGTGAAGTTACACAAAATTGAAAATCCTGTTTACCAGTCCTTAGAGGAATTTTAACTTTCTTAGCTGGGAAATAATTGAAAAGGTGGTACTGTCAAAATTAGCACTACTAAGGACTTTTTTAAAAGAGGGAAAATATTTCTATCAAACATTATAAAGATCATAAGTAGCTAATTCAAATTTGTAGAATAAATGTCAAGATCACAAAAGACAAATGGGTAGAAAGCAGGACCATTCCCATAAGGGAAATACAATTAGTAATAAACATAGTGGAGAAGTATGAATTCTCAATAAAAATCACAGGCATGTAAATGAGGACATCTGAAGAGGATGATTTACATATTCTAAAAGAAAAACAGGAAACACTGAATGCTAACATCTCCCAAGAGAGAAGTTGTCCAGAAGTTGTCCCATATATTCACTGGTAAGCCTAACTGTTCTTACCCATTTACCAAAAATGTCACTGCTAAGAATTCACCCTCAAGAAGTAATTCAGCAAAAAGGTCACTCAGCGTCTCCTTGATTTCTAAATGCTAAAATGTTCTCTGGAGTAAGCCCATCTACACCCCAGACCTCTGTCCTCAGGAGTCTGCAGGTAAAGCAGGACAAAGCAGATTTCCCTGGGAGGAAAATGTGGGATCTGGAGCGGACATTACATCAAGGAGAGGAGGCATCAGGGAAAAGGGGAACCACAAAAGGGAATGTCAGTTGTCTGGGATGAACTGCCACCGGGTCAGACAGGAGACACTAATCACTTCAGACACTAGGAATGTCACACACACACACACACACACACACACACACACACACACACACTTTCATGTCTTGTGTGCTGGTTAGTATTAAATGCCAGTGTACCACCACCAAATAGAACCACCTGAGAAGAGGGTCTCAATTAAGGGATAGCCTGGATCAGATTAGTCTGTGAGCATGTCTTAGTTAGGGAGTATCGTAAGAGTTGATTGATGTGGGAAGACTCATCCCATGGTGGGCAGCATCATTCCCTAGGCAGGAGTCCTTGAATTGTATGAGAATGAAGAAAGCTAGCAAGCAGACAGCAGGGATGTGTTTATCCTCTCTGCTCTTGACTGTAGATGAGCAGTGAGTAGCTGCTTGAGTTCCTGCCTTGACTTCCCCTCAAAGATGGCTTGTGATCTATCTCTGAACATGGCCTGGAGCTACAGTCTCTTTCCTCTCTATGGTCAGGCAGAGTAAACCCTTGCTGAGTGCCCTCTCCTCCTGTACAGCCTCCAAGCTTCTGCAGGAATCATCATCTCCCAGTTCCGCAGGACATCCACACTGAAACTGAGTCTGATGGGTCAATCCACGCAGGCACCCTGCTAAGGATTCTCCTCTGAGATTGAAGAAATCCCATTCTACCTAACCCAAAGAGAAAACACAAACTTCCCAGAAGCAGATATGTTAGATTTTTGATATTGTGACAGGTACCTTAGAGAAACAATTTAAAATGAGGACATGTTTGACTTGGCTCGTGGTGTTAGGAGTTACAGCACATGCTCAGCCTGTTCTCTCGTTCCTGGCACTGCACTGAGGCAGAGTATCATTCTGAAAGGGCGTGGAGGGGCGAAGTTGCTCAGCAAACGATGTCCAGGAAGCAGAATGGGGAACGTCTGTGTTAGTAAGTCCCCCTCCTCCTTCTAATCCTCTCCCTCTGTGCCTCCAGCCTCCAGCTCACAATCAGGGTGGGTCTTCCCCCTTAGTTAATGGTCCCAGAAAATGTCCTCACAGCCACCCAAAACTGGGCCTTACTGGTGCCCTAGGTGCTTCTTGACCAGTCAAATTGCAGTCAAGATGAATCACCAAAGCAGCTTCATGCCAACTCCTCTTGGGAAGGGGCTCTAAGTTCAACTCCTCTAGGTAGAGTCCAGCAAACAATTCTCTCTAGTGTTGGAAACATGATAGCAACAGGGCACACACATGCTACACTCTCTCCATGGGACACAGTACCCAGTGTCTGAAAGACTAAGAATAGACTGGTAGGGAAATCCTCTATTGCATCACTCTGGTGAGTCACCACAAGCTTTTGTGCCCTATCCTAGCAACACTGGGAGCAGGCCTGAGGGTGGTTTCCACTCCCAAAAAATAATTGTTTTCTCAGATCATAAACTATAGAACATGATCAAATGACATTTGAAATTTAGAGTTAGCTGGTTGATGATAGTTAATGAGATTTACTCCAAAATCAAAAAGTAAATATTAGAGGTTGGGATTGTCCTAATTAGCTTCAGTAGACAATGTAACACAGCCTAGAGTTGTCGAGAGGAGAGCCTCTATTAAGAAACTGCTTACAACAGATTGGTTTATGGGGTCTATGGAGGACTGTCTTGATTTTTTAATTGATACAGGAGGGCTCAGTCAACTATAGGCAGCACCATCCATAGGCAAGTAACCATGAGCCTTTTAAGAAAGCTAACTAAGCACAGCCAGGGAAGGAGCCATAGCATGTGTATGTAGGTCAGAAAGCAACTTGTAGGAGCTAGTTCTCTCCTTCTACTCTATGGGTCCTGGGGATTGAATTCATGGCAGAAGGCTTAACCGCAATTGCCTTTCCTACTGAGCCATCTTGCCAACCCTTGCTTTTCCAAGGTCCCCAGGTATGATTTCTCCCAATGGTTTCACAGGAAATCAGATGCCAAATGATGGCCCTGGAGCAGGTGTTCTCAGCACAGCCTCATCCTGTCTACTTCCTGTTAAACACAAAGCTGCGTGGGCCTTTGCTCTGAGTCCCACCCCTCCTCTTGGCTGGAGATATATATATATATATATAATAACTTATATAATTCCATCCTACTACCTATAATATCTGCATATTTTTCTACCATCAGCTGGTCTCCTGTGCAATTACAGGATTTATCTCTCTTAAATAGTTGAGAAAAGGCTGTAGAACTTGTTTTTATAAGAATGATCTGATATATGCATGTTCTCAAACGTGTGTGTGTGTGTGTGTGTGTGTGTGTGTATGTGAATTACAAAAGACACAATTCCATTTTTAAGACCTCAGACGTGTGGAAATCTCACAAATAATTCCTACTCTATTTAACAGAAGTGTTTTCATTGTATGAACTTTAGAATCAAACCTAAATAGTTCAAATCTCTTTCCACTTCTGGCTACAGCGAGGATTTGGGTAATTCTGTAATCTGTTTGCCTTTCATCTTTGCCCATCTATAGAAGGGTAATAATACCTGCAGCCAGGGACTTTTCCTGAAGCTCAGATGTACTCACATAGAGTCTGGCATTGTGCAGACAATTCAGAAGTTGTCCCCTATTGTTAGCCCCTGGTGTTAAGCATCCCTGGAGATCAACTACTAACTTGAAACTGATTGCTGAGACTAAAAGGGAACAAATGGGAGCCAATTCCCACCTTCGTCCAGCCCTGAATTGCAGGCGCTAATCCTAAAAGGCCTTTGTGAGGGTCGAGGTCACGTGGCATGAGACGGCCATCACAGAAAGGCATGTGAGGACCGAGGTCACGTGGCATGAAGACGGCCATCATAGAAAGGCATGTGAGGGTCAAGGTCACGTGGCATGAAGGCCAGCCATCCCAGAAAGTCATGTGAGGATCGAGGTCACGTGGCATGAAGACCGGCCATCACAGAAAGGCGTGGGTCATTTCTGTTTGACACCCAGGGCGAAGACAGACTCCCCGGAATGAATGCCTCGTGGTCAGGAGCACTGGAACCCAGGAAGAGAGCCAGTGGCTCATGCTGGCTTCCTGCTCAAGCTATACTCTTGGTTTGCCCCCATCAGATACAGCCACCTGTGCTTCAGTTGGTCTCTGAAGGACCCAGTACCCCAAGCCCGAGCAGCAATCACTCAGATAGAAAATGCAGAGAAGTTGTGCCCCAAATTCTTCACTGCACCCCCTCTCTTTCGAAGAACTCAGAAAACCCTAGGGAACAGCAATCATCACTGCTCAAAGCAGTGGGGACACTACTCCTCTTTGCTTCTAAGTGTAACATAAAGAGCAAGCATTCTCCTGGGACTGTGGCAATCATAAAATGCACCACTAGTACATAGGATCTTGGCAATGGCTCTCAACCTTCCTAATGCTGCGACCCTTTAATATAGGTCCTCATGTTGTGGTGACCTCCAACCACAAGACTAGTTTCATTGCTACTCCATAACTGTAATTTTGCTGGTTATGAATCCTAATGTAAATATCTGATATGTATGATATTGATGTATGACCCCCTCAATGGGTCATGACCAACAGGTTCAGAACCACTGATCTAAACCCAAATGCAAACTGCTAGAATTTTGAGGGTTGGAGCTATTTCTCTGTTTTTCCTCTTTGCTTCACATCCATAGCTAGAATCCTGATAGAAGGAGTCAGTGGTCTGACCCAGACTGGGAGGTCTGCAAATGAGCTTAGGGAGGGGTCTCAGCCCTCCCCTCCTTCAGTGCTAAGGCGAGGGGCATGGTTTACCTAATTCACCTCAGCTCCCACAGCCAGTTAGAAGACAGCTGATATGAAGGCATGCCTACTCACCAGTGTCAACCCCTTGGGTGAATAAATGACTGCTTAAAATGCTCAAAATGGTGAGCTCAGAGAGCTCTGAGATGGCTCACAAGGCAAAAATACTGGCCACCAAACCTGGTGACGTGCCACCAACAGAACCCAAAAGGGAGAGGGAAAGAACTGACTCCCACAAGTTGACCTCTGACCTCTACACATGAGCTACGGATACCCATATGTATCCACACATTTACAAATTAACTATATATGTATGTATGTATGTATGTATGTATGTATGTATGTATGTATGTTTGAATGTTCACCCCGCCTCTTTCTTTTAAGTAGTCTAAAACGGGCTATGCATGCCTGTTCCTCCTCCATTATTTATTCTCCTTTTCTTTGTTTCCTAACATTGATAAGGGAAGGGGCAAATTCCAATACAGTTCTCTTTCAAGTGAGGCTGTGTTCTCTGTCAATGCCACCGATGAGGTTTTCCTGGGTGCTTGGCTGCCCTCTGCTTGGTTTTGCTCACATAATATGAGACTATCTGTCCAGATCAATCGGTGACCCAGTAAAGGCTTAGTTGTTTACTCCCGAGATCATCCCAGGCACCCAGGAGCCAGACAGGATTGGGAGAGGGTACAGTTGGGCTGGGAAGACAGCTCAGTGACTTACCAATGCAATGCGTGGGCTCAAGGCCTACATACAACTCATATAGAAAAGCCAGGGGTGGGAGTGTATGCTTGTAAACCCAGTGCCAGAGAAATAGAGGCAGGAGAATTCCTGGGGCTCTCTGAGCAACCAGCCTAGCCTAACCAGAGTTTCAGATTTGGCGAGTGACTCTCAAAACACAAACTGTAGAGTACAGAGGAACAACATCTGAGGTTGAACTCACACACGTGTGTTCACCTGCACACATGGAACACGGTATGTGGTTTGGTTTCCCTTGTAACTGAACTTCACCCTGGTCCCTGCCTTCCCTCTTCTAGGGTTTGCTCCTCTTCAGCCCCACAGAGTATTTATTTCTTGCCTCCTGATTAGTTTTCTTATCACTGTGAATCTAAAGGAAAAGATTAATTTCAGGTCACCAAACACCAGACTCTTGAAATTAGCATTTCTTTAAGAAGCTCTTCAAGTTAAAAGGCAGCTAGAATTGGGAACATTTTAAAAACCTAATGATAAAACATTATTTTACAAACCAGAGTGAAGTGATGCTCAAATTAGAACTGTCTTTGAAGAACTGTGGTAGAACAAGTGGGTGACAGTGGTAGCCTCTTAGGGGCCTGCTGGCCACTGTAGCTCATGGGAAAAGCTGGCAGGAAACTGCTAGGTAGATCTGGAGAGGGAGCTCAATTGATAGAGGCCAGGTGGAGAATTCATGACATTCTGAGTTCTAGGTCCAGTGGGATAGGATCTTGGCATAATGCCACTCACTTGTAACCTTGGCACTTGGAAGGTTGAGGCAGGAAGGTCGGAGGTTCACGTCATCTGTTGAAGCTATAGCCTGGGACATAGGAGACCCAGAGTCAAGTAGAAGGGAAAGGGGGAAAAAAGGAAGAGGAGGAGGAGGAGGAGGAAAGGAGAGAGGGAGGGAGGGAGGGAAGGAAGAAGGAGAGAAAGAAAGAAGGAAGGAGGGTGGGCAGGCAGGCAGGCTGGCTGGCTGTCTTTTTCTAGGCATGGTAAAAGCTGACTAGATCTATGGACTGTATACATTGAATGTGTCTAAGACATTATAGTCAGGCCCTGAAGGCCCAGGCATGGTTCTGTCTAACACAGGCGCATCACCCTCTTGCAACTGTCTTCATAGGTGATTTTGGACACCCCCAGTATGGGGACATTTATTTGCTTACATGTCATAGAGAAGTATGAGTGCGCACACACACACACACACACACACACACACACACACACACACAATCTCCTAATGTTACACAATGAGAACTCTGAGGCTCAGCTGGTCTCATCCTGTGACTGTGTGGCCAAGCAGCTTCCTCTTGGCTATAGCTCTCACTCCAGCTCAGAAGTCTGTTCCATTGTTCTTGGGATGAGCCTATAGCTTGTCCTTTCTCTGTGTTCCTTCTGGTGACTGTGGCCATGGGAGCAGTTGGATGGTGGATCCATTGTTTTCCTGCCCCTTTCATGTTCATTTTGTAGCATTATAATATTTTTACTCTTGATCCTCTGGGTGATTTTAAAAGCATTATTGAAATAATAGGGGCTAGAGGGATGCCATGAGCGCCTGAGTTCAGACCTTCAGCACCCATGTTAGAAAAGAAAGTGCATATGGCTGTGATCTCAGCACTAGGGAGGTGGAAGTGTGATTTCCTAGAGCTTGGTGGCCATCCAATCTTGCTGAGTCTATGAACTCCAGGTTCAATGGGAGACCCTGTCTAAAAACCAATAAACACATAAGGTAGATAGTACGTAGGAAAATATCTAATAGCAACCACACATACACACACACACACACACACACACACACACACACACACACACATACATGCACACACACACACACACGCACACACATGCACAAGCACATACACTCACACCAACACATACACACATAATTCTGTCATTGCTATTATTACTAGGATTGCTGGGTACCTCACATGCACTTCATCACTTAATCAGATTGGAGAGACATTAGTGGTGTAGCTGAAGGCATGGTAGCTAGGGCATTCAGCTAGTAAGTACAAGACCAAGGATTTGAACCAGACCTGATTCTCATTCTTGACTCTTGACTATGGATCATGCTGCCTTCAAAATAAGTCACTGTGATTTACTGTGTCTCTTTTATGAACAGGGCACTCACCCCACATATGAATCTCTAACACTCATCATGGACTTGTCTATAGAGGTGTGACTCTTAGTCCACAAATGCTGACACACAAGCACCTTTGCTGTCTATAGGTCATCTGAATCCATGGCTCCAAATGCTTAGTTTCAGGCGTCCCTGGATTCTTTCTCTCTATCCTCCCTATCCTACCCCAGTTATACCACAGTTCTGAAGCAGACACAGCACTTGAGTATGAGTTGAAGGCAAGTTACTTAGTCCTCTATAATTTATTCACATAGATGGACACTGAGTGTCTGTCTGTCTGTCCTGTTGTCATCTTGACCTATTGACTTGGAAGGCTAAGCATGGCTCCAACAAGGCTAAGAATGCCCTTCTGCATGATGGCACACAGAACATTTTCTATCTAGGATCTTACCCCCTTCCAGAGTTTCTACAAAGCAAGGGACCATCCCCTAAGCTCTCAGCTCCAGGGACAAGTCTCCCTTTCCCCACGCCTCTAAGTTTTGGGCGCTGTCTTTCCAGTAATGGGAAGGTGGAAGATTCCTTTGTGTCCCTTTAAAACATTTTAGCCCAGTTTGGTTTCTCCATGTCCTAGGACTCAAGTATGTGGTACCGTCAGTAACAGAATCTTACCGTCAAGTTCTGGAGGATAACCAAGAGCAACAGGAGCAGCCAGTAATGTCTGTGGAGCTATTGGCAGCTGATGGCTGCTGAAGGAGAATCAGTTTTCTTTGGGGATGTAGCCCCCAAAGGATCCCCTTGCTCCAGTAGAATGTCTAACATTTGTGCATATATAGACAACACTAAATAGACTTTGTGAGATTTTAAGAACGAGCACATGCAGTTAGGAAGTAATGGTGGTTATGGGGATAGGGGAGACATTGGAGGGGAGAGAAAGGGGTATATGCGATTAAAATGCATTATGTGTAATATATACATATATTATATGTATATCATTTTATGTATGAAACTCAAATGATAAAAAAGAAATTTAGCTCTTTGCTGGTCTTGGTTGGTTAGCGGTTCCCTGCCCTGGGATCTCGTGGTTTAGGAAGACAAATATTACTTTATCCCTCTTATGTGGGAGAAAAGACAAGTTAGGGGAAAGTAAGTGAGTATCTTAAAATATTATCTCAGGTCATGCTATCCCCACCTTAGAGATAAGATAATAGATGCCGATGGTGTTATGTAACATTCTGCACAGACAGCAGAGCCAGGAGGCAGGCAGGCTCACTGTATTCGGTAAGTTTACCTGCAGAGTGAAATAGGGGTTAGGAGCGATTGCTGCAATATCCAGAAAAGAAGAGAGGGGAGCAGGGTGGTAGAAGATGGATCCAAGGCCAAATGGTCTTAGGGGTTTGAAGATTTGAATGCTTAGTGTGAAAAGGTGTAAGTTTCAGATCCTGTTAACCATGCAAAACAGGAAGGAAATACCCCAAAATCCAGAAACCCAGTCCTTCCTCAGGAATCAGGATAGCCCCCATGTTTCAGGAAGGAAGTTCAGCCACAGAGCACACAGGTTTGGAGTTAGGATCAAGACTATTCCCAGCTGTGCACACGCCTGTGGGAGCCAAACGCTGGCATCCATTCTCTTTCTCAATCAGTCTCTATGTTGAGTCTCCCACTGGGGCTCACCGCTTTCTAATGATGCAAGGCTGGCTTCCCAACACGTCCCAGTGATCAGCCTGGCTCTGCCTCCCAGGCACTGGGATTACAAGAACATGCTCACATCTGGCTCTTTTAAAATGTGGATTTAGGGGATCAAATCCAGGTCCTTGTGCTTGCATTGCAAGCAGCTTCCTCCCTGAGCTGTCTCCCCAGCTCTTTCAGAGAGCTTTTAAGTCAGTCATTAGCAGACAAAAAATGGCACTTTATCTAACTGTCTACTAAGCATTTCTACCATCCACTGGCGTGTCTAAGAGCCAACTCAGATGCCACAGAGCAAAATCTGAATTGCTCATCATGCCCCCCCCAACAACTCGTTTCACTCTTAGCTTCCCTGTCTCCACGGATGGTAACCCCATTCCTCTATTTGCTGGAACCAAAAGCCTCGGAGCCGTTCTTCACTCTCCTTACCTCCTCCCTCCCAGCAAACCAAGGAGTCTTGTAGTTCCGCTTCCAAAAAACAGCCCAGCCCCCATCCAGGCCCATGGTCTGTCACACCAGCCACCATCAAAGCTCCTGACTCAATCACTCTTCAGTCAGCTCTCCTCTTTACCCTTGCTCACATGCAAAACAACACATAAATTATTTGCTCTTTTGTTCTGAATGTCTGAGTCTTTTATGTAAAAGCCTCACTGGGGTCTCCTTGCTCACTAGCCATCTTTCTGTTCTTAGAACACACCAAAATGGTCCAACCTCAGGGCCTTTGCCCTAACTGTCTGAAACTCTCCCCACAGACTGACCCCTTCACTTCCCTCAATCCTTGGGTTCACGTTCAATTTCTGAGCAAGATTCCCTCTGAGCACTCTATTTAAAACTACTGCCTTCTCCATTATCCCTGTTATTTCTTTATTTTTACTTTTTTTTTTGATACCAGGTGTCATCTAGCACAGGCTGACTTTGAACTCACTGCGTAATCAGAAATGACCTTGAACTCCTGTCACTCCTGCCTACTCCGGAGTGCTGGGACTATAGGTGTGTGCCACCAAAGCCACTGTATTAGGGATCCAACCTGGAGCTTCATGCCTGCTAGGCAAGCACTCTACTGACTGAGCTACGTTCCCAGCCAAATAGTTCTCATACATGTATCTCTGCTTTCTACCGTATACTTCTTCCCCCACACACATCCCCTGAGGCACATAAACTCCACAAGGACTGCAGCGTTTACCTACTTTATTCACTTAACTATCTTTAAAGCTAACAACATTGCCTGGTACACAGTGGTATTCAACACACAGCATTTATTTGTTCAGCGTGTCCATACTAAATCAATAAATAAAATTTAAACCTCACTAGAGAGCCAAGAACTCTTCCAAGAGCTGCCCACCACAGCCTCTCCCCTGCATGCTTTTGCTGAATGACCTTGCTTCATAGCCCTCTACTCTCGACTGGACATTAATTAACCCAGTGAGTGAGTTTATCCTGGGGAATCTCCCAACAAGGCCCTCAGCAAGGCTCTGGTCTTTGCTTCTCACCCAGTTCCTTCTTAACCTGAGTTCACCAGGTTCCAGCTCCTCTTTCAGCTATAGAAATGCCACCCCACCACAATTACACCACAGGTGCCCGAAACATGGCTGAACTCAACAAGAAGCAGAGTCCCTGGGGTGGGGGCTTTTATCTCTCTTTGGGGTCAATATGCCACCAGAAAGACTAGGACCATGACACTACCTTCCCTTCAAGTGTTTTAGAGGGCAATGCAGGCAATAATACAGAGGTCACCTAGCTGACCTTTGATCAAATGTCCAAACACAACTAACTTTCAGTTGATTCTGAACTATGAGCTTGGCTCAAGAGGAAAGATGACCTACCTGGTGAGGTGTTTTACCTCCAAAATTTATCAAGATTAAAAAGTGCTTCTGTGGGTCAATCTAGTTATTGCTAGATTTGGACTAGGGGAGGCAAAGAAAGAGTTCAAATACTAGGTAATGGGTTTTAAGGTTAATAATTAATAGGGGCCTTCCCCAACTGAGTACCAAGAAGCATTCTGGTCTCTTTAGTTCTAGACATTAGCAAGAAGGCCTCAGACCCCGGGTGAGACAAGAGACATGGGAAATCCCCTCCAAATCTCCATTTTCCTGGTGTTATGCATCTTTATCCAGTCAAGTGCCTGTGGACAAGGTGTGGCAACAGGTAAGCGTTTATCTTTTCTCTAGAAATGGCCGTGGATTTTTTTTTCTCGACTGTGTTGCAGAGATTGACAATGTGGGATGGAATCTGCTTCAGAGCTCATGAAGTGGATCTATAAGTAGCTCTCAAGGTACCAGAGCTGTGTAGCACTTTATAAAAGGGACTGAACTTTCAAAAAGCTGCCCTGAGAGTAGATGGCATAAGAAGGCCCCTGTAATGGGCAGTTCAGTCTCTTGCAGGTGTCATGCGGACACTGGGGATTTTTTTCAGCAGACAATGATCTAAAGACTTGGGATCTTCCTAACGGCTCATTTGAATTCTAACTCGTCATCTGGGAGCGTGGTGTGCAATCAAATGCTCAGTCTTACTGGGGTTGTGAAATCGCCTTCCTCTCTCCCAAGAGACGGGAACCTGAGTCCTATTTCTGGTCCTATCTAAAGCAGAGATGTCATTGTATGTTTCCTAGTCTTTAAGTTTTCTGACAAAGCTTTTCTCCTGAGCTGAAGGAGCCACCAGCAGTCTATCTGTTTAGTCTACAGCTTCATAAACTACACTGATGGCCAAGGATAGACTTACATGTCCCATCAGGCAGATGGGGTCCAGGTTCCTCGCTGAATAGCATATTAGATCAGCAAATGGTAGGACTGAGGTAACTGGACAATGTGACCAAATTACACAGAGGGTTGGAACTTGCTTCTGTGCCCATTGTCATGAAGATCTGCTGGCCCAAACTGTTTAAAATTTTGGTTGATGGATTGATGAATGCATGGGTGGATGGATGGATGGATAAATGGATAGATAGATGGATGGATTTGGAGACAGGATCTGTGTAGCCCAGGCTAGTCTCAACCTTGAGATCCTCCTGAGCACTGAGGTCACAGATTTGAGCTTCTATATCCACCAGAGACTTAGATTTTTCTTTCCTCAAGGATGTACTTGGGGCTGGAAAGATGGCTCAATGGTTAGGTGTGATTGCTGCTCTTCCAGAGGATCTGTGATCAACTCCCAGCATACAAATCAGGTAGCTCACTCACAACTGCCTGTACCTCCAGCTCCAGGGGATCTGATGCTCTTTTCTGGTCTCCACACACTCTGGAACTCATGTGTATACAGTCTTAGTTATGGTTTCTCTTGATGAAATAAAATGCCAAAAGTAACTGGGGAGGACGTGGTTTATTTCAGCTTGTATGTACCAATCACAGTCCATCATGAAAGGAAGTCACAATCTCAGAGCAGGTACTTTATGATGCTGGGGCTTGGGAAGAACAGCGCTTAATGGCCTCTTCCTCCTGGCCTACAGAGCCTGCTTTCTTACAGCATCAAAGATCACCAGCTCAGAAGTGGCACCACACACAGTGAACGAGGCTTTCCCACATCAACCATCTATTAGGAAAATGAACCAAGGCTTGCCCACAGGCCAATCTGGTGGCATTCTCTCAGCTGGAGTTCTCTCTTCCCAAATTCTCTAGCCTGTATCAAGCTGACAAAACTAGCTAACACACACAAACACACACACACACACACACACACACACACACACACACACACACAAACAAATCTTAAAAAAAAAAAAAACTATGCTTGAAGAGAGCTCCAAAAAATTTGAGAATCAATAACTTACTAGTTGGGTGTGTACCCAAAAATTCCAGAAAGTTTTTCCTCTTATGGAAAAATGGTTGTTCTTTTGAATTTATTATTTTATAGCCTAAGTCAGTTATTAATTTCATATTAATTACTTCTGCTTGCTGATATTTTATGGGCCGTGTATAATGCTGGCATTTTGCTTACACCATCTTATTCTTAATGCTCAGTGTTTTTATTGACTTCTTTATTTTTGCTTTGTGTTTTTACTAACTTCTATACTTGAATTAAAATGTTAAGGTATGAATGAAGTCAGATGAGGCAGGTCAGTTTGTAGCAGCAGCACAGATGGTCACTTTCCTGCTGTTGGCCATGTCTGTCAAAAGGGAGACTACATATGCACCCACAGAGCACATGATATTGCCCACATCAGAGTCAGCCTGAAGATGTGAGACCAGCTTAATTCTTGCAGAAGCAAAGGGAGAATTTTAGAATGTACTGATAGATTTTTATCAATCTCTTGGTCCATCTTTGTACAAAAGGGGGGGGGAGTTAAAGGGTTAATTAAGACTAGCATCCAAAACAGAATCGATGCTGTTTCCACTTTTCAGTCAGAATTGTCTGTATGTGATGGAAACCTACATAAAATGGAAAATGAGTCTCCAAGATAGAAGGTTGAAGAGAGAAAGTGTTAACTATCCGTCTATTCCGTAACCATCACTTCCGGAGATGTTTTGGGTATTAGGAAATGTGAAAGTTGATGTAGGAGGGCCAGGGATGAACATAATCTGCTCAGAAAGATGTGTGAAAATTACCCCGATCATTATCTAATTACAGTGTGGCCACAGACACAATGGAGTCCAGGGTAGTCAGACGGCCATGAGCAGAGGGAGCCGAGGTCTGATCTACAGTAGCTGGAAGCTTACAGATTTTTCTGGAGGAGTGTTCTTTAATCTGAACCCTGAATCTAAGTCTGGATATGGGGAGGGAGGAAGGGCTGAGGAGAGAAGAGAATCTGAAGCACAAAATTCACACATGGCCAGGAAGCACCCTCCTGACCAAGATATTGACCTTTATTCCCTGGGTTCACAGTGGATTGGGCTTTCCTGTCTCTATACCCTGAACATTGTATTTGATTTTTACTGACATATACATTATAGATTTATGATGTATATATGTATATATATGTATGTGTGTGTGTTTATATGTATATATATATAAAATAGAAGGACATCGTACCTTCGTCTCACAAAACTCCGTGAGGCAGAAGGAGGGAAGGGGAGAAGGGAAGAAAGAGTCTGTATCATAAGTCCTCAAAGAATTTTCACAAACTTCAGCCTTAATGTGTCACTTTGCCTGTTGGGGACTTTTCCTTCATGAGAAATCTCTCACGTGCTCTTGTGCCTGCCTCTGTCACTTGGAGTTGAAGGCCATCCATGCATTGCATGTGGCTGTAGTTCATCATTCTCTTTGCTGATATCCTTGTGTAACTACACCAGACTGCATTCACCCTCTCTGTCGTCAGTCTCTGTCGCCATTGAGACTGGGATTTGGAAGTAATCTATGCAAAGGAGGTTCGGCTCCTCTGCCCCACCTTACCCCATCCCCCCACATCTTACCACTATCTGGATTTTTCCTCAACAATCTCCTCATCCTGCTGTTTTCTCAGATCGTGGTTTATCTAAAAGCTGAAGCACAGAGCTGATTAGCAGTGGGTGGCCTCAGGAAATAGAGTGAGAGTCAGGGGCTTCTGGTCTCAGGAAAGCAGAATTCTCTTTGGAGTACCTAAACCCATTTGTCAGTATGGAGCTGGTACGTGGCCTTGTGGGGAAACTGCAGGGTCACCAGGATCCTTCCAGCAAATGAGCATCTTTCACCAGTGTCTCTCAATGGGGCGACTTTGCCCTCCTGGGAACATCCAGCAGAGTCCAGAAGCATTCTTCATTGTATATCCTAGAGAGAACACTTCCCCAGCATCTAGCAGGCAGAGGTCAGGAGTGCTACAGTCATCCTATTGTTCACAGAAGGGTCCCACAACAATGCACCATGGTACCCACGATGATAAGGCAAGAAACTGACTTCAACATCAACTTCAGGCTCAGTAGATAAAGTGTTTGTCACGCAAGCCATAAGGACTAAGTTCAAATCTCCAGAACCCATATAAAGCCGGACATGGTAGCAAGCATCTGTAATCTCAGCTCTCCCACACTGAGATGGGAGGTAGAGTCAGAAGACTCTCCAGAGGTTCAAAGGCCAGCTAGCATGCCATGAGCAGTGGTAAGCAACAAAGAGATCCTGTCCCAAGCAAGGTGTAAAAAAATCAAGGACCAATCCCTGATGCCCTCCCCTGACCACCACACGTGGCACCTGCACTCCCATACTCAGAGACATGCTACTTATGCAGTCTTGGAGCTCAAAAACAAGGGATGTGTGCTCCTCGTGGAAGTGAGCGGGTCCGTGCCTCAGAAGCCTTCTTTCTCTCTCAGACACATTTCATGTCTCCAACCCTCCTGGTACTTAATACCCATTCTCACATTTAAAGAGGAAGCTACAAATAAACGTGTCAGGGAAGCAACTGTAAGGATGAACTTCAGGGTTCACATTACTTCAGGTCTGTTTTCTAACATGATACCCATCCACTAAGATATTTTGTTTGTGTTTAAAATTTATGAATAAACAGATTGTGAACTGTAAAGCTTAAAATTTTGCTAGGCAAGTAAAAATTTAAGTTCACACCCGAGTGTTTTTATTGTATTTGATCATCTTAAAGTTGGAATTTAGTCTTTTTTTAAAAATTATTTATTTATTATGTATGAGTGTTCTGCCTGCATGTATGCCTGAAGGTCAGAAGAGGGCGTCAGATCCCATTATAGATGATTATGTGGCTGCTGGGAATTGAACTCAGGACCTCTGGATGAACAGCCAGTGATCTTAACCTCTGAGCTATCTCTCCAGACCCTGGAATTTAGTCTTAAAACAAACAAACAAACAAACAAACAAACAAACAAACCAAAAAAAACCAAAACAAAACCAAGGGTCTGGAGAGATGGCTCAACAGTTAAGAGCACTGACTGCTCTTTCAGAGGTCCTGAGTTCAATTCTCAGCAACCACATGGTGGCTCACAACCATCTGTAATGGGATCTGATGCCCTCTTCTGGTGTGTCTGAAGACAACAACAATGTACTCATATACATAAAATAAATAAATCTTAAAAAAAAGAGTTCTCTCTGATTTAAAAAAAAAAACAACAAAAAAAAAACTGTCCATTGCTTTAAAACTGAAGAATGAGTTGAGAAAATAATTACTACCTTTTCACAAATATTACTGAAAATATTTTATACTATGGACAGAAGGGAATGAAAATGATCCACATATGTTTCAAATCCAATGCATGAGGCAGCCCACTGAGTGTAATGAAGGCGATCAGTCTCGGGTGTACGTTTTTCTCCACCACAACATGGCATGCCATGAGTCCCACTGTAGAAAGAGCTCATGCCCAACTGCCTATGCAAAGACCCTGCCTTGAGGTGGTGTGCTTGTGTGGGGTCTTGCAAGCTGGCATCAGAGAACACAAAAACAAGGCCTTCCTTGGGCAGAAGCACAGCTTCAGAGCTGATAATATGCATGTGTCTTCAAGCCTGCATACTTCTGAAAGTAAATTATGTAGGGAAGAGGAAGAAGAGACAGAGATGAAGATGGAGGGCAAAGAGGAGAGGGGAGGGGGAGGAGATAAGACGGAGGAAGAAGAGAAGGAAAGGAGATGGAGGAAGAAATAGAGATGGGGGAGGAGAAGAATAGGAAGGTGATGGACAGGAGAGAGCGGCCATGAGCCAGCACATGCTGGTTAAACTGCAACTGACCGTGACCAACCACCAGTGGCCGAATCCCAGCAACTGCTAAGTCCATCTTTAAATTCAAATGCCGACTACCAAGAATTTCAGAAAGTTGTTAACGGTGGGATTTGGGGATAAATGACTTATTATTGACCCTGAGATGCTTATAGCTCAAGACTAGGGATCTTTATTCAGCCCAGATGGTGGGTTTCAGAGTCCCAACCCCTCCCGAGATACTACCAAGGCTGTGTGAAGGTTGTGTTTTGAGCAGGGGACACAGAGTGGTTTTTTACCTCTTGGTAAGTTGTGAAAGGCACCTACGACCTCAAAAAGAAAGTTCAAAGCCAATTTATCTAGCTGCTTTTAAACATAAGTGTAAGTAAATTTGACATGAAATAGAAGGGCAGGAAAATAGGGTGGAATATCTAATATACTGAATTATTCTATGTATCCTACTAGAGGTTGGAAGTTTGCTTAAATATATACAGAGTTTTAAAGCCATGGTGTGCTCTTTAGGCAGGAGTGGGATTTCAGTGTGTGAGAAGAAAGGGAGGGAGGGAGGAAGAGAGGAAGGCAGGAAGGGAGGGAAGGAGAGAGGGGCACAGGTGGGTGGGCAGGCAGGAAGGCAGGCTGATTTCTTACATCTAGCTTAGGCCTAAGTCTGGGGGGTATCTCACTGGTTATCTAGCGTATGATTTCTTTGATTCCCCAGCTGGGAAGGAGGCAGGGTAGTGTAGGGTCTGTCCTAACAGGAGGGCCACAGAATAGAGGGACCTTGCACATACAAGTCATACCTGTCATTTTTACTCACCGTTGCAGACCCAGCCAGCCTCAAATCACTGCCCCAAGGAGACTTGCTAATTCCTGACTTGTAACTATTAGAGGAGGTAGGCAGAAATGCAGCTCACACCCCCAGGATGAACATACCCACCGTTCCACAGCAGCTGCGAACCAGCCCCCAGCATTGTACAGAAACCCCCCTCCCTCCATAAGAGAGTCTCCTGTTCACTGGCAAATGTCCTGGCCCTGTAGCCCAGTGAGTCCAGAACCCTCCTGATGGGTGTCACCTAGATTGGACAGGCCAAGGACCAGAGAACAGACAGCCGACTTTCACCCTGACTGCCTTCCACGGGGACCTAGCAGTGCACAGAAAGAAACTGAAGAGCCACTGAAGGCCTGATGCCTGCAAACTGACCTAAAAACACAAATCACCCAGAGAGCGCCCAGCCAAAAGCCAAAATTGGGTATCTAGATTCCCTCTCTGGTCTTCCCCTCCCTCTGCCCTATTTAACACACCAGCTGCCATGCTGGGTACTCACAGACGACTCAGCAGGAAGACAGGCTGCCCTGATTTAGTCCTGGTCCACAGACAGAGCAGAGCAGTCCCAAATACACCTCCAAGATCATATTCCTGATATCGATGGTCTACACAGGGCAAAGGGGCCAGCAGTTCTCACTGTCAGGAAAGTGGCTGTCCACTGGCTCCAGGAAGGGTGTCCCTTTTATAGTGGAACCTTCTCCGTGAACTAGAGTCCAGCCTGCCAGGGAATGGGATTAGCAAGGCGAGGGCAGTACATCCAGACCAAGAGGTCACAGGCACATATCATAGACTTCAGCCGCAGTGGGTGATCCAGTCTTGCAAAGGGCAGAGGAACCGCAGTAACTTTGGCAATGTTGGAGCTCACAGTCAAGCACAGGCCGTGGGGGGACAAGACTAAAACTAGTCTATGGCGAATGAAGGATCGCTGGAAGCCTACAGGACTGCTCCAAAGAAGGTGCAGTTCTCGGTCACTGCCACTAGGGAGCGCGGTGATATCTCCTCGGCTTCTGAAAAAGCAAAGCTATTAGCTTAATCTATCATTCTCTGTTTATAGTTCTACTTCCAGAAACACTCATGGTTTTTATTTTTCCCAGTGGGGCTGGGGCAGAAGGCGGGGGAGACGAAGGGACTCAAAGCGAGGAACGGGTGGTCTCCTTGTAGACATGTTCACCTCTACAGTCCTCTTTCACATCCACACACGCCAGCTCACATTTGGGGTCTGTGCACAGCTACCCAGTAGAGTGGCATAGGGTTAGGAAAACAAGTAGGGGACACGTACTTATGTTTCAACATTAAGTGAGAAAAGGGAAATACGCTTAACTGAATGTGTGCTGTCATTACAACTGTGTGAAACTATATTTATTTGAAGAGTTGAAAGAGAAAATACTGGAAGAAAAATGAACAGAAATGGCTCTACTTCCATTGAGTTTATATCTGAATTTTTATCTCTTCCAATTGAAAGCAGTGGAACTCTGGAAACACCTGGGGGATTTGTTAAAATATGATTCCTGGGGGCTGGAGAGAGAATGCAGAGGCTCAGAGCATTCGCTGCTCTCTCAGACCTGAGTTCCATTTCCAGCATCCACATCGTATGGCTCACAAGTGCCTGTAACTCCAGCTCTAGGAGATTGACATCCTCTTCTGGTTATCTCAGGCACCCCAACTCATGTGTGCATGTGTGCACACATACATACACATGCACACTACATTAATTAATTAATTATTAATTAAAGAAGTATCTTTTAATTAAGATTCCTGGTCTCACAAGAGTCAGGGATTCTCTTTCCTGGTGATTCTAGATTGTGTCAAGTTGACAGTTTAAAACTAACCATCACAAGTAGAGGCCACAGAAACTCCCAGAAAACCCCATTCTATGGAGGAGCCACTAACTGCCCTTCTTGTCTCTGGCCTTCCAAGATGAACACTTCCTACAGAACCCCCAAGGCAAGCCTGGTGTCTTAGTTCGAGTTTCCATTTCTGTGAAAAGACACCGTGATCAAGACAATTCTTATAAAGGAAAACATTCAATTGGGGCTGGCTTACAGTTTCAGAGGATCAGTCCATTATCATCATGGTGGAAAACATGGCAGTGTCCAGGCAGACACGGTGCTGGAGGAGGAGCTGAGAGTTCTACCTCTTGATCCAAAGGCAGCCAGGAGAGTCCATCTCTTCTGCACTGGGCAGATCTTGATCACTAGGAGCCCCTCAAAGCCTAGCTACACAGTGACACACTTTCCCCAACAAGGGCACATCTCCTAATACTGTCACCTTCCGTGGGCCAAGCACATTCAAACCGCCATACCTAGCTTCACCTCTCACCCAATTTAAAAGCTGGGAGTCAGCACATACTGCTTCTGTCTACTGACGTCCCTCACCAGTAGCTGTTATACAACTTATTTTATCTATAATGGAAAGTTTATGCATATGTAATATATGTTGTCATATTTCACCACTGTTTCAGTTTTCCTTTCTTGTCTTTCTCCCACATCTGCTGCTCCCCTCTCATTTTTCCAACTAGTCATCCTTTGACATTTGTGTGTGTGTGTGTGTGTGTGTGAGAGAGAGAGAGAGAGAGAGAGAGAGAGAGAGAGAGAGAGAGAGAATGTGTATGCTCCAGTGAGTTTCATTAGGTTTCTAACAGCAGCATGGCTGAGAAGTTACTTACAGAACCATAGTCAAAATGCCAGTGGCTATACCACAGAAGAAAATGTCTCTCCTTCACCCAGAAACTACCACCTATCTATCAATCCTCACAGGATGCTATGCCTTGTGATGCCCTCCCCTACTTCCCTGAAAGAACGTTGATGGGCCCGACTTTCCAAATATATATTAAATTCAAAATGTTCACAAAAATGTGCTCCTCCAAAATAAAACATCTGCAAGCTGAGAAGAAAGTATTCCTTGAAGAGAAGCTTCCAGGTTGAGACTCACTGGTGATGGGTAGAGAAACTGTCACAACAGCTCTGAGCCACTCCTTTCCAACCCTGCAGATCTGCTCAAGGAGATTCTTTTCACATGAGCTGGGTGTTAGCAAAGTTTCACAGGGCCTGAGGACTGCCCTGCCCATAACTGTGCAAGACTTTCTGATGTCAGACGTTCCAACTCCCTGGTACTAAGAGGAACCAACATAGTGAAAGAAAAAAAATATTAATTTAGATTGAAACATAAAACATAAAATGATAGCATTTATTAACCACTTGCTGCATTCTGAACCCCAAGGACAGTACAAAAATACCATTTCATTTACCAAAAAGCTTCAGTCTAAGAGTCCAGCCCCTTAGAGGCATACTACGAGACAATTTCAATTCAATGTGACAAGTGTACAAATTTATGTTGTGTAAAGACCTCTGAGACAAGGATGGTCAGTTAAGAAGGCATTTTAGACAAGAGAGAGAGAGAGAGAGAGAGAGAGAGAGAGAGAGAGAGAATGTTTTGACTATTCACCTGCATGTATGTCTATGTACAATGTGCAGACTGTGCCCAAGAATGCCAGAAGATGGCATCGGATCCCCTGGAACTGGAAATGCAGACAGATGTGAGCTGACTATGTGGGTAGTGGGAACTGAGCCTACAGAGCCTAAGTCCTCTGCAAAAGCAGCCAGAGATCTTAGCCACTGAGCAATCTCTCCAGCCCCCTGGTTCGAGTCTTGAAGGGAAAGTAGAAGACTGTTGAAAGGAAAAAGGAAAGAGTATGAACAGTCTTGACTTGAAGAGTTGAAAGAATGAAAAAGAAATTGAGAACCCATGAGATTTTGGTATGACAGAGTAAGAGCAAGACGCAGTAAGAGGAGCAGAAGCAAGGATCCCCAGCCGCACCCTCAAGAGCTGCATCCTAGTCCTGGAGGCTATGCTGCCCAGATGCAGGTTGGCATTTGAGAAGCGGAGGTATAGCTTGCTAGCTGCCTTCCATGCTGCCTAGAGAGCCTTATCTCCCAGCCTGGCTGAAACCCTGGCCACTCCCTTCTGGGGAGAAACTATATCAGCAGAAAAGGGTATGGGTGAGGTCCTGTACTCAACAGTTTTGCAGTCTCCTGGGCCCTCACACAAATATTTGGCTCTTCCTTCAAGGCAAGCTCCAGCTTTGGGCAGATCTCGGAAGTATTCTTGTTCATTGTTATTCCAAGCTCTAAGTCCTGGGGCTCCCATGAAACTTAACCACTATCACATTGGGAATCTTCCATCTTAAAAATCCCTCACTGGAAAAAAAGAACTATGTGCAAATTTTACACCATACTTACTGATCAATAGCGATTTGACATTGAAACATTCACTCCCATCTGCGCTAACCCACTGGGTTTTTACTGTAACCCTCTAAACAATATTATAGAGGCACAAACATCCCATTTGGAAGATGTCGGTGCTTACCAACTGTATTAGTTACTGCTCTCATTACTGTAGGGGAAAAAAAAACATGACAAAATGAACTTAAGAGAAGGATTTATTTTGGCTCAAAGTTGCCCATGTGGCAGGGACGGTGTGGTAGCAGGAGCATAAGGCAGCTAGTGACATTAGACTCGTAGCTAGGAAGGAGAGAGAGAAGACTGCTGGTGTTCCGCTCAGTTTCTCTTTTTTTATTCAGTCTGGAACCCAAGACTATGGGGTGGCACACCCCACATTTAGGGTAGGTATTCCCGCCTCAGTTAACCTAGTCTAAAACTCCCTTACACTCATGCCCAGAGTTTTGTCTAGGTGATTCTAGATCCTGTCAAATCGGCAACCATCACACCAGCTAAGGTCTCTAGGGATGGCACTGGCATCGAGCATAAGGGTGGTTTCTTTGACTGACTTTGGCAAGAGAAGGGGAACCCTAGACTGCCTTATGGGTGGGGTTGAGGCTGCTTATGAGAAATGGGCCTGTGTGGATGAGTCTAAGGAAGGCCTGGAAAACAGAAGAATTCTGGACTGGATTCCATCAAAAGGGAAGGCAAATGTACGGCCAGGTAATCGTTATTGACTAATTGCTACACTAAGTCGAGTGTGATCTCATAGGTGGGTGAGGGAAGATGAAATGGAAGTTGAGTTGAGGTTTGCAGTCTAAAGGAGAGAAGCCATGGCATTAGGCTGGCCAACCCTCTACCACTGAGCTATACCTGCAAGTCTTGAGCTGAGATTGATACAGGAGCACCCATAGCACATTCTGACAGTCAGGAGAGAGGATGATTTTGTGAGATCTCTGGTCTCCACAGCCTTTTCTCTGTCCTGACACAGAGATGGAGGACTCTTACATTCCTGGTTACACTCTGTGGGTGCTTTCTGTGCTCAGCTGGAGTCTTGGGGTCTGGCTGCAAGTAAGGCAACTCTTGTTTTGTTCTCATGCTCTCTCACATAAAAGACTCCAGGTGACGTCTCTGAACTCTTAACAGCTCTTTACACTGCACAGCCTGTGGGACTCCCTTTAGCTCTAATGTCTCTTGAGAAACAAGCATGCTCCCATCTACACTGACATCCTAGGTGTCCTCCGGGTCACTGAGTGGTTGTCACAGTGCCAGGAGACCCACAGTATTCACCTCCCTCACTCAGTACTTGCATATGACTGGGAAGGGGAGCACAGAAGCAGAGTGTTGTGCCTAACGTGAGACCTTGTGCCCTGACTTAGCCCTACATGACTCAACCGCCTGTGGCACCAGATTCCGAGACTCAGAGGACAAAGACATGATTCTGTAGGAACTGTGCAAGCACTTCATGACCTTTACATTACTTCTTTCTCAATACTATCTGGACTAGACACGCATTGGTTTTTGTTCAAGTGCAGGCGAGGACAATTCAGAGTTGATGCTTTGGGGGAGGGGGATCTCATGTTGCTTTAATGAAGTAGAGCCATGATGTGTAAAATTGTAGTGTTGGGTTGAGATTTTTTTAATATTTATTTTTATTTTATGTGCATGGGTGTTTTGTCTGCTTGTGACCCACATGTGTGCAGTGCCCACAGAAGCCAAAAGAGGGTGTCTGAAACCCGGGAACTGGAGTTAGAGGTGGTTGTTAGCTGCCATGTGAATAGTAGGAATTGAACTCAGGGCATCTGGGAAAGA
Source organism: Uromys caudimaculatus (assembly GCA_028551405.1). Taxonomy (NCBI): domain Eukaryota; kingdom Metazoa; phylum Chordata; class Mammalia; order Rodentia; family Muridae; genus Uromys; species Uromys caudimaculatus. The sequence goes on from CM052706.1 coordinate 47,658,553, forward strand.
GCAGCCAGTGCTCTTTACTGCTGCGCCATCTCTCCAGCCCTGGCAGCTACTATTCTTTTAAGGAACCCAAAGGCTGTGCCTATTCATTTCACCTAGTAGATGGAGCAGTGTTGGGAATTAGGTATTTATCAACCCTGTTTTACAGACAGAGACTTGGTAGCTCAGAGCTGTGAAGTCATCCCCTATAAATAACTCAGTTAATGAGTGGCCAGGTCATTAGCCACAGCCAGACCGTCTGACTCAACCTCCCATCCTTCCAGCAAGTCTAGAACTTGCCTCCCTGATGCTGCATCAGTGTGGGCTTTCCTGAAGGGTCTCCCGGGGTTCCTGTGAAAGCACCTTAGCCTTCAGCTCACCTCATCATGTATCTAAGTGCCTAGGAGCCTGGGACATAGTCTGACCCTCTAATGTGCAGCTTAGCCACTTAGGGGTGACAAGTAGAAGCAGTGGCCCAGTAGCAAAGCCATCCATATACCAAGTCCCATCCCTCCTCCCCTCCCCCACACAACTCCACCCCAGCACATAGCTCCCCAGAGTCAAGTCAGAGCAAGGTGTGAGCACTAATCTACTGATCTCAGAGGAAGGTGCGGCCCTGGATCAAAGCTGGACATTATAGGCTAGTGTTAGGGTAAGCGAAGATCTTTCTAGAAGGTGTCACACAAGAATCCTCTAGGTTCAGTTTTATGAACTGTTTGTTCTGGGTCCTCATGGCCTCTGTGGCTGAGTATTATCCATACAACATGGAGACATATTGAGTGTATCTTTCTTGCCAGTGCAACAACTCTCAAAATTGTCCCATAATTAAGTAACCACTGCCACCACCATCATGTCGCACAGGGGGCACAACCAGATTAATGAGTAATCAGTGTCTTAGTTTCTTTAGATGATGTGTCATCAAATACCTGACAAATGCACCTTAAAGGACAAAGGGTTTATTTGGGATCACAGTTTGAGGTTACAGCGCTTATGATGGGGGAGTCATGGTGGCAGGAACTTGAGGAGGTAGCTGGACACATTGTATCTCCAGTCGAGAAGTAGAGAGCTGTGAATACTTGAACTCAGCTCAGGAGTTCCTTTTTATACAACCCACAATCCTAGCCCAAATCATATCAGAAGTATGTCTTCACATCTCAATTAACTTCATCATAATAACCCTCATCATAGACAGGCCCAGGATTGATCATTGATATTAACCATCATAATCAAGAAGAGAAGTTGTCCAAGCAGGAAAATAATCCAAGAACCCTCTCAGGAAGGGAAGGTGGGGACCCACCTATCCACCACAATTGTTTAACCAAATGGCCAGTGTGATAGAAAAGTCCATGTTCAGAATGACTGTAGGTTATGAACTTAGCCACCCACGATATGTGTGTCAGGTCTTATGCTAGACTTCAGCATGTTCATTGAACATTCAGTGTATTGCTATACTGGAACTGCCATAAAAAAGAGCCACAGGCTGGATGGCTTACACACAGAAATTGACTGGCTCATGATTTTGAGGGATACTCACGATCAAGGTGCCCATAGGGTCAGCTTCTCTAGAGCTGTCTCCTTCACTTCCCAATGAGCTCCCCCTACCCCGAGCTGTAGTTCTAGGTCCCATCTCCTCCCCCACCTTCCATGGGTGTGGGTGTACATGCATGTGTGTACAAGCAGGTACTCATGCATGTGTGTGCACACAGAGGCCAAAGGACAGCCTCGGGTGTCATTCCACAGGTGCCCTCCACTTGTTTTGTTGTTATTGATCTCTCACTGGCCGGAACCCACCAAGTCAGCTAGGCTGGCTGATCAAAGACCCCCACTGATTGGACCATTTCCAGTTACATTTCAGGCCTGGTTTCAGTTTTCAATCTAAGATCTGGGAATCAAACCCCAGTCCTTTACCAACTGAGCCATCTCTCCAGCCCCTAGGCTCTTCCTCCTCCTCCTCTTCTTCTTCTTTTTCCTCTTCCTCCTCCTCCTCCCTCTCCTCCTCTTCCTCCTCTTCTTCTTCCTCCTCCTCCTCCTCTTCCTCTTCCTCCTACTCCTCTTCTTCCTCCTCCCTCTCCTCCTCTTCCTCCTCTTCTTCTTCCTCTTCCTCCTCCTCTTCCTTTTCCTCCTCCTCCTCTTCTTCCTCCTCCTCCTCTTCCTTCTCTTCCTCCTCCTCCTCTTCTTCTGGCACGTGTCACATTGTTTTAGGGTCTACACCTATGAGGTCCAAATGACCTCATTTAACCTGAAGTAGGACTATAAAGACCCTATCCACTTATCTACAGTTTTCAAGATCTGAGATTCTTTGAGTCATTTGAGGCAACACAGGCCTTCTGACCAGGGTTCCAGGCCGCAAAGTGGAGATATTATGGACATCATAAATGTGTTTTTATTTTCTTGGAGCTGTAACAACTCCTGGGGAGAAAAGAAGCTTAGACACACACATGATATTGAAAAGAAAACAGTAGGCCCATAAACAGAGTCCTTTCCTGACAATGTGGGAAGCGATAGCCCAGCTAAGGTGCACAAGAGCCAGCTGGCAGCTAGTTGGGGGATTGAGGGTGGGGGGCAGCAGCCCCTTTCAGCAAAGTGATTAAGACTTTCTGGCAGCTCCAGCAGGAACTGGCAGGAAGCCAGGAAGGAGTGCTTATCTGGCTCATGTTGAGGGTAATGATAAAACTCACCCTCTGGCACAGAACCTGAAGGAGCTATCATCTATTCGAGGATGTGCATGGCGTGAACCCAAAAACATACTCTCCCTGCCTTGAGAGGTGTTTTTCCCACACAGCCAGTCTGTAGGCAGGCTGTTGCCTAGGCTCACCCAGCCTGGCCTCAGCCAAGGAGAAATTTCCAAGGCCAGTTGCCACCGTCTCCTTGCCAGCTCAGAAGGAGATCAGTGATAGCCAGTGCCCAAGAACAGAGCAGGGGCTGGAGGGGCTCCCTCTCACACCCTGGAAACCTTTGCCTGGGCTTGAGTTCCTACTCTGAAAGGGGTAACTAACTCAACAGAAATAAAACACAGAGTCTAGGGAGATAGCTCTGTTGGTAAAGTACTTACCTCATGAGCCTGAGGACAAGGGTTCCACCTGCAGAACATGTGGGGAAAGGCAGGGGGAGGTGCACAGCTGTAATCTTAGAGCTGGAAAGGAAGACACAGCACATCTGGGAGACTCAACGGCCAGCAAGCCTAGCCTAGTTATCAAGCTCCAGGCCCGTGAAAGAACCTGTCTTCAAAAGAGGTGGACAGTGTTCTGAGGGTGACAACCAAGGTGGTCATTCTGCCTCCCCATGTATTCACATACACATGCTCACACATATAACATGCTCACACACATACATGTGCTCAAATACACACACATGCTCACATACATACACATGCTCACACATATAACATGCTCACACACATAACATGCTCACACACATAACATGCTCACACACATAACATGCTCACACACATACATGTGCTCAAATACATACACATGCTCACATGCATACACCTGAACACACACACACACACTCACACACACAGAGACACAATAAAAAGAAATAAAATGTAGACTCCTAAGGAAGATCCCAGAAAGCCCAAAAGAACAAGGTGTGGGGTCTCCACACCTGGGTCTGAGTCCCAGCTGTGTCAGCTGGTCCAGGTGGCTATGAGCCTATCACTTCTAGGTCCTTAGACCTCATGATTATTCATGGTGAGGTGACCAGTGAGACCCAGCCCCAGGCGGTTCTGAGGATGAAATAAAATGAAACATTTTTCAGGTATTCCTTGATGATTGTGAAACAAATATTTGCAAGTGTGTTTCCCAAGTAGTCTGCGCGGTAGAACTGGCCTGATCCATGTGCCGCCCCCAAGGTGCTTCCCTCCTTTTATTGCAAAAGTGTTGAAATAGATAAGGAAGTTTAAAGGATGTTGAATTAGCATACTCCCTGCAGCCAGTCAGTAATTGTTAACGTTTCCTTGTATTCGCCTTTTCTCTCTCTATTAGTGTGTGTGTGTGTGTGTGTGTGTGTGTGTGTGTGTGTGTGTGTGTGTGTGTGACTTGTAAAACCAACTGAGAAGAGCAGGAGAGTGAGAGGAGCAGTAGACTGAACACAAGGACACACACACACACACGCACACACACACACACACACACACACCCTTCTTGAAGTTGTGGATATCACAGTATTTGAATTTTTTTAGTGTGTAGGCTTGTGTGGTATGCACATGTGTACATGTGTTTGCATGTGTGTGGATACACTGTGCACGTGTGTGCAAATGCATATAAAGGTTCAAGATTGACATTAAATGTTATCTAGATTATTCTCCACCTTACTTATTGAGGTCAGTTCTTCTCACTGAATCCAGAGCTCACTTGGTTAGTACAACCTGCTGCCAGTTTGCTCTGAGGACTTCCTGTCCTGGCCTAGCCTCTATTGGGATTACAAGTGAGCTGTCATGCCTGGTTTTAACATGGGTCCTGGGGATCTAAACTCTGGTTGTCAAACTTGGGGAGCAAACATTTCATCTGATGATTTTATACTATCCAATATCTAGTCCACACTCAAATCTCTCCACTCACCTCAAGAATCTTATCTATGCCATTTCCAAATAGGATCCAGTCAGGGCTGCCCTGTCGCTTCTTGAGTTTCTGGTGTGCTTGGCACCCACTTGAGTGCTTGGCACAATGGCACACAAATGTGCCATCCACGGTCTTCCATGGACTTGGCTCCTTGCTCTTTCATTATCTACCATGTTTGTCTCTCCCTAGATAGGAAGCACCTCCAGAATAGGGCCTGTCTTAATTCCCAAGACTTGCAGGCCCAGTGCACAGTAAACTAGAAGAAAATGATTATGGAATATTTGCCTCATCAAAGGGTGAGAGGCAATATATACTTTTATTTTATTACATAGAGTTGTTTATTTTTTCCACTTTACATCCTGATTGCAGCCCTGCCCCTACTCCCAGTCTCCTCTCTCCTCTAACTCACCTCGCCATCACCTCTGAGAAGGGGAATGTCCCTCCTGGGTACCAACCTACCCTGGCACCTAAAATCACTACAGGACTAAGTACATCCTTTCCCACCAAGGGCAGAGAAGATGGTCCAGTTAAGGGAGCAGGATCCACAGACAGGCAACAGAGTCAGGATAACCCTGCTCCAGTTAATGAGGGTCCTCCATGAAGACCATGCTGCATTCTGCTAGAAATGTGCAGGGGGCCTATGTCTAGCCCTTGTATGCTCTTTAGTTGGTGGTTCAGTCTCTGGGAGCTTCCAAGGGTCCAGGTTAGTAAACTCTGTTGGTCTTCTTCTGGAGTCCTTGTCCCTGCCAGGTTCCTCACTCCTTCCCCCAACTCTTCTACAAGACTTCTAATGTTTGGCTGTGGGTCTCTGCATCTATTTCAGTCAGTTGCTGGGTGGAGCCTCTCAGAGGACAGTTATGCTAGGCTCCAGTTTGCAAGCATAACAGAGTATCACTAATAGTGCCCGGATAGGTTCTTCCCCATGGAAAGGGTCTCAAGTTGGGCCAGTCTTTGGTTGGCCATTCCCTCAGTGAGCTTCATGTTATTTCATTGGTAAATCCAAAGCCCATGCTGGAAACCATGGAAACACCCAAGAGGCACAGAAGACCCAGCATAGGTTTGGTCTCGCTTCCCCACATAGAATTGGAGTCCTCTCAAGTCACCTGGACTCCTGTTTCAGTCTGGACCTTCCACCTGAGCTAGGGCCAGTAACTGAAGGGGAGGGATCTATCCAGGTCACAAGCCTCTGTAAACACTCACACAAGGAGCATATGAGCATCTGGCTCTGTTCCTGTTGTAGATCTTACAGACATGATTCTAAGTCCTTTGGGTTTCTGCAGAACCATGAAACCACTTCCGGATGAGCAAGAGCAGAAAGAAGGATGTTCTCTTGTGAGTGTTGTTTGTCTGCCTGTTTCTTGCCACAATGCTCACTGCCTTAATGGGAGTCTGAAGCTTCCCCCAGCTTCTGATGCTGCACTCAAAGCAGCACTTCTGGAACGCTACCATGCATGTGAATCGCCTAGGGAGCTTGGTGCAGCCAGTGAGCTTCCCCGTCAGATGTTAAATGGGCTCCAAGAGCCCGCACATCTGACGAGCATCTGAGCAATGCTAATGTTGTGGGTCCCCAAATGACAGTCTGAAAAACAACATTCCAAGGTGTAGTTAGCCTGACAGAAATGAAGATATTCTAAAGACGCATTTGTGTCTCTCCGTCTATCAGACTACTGAAACGATGGACCCCAAGTAATAAGAATGCCCCCGCCCCAGAAACCTCACGTTGGGAGAAGGAAAAGGCACCAGCTAGAAGTGTGAATGTGTCTCCTAGACAGAGATTTATTGTCAGACCCTCTTAAAGAACGAGACTGAAGCCCAGACAAAGCTGGATGAAGGTGGGTGGGCCACACCTTTATCAGGACTGCTAAATGTGTATACCCTTGGCTGGCCATTAAACATTAAGATCACTATAGGGCCCCATATATGGACTTGGAGTGGGGTCATTGAATCTCTTTGTCCCTCTTCCCAAAGTGTCCACATTGAACAAATTTCCTTTTTCTGTTTTTTTTTTTCCTATTAATTTGCCTGTTTTAATTGATTTCTCAAAGATGGATGGCTGCATTTGGCTTGGTGGGGGTACAGAGTTTGACTTCAAGTTCAGTAACAAAGGGACAGTTAACTGGCTTCCATTGTGACTTAGTGATTAGACCCACTAGTAGACACCAGGCAGCACGTAAGCATGGGAGGAGCCAAGGAAAAGGAAGAAACACAGAGATAAATAAAAGTCAACCCCCTGATTCAAAGCCATCTGCAAAGACTTTAGTACGGCTAAATTTACTGGCACCTAAAAGAGCTTCATTCTTCTAACAACCTAGAATCTATAAAAAATTTGTGTATGTGTCATGTGCAGAGGTATGAGTGAGTGTGTGTGTGTGTGTACATGCTGTACATCCATGCGGGTGCTCAGGTACATGCCTATACATGTTTGGAGTCCAGAGGAGGATATCAGATGTCCTGCCCTGTCACTGACTTACTCCCTTGAGACATGGTATCTCACTGAATCTAGAGCTAGGCTAAGCCACCAGCAAACCCCAGCAATCATAAAAGATAATTTTAAATGCCTTTTATCTATTCCTTGACAGTTTAATACAGTACACAATGTATATTAACCATATCCACCCCAATGCATCCCTCCTGCTGCTCTCAGATACCCCCAAGCCTTACCCTTCCCACTTCAAGTCCTCTCTAAAGGATAATTTTTTATTCTCCTTTTAACTATGAGGAACCTAGAGCTGACACAGCCTAATTACCAAGCATCACTGATGAAATATCACACACAGTAAAGTCTGACTTGAGGTCTACCTGACTCCAAGGTCTATACTGTTCCCCACACTTCACATGCTTCTTACCAAGTTCTCCAGAACACTGAGAAAGACGAGGAGAGAGTTGGTCAGCCTTTGAAACCTATCCAGCAAAGGCTGGGGCTAGGGTGGGGCTGCAAACAAGCGGAGGCTCTGGATCCTACCAGAGGGGAGGCAGGGCCTAGGCAGTTGCTTAGGGCTGCTTTCCCTGGGGCCCGTTGCAATTCCTAGTGATTATTTTTACCCCACCAGGTCCAAGCCATTTGTAACAATCTCCTAATGTACTGTAAGATACTATCACTGTCAGTGCTAGCAGTTTCAACTATGAACTATGGCCCAAAGCTTGTCACCAGAAGACCGTATGACCCTGGGGGACTCACTTTAGAGAGCCAGGGCCTCCTCACAGCTTTCCTCTCTGACATAAAATCCCCAAAGCCCTCTTACAGCTTCTGTTGAGCCAGCCAAGAAGCATTCATTTCATAAACACACACACACACACACACACACACACACACATACACACATACACATATCACATTCATATACAAACACACATTACACACAGACAATACACACTCATATACACTCTCCGAACTTCTGCCCCATTTTTTCTTTTTAGTTAAGACAAAGTATCTGGGGCTTACTCTACAGATTTCTCTCTTTCCTTCCTAACTACCTACACATTGATTGAGTAGACTCTGAACTAGACCCTGTACTCAGTATTGGGAAGCAAGATAAATAAAATCCATCACCCCCTGGAGAGGAGACCTAGCCTGGGCCACAGTCCTCAGCTCCAGAATACAGAGAGGAGAGAGTCAGGCTGAAGGAGAGCAAACAGTCCAAAGTCACACAGTAAATTAGGGTTAATGAGATGATATATACAAAGATGCTCTGCGGGATGTCTGGCGCCAGTAAATAAGAAGAAACTAAATGTCTATTTCCAGTGGCAGACCAGGGAGAGAGTCAGTTATCTGTAGTGCAATCATAAACTATTAAGTGAAGAGGCTTCTTGTTCCCTGGAGAACTGCAGAGGGGGAGAAGCAGGTCTCCCCAGAGAGCAAGGATGCTTGAAAGCATTCAGTGAGCACACAGAAGGGCAGTGGGCATGTTAGCAAGGAGTGGGCCTGGGGAGCAGGGACAATCAGCCATGCTGGGGAGGCTCCCCAGGGCGCATGTCTTCCCTAGATGGCTGCTCAGAAGCCCATCTTTGAGCGCCCGGGCTCAGCTGTTTCTGCTGTCATGGTCCTCATCTGGATAATGGGGTGTTAGAAAGCACGTTGGAGCCATCAGTTAATGCCTGGCCCCATGCTCACTGGGCTGTGTTTCTAAGTGTGCTCCACTGAGACCCACAGCAGACGTGAATCTCTCTCCTTCCTCATTCAATGGCTTGGAATTAAAATGCCACCCAACATTCTGTCCTAGAGAAATTGAGATTTATGGGCCATTGTCAATATCAACACACGCTAGCCATTATTTGAAAGTCCCCCTGTTCCTTGGGACTGATCGCTATTTACTTTGAAAGATAAATTCAGATTTCTAATCTCTGAGGATTGCTGGGGTGGGGCTAGGGAGTCTTAATGCTCCTTCTCTGGAGATGTTTTGATTCTTTCTTTCTGCTTTTGCTGTTGATAGGAGCCCAGCCTGCTGTCCCTCTCGCTCAGACACTGCAGTGTTCTCTAAGGCTCTGGAGCAATGCAGGAGAAGCCAGATTCTCCTTAGTTCAGGATGACCAGGGTGACAGTGTGTAGAGATCCTTCCACACTATCTGATTTTCTCTTGTTTCCCAAAACCATCTTAAAGGAGGGTTTGTTCTGGCTCTCTGTTTAAGAGGAGACACCAGCCATCACAATGGGGAATGTGGGGCAACAGAGCATGATACAGCTGCTCAGGTGGTATCCACTGCCAAGAAACAGACAGGAGACAGGAAGTGACGACAGGCTATAAAGCCTTTAAGGCTACCCTAGTGACCCACTTCCTCCAGGAAGGCTCTACTTCCTAAAGGTTCCACCGCCTTCCAGAACAACATACCAGCTGGGGATCAAGTGTTTGAACACTTGACCCTCAGGATCACTTCACACTCAAATCACAACACACGCCTTGGCAGGCAGCAGCATCCCTGGCTCTTGGACCTAAGCTACAAGTTTATGGTCTTGACCTGGGATGAGACTTCCAAGGAGCTTCCTGGAGGAGCAATAGGTAGCTCCTTTGTAAATGTTCTCACCCTTTGTGCTGTACAGAGTGTGGAAACTGAGGCAGGCACTGAAATTATTTTGGTTACTGGGACCCAAATGAGTATGTGTCTGAACCCCTGAAATACATGTACACAGTCTGGGTTGCTAAGCCCTGTACAGAACTAATAAGTGAGTGGGCCTTGGGGAGAGCCTAGAAATGTAGTGTTTCCAGCAAGGTCCTAGATGCTACTGTTATACATTTTACTGTTACTGATGCTGGTCCTGGATCCTATCTGAGAATCTTCTTAGAACCGGAGTGGGGATGAGGTTGCTATCTACCTGCCACCCAAGGAAAAAACTATCACCCTCAGGGGCTGGGGGTGCCATTCATGTGGTAGAATCTCCCTGGGCTTGACCCCCAGCACCACATAAGCCAGGCGTGGTGCTACATCTGAGATGCCAGCACTCAAGAGGTAGAAAAGGACAAAAGAATTTTGGTTTCCTTCTGAAACCTTCATCTCCTGGTGAAACTCCTGCCCTCCTTCATAACCAGGATGGGGTAGGAGGTGGGGAAAGCACTGCGTGTCCACTCCTATTTGCACTGGAGCACTGTGCAGTGAGAAGGGAGAACCAGAGGAGGCTCTGCTCCTGGGACTCTCACCTCCCCATTCAGGTGCCCAGCCCACCAGGGCAGTGTGGCTACAGACAAGATGCAGGGGTCTTCATTCCTTGGCTGTAGACCTCGCTCTAGTTAATTCTGGTCCCATCCACTGCTGGTGGCCTTATGTCAGATGACAGTGCTGTAATGGTGGTGAATGTGGCTTCCTCAAGTCTCATCTGACACCAAGAACGATGCCCCTTGTCCTCTCCTGTGGGCCACAATGTCCCCATTTACAAAGCCTCAGAAACTACCTGGGGTTGTCCCCTCCTCCATCCTCTTAGAGTCAAACGAGGCTGCAGTGGGAGACCCTGCTACGGTTTGAATGCTGCCTCCAACATGCTCATTGAAATATAATCGTGCCAGAGACCGGAGGGAGGTGGGACCCCTGAAGAGGGCTTCCTCGTGATGAATAGATTATGATGCTACATGACCCATGAATCATGACTTACAGATGAGGACTACTAGGACATGGACTTCCCTGACTCCAGAGCTCTAAGCTGAATAAACTTCTATTAGTTATAATTTCCTCACTCTCTAGTAGTTTGTTATAGCGGCAGGAAAATAGACTAAGACAGTCACACATGCACACACCACCACCACCACCACCACCACCACCACCACCACCACCACCACCACCACCACCACAATCCTCTTCTTCCTTGGTCCTCCTTCTATCTTCAGATGGCTAAATTAGCCACATCCCCCATGTACACACAAGCTCCCCAAGCCCCCTACCCAGTGGGGCCATGGGTTTAAGTCACTTAACACTGAAGAGATGGCTCAACAGCTAAGAGCTTGTTCTGCTCTTACAGAGGACCCAAGCTTGGCTCCCAGCACCCACACTGGGTGTCTCACAACTACCTGTGACGCCAGCTCCGGGGGACAGAAAACCTCTGTCTTCCACAGCTCCTGCACCCACATGTACAGACCCACACAGAGACACACACTCATACACATAATCAAGATATTTTAGGAAAGTTTAAACCCCTCAGCAAACATCTGGCTTAGGGCCATTGGCCACTTTCTGCCTCCCCCCAGGAGAATCACCCTGATAGCTTCCTGAGCTTTACCTCAAGAGCAAAGTTACTACAGGAAAGAGAGATGCCAATTGTTACCCCGGTGATTCCTACTCCCTCTTCTCCTGTCTCCACAGAACAAGGTGCTGACACGAACAAGGCCTGCTTCTTTAGGAGGCCTGGAGTTGGAAGGATCTGGCTGCAATTGCTGGCAGCTCTTTGCAGCAAACATGCATTTCTTAGCACCTGGTGTTTTCAGCAGAGGCCATGGTGGAACTTGCGTCTGTATAAGTGTTGTATGCCAACCAATTACACCACTAGAGCATGCTCACAGGCCCACACTTAATTCTGTAACATGTTGCCACGGTCATTAGTTCCACCACCCTCATGATGATCCTATGAGAAACCCATGAGGAGACAGACTTCAAGAGGGCAAGGACAAGGCCTAAGTCACACAGACCAGAAGTAACATCAGGATGCGGACCCAGTCCCATAAGCCTGAGCCCCTGTCTTCTCCCTACTGTTGGAGACAGATGCCCCAGCCACATTTGTCTCCCAGCTGGGCATGAGCCTCTAGCCATTAGCCACAGCAAGGCCCATTTTCAAATCCACTGAGCAGCTAGAAGTGGAGGGTTCAGGGCATGTGATTCCCTCAGTGACAATACCACCTGACTCAAATCAGTCATCTTCAGAGGCACCATATGGACCCTAACCACTGCCTTCCCAGGACTAAAGTCAGATGGCCCCTAGGTGGCCTCAGCTGGCCAAGCCCATTCCAGAGAGGGTTGATGTGGGGCTGTACCTTGGCACTTCCAGAACAGAAAGGCCAGCAGGTGAACAGCTGGCCAGCCAAACCTTGTTATACTCCCACTCCATGGTGTACCCCACCCAGGTCAATAGAGGTCAGGGCTCCATCTGTGCCTCTGCTGGCTCCTCAAGAATGACTCAGTTCCATGTATGGTGGTGGAGGACCACAACTATCTTTCTCTGCAGAGTGTGGTTCTCCAGCTCTTTCCTGGGGAACAGAGCCCTTGGTGCTCAGAGCCTTCCTCTTCCAGCCTGAGACTAAAGGGCTCCTGTCCTGCTCCCGAACAGAGCTTCCCCAGGAGGACTGCAGTAAGCTAGCCCACTATCTGGGGCTAGAGTTGTATCTTCCTTTCTCTATCCATTCACAAAGCCTATTTCCTTCACCCAGCCAAGTGCTAAAATTACTAGAATGTCATGGGCTGATTTAAACACAGCAAGTTGTAAAGCTTAAAATGAACCAAGTTGTACTTGAAGAAGCAGTAATGAATACTCCAAACTCCTAGCATTGCATTGCATTTTGCTATTACCTTGATCCTTGTTTATCATGGTGTATAGTAGAAATATTGTGTACCAGTGTGCTGAAACCCATCTCTTCTCAAGCCAGGTGTGGTGGCACACACTTGTGATCCCAGCACTTGGAGAAGCTGAAGGCAGGATGATTGAAAATTCACAGCCAGTCTGGGTTACATAGTAAGCCTCTGTCCCCCAAAATAAAAGCTATTATGTCTGATAACATTACATGGTTACTTTTGTTTGTTTGTTTTTGTTGTTTTGTTTTTTGAAACAGGATTTCTCTGTGTAACAGAGCCCCGGATGTTCTGGACTTGCTTTGTAGACCAGGCTTGCCTTGATCTGCCCGCCTCTGCCTCCTGAGTCCTGGAATTAAGGGCATGTGCCACCACACCCAGCTCTACATAGCTCACTTAAAAGCATTTAAAAGTGGTGGGACTTTGGTTCCTGTTCCTGCTTGGTTTTTGAGAGATTTCACTGTTTCTCAAACTGGTTGTGAACTTAAGGTGCTTCTTTTGCATCTCCCAGCCCTGAGATTATGTGCACAGACCACTGCACCCAGGACAGCAGTGGCATCTATTACATGGAAACTGAAATACCACAGAGCTATGTTTCATTTACTATTGGTTGACTGTGAGAACAAGGGTTGTCAGAGAGTAAATACTTTTGTAGGACCTAAGGTCTGTGTTGGTAGTCCACTTTACCATTGTAGCACAGAGCCAGCTCTGGGCAATAGATAAACAAACAAGGGGGTGTGACTATGTTCTAATAAAACTTCATTCACAGAAACAAATGGAGGGTCAGATGCACTTTAGGCAAGTGAGTATAGGTTGGAGTTGGAAGACAGGATCAGAGGTCCCAAGAGAAGAAGGCTAGTACAGAGAGGCAGGGAGGAATAGAGTAAAACCTGAAATGGTGAGTGTTGTGCAGGCACGCTATGAAGTCGATCCAAAACAAAAACAAAAACAAAAAAGACTCAAGTTGCAAAATGTACGTTCACATTAAGAGGGAACAGTTTAAATATTCCAAAAAACAATGTGCTTAACTGTCAGTTGCTCTGAGGAGCAGAACCATAGCTGAGGTTGCTTTTGTGTTTCTTGGTGCATTTCTGTACGTTCCTATTGATCTGAAGTGCTGTGTATTAATCTGATAACCATAAAAAGGCATCTCTAATACAGAGGGGACTGAGCACTGAGCCAAACCTGAGTGAAAGCCAATGGCAGGCACATCTGGGCAGATGCAGCCCAGACGCCCCTGGAGGGAGGTACTGGGGGCAGGCGAAGGGGTGACAAGGGACACACCACTCTCCTCGAAGGACTACAGAAGCACAAGGAATAGCGTTGCTCATGGCCCCTCATCTGCCTCCCACACAATAACTCAGTAGGTTCCTTCTCTCCTCTCCCCTGATACTAGTTTGTAAAAGAGCCCCCTCCACATTCACATAGGCAGCATAAATCAGGAAAAGCAAGAGGCACTGTGTCCGTGACTTTACGTCACTGTTTGCCAATTGGAGAAGCATAGTGTTTGATTGATTGGTTGGTTCTTTTGCTTGGGTTGGTTTTGTTTTTCGCTTTGGGGTTTTTTTAGGGGGGTCTGGTACCAAGTACTATGCGTAGAGCTGGACCATTACAACGGATCTAGCAAGTGTCTTCTCCAACTTACTGACTTTACAAATAAGAAAATGAAAACAAACAGCATCAAGAAAGATGCCCAATGATGCAGAGCTGAGTAAAAGCTCGTCCCCAACAAAGAGGACCCCTGAACTGGGTGCCTCTCCCCTCAGCATTCAGAGAGTGCGGCAGGCTTCACAGAGAACCAGCGGACTCAAACTCTTCCTCAGATCCACCCCTGGAAAGCACTAACGCCTACGAGGCACCTAGGCTGCGATCTGCCCTGTGCTGTCTCCAGGGCTGGACTTATTTTTCTCCATGTCCCACACCTAAAACGTCTCCACACATTAGATTCTGGACTACTTCCTAACTCTTAGTGGGTGAAGGCCTTCAAATGCTGGCTTCCGCACAAAGCCTTTTCGGACTGAGAACATACCACTCAACATCAGACACCTTCATTGTTCTATCTTCTCTTCCCCCAAACCAGACAGCTGATCCCATCTGGTAACCGGAGGGTTCTAAAAGCAGGGTCTTAGTCATTTCCTCCACGGATGCTTGAGTAAGCTCTATGGAAGCTGAGATATTGTGTCTTGCAGTAAGCACCTCTCTGCCTGTGATTTACACCATCGTTTTTCCTCTGTGTCCTGGGCCCATGGTGCCACCCTGCCACTAATGTTAGCTAGCTATTCTAGCATTTTCTATGCCTCCTTCTGTGCAAAGGCCATGTTACTAGTCTTAACTTACTTGCTCCTGGAGTACCGAGGATTATGCTTATGCTTTCTCTGGTCAGGGACATGGAAAGCAAGAGATTTAAGAAATATTTTCATGACCTGGATAATAACACAAATAATTAAAGGTTAACCATCCTCACTGTCCTCAGTAATAAGAGAGCTTTACAAATAGAATAAATGAGCACTTGTTTCTGCTGGGATTTTTTTTTTTTCTCTTTTAACTACTGCAGACTCGGGGGGACTTGTTTTAGAAAAAAATTATGCCTATGTATTCTGAATTGTGCCTCTTGGAGGATGAATAAAAATTTAAGTCATCAGAAAGTGCTTACCCAATGTGACGTTCACAAAATGACCTTCTAAGTTTGGGAATAGCCTGAGCAAAGTCAACGTAGGCTACAGTTAGAGCAACAGCCAAGCATCCCCACCACGCCTCCTTCCTCCCGCAGTTTGAGGACAAACCAGGCAGATTTTCATGTGTGTGTATCCACTCATGTTGTAATCCAAAGCAGAGAGGTTGTCTTCATCCCTGGCTCTTTCCCACAAGTCAAAACATCCAGAAACAACAGTATCCAAAGGATGCCTCCTACGTGGTTTCTTGCCTCCAAACCTGTCCTGTGACCTATCTTGGGTGCATTCAGCTTTAGGCTAGCTTCCCACCCGCTATAAGCAACAACCTACAGCCCCTTTCCCAGTGAGAAAGCTTAGAGCCCAAACTCTTCTTGCTTCCCAGCAGACTCAGTGAGCCTTTGCCCAGAGGGTTTACATACTCAGTGCCATCTGCCCTGGTCCCTGAGCAATGCTGTCCCTGCTCCTTGCTCCTGATCATTCACCCTTCCCAAAGGGCAGAAAGGGGCTCAGTCTCTCCACACCCTGACCCCGTCTGTGTGTATGTGTGTGTGTGTGTGTGTGTATGTGTGTGTGTGTGTGTGTGTGTGTGTGTGTGTGTGTATGTGTGTGTGTGCACATATGTGCATGTGCATATGCATGTGTCCTCAAAAAGACTGTGTGGACACTGCTCATTGAAGCAGGGGTGACACTTACCCAGGACATTGCATTTTAGTCTCTAGCTAACTTCAGATGACACAATCTTTGCCTTGCCTTCAGAAAAAAAAAATGGCTTCATTCCCTTCCACCACCACCACCTCCATTTGAGGGTCTCTTCTAGAGAGTTAACCATAGCTACATAAATCAAACTAGAAGCTAAAAATACATCAAAAGCCCAGGCTTGCTCCAGGTTTCAGGAAACCGGCAGTTTCTGGAGGAAGTTCCTCCCACTCCTAGAACCAGATCAAGTAAACAAGACAAAAGTCCGCCAGAAAGCAGGTGTTTCATGGTTTTGTGTTTTGTTAGTTGCATGCATTGATTTTTGCATGTATCAAAAAGCAAACAAGCATCCCCCAAATTGGCACATGATCTAGCTGCTTCCATGTCCATGGCAGAAAGGGATCCCAGCCCTCCCCTAGGATGTGGGGACTGGAATAGATCCAGGCTCCTTTGTCCTGTGAGGTAGATTGGGTCACTCAGTGCCATAGGTCAGGCTCAGCCCTCAAAAGCAGGTGGCTACCTCATGACAAAGAGCACCCCAGAGACCTTGGGTTAGGCCATTGGGCTTCCCAAAGGTCAGAGGGACAGCCTGGAAGCTCTCAGACAAGGCTGTATGAGTCCCATTTGCCTGGACTTACATTAGGACAGGCTTCTCCTGATGAATCTCAGTTTCTAAGTACCGACAACCTCTCAGTTCTGCAGGCCTCTGCCCACAGAGCCTGCCTCTTGTCCTTATGGACCGTCAAATAGTAGTTCTGAAATAAAGTTTTGACTTTTCTTAGATTTTTGATTCTGTAAGGAAAGTGATGAGACTTGGTGACGAACGTTCTAGAAGGGGGTAGGGAGTGGGGAAGGAAGCTGATGTCCTTTGGAATGTGTGTGTGTGAATCAGAATCAGAAATGCCCGATGAGAGGCAGGTTGGGCAAACAATCATGGCGGCCTCTTGTGATTAGCACACCCTCCTGTCCAAGTATCAAGTGGGTTCTCATTCCAGACCTTCTGTGCTGTGGGCCAGACTTTCTGCCAAGATAATCACACCTCTCACCCTCTCTCCTACCCAGCAAGTGTTCTTTCTTCTACTTCTCTCTCTATGGCTGAGAAATCCCCACTGGGATGGGTTTGTTCAAGGACACCCAGCTAGGAAGGGCAGGGCTGGGTTCAAGCTCATAAAGATTTCTCAGACTTCTCTCTCTATGGCTGAGAAATCCCCACTGGGATGGGTTTGTTCAAGGACACCCAGCTAGGAAGGGCAGGGCTGGGTTCAAACTCATAAAGATTTCTCAGTCTGGTTCCTACTCTGCCACCATGTGTCCTGGAAGAGGCTCTGCCTCTTCTCTCAAGGGCCTCTTTCCCTACACACCCTGCTCTAGATCCCTCCAAACACCAGCTCCCCAGGAAAGCCTCCACCCCCTCTGCTGCACCCCCATCCTCACCTGCCCCTGCTGTTCCCCACTGGGCAGACCCTTGTAGAAGTCCTGAATGTGCTTGGCTCACTCCACCTCTTTCCTGACAGGCAAGGCTCCCTCCAAATGTCTGCATCCCTCCCTTCCCAGGTTGGGCGGACCTTTCTCTTTGCTCTCTCTTTTCCTGTTGCTTACATATTGTGCTGTATTTGTTAAATATTATTCTAGGCTTTGTTTATATTGTTTATGCTTTCACCTTCCCAATGGGACTATAAACACTGTGAAGTGTTCACTCAGAAGGAACCTAGACCGGTCTATGTACGGTGTGTGGCTTAGAGAGGACGCTACAACAATGTCAGTGAGTTAATTAGCAAAATCATTGACTGGAGTGAGCGAGTGAACATCTGGACTCAGGAGCGAAGTCTCTGGCTCCAACTTCACCCCACTTTCATAAGCACCATCACCTTGATGTTTATCATGAAGCCTTTTGGTACCTCTTGAAGGGCTGGTACCAACAGTCCACTTCCTGCTGGGTCCATCATCCATACACACACACACACACACACACACACACACACACACACACACACACACACATGCAGGCACACGCACACACACATACATTTCTCTGATGGGACCTCAGACCAAAGCCAAATAAATAAACGTCATTTCTCCTACTCTGGTTATTTCTTTAGAGAAGTTAATTTTGAGCACCAAAGGACTGAAACCTGGCAGGACACACTGTGCTGCACCCAAGCCAGACCTTGAATGCAAGGTTTCCAGAAACAGAAAAATTGCTAAAGTAGTTTGTCACCTGCAAGGCAGCTCTCCATAAGCCCCTCCAATGTGACAGGTCAGCCATGGCTCAAAGGCAGTCGCAGGTCATATCCTCCTCCAAGGAATTCTAAAGGGGCTGAGCTCTGGCCTCTGAAAGCCCAAGGAAGCCTTACCCAAACTAGATGGGCCCTACTTGCTGATACAGGTTAGTTATTCTTGGTGCTCATTAGTGCCTGCATGAGTTGCTGAATACTGCTACACTGCTAAAGGGCCCCAGAAAGGTGGACATTCAACCGGCTTTTGAAATTGTAGAGAATCTGAGTAGTTGATACCAATTCCTCCTCCCCATTTCAGCCCTATTTCAGTAGCTGGAGTTATAGCGAATGGCAGCCAGGGCCAGCACATTGTGGATGGCAGGGCTGTGCACATCAGTGTGAGAAGCCTGACAGCTTTGCTTTTGTCCACTATGGTCACCAAGGTGGAGGAGGAATTGTGTGTTATTTATCTCAGGATCCTGATGGCTGTTTGCTAGGTACATAGAAGGCAAGCAGGGTCTTCTGGGTTCCAGTTTCAATAAGCTCTGTGGCCTCAGGAAAGAGACCTAGATTCTCTGAACACTGTCAGGTCTCCAGAGCAGGCAGGTCTATGGCCACCCCTGTGAGTAGAAGCCAAAGTGTAAGAACAAACATCCATGTAACATGGGATGGGGAACGCCACAGGAAACTCTCTGAACTGTCACCACAGTTTAGCAGAGCTCCAAATAGAAGAACTGAACTCAAACCCTACACACACACACACACACACACACACACACACACACACACACACACAATTCCCACTACTGTTTTTTCAGGCAACTCCCAAGAGCTGGCTTCCTGATGCCTCCTGGATGCTTTACTGTAGAAGACAGATATTGAGGGGCAGGCTTCTGATATGCGTCTCTGGTGGTCCTAAGCAGGCATCCTTTGTTGGGCAATCTCACAAATGGGTATGGAGGGACTCAGGGGAGGGGGGAAGGAAAGGGTCACATGTCTTGGGATAGTTAACATCTCCTCATAGCCAAACCAAACCAATAAGCCAGGCCATAGAAACCACACAAAGCTACCGGTTTGTTTTTCATATATCTGGCCAGACCTCTGTCAACTTGTTCTCTGTGTGAGCAAGAGTAAATGCAAGTCAGGAAAGCCAGTCATTAAGTTTCTAACCTAATTCGAGCAGGTTAGAAACCAGCCAGAACTATGATCCTACAGGCAAACACAGATCTCTTCTTCTCTGATTATTACAATTACACACACACACACACACACACACACACACACATGCATGCACAGAGACACATGCATATATATGCACACAGACACAGGCACGTGCACGCACGCGCGCATGCGCGTGCGCGCGCACACACACACACACACACACACACACACACACACACACACACACACACACACACACACACACACACACCAGGGCCTGATCTTGGTTTTCTAATCCTTTGCCTTTTTGTCTAGGATTCTCAGAGGCCATATGAACTAAGTGTCTGCAAGGATCCATCATAATCTTCCCAAGAGTATAGTTCAAGGTTTCTGCAGCTGCCCTCGTGACTCTCTGAGGCCTGAGGATGCGCTTAAGCAAACAAAACCAAGCCTTTCTTTTGCCCATCCCAGGCTTCCTGCCCGACTCCTGACACACTTGCTCCAAACAGCTGACTCTCCCCAGCTTATTTCAATCGACCTTCTCCACTTATCGAGATCAGGTGCCAGACCCTCACATGGAGGCTTGTGACCATCTCCCCTCCCCACCCCACCCCTGCCACCTACTCTGAACAATACACCACTGACAACCAACTTGCACTGGATTCTATGAGTGGTAGGCATTGTGCCAAACTCCATACATGAGCCATCTTCTTCCATTTTTCCAACATCCCCATGACTCCTTTTCATCAGATGGGGAACTAAGACTGAAGAAGTTTCCTAACTTGACTGGAGAGACTGCTCACATAAGATCACATACTGCCCTTGCAGAGGACCCAAGTTCGGTCCCCACCCACGTGTCTGGCAGTTCACAGCCATCTGTAACTCCAGCTCCAGGAGTTGTGAGGCCCCTGGGCTCCAGGCACTAACATGCACATACATGCATAGATATACAGGCACACACATAATTAGAGATAATTTTTCCAAAGAAGCTACAGAACAACCCAGAGCTACATAGCTAGTGACTGACAAGCAGGATTTAAAATCAGGATTTCTGACTCAGAGTCCAGTACCAGGAGATGCAAAGACCATGGCCTTTGAGCCTCAGCTCTGAGTTTGAATTCAGTCTCCTTTGCAAAATTTGGGGAGACCCTGATACTGGGCACTTGAGACTCGGGACCTAACTGCACCAGCTTGTGGCTGGGGTTCAAGGGATGTCCCAGTCAAGCAGGTGTCACTGTCTACCCATGTGGTTTTAACACTCACTCTAATACCTTGCCCTCTCCTCACTACACAAGCAATTCTTCATTCCAACTGGGAGCACCCTGATGAGTCCAGTACCTGCTGGTTCCTACAGTCTAGATAGTTACTCCAGCAGAGACCCATAGACGGGGTAATCGGACAGCTGAAGTCTTGTACATACGTTTGCTGCTACAGGAGTCTGTACCTCAGACCAAGCCTTTGGGGACTGCCGCATCTTCCTCTCCACTGCCCCTCCACAGCTTTCTCTCACCACTGTGATGCAGTACCAGGCTGACCATCTGCCTGCCTCCTGCCCTTCTTTATAGGTCCCACCTCCTTGCTCTCAAATCCTCTGTTCCACCTAAGCTCCTGCACTGAGCCCAGAACAACTGTGCCCCCCACCAGAAACAGTGAGAGGTCCCGCCACGCTGCCCTCTCCCTCAGGGAGCCAAGCACTGGGTACCAACCAGCTTCCCAGTGTTTCCTTGGGATCCCTCAACTGCTGTGCTTCTCTAAGGGGAAGAAGAAAAAAAAGAATCAAAATTACTCATTGTCTTAGAACATTTGATTTTTACAGAACTTCTTGTGTGGCTCTCAGATATGAGGTCAATACAAATAAAATCATCTAAATTGCCCAATATCAAACAGTTCTGACCCAAAAAAGCAAACGGCCTTTTAAGTGTCTGGTACATTGATATGAGAGTCACAATGACGGATTCCAAAGATGAAAGTCATGAATCAGAAAATAGGAGCGTCGAGAAAACAGAGATGAAAGGCAAATAACTCTGTTTGAAAATCCAACGCTTTCATAAAAAAAAGAAAGAAAGAAAGAAAAAAAAGAAAAGAAAAGATAAACAGCCCAAAGCACTATCCTTTGTTAAGAAGCTCATGAGGAAAGGAGCAGGCTACCTGGAGAGTTTTCACCCCCACTACCTCTCCCTCCCTGACCTTAACTTCCACAGACTTTGTTGTGACTGAGTTGGTACCAGTTCCCCCAGACCAGAGTGCCACAGCCTGGTTGCATCTTTCCAGCTTTACCTGTAACAAAGACAAGCTGCAGACGCCTGTAGCCAGGTGATATGACTGCACCAAGCTCCTGAAAGCCTCAGGCCTTGTCCTTGTGGTTAATAGTCAGGCAGCAGCTTTCCCACACAAATCCTGGCAGGTCTTTGTATTAAAACGGCATGTCATAAAGAGTGTTTCACCAATATAAACAAAGTCTTGGATTTAGAGCAAGACTTAAGGACCTATGTACACAAGCGTCAGGACCACTGGAACTTTTCCATTGCTCTTTATCACAGCTTAATCCACTTGGGGATGGGGGAAGGGCTGACAAACTTGAGTAGAATACAGTTTCTAACTCACCTTTCACCCTCTGAGCTCAGCATGTCCTTGACTTCTTCCTTTTCTAGAAATTTCCATGACTTCACCATTTATCAAGACCTGTACTTCCCCTTTCAAATCCACCTGCTGCTGTAACTAGTTGGCACTGGAATGAAGAGAGGCCACTGCTGAGGCCAGGTCACTCCTCCAGAAGCTTAGAGTCCCACCGCTCATCCCTCTAGGGACAAGAGGAAGAAAAGGGCACAGTGGCACGTCCCCATGCCCTCAGGTGGCTCTCTTGGTCCTCTTCCCTGTTTGCTGCCTCTCTGACCCCAGCTATCTGACCCTTGGAACCAGATGTGTCTATTGGTTGATGGGTATTTACACCACTTGGTATCTTTTATGAAGGCCAGTAGGTTTTCTTTTCTTTTTTTAAGGATTTATTTATTTATTTATTTATTTATTTATTTATTTATTTATTTATTTCATGTATCTGAGTACACTGTTGCTTTCTTCAGACACACCAGAAGAGGTTATTGGATCCTATTACAGATGGTTGTGAGCTGCCATGTAGTTGCTGGGAATTGAACTCAGGACCTCTGGAAGAGCAGTCACTGCTCTTAACCGCTGAGCCATCTCTCTAGCTCAGGAGGTTCTTTTTTTTTATATCTTCTTGCTTTCTGAGACACCGTGAAAATTGAAGACTTTTTTTAAAAATCACACCTATGTAGAATTCAAGGAAACTTTATATGAATAAGGGGAAAGGATATAAATTATAAACCAAATCCATCAATTAAATATATAGACAGTTACTGACACATAGATCCGATCTGGGCAGGAGACAAAGAACAAAGCAGAAATGTGGCGTTGGAGGGAGTGGGTGACCTGTGAGAGGACCAAAGAAGTTAGCTGGGAGGGGCAACTGGAGTATGGCTTGGTTGGAGAGTCGTGTCTAGCACTCATGAAAGCCCCTAGCATCAAAAACCATAGTAGTACACACTGTAACCACAGCAGGAAAGGTAAATTAACACACTGCATCTGTGTACAACACAGTCTCCAAGAACAAATGGCTCTCTGAGCTTCGGTTTTCTCATCTATAAAACCAGTGATCAGCAGGCTCCAGGACCTCTATGGCTCACTATGCTATGCAGCTGTAGTGTTATCAAGTATTTGGTTAGCTCTCTTGACTAAACTAGCATCATGGGTAAGAAACAAAGACCAACATTCTCTTCTGGTTCATACTCATTAGGTCAGAGCTAACCATGTGATCTGTTGTCTGGGTTCCTTTGTCCCATCATATCATAACTTTGCCTTGAAGGTCATTTTCTCTTTCCTCTTTATTTATTCTTTTCTCATATATTACATCTCAAGTACAGTTTCCCCTCCCTCTTCTCCTCCCAGTTCCTCCCCACCACCTCCCCTTCCCCCAGATCCACTCCTTCTCCTTTGGGGCAGGCATCCCAGGGATATCAACTAAACACAGCATATCAAGTTACAATAACACTAAGTCCATCCCTTCATATTAAGGCTGGATGACAGAATCCAGTAGGAAAAAAGGGGCCCCAAAAGCAGACAAAAAAAAAAGTCAGAGACAGTCTCTGCTTCTGCTGTTAGAAAGCTCACAAGAACATCAAGCTGCATAACTATAACATAAATGCAGGGCCTAGGTCAGACCCACATAGGCTCCCTGGTTGTTGGTTAAGTGTCTGTGAGCACCTATGAGTCCTGGTTAGTTGATTCTGTGGGCCATCTTCTTATGGTGCTCTTAACCCCTCTGGCTCCTGCAATCTTGAAGATCATTTTCTATGTGTTTCCTTTCTTTCTTCCTTCCTTTCTTTCTCGTCCTCTTCCTCTTCTTCTTCCTCCTCCTCTTCTGTAGATTCATGGTTTGTTTGATTAATGAGTGTGTGTGTGTGTGTGTGTGTGTGTGTGTGTATGCACACATAAGTGCAGGTAACCAACAAGGCCAGAAGAGGGAGTCAGATCCCCTGGAACTGTAATTGCAGATGGCTGCGAGCTGCCCAATGTGGGTTCTTAAAACCCAGCTCCAATCTTCTGGAAGAGCAGTAAGTACCCTTAACTGCTGGACCATCTCTCCAGCCCTCATTGTAATTTCTGAAATGAATATGAATTCTTTCTTCTCTTCTATTATACAAAACTCAGCCGTGCTGATTACTATAGCTACTAGGTAATTTTTCTATATTTTCATCTAGACAATTATCCCAATTGATGTGTGCATATTTATTCTAAGAACAATTCCAGATTATAAAGCACTTTTCAAAGGCTCATTGTCTTGTCTGCCCTTCACAACTTCAGCTTCTAGAATGCAATTTGTTCTCCAGTGTTCCTTTCTATGTGTAACAGTGGTAACAATCATCATTCCTTCCCAATAGACTTTGATATGACATTTCATCAAATTCTTTCAAATATTTTTCACCTATTGTGTTCTTATTTAAATGTCCACTTACCCTGGGGGTAAAAATCAGGTATCTCAGAAAAGCATGGCCTATAGAGGAGATCAGAACTAAGAGCCAAAATAGACTTCCATGACCATCAGTTAGTTCCACTGACCTCTGACCAAACAGTTACAGTGACCAAAAGGGACATGTTTCTCAGGAGCTTCCTGGCTTGAGGGGCAAAGCCATTGGTCACAGGCCTCATGGGTCTGCAAGCCCACCTGAGTTGCTCTTGAATTCACAATGTCTAATTTGACCATATTGGCTCAAATGGTAGTGTGATGGTTAATCTTGTCAACTTGGTGGAATTTAGAACCATAATGGAAATATATCTTCTGGCATGACTGTAAGGGAGTTTCCATTCCCTGGGCTAGAGTCCTTGACTGAATAAAAAGGAAAAAGCACGCTGGGCACCATCATTCATCACTCTCTGCTTCCTGGCTGTGGGTACAGTATACGCAGCTGCTTCAAGTTTCTGCCACTGTGACATCCCCACAATGATGGCCTATACCCACGAAGGATGAATCAGAGTAAACCCTTTCTTCCTGAAGTTGCCTTTCTCGGGTATTGTACCGAGGCAAGAAGTAATGTAACTGATACAATAGCCGTCCCCGGCCCCTCCCATGAACCTTGTTTCTTCAAGGCTGGTGAGTCAGCTGCAGAGCTTGTGATCTGGTGCCCGGCTCTCAGAGAGGCAGCATCCCTGGGGTCTAGGCAGGCTGGTACAGGACCCCTTGGTCTGCCTGCCGGCTGTTTGCTCCTTTCCCCTCCTAATTAACACCCACATCGTATCAGAGTGGCCCATTCTCAGACAGAGCAACTGAGTCATAGATGTGTTGTGTTTTCTTCTGAAACATACCGTTCTGCCCAGACCTGAATAATTGGGGTTTGCTCATCGTTGCACAGGGATTTGCCCCCCAAACATGCCTTTGTACTGAATCCTGCCCACCACTTAGCAAACCCACAGCCACATGTCTGGCCAGTCTTAGTGTTCACAGGTTTTCCCAAAGAGAGTCAGAGACTATACAGTATATGGGGTGCTTGTCAGGGTGATTATGCACACCAATCAATATTTGGACTTAAAAGCAGTTCGGACTGACAACCTCAGACCTACAGAAACAGCAACCAAACCCCTGAGCTCTGCTAGACTGCTCACCAATTTACTCCTTATGGTTTGTGTGCCTTGGATAGCAGCCTTTGACACAGGAACTTCCTGTAATGAAATCACACGTTTCTGAACTCAGGTTTCTCTCTTTCCTTTTCCTTTCTTTTTGCTTTCTTTTTCTTTTATTGCATTTTATTTATTATCTGTGGTGTGTGTGCATGCATGCATGCATGCATGCGTGAGTGCATGCATGTATCTGTCATGCTACAGCATACATGTAGTCAGGGACTTTTAGGAGTCAATTTTCTTCTTCCACCACATGGGCTCCACGGCTTGAATGCAGGTTAGCAGGCTTAGTGGCAAGCACCTTTACCTGCTAAGCCATCTCCTGGGCCCCTGACCTCTGGTTTCTAAGAATATGAAACAAAACGAGTAAGAGCCACTTCCTTGGAATGTTGAACATTCCTTGGAATGGTGCAATAACGTGTGAGATGTGACATCTGTGCTGAGAGGTCAGTGACAGTCATCAGTGATTGTCCCTCTCAGTCCTTGGGTGATGCCGTCAACCTCACCCTGTTAGAGAGGAGCAACCAGGTTGCTGCTTCCTGCATTGCCCACGCATGAGTAGCCACAGCAGAGCCTGGAGCCGAACCCAGGTCCCTTGCCACCTCCTACACTCTCACCTCCTTTCTCAGCGTCAAGGCCCGTGTTCTCCACCACAGAGGCTTCTGAAGTGTGACCAAGCATGACCATCAGCAGCACCTAGAACTTGTTAGACTTGTCAATTTGAGGTCCCACTCTGACCTAAAAGATCAGAAGTTCAGGGGAAGCCAGAAGTTCCTTACAGCAAGCCCTGTGAGTCTTGTATCACTCTGGAGCTAGAGCACCACCACAGTAAGTGACCTCCAATCTAAAGGTGGTGCCCAATCCCGAGAAGCTGAGTCTGGAGATCTCAAAGTGATCTCCAGCATTAACTAACTTCTCCAGCCTTGGGGCCAGGCACAGAGGATTTCTGGTCAATACGTCATCCCGATTCCATTTAACTGTGACTGTGGTTCCCACTGCACCGGATCATTGAAATAACACAAAAGCCCAGACTAACCAGTCAATGTTCAGTTCTAAAGATGGCCCAGATTGATAGCCCAAGACCTACAGGACCACCAATCAAACTCCAGGAGCCCTGTTAGGCTGGTCATTTTTTTACGTCTTTAAGGATTATGTGCTCTTCAAGCTAGTTCTAGTAAGCTGGCTTTTCCTCTCCTCCTGTGAACCCTGGACTCGCCAGGCAAGCCTTCACCTCATGCCTACTTACTTCCACAGCTTCAAATGTTCATGCAGATGTATTTATCCAGTGCAGTTCAACTTTCCTGCCCAAGGTTATCATGCTTGATCTGGACTGGCATGAGAAAGTAGGGTAAGCATCACCATGACTCAACAGCATTCCTGTTTTTCTTAGGGACAGAGGGGGAGACTTTATGAACATATTAGAGTAATGGCATCCCATGCTTGATACCACGGCCCACCGAAGTAACAATTATTCATGGAGTGCTGATTGACAAAGAATGAATGCTGTCAGTGCTCCTTTCTGGGCAGAGGAGGATTTCTCTTTGAGCCTAAGTTCATGCTTTTTCAGTGACAGGGTCTCACTAGTTAATAATTCAGGTTATGCTTGAACTCATGTTTTGCCCACCTCTGCTTTCGACCTGCTGGGATTACAAGTATGTACCAATGTATCCAGCCTTCTAAACCCTTTAAACTAAAGATCATGTTGACTTCCAGAAAAATGGCACCTCAACTGGCCCAGGGAGACAGGCTGAGCAGTTGGGGCTGCTTTATTTGCCAGTCACCAGGGAGATGGACAGAGATGGCAATGGGGGACTTCCAGAGCTTAAAGCCCAGAGTAAAGACCTTTGAAAGACTCCATGGAGGGGGTGGCTCTGCCCTCTAGGAAAAGATGTGACCAGTAGATTCTGGTTAGTGAGAATGAGGGTCCTAGGGAAGAAGCAGGAAAGGGAGAAGGAGGAGCAGGTTCTCCCCCAAAACTCTTTCCAAAACAGAGAAGTGGAGAACATGGGAGCCTGGGTGAGCCACATCTCCCCAGCAGGCTCCAAGCTTCCAGGCTTGCTGAGTACAGTACTTTTGAGCAATTTGAACCCTAAAGATAAGACTCCACCCAGTACACACCCCAGTCTTTAGTCTTTTACTGAATACATCTAACTTAGAGGTGAGACGTATAACAGCCATACATCCAAAATATTAATAGATTCTTACAACTACTTAAATTCTAAAAATCAGAGCAACTGAGTGCCAGACACAGGGTTCTGTCATCTGTTTGTTTCTTCATTTAATGTATTTACGTTTTTGCTTATTGTATATTTCCTGTCCTTGTTATAACATTCCTGTGAGGCTTACAATGAAAGAAACAGAGTCTTATAGCCTTTTAGTTACTTACTAGCCGGTGGGTGTATTAGTAACTCTTCTTGTTGTGACAAACTGAGAAAAGCAACTTAGGAGAGGAAGGGCTTATTGTGGCTCCCAGCCGAAGGTTCGAGTTCATAACTAGAAGATAATGGAGGCAGGAGGAGAAAGCAGATGGTCACGTGGCACCCACAGTCGGGAAGCAGAGAGGTTAGATGCTGGCGCTCAGCTCTCATTTTTCAGTCCAGGACCTCATCTCATAGGACAGTGCTGCCCTCATTTAGGGTGGGTCTTCCCACTTCAAGACATGTCTGCTAGGTGTGTCTCCTAGGTGATTTCACATCCTGTCGAGTGGATGGTCAATATTAAGCTTCATATCAGAGAAGCCATGATTCAAATCCAGGTGTTTGAGTATCAATCAAGGTGTAGTTACAATGTAGTTTTGGCTACAGGATACATGTTTCAGGCAACTTTGAAACTACCTCCGAGTCTGAGCTAGACAACTGAGGAAGGCAGGAGAGCAAACAGAAGGATCTTCTTCAAGGACCACCCTGATCAGGCCTGGCCCCTGAGCACTGATCCGCTCAGATCCAGGAAGGTGTGAGACCTGTACTGCTTCTGTTTCCTGTGCTCATGCTGCTGGGGTGATTTCATGGCCAGAGAAAGGCAGGGGGAAATGGAAGAGAAGTCAGAGATCTGCCAGGGAATCAGAAAGGAGCCTCAGGGAATGCTTTATCTAAAAATATGCCATTTCTGAAAGGAAAACAGTCATTAGAGGGTGTGAGAAGCCCCCGTGGTGAGGAAAAGCAAAACAGTGAGATTCACGAGGAGGCCAGTGGAACAACAGAGAGACCCATTACCCACCCACTTCCTGTGGGATTAGCCAGGCAAGCAGACAAAATGACAACCCACAGACAGCGCTCCAGGGGAAGTGTCTGAGGACAGTTTCAGAAGACGCAGCAGGAAGGTGGGAGGGGAAGAGACTGTTCCAGTTAATATTTTTCTCACATCAGCTGGTCCGGCTACAGCTTTGGCTAACATTTCCTGTGTACTGACTACACGCCATTATCTCCTGCAAGCCTTCCGAGGACAAGGAGGGAGGAGAGGGAAACTGTACGGGCAAGTGGCTTGTCCAATGCCACACAGCTGCTAAGGGACAAAGACATGACTCCACCCTAGATTCCTTGACTCCTAACCGTACACTAAGTCCAGCAGACCTAACAGCTCCAACAAGATCAAGAGGCCTGACTGTCCTCAACCATGAAGGTAAAGACCAACACTTCCACTTTCCAGGCAGGTTACAGGGATTTTACTTTTTTTTTTTTCCAATTTAAAGTTTTTTTAAAAGATAGATTTATTTACTCATGTGTGTATTCACCTATGTGCATCCATCTATGTATGTAGATATGTGAGGCCAAAAGAGTGCTAAATGTCAGTTCCCACCTATTTCTTCGAGGCAGAGTCTCTCCTTGAACCAGACCACTTGAATTTTTTCTGCCAGTCTGGAAGCTAGCAAGCCCAGTTACCTCTTGTCTCCTCCCTGCATAGAGTTGGGTTACTGCTGTTAGCAAGGTCACCCAGCCTGTTATGTGGGTGCTGGGATCCTCACAATTGCAGAGCAAATGTTCTCTACGCCTGAGTCCCAGGTTTTGCATTCTCTGTCTTGTCTTGTTTGAAGTCAATCTGGTAAAGGAAAGTTGCTGGTTTTTATTAGTGACTGGTCAGCCCACACAGGTTGCAGCTCCATAAGACAGGCTGGGAGGATCTGCCCTTGAAGTGCAGATACAGCAAAAGTGAAGCAAATGACCCAGTGTCTGCTAGGATTGTCAGAGACTGAAGCAAGAGACCTAGGAACCTTGGGTGGAGGGAGATGGGGTGGTTCTGCTAGAAGGATACAGCCATTGAGGACAGTGAAGGGTCCATGTGGCTCTTGGCTGGCCTCTACCACCCTCAGTGCAGGTAATTCATCAGCATTTTGTTGATGAGAAAGCAAAGATGCCTTTACCAGCTCAAATCCAGGTCCTTTGACTCCTTAAGGGAGGGCTAACACTTTCTGCCCTCTGAAGCTCTGATAATTCTCTGAAATAAACTGACAGGAGGCAGAAAAAACAAAAGGCATTCAGATTTCTGCCATCATAGCAAGGAAAGAATTCTTCAAGGCCCAGTAAGATCTAGAAGGAAGCTAGCAAAGTGCTCTCTGAGTGAAAGAGGTGGTTAGGAGAGAAAAATAGATGTACCAAAGGTAACTGGACACAGTCTGTCTGGGCGTGGCTCCACCTCAGCCCTCTTGTCTCTGGTGACAGGCAACCCCCGTGATAAGGAGGACTCCTGACAAGTGAATTCTTTCTGGAAGGTCCAATCTAAAGGCAAATAAGGCATCAGACAATATGGTTCAGTGAGTACAGGCAACCAAGAATGACCGCCTGAGTTCAATCCCCAGAACTCACTCGGTGGAAGGAGAAAACCAACTCTTGCACGTTGTTCTCTGATATCCACACATATGAAATAGCAGGTGGACCCTGACCACACACACACATACATACAACATACATACATACACACATACATAGGCAAATACTAAAATCCCAAGCATGACGTACACACACACACACACACACACACACACACGATTGTAATAGATAAGTCAGTTGTTCTAGT
This sequence comes from Uromys caudimaculatus, assembly GCA_028551405.1. Classification (NCBI taxonomy): domain Eukaryota; kingdom Metazoa; phylum Chordata; class Mammalia; order Rodentia; family Muridae; genus Uromys; species Uromys caudimaculatus. Next base: position 47,689,015 of record CM052706.1, read on the forward strand.
ACGTACCTACAATCCTAACAGTAACATGGATGTGGCAGGAAGATTGTCAGATCGAGGCCAGCCTGGGCTACCTGGCAATCCTACAAAGTCACAGATCATTTATGGGTCAGTCTTTATCCTCGGCAATATGCCTAGTACATTCTGTACACCATCTCTTCCTCGCCATACCCCTGAGCCCACTTCCCAGATGAGATACTGGGCTGCAGCTGGTTCAGAGACCTGTTCAAGGTCTTCAGCTCAGAGTAGTGGACACTGGTCTCCACTGAGCAGGCACCTGGGTTCTCAGAGCCTCTGGCCATCCCTGAAGCCTAACTGAGAAGAAAGCAAGCCGTGATTTTTAGACAGAGCCAGATGAGATGTCCAGAGAAACAACACAGTACTAAAGAACTCCCCTTTCTGCCCAGTGTGGTCTAATATCCTACATCATACCATCTTCAAAGGGGTGTATTTTACGGAAAATCACGTAATCTGGTTTCTCCTGATGTCATTGACATCTAAAGTTTTCCTTCTGGGAAGGAGGCAGGTGGAGTCAGCTTCTTTCTTTGCACAGCTGAGTAAACTGCACTGGTGACGGTGACTCACAGAGAGCTACACAGTGGAGTCAGCCATCAATAATGTGGACCTTGTTCTGCTGGCTGTATTCCAAATGACAGTGCCATGGGACCATAAGAGGCCAAGGGACTTGTTCTTAGGCTCCTAGAAGCACTATCATTTCAAGGCCTGTGGTGGGGACTCTGAAGCCATTTGGCTTGTCTGAGCCTCAGTTTTCTCACCTATAAAACAAGGTGAGACCTCATTCCTCACAAAGTTCTGGTAAAAATCAGGAAGATGGCTGTATCTGTGCTTCGGGAGCTGGAGGAGGCTCTATCTGTCAGCTGTTAGCACAGAACTCAATGGAGTTTATTTGATCTGATACTGATCTGACTCAGAAATAGATTATACTGATAGCCTATTTCTGGGAAGTTTCACTGTACCCAGGGTGGCCCAGGCCCTATGACAACAACTGAGTTCATTCTAATCCAGTCTGCATGCCAGTTGGAGTGAACTGGTCTCCAAACCAGTCTAACTTGTCACACTTGTGACGTCAGGCTGAGTTCCCGTTTAGCCAGTTTGGGCTGAACCCAAAGATTAGCATTATCCCTCCAAGCTGTTACTATCCCATATTCTATGAGGCTCTGGGACCCCCATACTTGAGTTCAGGGTTCCCTGGAAATACATAAATTTCATGAATTCCTATTTTACAGCTTATAAGACCAGCCTTCTCCCAAGGGCTGATTTTTACTGTCTTAGCAGCTTCTCTGCTCATTATTGCTTGGCAAACAATGTGATTTATGCACAAGAAACACACATTAAGATGCAATGTAGTTATTCCAGCTGCCATAACTACTAAATTGAATTGACTGAAAATCTACTGATAGCCCAACCTCTGTAGGAAAAAAATCAGCCTGAAAATAGCTGGAGTAATAGTACTAGAGATGTCACCAGAAATGACTGTGCAAATATAGGAAAGGTGACATCATGACTGTCATTTATTAATGGACAGGGTTCTACACTGAGACAGAGCCCTGGAATATGAAGCTAAACTGTCCAAACATAATTTCTAATAAATACTTCTGATTCTTCCTTTGTCTCCATCCTTTACTAAAGACAGGCAATTAACAGCATTTGCAATATTACAAGCAAATGAAATTGGGTCTCTGCCCAGCCTGCCAACAAAAGAGTTCTGCAGTAATAAAAATAATCAATGAATTCTTCATTTTCTTCTGGATCCATGTGATTTCCTTAACAATGTCAACGCAGATAGTAATTTTCAGGGGAGACAAAAATAAATATTGCTTGCATGATGCATGAAATTTCAGACCACAGAAATGCCATCTTTTCGTACAGAATTGTTTTCTTACAAGGGCACGTGTCTTGGGCAATTTCGACAGACCTCAAGGCTGATGCTCACGCCCTCTGTCTTAGACCAACCTGCACTCTTCCTCTAAGAGCATCCCAATGATTACTAAAGGAAGTTAAAATTAGAGCTGGAAAACCGATACTACCCCACCCCCAACTTGGTCACTCACTTTCTAGACATTTAACTTATGAGTTTCTCTATTAATGAGGCAGACTAGTGTGAAAGTGTTTAAAAATCCAACTTTCAAAGAAAGCAAGACAAAGAAAGCCAAGGGGCCTGAGTCAATGAATGAGCTTCTTACCATGAAACCAGTGCGTGGTCTCCACCAAGTGTCACTCGAACCTTCGTAAGCTGCCCTTCACCCTAATGCTCCCTCTCCTTCTTCTTCTTGGCCAGGCAAAACCTTACCCATTTTTTGAAAGCTCTCATCAGCTTCTTTTTTTATCTGAGAAGCTTTTCCAGGACCATAGCAACTATGAAGGACCTGATTCCTGGACTTTTGACATTTCCTGTCTATATGTCAAAGAGATCTTGGGCCTCTAGGCCTTTTAAAACTGTTTCTCTTCTCAGAGAGGATTGTTTAAAGGCCCAACCAGGTCTCAGGTTTCTTGGAGACACTTCAGGGTCGACGGTTCCTGGTAACCCCCAGAGGTTTTGGTTAAGATGACACAAGAGATGAGGGCTAGCTTAGCAGATAATGGCACCTTTACCAAGTCTAATGACCCAAGTTTGCTACCTGGGACACAGATGGTAGAAGAGAATCAACTTCTGAAAGTTGTCCTCTGACCTACACACAGACAGACACACAGACACACATACACACAGACACACACGCACTAATTATTATTACTATTATTTTCACTTTAATTAATTTGTGGTAATTTTTAAAGGAATTTTTTAGAGCTGGAGAGATGACTCGGTGATTAAGAGCACACGTTGCTCTTGCAGAGGACCCAGATTCAATTCCCAGCACAACACATGGAACTGTAACTAAAGCTCCAAGGGACGTGATACCGGATTCTGACCCCTTGACCACACGTATACACACGTGCAAGCCAAACGCTCACACATAAGGTAAAATGAATAAACGTAATTTTAAAAGAATATTTTTAAAGGCTAGAGACAGTTTAAATGTCTATTAACAAGGAACAGAGTCAATAGGACATGATTCATTCATATAGAAAATACCATGCAGCCTTTAGAAAGGATGAAGTGTGTATGTATACACATATACGTATATATGCATATGGAATCACTTCTAAATGAAAAATCAAGTAAGAATCCCTGCTCTTGTCTAAGCAGTGCAGGGTGATGGGTGTGCATGCACCCTAGTGTGCATGCACCCGAGTTTGCATGCGCCTGAGTGTGCATGAAGTATCCCTAGGACAAGAACAGTAGCTGAGTTAGGGATCAGGCAGAAGGTTGGGGTAAGACACTGTCAGGGTCACTGTGTTGTGTCCCCATCTGTGTGGAATAACTTCATTAACAAGAACATGCATTACCTCCCTCTTCTTTTCCTATACTAAATTTTAACTTCATTTCTTTTTGTAAGGTAAACCATTCACAAGTACATAATTATAAATAATACAAAATAGTATGTCGTAAGAAGCCTCCTTCTTGGCCCTGTCTCCAGCCACCAAGTCCCCACTTCAGAAGTAATCAGTGAGACCCTTTTGCTTCTTTTAGACATGGCCCGTGCACTTAAATATTCTTTTGAAAAATTGCCATTGTGAAATGAACAGGAGATGCGTCTCTGACATGTGCTGCTCTCTAGCAATGGCAGCTTTTACAGAGTACTATCTGCAGGTACAGGGCAAAGCAAAGCCTTGGAGTCAAACAGACCCAATTCTGCATTCAGTCACCTAACCCTTGTGGGCCTTGCTGCTTCGTTAGCAAAATGAACAATTATTCCCAGCTCTTAGGTTGTAACAAAGGTAAAGACAGATCACAAAAGGCCCACCCATAGCTTACTTATCCACTGCCATCCTCAAGTACCCGGGACCAGCCCCCTCTACCTTGGGGGGCTGAGGAACTGAGAAGAGCTTCTGAAAACAGCAGGACACCTCTCTGGTTCACCCTGCAAGTCCCTCAGCACGTACCACATTTCTGAGGCAGCATTTCTGTCTATAGCCAGTGAACAACGTTCCGAGCTCAGAGTCAAGGCCCTTCCTCCTCCAGCTGTGTTCTAGGGTCTTTGAAGGGGTCCAGGGTTAGCCACAGGAAAGCTGAAGGCATCACTGGGCCTCTCTGCTCTCACTGGGCCTCCCTGGGGACTACCATGGGCACTTTGCACAATAAAAAGTAAATGCTTTGCTGGTAACTTGGGTTTACCATTACTGAAAGTGCAAACCATTGGCTATGAAGTATTGCAGCATCTCCCTCCATCTGTCAAATGCCGAGTTACTAAAATCATAAAGTTCAAGACATGGCTGTTAATATCAAAAGTCCCCACTGCAGAGCAGTAAAGTGGCAGGTAGGCAGAGATGATCTGCAGGTCCCTTCAATGCCAGCAGGCTTGTATCTCCCAAGTCAGTAACTGTCACATGCGTCTGACAATTTGCAACGTGATACTTTGCACCTGACAGTCCTCTCTGGAACAACACACACACATATACACATATAAGCATGCATACACGAAAGTGCACATACATATTCATGTACACATATATACATGAATATAAACACACATACATAAACATGTATATATACATAAGACATGCGTGTGCATGCATATAAATAGAAACATACATGCACACATACACATACATGCACAAATATACATGTACACATACATTCACAAATATGCACATGTGCAATACATGCATATACCTAAACAAATATATTCGTGTATACATATAAATGCATACACATTATCCAAATGGCAGGGATGAAGTGTGGTGATGCCTGTTGTTAGGAAAGAAAGCGTTCCCTGTGTTCCTTCTCTCATGTCTCTGTCACCACCTTATTCAGGGTTCAAGCTCCATTCCCCAATCATATATAGAGAGGAGAGAGCTGTTCCCCAATCTGTTTTGAGCATATCTAGGGCGATGAAGAGCACAGCTGCTCTGATAAAGTCATAATCATTAAGTAAAAATATCTCCTAGCAAGTTGTCCTGAATCAATTTTTCTCTAGTGAGTCCACTTTTCCCTTACTTAGTGCTGGTGATTTAAGAGCTCTGAGGAAGTGCTATAGAGGCAAGAAAACTGAGTATTTTCTAATTTATTCTCTGGGAGATGTATCTGTCAATCAAACATTCCGATACCTACCGTTCTTAAAGGGGCGTTTTGAAGTGCCATCCCCAGCCATTCCAGCCATTCCAGGTCACTTCTTTGAGGTTCACTCTGCGTGTGTGAGTGTGTGAGTGAGTGTGTGTGTGTGTGTGTGTGTGTGTGTGTGTGTGTGTGTGTGTGTGTGTTTAGTTTATATCAAACATGAGCTGTCTGGGATGCGGCTTTTCCCCAAAATCCCAGTGGGAATTTTAGGTGAATATCCAGTGGTGTCCCATTTCTCAAGAAAGTGGTCCATGAACACGGGCCAGGAGCAGGAGCTCTCTGCCTTTTGCCTGTCTATTCAGCCATTGCCCTTCAGACATCAGCAGGACTAAGCACACAGGCGGCCTCTGGCACCAGGTTCCACCAAGGCTGCCCCTTTTCAATGATGCCTGTTTCTGACCATTCCATTCCCCTATTTCATCTCCCTCTGTGGCTGAACCACCATGTTCTCCAACCTTCCTTGGGGTCAGCACTCAGAAAGACACTGAAGCATCTGCCCCTACCACCCCCTGAAGTGCCTGACTAGGGCTGGTGAGCTGGCTCAACCAGTAAAGTGCTTGCCACGTGTGCATGAAGACCTGAGTTAAATCCCAGCACCAATGTAAAAAAGACAGGCATGGCAGTAGGCTCAGGGCTTTGGTGGCAGAGACGGAGGGATCCCTGAGTTTGGCGGTCCAGCCAGTCTAGCTGAGTCAGTGTGTTCAGTAAGAGACCTGTCTCAAAAATTTACGTGGAGTGACTGAGGAATGTATCTGATGGCTACCTCTGGCCTCCACTTTACACAGGAACATACACCTCACTCCCCCCCCCCAAATAGATGATTAAATGTAGCGGAATGGGTGCCACCTCGAGAGGAACAAATGCTGGTGTAGTCACGAATGGCGTCAGTGAGGTCTTTCCCTATTAACCCACTTAATTCCCACACCCATCCTCTTAGATGGATACTGCTTTTTCCCTCCGGCATTAGTGGAGAAATTGAGGCACAGAGCTGGAGGTAACTTGCTGACAGCTCGGCAGCGAGTCACTGAGGGCTCCAGATGTTGAACCCAAGCACTCCAGCTGCAGGCCCTTGCTCTTGCCATTGGGTAACACTATGCCAAATTTCAGGACTTGGAATTCAAGCCATAGGATAGACAGGCAGACTGGGGTTCTATTCCCGCACAAACATCATGAAGCAAGTTGGGGAGGAAAGGGTTTATTCAGCTTACACTTTCACATTGCTGCTCATCACCAAAGAAAGTCAGGACTGGAACTCAAGAAGGTCAGGAAGCAGGAACTGATGCAGAGGCCATGAAGGAATGCTGCTTACTGGATTGCTTCCCCTGGCTTGCTCAGCTTGCTCTCTTATAGAACCCAAGACTACCAGCCCAGGGATGGCACCACCCACAAGGGGCCCTCCCCCCTTGATCACTAATTGAGAAAATGCCTTACAGCTGGATCTCATGGAGGCATTTTCTCAAAGGAGGCTCCTTTCTCTGTGATAACTCCAGCTTGTGTCAAGTTGACACATAAAACTAGCCAGGACAATCTGGTACACAGGGTTTCAGTTTCTTCCTAGAAGTTAGACAATCCATAGCACAAACTACATGACTCAGTTTTCTTCCTGAGCCCATTTTACTTCTTCTCCTACAGCGAGCAACTTCATGAAAACCCTCTTCTCTCCCCACACCCCTCCCTGCTGTTTGTACCCAAGATTCTGCCCAGCTCTTCCTCCATCTCCCTTGGATTTTTCTAGAAAGACTCCCCTACCCCCAGGTCTGACCACAGAGTATCCCCCTCCACATGTCCTCAGACTGGGTGTAGATGACTTTCCTGCTTTGCCTGTAATTGAAATAGCTTCTGATTTGTAAGACTTTGGCTGCTAAATCATGGCAGTCCCATACACAGTGGAGTGGTTGTTCACCCTAGTTAGGCCCATGAGTTGCTTCTGTCTGCTGCAAGTCCAGCAAGGGTCCAACCTTCACTGTACATTTCTCTCCTTTCATTAATGTATGTGTGACTCCTTCAGTTGAGGTCCAGTGCCTGGGTGATTTGTCTGGCCCAGGCCCGGTGTGCCATGGATGTTGGAGTGAATGTGTAATATGAGCACAGGCTCCAACTGAGTGGTAGGAAATGGTCCGTGGGCCAGGAAGAGGAAGCCAGGCAGATAGAGGGCACCATGCCAAGAAGCCCATGCGCAATGTTCACGACCCAAGCCCAGAAGAACCCTGGCCCATGGAAGCAGATGTTTGCTTCCTTGTTGGTTTGCTCTGCCCACCAAAGCTTGGAGGAAGATGTAATGGTCCCTCCACAGATGCATTTCGCTTGAGAGAATTCAAGTATAGGTGATGGACAAGCAAGTCCAGATGTGAGATAGATACTATTCCAGTGACAGGAGGGGTGAGCTGAGTATGTCTGGGGTAGGAAGACACTTAATGCAATCCCTGAAGCCAGAGGGAAGCTTTAGCTGGTCCTCAGCTGAGACAGACACTACCTTGATGCGTGTTTGCAAGACGTTCAAAGTAGTTCTGATGGCAGAACCCAACTTTCAATCTTTGTGAGTGGCACACAGGGTCCTAGACACTGAATTCAAATCCCAGATATGCAGCTTGAAAACTAACAACCTAACTTTGCAAACTTTTGGTCCTCATATGTAAATCAGGATAATCTCTGTCCCTGAAGACATGTCCTGAGGGTTAAATGAAGAGGTGGATGTGCCTGGGTGGTATGCTAGTACACAATAAGTGCTCAATAAAACAAATCTGGTATTTTTAGTGCTGGCAATGGTGTCACTTTGGCACTGGAAGCTGTGTTGCCCATCTGGGCACCCCACCAGCTTTCTGAAGCTAAAGACAGTCCCTTATTAAGTAGCTTCCAGAAGGCTCGTTGTTGAAAGCTGACTGTCTCTTTGGTTCTATCAGTCTTATTATTTTCTATCTGATGGTCTTCTCTGGAAGGTTCTGGCCCAAACAAGCTGTCTAATTATAACATTTGGAGAGCTTATGTCCTCCATCAGAAGCAGCTTTCTCAAGAGCTGGGACTGAAATAAATAGGCAATTAGCAAGTTGTGCTGGGTCTTTTCCCCCACCACTCTGTTAGGGCCTCTAACACATTAAGCTTATCACAACTATTTTAAGGGCATTCAGCTGAGGTAGAAATGGGGTTAGTAGCAATCCTGTGACTACTATGAATTCCTGCTACCAGCAGCCATGTGGCCTAAGGCTGGTCTCTCCTCAACTCTGGCCTCAGTTTCCTTGAAGATGTAAGGTGAGGAAGTTAGGCCAATCAATCCTAATGATCCTTTCTACTCAGGAATTGGATGGTTCTTAGAGGTTAGAAATCACACTAGGGTTGGTGCCGAATTACATGAAGGTGTGTGCCTCAGTTATGTCTCGATCTCCTCTCCATTGGTATAATAAAAACACTCTGACCAAAAGCATCTTGGGGAGGAAAAGGTTTACTTGGTTTGTACTTCCAGACCACAACTCATTATTGATGGAAGTCATCACAAGAATTCAAGGCAGGACCTGGGAGGCAGGAACCATGGAGAAATGCTACTTATAGGCTCACTCTTGGGGTAATGCTTAGCTAGCACTCTTGTGCAGTCCAGCCCATATGCCAAGGAATGGTGTTGCCACAGAGAGTTGGACCTTTAAGACAACCATGTCTCTCACAGACATATTCATGGACCAACCAGATAAAGACACTCAGTTGAGACTCTTGCTTTCTTTAGGTGATTCTAGGCTATGTCGGGTTGACTGTTAATGCTAACCAGGACATTGCCATTCAGCCACCAGCTATCTATTAAGCTCATTGCAGGTGCTAGGTGCCAGGCTGGGTGTTTGGAATAATAGTCCTTCATGTCCACCCCAGTGCAGCAAACTTGTAGGAATGTCCTCATTTGTAGTGTTAGCTTGTTATAAAGCACTTAGGCCCAAGCCGGGGTCTTGCCCATCTTTGCCTGGAACCCGTGGGGACTGTCACCTCCACTACATGCCCCATCCCCTGAACTATGTCAGAGGAGCAACGTCACCTTGGGAACTCTAGCACAGAAGGACTGGTCTTGGGAGAGGAAAATGTTTAGGAGTGAAGGCATGCTGGAACACTTCTTGGATCCCAGTGTCTAGGGTTAGAGAAAAATGACTCCAAAGGAGAATAAGTTGCTACTTTTCTATACCCCTCTTGTCAGCATGCAGGGACTGTGTCCAGGAGCATGTACCCCAGTGTCTTCTGACAACCTAGGGACACACTCCCTCTTACATCTCAGTGAGAAAGGGGCAAGGTTTAGGAGTCCAGGTTCTATCATCTGACAAGGAAACTCAATCTTAATCTTTCATTTCTGATACTATGGTCTTGATGGCTACTTGACAAAACTGTTGAGGGGCTAAAGGCCTGGTAAGCAATAGAGATAATAGCTATGTTTCTCTGTTGGCCTTCAATCACATGGCCATACAGAACTGACTATTCAAATAACCTGAAAAGACATTCACCTACATAACAGAATCTGAATTCCAAAAAGTTTCACTTCTCAAAACTATTATCCCTGTGGTCCAAAACTCAACTGTTTATGATTATTGGGTCTTGTCATGGTCAGGAGATTCCTCCTGAGGAGTTTTACCAGCTATGACCCACTAGTATTATGAAGAAAAATTATGTTCGCTTGGCCCTTGACTTGTCTCAGACTTTATAATATTAAATTCATTTTTCATTCCAAACCAGTCTATGTGATAGCATTTATGATCCAATGTATTAAAACCAAAAGACTAAGGCTCCTGGGGTTTTGGGAATTTGCTAAAGGGCCACAGAGTCAGGATTTAAATAACACAGGTTGGGTGGAGACAGTGAGAGCTCGTGGGAGCAGGTCAGGGAGAAAGTATCTACAGGAGAGGCCTGCATGTGTATGCCAGGCTGGTTATCAGCTTCCAGTACTAGAACTTCCATCAAGAAAGGAAGAAAGAATGGACCACGTTCCTTTTGCAGTGCAGTGGGCTCCACCCCACCCCCCAACCTGCGTATAGGCTCTCACTGCCACAAACACACACGACCCTGGCTCCTCCAAGAACCAGCTCCAGCCATGGGATAAATAAACTCCCCTGTTGTTGTCTCAAGCCAGGAAACATGCAAGGTGCCCTCTCTCCAAACCCTGCCCCTTAAACTCACATCACTTGTATTTTTAGAAATTGTTTTGCCCTGAGAGTTTCACAACCTCTAATCTGCAGCTCTCCGGGAGAATATAAATTAAAACCCCAAAATGGAATATGGAGACGTGTTTCATCTCTGTCATCTCCTGCTCTCTGAACCCAGAGTCTTTAAGTAGGTGGAGCCTTTGGTCTGTCTCTCAAACAAGAAAAGAGAGGTGGCAAGGAGAGGCGGACCCAGTTACTTATGGTGCTGATGAATGCCTGCCAACCAGTTATTAAGGACAGGAGACACACTTGCAAAAATGTCAGGCTCAGAAAGTCCGGAACTGGGGAAGTGTGGAGGACCTGTAATTACAGCAGGTTGGAAACCTGACTGCAGCACACCTGCTAAGCAAGAGCGATCCCATTACACAGCCTAGCAGGAGCAGAGTTCACAGGGAATTGAATTTCCAGGTTGCTACCTCAGAGTTGTTCTCAGATTTACCTCCTCCACTCGGGGGTTTGGGAGGGTGTGTGTGAAGGAACAAAAGAAACCTTGAAAATCCAGGAAAGAAACTCAATCCTGATCCCCAGTCCCTGACAGTCAGGACTACAGGAAGACAGACATCCCGCTCTGCAGACCTGCCCCAAAGCTAGACTCTCAGAGGCTGGCATTCAAGGGGTGATAGTGTCTGCCAAACACAAGGACGTACAATAGTGTCATTGCCTGAGCAGAAAGGTACAACACCGTCCCTCCTCCACCCTGGGCCTGACTGCAGGCTGCTATCCTAAGAGGGCTGTCGTACCATGGGACTATTGATCCCGTGACAGCTCAGTGGTGCCTGAAATACCACCTGCCACAAGATTGCAGTTGGTCTCTCCAGGACACTAGCAGGCCTGGAGGCTGGGAGGCCTGTCTACCAGTGCTTTCACATGTGATCAGGGAGAGAGGCATTGTTCTTGACCTGCCTTTCTGACCTAGTTGGATACCTTGACACCCCAGAGAGCAACAGGGCACCCATTGTTCAACCTTCTCTGACCAAAGAAGTGACTTGCCCTCACCAAGTGCCCGAGGGCTACTTAGATTCAGGCAGCAGGGAGAGGTGCCCCCGACACTTCCATCCAGAGGTGTCTCACCCTCTCCCCTGTGGCTTGGAGCCCATTTGGCCCAGTTATGCAAAGTCCTTGACTATTGTTTGGGAAGAGTAGGTAGAAGAGTGTTTAAAACATAAACCAAGTTTCCCACTAATGGCAATGGAAAACATATGCATTATTATGATGTCACTACATTAAATTTATTATAACTAGTTATTACTATATGCTAATAGTGATATTACTGTTACTATATTTAAAACTACAATATGAGCATGTTTTAAAATATTTGTTTTATTTATGCGTGTATGTGCACATGCATGCAGGTGCCTGGGAAGGCTAGAGGTGACATCAGGTCCCCTGGAGCTAGAGTAACTAGAGGCTGTGGGCCACTGGATGTGGGAGCTGGGAACTGAACTTGGGTCATCTGCGTGAACAGCAAACCCTCTTAACCACTGAACTAACGCCACACTACACAGTATAGGTGTAGCTTAACCTATAATATCTACCCTTTATTCTTACCATATGACTAATCTGTGCTAAACAATAGCCCATTCTTAACCTCAGATAAACATTAAGTGGCAGCTACAGCATTCAGTCCCATTTACAGATGAGGACAAACCAAAGAGGTTGCATAACTTACCCAAAGCCATGCTGTCTATCCTCAGAGAAGCCAGACCTCAGCCCCATTCTCTCAGTTCTGCAGTGTGGCCACCAAACCCACAAGCTGGTGGCAGAACCCAAAACCAGACTTAAAGCCTTGGCCAGGTTATCGGATCTGCCCCAGCCAGTCCACCCAGTCCCTGCTCTCAGCCTGAATTCCCCTCTGTGTGTTCTTTGGTTTTAGCTTATCAACTCTCCTTAAAACACAAACTTCCCTCCTCCCGTGAAGAGGCTTGAAGTGCAACCTGATGCCCAAGCAAAATCTATGAACGCTGTCTTCTCCTGCGAGCAGCCATAAAAAACAGGAAGGGATACAAAACAAAAACAAAACAAACAAACAAAGCACATCAGGGTTTCCCTCTCATGCCCTCTCTGTTCTGCATGCTCAGCCATCCATCTCTCATTAACCCTGAACTTTCATGTTGTCAAAAAACTGGCTGAGGAGACGGCTCCATAGGTGAAGATGCTGTCACCAAGCCTGAGGACCTACATGGTGGAGGAAAGAATCCACGCTCAGAGGTTTCCCTGTGAGGGCCACACAGGCACCATGGCATTCACATGCATACGCACACCCAGCAAATAGATATAAACACAAATCTTGGTAAGCAGAAGGCTCCGTGTGTAAAGACACTTGCTGTCAAGCCTGGGGACCTGAGTTTGATCCGTGGAATACACAGTGGAAGGAGAGAAAGGATTCCCATAAATTGTCCTCTTGCCTCCTTATAAGTATGTGAGCCCAAACAAGTAAGATGTCCTCTTTTAATCTTTTTTGTTTTCCTGAGACAATGTTTCACTATGTAGCCTTGGCTAGCCTAGAACTCCCGGTGTAGACTAAGCTGTTATATTCACAGAGATCTTCTTGCTTCTGCCTCCCAAGAGCTAGGATTAAAGGTGTGCACTGCTGTGCCTTGCATAAAATGTAACTTAAAGAACTGAAAAAGAAAACTGACTTCATAAACTCAATAAGTCTGTTTCCCACCTCCACCCCCTATGTTGTCTTAAAGGATGCTTCCTACCCCAACTCCCATACCACCCCACTCCTTCATTGCACCAAAAATGTCTATAGCCCTATCTGTGACTTTTTAGCAAAGTAAGCTTTGCTTGAGTGAGATAAGCTTTGTGTGATTAGCAAGGCAAGGTTCTCTCTGTCCCCGGGGCCTCCGGTTTGCTTCCTGTTCGCTTGCTTGGACTAGCACCTCTCGTGGGGTATTCGGTGCTGCTGCTCAAATTTCACTCACTAAAATGATGCCATAAATTTGAGGTATTATGGGGAGAACTTAGGGAAGCAGACAAGAAGAAAAGTTCTGTGAACACTTGATGTGTGTCCATGCCAGGTCCAGCATGAGTACATCAGACTGTGTGGTCTCTGTTTACACATTCATATGTAGCTGTAGATAAGTGTGACCTTGTAGAGTAACTCCCTGGAGTTCTTCGCAGTGGCTTCATCTCTGCAGGGTATGTCCCTTATAAGAGGCCCCTGGAGATGATGATGGTTAATGGGAAGAGATGGAGTCTTCAGAGTGGAACTCTGTTCCCTAGAGCAGCCCCAGGGTGGAAGGTTTAGAGGGCTGAGGGGATGGCTACTGGAGATTTCCATACCCCACAGCCCCTGGTACAGTTAGCCATGGCTTCACAACAAGCAGGCTCCAGACTTAGGAGCTTAAAATGACAAACATATCTTTGCCTTTAAGCTCCTCAAGGGCAGCAACCTGGGAAAAGGTGAGTTAAGTGGGTCTGGTTGGAGGTCTTCAAGAGCTTTCGAGGCTGCTGTGTCTCTAGTCATCTCAGTGCTTGACCAAGTCTAGAAAATCAGCCTAAGAGCTCATTCAGGGGATTGCCGGCAAGCTTGGGATCTTTACAGGCTGCAAATCTCTCTCCAGAGAACTGTTCATATGACAGCTGGCTTCTTCACAGGAAGACATACACACATGGCCAAGTGTGCACACACATGCACACACACAAACACACAAGAGACAGACAGACAGACAGACAGACAGACTGACTGACATAGACAGATGAAAGAGAGAATCCAAAATGGAGAGTCCATTGTTCACAGCCTAGGCCATGGCATACCATCAATGCTACTAATCTGCTATAGTCACACAGACCAACCCTGCACCATGTGGTAATGGACCATACAAGGTTATGTGTTGTAGAAATATTTAAATACCAGCCTGGAATTTCTACCCTGCCTTTGGTTATTGAGTTCCTGGGGGGAAACACACACACACACACACACACACACACACACACACACACACAGAGCCTTTATATTTTTAATAAGTCTTAAGCAGCACAGTAGCTGGGCAGCTGCCTACCCTCCATGCTGTTAGAATCTACTTTCCTATCAATAACCCCAAGTTATTACTCACTATTTACTATGATTCATCTGGGCTGCTCTTAACTCCAATTGGGCAGCCCTCGGGGCCACACTCTCTTGACCCTTAACCCATGGTGGCTTCTCCTTCCTCCTCTCCTACATGTTCTTCTCTTCCTTCTTTTCTGAACCCAAGCTCAGGAAACCTAAACCTCACCTATGTCTCTTCTGCCCAGCTGTCGGCTGTTGGCTTGGGGCAGGGTCACTCAGCCTCTTGTCTCTGGAGCAACCAGTTTTTGGGGGGCCCAAATCAGCATCAGACTACAAGCAGCATTAGGCTAACCCACTGTGGTTATGAACCTGGAAAGTGGGAGAGCCATCATAGAAGGTGGCCACTTCAGGAGGCTATAGAATTCTGCAGTCTTTGGTTGAAGTATCCAGGCCATGTGCCCTTTGGCAGATCACTGACCCCAATAGGACTCAGTTTGCACCTACGGAATAAGGATGGCATCAGTGTTCTGATTGGTAGCAGTAGCAACAGTGGCCCACAGACCTGCAGACTCCTCGCTTGTTGAGCTCTGGCCGATCCCCCTGTATAAATCATCCAGTGTGTGTTTCCAGTTGCCAATACCAACTATCAGGTAATTAAGGGCTGCAAGAAATAGCTTGGGCAGGACTTCTTTTCTTTATCTACCTGATAGAGCTGATTTATAATTAGCCTTTCACCTGAATGCAAAACAAGGCCCCTGCTGTTCTTGCTAGTTCCTGCTTGGAAATGATCTGGTCTAATCATTTGAATGTCTTCCCCTCATATTTACTTAGCAGCCCAAGTTTTTCCATTTTAATAGACAATGCAAAAGTATGCAAGAGCCCAGTCCGGGTTGTGATGGCTACCAAATATCTCTGTCTTGGTGTCATTGAGTCCAGCCAAGACCCTCCCTTCCTGCAACCTTCTTTTGCCCTACAGACCCTAAAAACCAGGCACTTAGGATGTGGGGTATTTCTCGAAAGGGAAAGCGCATGCCTTCCTGGCCAGAGCACTAGACTTGGCATTGAGATTCCGGGCATGAAGAGATTCCAGACCCTCCTCTAATGAACTTTCCCTTACCTGCCCAACAGCTCCCTGTTATGGAAATAAAGTTTATGTAACTTTCTGGTTCTTTTACCTGTCTTCTTTTCTTGTGATAATTGGCAGAACCATTCATTGTGGGTGCTGCACACTGGGCTGTGTGCTGTAGAGCCACTAGGTCTAGTAAGGTAGCCTCATCCGCATACTCATCATAGCTAACCCTTGGGAGTCACTATGCCAGGTACTACTTTGTCTCCACTAAACCTTGGCTACAGTCCTAAGGTCATAGTCACCATTATCTTCATGTTACAGATGGGAAGAATGAAGCTCAGAGAGGGTAGGTAAGCCAGCCAAGCCTCCCAGGCTGTGGGAAGCAGAACCAAGAGTCAAACACAAGGAGGCCAGGACGTCTTACCCCATGAGCCATGTAAACTTACTGATCACATAACTAGCAGCTGTTAGTATCTAGTGGCTGAGAGCAGGCGTCTATCCTAGACACTTGAAGCACGTAGTTAAGCATAAACTATCCTAGCCTTTCCAGAGTGAGTCATCTGTTATAGCAGACACACCCAAAATTCATTCAAGGATGCTGGGAAAATACCTCAATCCATCTCAGTCAGTAAAGTGCTTTCCATACAAAGAGAAGGTCCTAAACTCAGATCACTAGCACCCACATAAGACCCAGACTTGGTGACAAGTGTTTGCAACTTTATCACTAGCACCCACATAAGACCCAGACTTGGTGACAAGTGTTTGCAACTTTAGACCTGGGTAGTGGGGAAGGGCAGAGATAAAAACTCCCTGGAGCTTGTTGGCTAGGCTGTCTAGCCAAAATGGTGAGTTCCAGGTTCAGTCAAAAGACAGTCTCCAAAAATAAGGTATGGGCACATGCATTAAATAGATAGATAGTTAAATAGATAGACAGACAGACAGATAGATAATTTCTAAAATTAAAATAATAGTAAGATAAGAGCAACTAAAAAAGACAACCTCTAGCCTCCACAAGCATGTGCACACACGTGTATGCACACACACACACACACACACACACACACACACACACACACACACAGATTCACACTTGCTCAATGCTTCCTCCATTCTCATTTTTCAAACAAACGGGGGGGGGGGGGGGCCTGAGGAAATCCACTCAGCTGCTTCTGACCTCACAGTACATAGCGGGAAAGCACAACCAGGGATAGCCTGGGACCTTGTTGGGATTTTCATCCAGGTGACAGGTCAGCCACTCTTAGCTAGAGTGTTTTTGTTTCCCCCTAAGACATGTGGCAGTCTGAGAGCATCTGAGGTTGTCACACTGGGGATGAGGGAGCTGCTGGCTTCCAGCAGGTGGAGGATCATGCTAAACCTCACACTATGCGCAGGACCACATATGTGCATTGTTGTCTGAGCTGGTCCCCCAGGACTTGCCTATTCTCTCTAAGACTCTTTGTTGCTGCGCATCCAGGTGTGCTTACCTACAGTTGGGTAACTTGTCTGACTCATCTGAGCCCAACAAAGGACCTGGCATGGAGCCAAAGTTCTCTGAATGAGAAAGGAGGAAGAAGAGATACAGGGACAAAGAGAGGGAGAAAACATGGAGATGGGGAGTACTGGAAAAACAGTAGGGTTTTCCTGTGAGGCAAAGAAAACCCAACATTATAAACAAGACCCACAGGGCAGGTGTGGTGCATGCCTGTGATCCCAACATTTAGGACATGGAGACCGGAGGGTGAAGAGGTTCTTTTTCTCTACATGGGGAGCTCATCGGCCTGAAGGTTTGCCTCAAAATAAATAAACAAAATAAAAATTACAAGATTTATCTGTAAAAACAGGAATATTGACTTTCAGACTCGGTATTTACAGAGATGGCACTCAATCACACTTTAATATCATTCAGGCCAGTACTAACCCAGGTAATTAAACAGGGTGCTCCAGCCCTGCTGCAGAGTCTCCCCAACTTAGATAAGCCACTGTGAAAACTGGCCTTTCTGAAAATAACTACTTCCTCAGCCCTGTCCACTGGGGAAACTGCTGTAGTTATAGCTGCCCCTGAGACAGCTCACTCCAAGGCCATTAAGTTTCAAGACGCTGTCCTCCTACCCCCAAGCAGGCTCAAATCCAAATACGCAATGGACTCAGGCTCCAGTCCCCTACAAAATGACAAATGACTCCCCTGTCAGGGTAAGATGGTGGGCAATGGTCTGGTCTCCCACACCCACAGCCAGTCCAGTCTATCAGCAGCCATCAGTTCTCAGCAATGGATGGGGACGGAAAGCTCAGGTTGTGTGTCTCTTGGTAGCAAGCAGAAGGTCTTTGAGCCAAGGATATCCCTGCCATTTATGGCAAATAAAGCCCAATGACAAGTCAAAGAGTAGCAGTGGTTTTCTGTGTATTTTCTGGCTAGAGAATGGTTAGGTGGTCAGAGCCCATGTCCTAATGAGCACTTTCCCACCATCAGCACAGCTCTTCCAAAGTCTTAAGCATGCTTCCTGGAGATACCTCTCCTAGGCTGTGAGTCAGGACACCTCATTGCACCCTGAATGCCCCAGCTGCTCCCATCAGGGCACTGTCATGCCCACTCCTCTGTCCTCAGCCCCTCCCCACCCTGACCCTCCTCAGCCCCCTCCCCACCCTGACCCTCCTCACCTCCCTCCCCACCCTGACCCTCCTCAGCTCCCTCCCCACCCTGACCCTCCTCACCTCCCTCCCCACCCTGACCCTCCTCAGCTCCCTCCCCACCCTGACCCCTCCTCAGCTCCCTCCCCACCCTGACCCTCCTCAGCTCCCTC
>CM052706.1:47707716-47749429 GCA_028551405.1 Uromys caudimaculatus
GCCCCTCCCCACCCTGACCCTCCTCAGCTCCCTCCCCACTATGCCTCTTTCAGGCTCCTCCCCCCTCACACTCTGCTTCCTCCACACCCCTGGGTGATGACCGTCATCCTGCCTTCCCATCCATCTTTGCTCCACTTAGCCCACCTTACTTCCCACCTGTGCTTGGCTCCATAGGCTAACTTGCTATGGAACCAGTACAGCTTAGATTTGAGGGCCCCTCACCCCATAAGTCCTTCCAAAGCCTCCTGTCTGTCTAATCAAAGAATTCAAGACATTGGGTTCCGTTTCTATGACAGGATCTATAACTTGTCGGGAAGATTCAGGCCTCACAGAACTTGACTTCTTCCTCCCAGAAGGAAGAGCTTCCACCAGGGCTGGATGACCTGGGGTGTGACATCTGCTCAGGTCTAGGCACTAGAAGGAGGGGTGGGTTAAACTCATGAATACATTTGCTGGTTTCTACAATGCTGTTTTTAAAACTTTCTGCAGAAGCCAATTTCCTTACGAGAAAATCGTCCTACCAAGATTTTTTTTAGAATAAAGAAGCCCAAAATTTCTTCCTTAACCTAAATCAGTGCATCTGGCTCTAACACTGTGATTCTGAGCACAGTGCCATCCTGAAGCTGCTGGCTCTCCACACTTGAGGAATTTTCTGTAGCCTCAAGTAGGTAGGGAAAATTGAGGATAGAAAAAAGAAAGAATCAGACATCTGTTATGTGCTGTGATGTTAGGGGACAGGAGTAAAATCCCAGCCACCCCATTCCTGAGCTGGAATATGAGGAGACCTTTGAGAGGCATGGGCCGAGAGTATGCAAGGCAGTCAGAGAGGATGCTGAAGAAGGCTGAGTAACAGGGTAAGACCAAGGAGGCCCGGACAATACCGCTCCCAGAATGCATAGCAGAGGCTGACACACCACAAACCTTGCTTTTTGTCTTTTGTTGGGACTCTATGGGATACTGTTGTGATTTGAATGTGAAGTCCCTCACAGGCTCCTGTGTTTGAGCACTTGGTCCCCTGTTGGTGGGGGTACTGCTTGGGAAGGTTCTGGAACCTTAGGACACCTTCCATGCTCAGACCCCTCCCCACTTTGACCCCTTGCTGGAGGAAGCACATCCCTAGGGGCGGGCTTTGAGCTTTTATAGCCTGTCCCCATTTGCTATTCCATTTCTGCTTCTGAACTGCAGATATAATGTGACAAACGGCCTCATGCTCATGCTGTCATGCATTTCCGATATGATGGGCTCCATCCCTCTGGAACACAAGCCAGAATAAACCCTTTAAGTTGCTTTTGCCAAGCTATTTTATCATAGCAGCAAGAAAGGAACTAATACAGACGTCTCCCTGTCAGCCGGAAACCACTGGCCCTTTCCCGCCACTGACGGGTGTCCATGTGTGCAGATCCTATGCTGTCCTTATGTTCAGACACAAGAGTGGACATTTGGACAGACACATGGCCTGCATAGTACCTAGGACACAATGGTACTAAGTAGATATTCCTTTAAAAAGAAACAAAGTTTGTGTCTTATCACAGCTTAGCTCCCCAACTTTGGTTTGCAAATTTTGCTTGGGACCTCATGTCATTCTCCCCTACGCTCTTCACCCCCCATTCTTCACCCTCCCCCCCCTTTTCTTTCTCAAAACATTCTCTTTTACCTCGTCATCACGTTTCCTTTGACATCACAGATTTCAGAGTGACTAACTCCGTCACTAACGTAGAAGAGCTCGGGTGAACTGTTCCCACATCAGAAATAAGTTTTCTAACTGAGGGTATGCAATGCTGAAGAGAAAGTGCATGACAGACAGGCACTCATCATGTATGAATTCAATCATCAGTGTGTGGGCTCTTCCGGGAGCCAAGTAGCCCACTGAGTTTTGAAAATACAAAGATGAATAATATATGATCCTCATCATTCCCAAGAAACCCTGTAAACTGAAGCTTCCAATCACAGGGCAGCATTTAATGAGCCCAGAAGAGGCTGAGATGCTTTGCCTGCCCACACCAAGCACCCACAGAGTGTGGGACAGCTGAACAGAGGGTATCAGCAGAAACCAGAATTGGGGAGCATGTATTCAGGTTCTCTGGGCACAAGAACCCACCCAGAACAGTGGATAAGCTTTTATACAAACACAGGGTGGGAGGAGGAAGAGGGATGGAGAGAGAGAGAGAGAGAGAGAGAGACAGAGAGAGAGAGAGAGAGAGAGAGAAGAAGGAGGAGGAGGAGGAGGAGGAGGAGGAAGAAGAAGAAGAAGAAGAAGAAGAAGAAGAAGAAGAAGAAGAAGAAGAAGAAGAAGAAGAAGAAGAAGAAGAAGAAGGAGAAGAAGAAGAAGAGGAAGGAGAAGAAGAAGAAGAGGAAGATGATGATGATGATGATGATGATGATGATGATGATGATGATGATGATGATTAGGGAGCTGTCCTATTTATTTGGGTTCACAAGAAACCTGGTGAAGGGTTGAGAAGAATGGGTCTATCTTGAAAGTACCTGCCTGGATTCAGTCCTGCACTGAGGAGTTGGAGACAATGGATCCCTGGGGCTCATTGGCCTCGGCTACTTGTAAGTTTCAGATCAATGAGAAATTGCTTCAAAAAAGAAAAAAAAAAGGCAGTGGACAGCACTGGAGGAAAAGCACACAGGTGTCCTAGCCTCCACGCACATACACACATGCAGAGAGAGAAAAGAAAACCAGTGAGCTACACCACCAATCCTTTCTGTTTTCAGGTATTGCAGGACATAATTTTCAAGTAGAGAACAAAAGGAACTCCCAGAAAGCTCTGTTTGCTGTGGAACTCCACATCCCACCTGAAAATCGTATTGCCAAGGATCAGAGGGCAGAGCTCGGCATCCTGGCTGGGGTGAACCAGCTCCCTTGGGGCTCCATCAAAACTCCATTCCCATAGTCATAAAAACCTGCTTGATGGTGGGGTCACTTAGCCCATTTGGGGTGGTAACCTCTCAAGGCAGAGGGAAATAAATATGCCATCGCCAGACACCCCCGAGGCAGGAAGAACGAGAGCCTGCCCATTCTAATTTTTTTTCTTTTTTATACCACATGATCACCTTTGGACCTCAAAGAAAAGAGATGGTTTATGAGTCCTAAACAGGTAGTTGTTAAATAAAAGCTACAGTGAGGACTAGGGGTACAGCTCCTCTGGTAGAATGCTTGCTTAGCATGCATGGAGCCCCAGGATTGATCCTTTAACAATGCACATGTCAGGCATGGTGATACTCTTCTATACTTACAGCCCTCATGAGGTAGAGGCAGAGGGAGTTCAAGGTTATCCTGGCTATGTATTCCTGTATAAGTCAGTCCGGGATACATGAGACTCTGTCTTAGAATCTTTTTCTGTTGCTGTGGAAAATATCCCCTGACAAAAGCAAGTTACTGGAGAAGGGTTTGTTGTGGCTCACAGGTCCGGACTACCGTCCATCATGGTGGGGAAGTCACGGTGCCTGGTGGCCGGGAGCTTGAAGCAGCTGGGCATGTCACATTCATTCAGGAAGCAGGCGAAGGAAGAAGGCATGCATCCTGATGCTCAGTTTGCTTTCTCCACATACAGTCCAGGGTCCCTGCTCATGGAATGACCACATCCACAATTCAGATGAGTATAGTGTAATCAAGACACTCCCCACAGAGATGAATCTTCTAGGTGATTCTAGACCCTGTCAAATTAATAACACTAACATCACACAGTTTTTTTTAAAAAAAGAGCTATAGAAAAATCCTCATGTTCCTCAGCCCAGTTTCTGGAGGTCGCATCCCTGAGAGGGGTCTTCCAGGTGGTAGGACAGGGTCCAGAGGCCTAGGAGAATCAAAGCAGTCAGACAGCACCGCTCTGAGCTCAGCCTGCAGCCCTGGCTTGACTGACTCTCTCACCACTCATTTTCTAGGTCTTTCCATTGTTAAGAGTAAATTTAGATTTCTTTTCTTCTGCTTCTCCTCCCGGCAATCTCAAATGTGTCAGAAGAAGGCAAAATTGTACCATTATTGCCAGAAACGAGACTGAAATAACGTGCCACCATCAAACACTAATGTCCTTTTCACCAGAAGGCCACACGCAGGGAAGTCACAGACTGCTAAATACTACCCAGAGCTATGAATCCAAATGGCCCCATTATCTGAACCGGAGGAGAGCCAGGCAGGCCCACACCCTGCTTCATAAGACTGCCATGAGTCTGGTGGCAGAGAAATAAATGATCTCTCCTTTCTTGTGTGGCACTGGAGAGAGCAAGGCAGCCAGAGAGAAAGAAGAGGGCTCACATGTGTGGTTATATTCTGAATTGTGCAGAAAGTAGGGCTGGCGGGGGTTGGGGGGAGGAAGGGTGACACTACAGCAAAGAAAATGGACTTCGAGGCTTCCCAGTTTTCTAGGGCTCCTGAAACTTGTCATCTCAGCCCTGCGAGAGGCCACAGATCTACAGGGTAGAGACATCTCTGTCTGTAGAAAGTGTAAAATTCTCATTCTCTCCTAGTAACCATGAGCCCCAGCAAACCCCACTGGAACCCAGGATCAGGCAGGACTAACTACTGCTTTGGGGATGACCAGCTTTCTTCCACTACAGAGGGGCAGTGCCTGCTGGAGTTCAGATTGCAAACCTATTGACCAATGATCTTTCCTGAGTCCCAGACCTATGCAAGCCAAAATGTGTCCCCAGGACCGCTTTCCCTTTGAGGAAGAACCACGTTAGGGAATCTCTGTGAAGCTGCTAAGCTGCTAGCTTACTGACAGGAATAGTCTCACCGCAAACAAACAGGAAATGGCTACATACTGTCTCTTTACTACCCCTTCTTTGATGTTCCCTGGGCCTGGGAATGATGACAGATGTCCCATTTAGAACAGCATTGGCAGTCCTTTATTTCCAGCACTCTGACAAGTCATGAGTCTCTGCTCTGACCTTTGCCCACTACTAAAAATCCACAACCGCTCTGGAGAACAGAAATCGCAGCCACACCCAGCCTGCTTGGGTGCAGCTGCACTGGAATGGGCCCCCTCCCACAGAAGGCCAGCTGCTCCAGGGACACCACAGTTCAGGGAGGAGCCCCTGAGCAGAGCAAGAACTGCCAAGAAGGCACAGCAAAAATGATCCAGGCCCTGTTAACAGACATCCCACTCTAAGGAATTCAGCCAGACAGCAATATTTTCCTTCTACTGATGATATCGAGCACTCAGAGGAGCCTACAATAAAGCCCCAGTGTTCTCCCTGGGGACACAGGCTCAAATTGTGCTCTGCTCAAAGCAGGCTCTGTTCCAGGAAGCACCCCTTGCTTCTTCCAATGCCCCTCCATGCCCTACTCCCCCACAGCCTTCACTCCCTACCCATCTCTTGTCCTCTCCTTCTTCTCCTGCCAGTTGAAGAAGCTACAGGTCACCTTCTAGTTCTACTGCTGTCAGGAAGTAAAATTGGCTTTTACAATGGCTGTATTGTTTGCAGCTCCTCTGCCTGTATCCTTTGGAGAGAAAAACAGGGTGAGGTGGGTAGAAAAATAGGTTTGCTTTTGTTCTCTCTTTAAAAGAAAGAAATCAGTACCAGCCAAACCGACTTGGCTTAACTTTAATGTTAGTGTAGGAACTTGGGATTCTAGGAATGCAGTAAGCCTCTATGAGGACCACAGCTGGTCTATGCATGAGTTATTCTTTTGATTCAAGGTTTCTTCTCTTCTGCTGATAGTTCCCTTACTTTGAATAACCAAAGGGCTCCCCAAAGTGGTCCTTCCTCAAAGGGAAAGCGGTCCTGGGGACACATTTCGGCTTGCATAGGTCTGGGACTCAGGAAAGATCATTGGTCAATAGGTTTGCAATCCGAACTCCAGCAGGCACTGCCCCTCTGTAGTGGAAGAAAGCTGGTCATCCCCAAAGCAGTAGTTAGTCCTGCCTGATCCTGGGTTCCAGTGGGGTTTGCTGGGGCTCATGGTTACTAGGAGAGTAGGAGAACCTTACACCCCTGCTAGGAGAAAACAAAGGACGCCTTCTGATGCTCCCAGCTGATCACTACTAAGCTAAACAATTAGTGGGAACATCTGGCATGTGGATTCTGCTCTAAAATGAAGATCTGCCCATCCACAAACCCAGTGCTGAGGGCTAAGAGAAAGGCCTGGAAGACTGAAGTTATCCCAGCCAGCTTCTCCTCAGTCCCAGCTCCTTATCTCCCCACTCATCCATCCTTGGGTCTTGTCTGAGTTTGTTTTCTACTGCTGTGATGAACACCATGACCAAGAGCAACTTAAGGTGGAACCTCAGAGGAGCAGGACTTACTGCCCTGCTCTCCATAGCTTGCTCAGCTTGCTTTTCTGAACAATCTAGGACCACCTGCCTAAAGATGGCACCAGCCACAGTGGGCTGGGCCCTCCCACATCAGTCATTAATCAAGAGAATGCTCCACAGGCTTGTCTACAGGACAGTCTAAGGGAGGCATTTTTTACAGTTGAGGTTACCTCTTCCTAGATGACCTCAGCTTATGTTGGGTAGAGTAATTAATAATAATAATAATTTAAAAGTAAAAACATCAGCCACTCAGCTTGTCATTGACAAAGGGCAATTATTATTATTATTTTATTATTTTATTGTTTTAGCTCATGAAACAGTGGGTCTTGAGATAGCATCGTCATGCCCAGGCGTTGGGGGTTTACAACCCACTCTCGGTACTTTTTCTAGGCTTTCTCCTATGCTTCCTTTTCCTTTACATCTCACACTCTCAAGTGTCAATCATGATGGCACCTCCTTGCATCCCACCACCCACTTGTGTTTGTCCTGTGTCAAAGCAGCTCTGGCACAATAGCTTTTTTCCGAAGCTGCTAACGTATGTAGGGATTAAAACAAGCCCATGAAAATGAATAAAGAGGACACACAAGGATGGTGGAGAAAAGGGAGTCAGAATTGCCTCTCATTTTACCCAAGTCGTCAAATTCACAGTATCCGTCCACTGTTAGTGTTCAGAGAGTGCAGTGCACCTAATCCACCTGCTGGCTTCTCTCTGCCAATGAGTTCTATCCTCCACCTCACCTCTGTGACTCATTCCCCAGCTTCAGGGTCCTCTGAGGTCACGTAGTGTTGTTAGGAAAGCTATGACTGAAGTCAAGAAGGCTAGGGCTAGATCTGAGTATCTTGCATTCAAGCACAGTGATACTTTCTAATTGAGGCCTGCTGTGCAGAGCAGACAAAGCTCAAATGTAGCAGGTGCTTGGGAAATACTTCCTTCCTGTTGTCATGGGATATTCAGTTTTCCACAATTCCTGGCACAATCCTTGATCTTTCATGCCTTTCTTTCTTTTTTTAATTGCTTTTATCAAGACAGGGTTTCTCTGTGTAGCCTGTCCTGGGACACACTCTGTAAACAGGCTGGCCTTGAACTCAGAGATTTACCTGCGTTTGCCTTCCAAGTGCTGGGATAAAAGGCATGTGCCACCACTGGCCAGCAGAAGGCTTTTCTAAAGTATAGTGGCCACATTAGGACCAGGAAGATGGCCCAGTAGGTTAAGGTACTTACTACCAAGCCTGACAGTCTTAGTTTAGTCGTCAGAACCCACATGGTGGAAAGGAAGACTGACTCCAACATGTTGTCCTCTGACCTACACACAGACATTCACATGTATGCATGCACACACTCACAAATAAGTAATGACTACATTATCACCTGCTAGTTTTTCAACAGGCAGGACCCTCCTTGTATACTGAGTCTCTGTCTGGAAACATAAATGTGTTGCCCAAAAAGATTTCATGATTCAGTGAAACCTCCATCAGTCCGGTCTCTGTCATAATATTGATCAGCCAAATTTCCCATTCTTATAATTGGCATTGCCAGTTAAATTAATATAGAATAAAAGAATTTTATAGAGTAACAAAAGTGAGGCTGGAGAGATGATTTTTTGGTTAAGAGTGCTTGCTGGCTGCCCTTGTGGAGGATGGGAGTTCTATCCACCACATCTATGTTGGGAGGCTCACAACCACCTGTAACTCCGGCTCCAGGCAATCTGGGCTCCTCAGGCACTGCACACATGTGCTACATATACATGAACTCAGACACACACAGACACACATACACACGTACACACATGCACACACACATTTAATATAAATAAAAGAATACATGAAAAAATAAGAACTAACAGAAGCTCTCCATACATTATTTTATTTCCATAAGACTCTGACCAACTCCATGACTAATGAAATGGTCACATGCAGGATCATAGTTAACTCCTCCACTCATTTAACGTATGTGCTGGGCACATACATGCTGAGTTCCCTCTGAATGTGTGAGGTGCTGGGCACACACTGGCAGTCACAAGTGATGAGAGCTTGGGTTCCTCACAAAACACAGAAACCCTGCCTCTTCAGTTCCTCAGCATATCTTGGTTCATGTTTAATATCTTTCAAGTGGAGTGCCTCTTGTATATGTTCTTGGCTAGGCCTTGGTGGCAACATCAATCAAAAGCGCTCATTGGCTGTCATTTCAATTGAGTTGATCATTTTTCTGTAGTACGACACAAGTTAAGCTTGAAACTTTTTACATTTATTTATTTATCTCTGAATGCACACATGGCACAGCATGGGTGGAGGTCAGAGGAGAGCCCTCTTGGAAGCCAGTTCTCTCCTTCCACCATGCAGGTTAGGGACTGAACTCAGGTTGTGGGGCTGGACAGGAAGCACCAGCTGAGCCGTCTCGCTGGCCCAACAAGTTAAGTTTAATTGCCAAATTCAATGTTTCTGAAAAGACCACCTATGATTTGCACACAAACAGCCTGAGACAAAGGGAAGCCATAAATCTGATCATTGCAGGGATGACTGTCATCTTGTAGTTTCCTATAAAGTAACAAAGAAGTGCTTTATGAAAAGATAATCCCACCATTGACTGAGCTTATTGGTGCGTGTGTAAAGGGACTGTCCATCACGCTCTGAGCAAGGCTCCTGGGGGGAGAGAGACACTTACAGGAAATGAACAGATTCTCCAGGCAGTGAGAGGTCACTGCAAGTCACCCATGCGTGGCGCCAACCCATCATTAAGGCATCATGTCGCTGCTTAATTCGTGGCTTTCCTTTTCTTTTTCAGTAGAATAGATAGCAATGGTGTAGTGTGCTATCCAGGGTATATTAGATTCTGATAAATACTGTAATAAGCAAGAAGGAAGAACATGAAATCATTGCAGGTCCTGGAAGTATCATAAAGCAAAACAAAAACAGAAAGAAAAAGCAAAGCATCAAACAAGATTCCATGAAGAAGAAGAAGAACCAGAACCGTGAGCAGGAGGGGTGGCTATGTAATAAAATACCTGTCGCACAAGCATGAGGACTTCAAAACCCTAGCACTCATGTTAAAATTAAAAAAAAAAAAAAAAAAAAAAATCTGGGTGTGTGACACCTATCTGAACCCCAAGTGCTAAAGGGGTGGAGACAGGAAGCTCCCCAGAGCTCATAGACTAGCCAAAGGGTGTCAGATTCAGGGAGAGACCCTAAAAACTAAGGTTCAGAATAGTACATGCACAAGGGGGGGTGGGGGGGAGAGGGAGAGAGATGGGGGACTAACGAATGCAGAGGTGTCAGGATAGGTCTCTCCCGCCGAGAAGGTAAAACCAAGAAGAAATCAGCCTTTCAATGAGTCGATGGAACATTCCAAGCTGGCAAAGACCTGAGGTAGCTAAGACTTTTCTAGAAGGATTTTCTCACTGGTTGTAAAGCCAGGGCTTGCTGAGAAGAGTAAATGACATACCAGTGAGGTACATACCAGTTCTGGCTAGAGCTACTTTGTTAACACATGGGAAATGTTGTAAGGGAAAAAAATATATTTAATAAAATATTTTATATGCCTCATTCTGGAGATCTATGTGAACTCTGATTACTCTGGTAATGACAAGCTCAACTGAGATCACCAACTGTGATCGTTGTCAACTTAGCATAGGAGGAAAGGAGCAAATCCCATGCCCCCCTCTCTTTAGCTCAGATGTCATTGTTGTTGTTGTTGGGTGGTGGTGGTATTGTTCTCTGAAGCTGTCTTGTGCCCCATTTTCATGTCCTTTACAACACACACTGGGCCAAAATGTCATTAAGTCCTTCAAACCAATGAATGATTTTGCTCTGTAAATGTAGGGAACAACTGAAGTCCTGAGCAAATGTGTGTTATTTGACATGAGCTGGCCATGTCAGGGGTCAAGGCCTCAGACCTGTGGGAAAATGGCAAAGCTTCCCCATCCTGGTTCAAATGAGTGTTTACTCTTGATCCATCGGTGCGCGTTCGAGTACTAGCAACTGCAGTTTCCTCTTGCTTACAGCCTCAGACTGTTGCCTAGAGACCTCCTACCGGGACTAGCTAACTCCTCACCACTGGGTTGTGTGTCATAAAAGTGCTGAGGTCCTGGTTGGTGCAGTGGTTGGTGCAACTCTATCAGAGTGTGCTTGACCCACTTGACCCCAGCTTTTCTGTATCCATTTGTCTGTGTGTCTGTCCTGTCTTCAATCCCTTGCTGCCCCTATTAAAAAGGAATATGGCAAGTAATTTTTTTGTTGTTCTTTGTCTGTTTGTTTTGAGGCAAGGTTTCCCTGTGTAGCCTTGGTTGTTCTGGAACTCACTCTGTAGACCAGGCCTGCCTCTGCCTGGGATTAAAGGCGTGCGCCATCACCACCATCAGGCTGACAAATCTTTGCACAAGCATTTCCCGAATATTTCATGAGCATGCGTCTACTCTTTTTTTTTTTTTTTTTTTTAAGTCTCTGTTTTTCTGAAATTCAAGTCTAGCTGAGGCTCCTCCCTTAGTTTGCTAGAGCTGGCCAACCTGTCCTGGCTGTGAATTCGGCCTCTTCCCACCATTCATGCCTTTGGACCCACCATCAGAGTTACCTTTCTTTTCTCTTCCAAACTTTCTTTAACTAGGAATTCCTGACAACAGAGGCAGACATGAACGTTTTGAGTGTCTGTGGGTAGATCTCAGAGAAGTTCATGAAAGCGATGGGGAAAACAGCTCTCCACTGACCTTTAACCTTTAGTGTTCAGTTACAGCCCAGGGCAGAAAGTGCCAATAAAGCTGTTACATGTTTCACATCATTTGTGTTCACACTACTTCAAAATCACCGTAGTTACGACTGGCTACTCTGTTTTCTCTGTGTGTGTGTGTGTGTGTGTGTGTATGTGTGTGTGTGTGTGTGTGTTTGTGTGTGTGTGTGTGCTTGTGTGTTTGTGTGTGTGTGTTTGTGTGTGTTAGTGTGTGTGCTTGTGTGCTTGTGTGTTTGTGTGTTTGTGTGTGTGTGTGTGTGTGTGTGTGTGTGTACATATGCGCTAGCACACGCATATATGTGGAAGCCAGAGGTTAAAGTCAGGTATCTTCTGGCTTATACTTTGAGACACGATCTCTCCTGGAACGTGGAGCTCAGCAATTCAGCTAGATTGGCTGGCTGGTCAGTGATTCCAGGGATCCATTTGTCTCTACCTCCCCAGTGCTAGGATTGCAGGCAGGCATTGCCATGCTCGGCTTTTTATATGAGTGTGGAGTTTATACTCCCCAGGAGGCAGGGATCAAGACAGAAGGTAAGGGGAGGAGGTTTGTGTAGTGAAAAGGAACCATCAGAAGTCAGAACAGCGGATTAGGCCAACCAGCAGGCTCCAAACACTGCACTACAAGATCCAGACCTGGTCTAGCCTGAAGAATTGTCCCACACTGAGCTAAGGTGACCAGACCTTTGACCACCACCTAGATTAACGAGGTGGGCCCCTGCAGCTGAAGGAGACCCTGAATAATACACCAGCCCTCACCCCACCATGTTACCTGCCAGCTACACACTCTTAGTAGCATATTTGCAGGAAGATCTGCCAAGAACCCAATCTCAGTGATTGGTAAGAAGGAGTAAAATAGCCAGTTTGGAACAAGAAGAGAAAAATAAGGAGCTAAAAGATTCCTGGCTAGTTCACAAACTGAGGAATCAGCCCCAGACCCAGTTAGACCTACGGCCACCACAATGTGAAGGCTCCGCCTCCAGGTTCTGTTCTAATCAGACAGGTCTGAGTCTGAATCCTGCTTCTCTTCCTGGCTGGCTGGCTATGGAATGCTGAGCACATCCAGCCCTCCATTCAACCATCTGTTATCATGAAGCATCGGTGCTTTCTCTGCAAGGTGCTGAGGATTGGGTGAAATTACCATGAAGCATGCCTGGCACTTAGCAGCCATCACTGAGTGGGAACTTTATTATCTCCCTGCCTTCCAGCCTTCCCTGCCTCCATCAACCCATCTTGCTTAGGGAGGACAGGGGCCACTCCCCTTGGCTCATGACCTTCTGCAGCTTCCTAACCAGAGCCTTTCCTGGCTCTCCAAAATTTTCCCCAGCCAAATAAGCAACAGCCAAGAGTCACAAAGATGTGCCTGCTGACTGTGCACACAAACCCATCCCCACATGGACATTTGAAGTGCACAAGGCCCTCCCTTTGAGTAACCACCAGGTCTTCACTATCCATCTATGAGCCCACCCTGGTCTTCTCTACAGCTCCTAAAGCCTTTTCAACAACAGCCTTGTCATAGGAAAGCTCAATTCTCCTTCAGCCACATTCCCACCAGAGGGAGATAAATAAACACCTACCCCTGACCCCACAGCTTTCTCTAGACCACTCCCCATTGTCCCACCCAGACCTAACATCAGCTTCTTCAGCTCACAGTGTACAATGTGGTAGAAAAGAGAACTCTGTCCCACACACTTAGATAACAGATTTCATGTGACTCTTATTTAACAGAGAATTTTGCTGCATTTCCATAAACACTAGCTTCCCTAAGGTCCCCTCCTATTCCTAGCAATTAGCCCAGAACATAGTATGTTTTTTAAAAGAAAAACAAATGCATGTGCACAACTTGCAGATATATTAGAGTTTAGCCAGTGGGTGAGTGGAGTGTGCTTTGCAGGATCCTGGGTGCACAGTTGGCACATGATAGTTTTTATCTCATTGATTCATGCGGAGATCTGAAGGAGAAATGCCCCCATCCACTTCGATATTTAAACCCCTAGTCCTTAGTTGGTGAAACTGTTTTAGAAGATATAGGTTTGGCCAGTGGAAATAGTCACTGGAAGTGGGATTGGAGACTCCAAGGCCTTGACCTTTGCCCTAGCTTGCTCTCTATGCG
The DNA here is from genome assembly GCA_028551405.1 of Uromys caudimaculatus. NCBI lineage: Eukaryota > Metazoa > Chordata > Mammalia > Rodentia > Muridae > Uromys > Uromys caudimaculatus. The sequence goes on from CM052706.1 coordinate 47,720,807, forward strand.
CCATACTTGCCTTTAAAGGTGTGATTTCTCAGCTTCCTGCTCCAGCTGCCACGCCTCCTTGCTATGATGGACTCTAACCCCTCTGGAACTGTAAGCCAAAATAAGTCTTCCTTCTATACACTGCCTTGATTATGGTGCTTTCTCACAGTAACTGAAAAGTAACTGATTCAATTGCTTGAATTTCTACCTTCTCCAGTCTTTGCAGGAGGCCTGGTCACGCCCTCCAGAGTGCAGAGACTCCACCCACACTCCCCACCCACACTCCCCTTCAGGAAAGAGGAAATTGAAGCTGAGTCAATCATTTAAGTAAATGACTTGGCTGGGGTCATAAGGCTCCCACGTGACTGCTTAAAATCACATCTGCCTTCCCAGACACCTCAAAGTTTTCAGCAATGACTGTGCACTGAATATCTGCCCATCAGTCCCATGTTTGGTGCTACAGTTTTTTTTTTTTCTTTTCTCATTTTCCTGTGTGTGGTGTGTGTGTGTGTGTGTGTGTGTGTGTGTGTGTGTGTGTGTGTGTGTATACATATTGTGGGCACACATACGTGAGGCTGAGAATAATCCTCAATTGATCTTCTCCCTTAGGCAGAGGCAGAGTCTCTCAACCAAGCACAGAGTCTCAGTAGCCAGCTTGCTTTAAAGATCCTGCCTCCACCTTCCCAGTCTGGAATTCCAGGTGTGCCACCGTGGTCATGGGCATTTACTTAGGTTCTGGGGATCCAAACACTGGTCTCATACTTGCCCGGCAAGCATTTTAACAACTGACTATCTCCCAGACTGGTTTGGTTTCTATCATTGTTGTTTTGCTTTTTGTTTTTGAGCCAGGGTCTCACTATGTTGCCCAGATGAATCTCAAATTTCTTAACGGAGGAGAGCCTCCTGCCTCAACCTCCTGAATACCAGGACTATAGGCACTCAACACTGCTCCAACCATTTAACCCTGTACCCTGTTTCTGATGACCTGCAGCAAGTGCATGCAAACTCAGAGGTCAAAGGCCCTGTGGTGCCATTCTGAAACACAGTAAGAGAGACATAATGCCAGACAAAGGATGTGGGAGACATAACCGCCCTTCCTCTGACATGCATGGCATAAGAACATTTCTGCCAGCAGCAGACCTTACACATCACAGTGGCAGTGGAGACTGCACTGGAGCCTAGTGGTATCATGCACACTACTCACCTGTCTGTAGTGCTGCTGCTGTGCTGGCAGTCAGAGAACCTGGACCCACACACTCAATAGTGATGATACACAACCGTGTGACTGCTTTGATTGTTTGCTGAGCCATGTTTTTATTGCTCATAGTATACTTCTGTTTATGAAAAAATGCTGAAAAACAAAGCCATGTCGGGCAGACAGAACCTCACCCACTTCTTGTTCACTGAGCCTCTTGATTGCATATCTTTTCTTGGTAGGATTTAATCTTAACTTGTTTTGTACATCATGGCTTTGGGAACACACACACACACACACACACACACACACACACACACACACCGTAGCCTAGGTATGTTAGTAGGCTCTACTGCAATCTATGTGTCCAGGAGCTCTGTGCACACTGAAGAATCACCTAACTATGCGGTCGCTCGGTTCATATCCCCGTTGCTAAGCAACACATGAGCTGTACTTCAGCTCTGGCAGGCCACACCTCATTTCTTCTTCTCAATAGCTACACCTGGGAGGCATTATCACTGAATTCATCTGGGACACAGATAGTTTCAGAGACTCCCCCAAGGTCACTGAGCCAGTGACTGAAAGAGTCAACACTAGAACCCAGAGCTCCAGACTCCACAAATTTCCTCTGCCTTACAGGCAATGGTACAAAATGGAAATTAAGTGGTCATCTGTGATCTTGCATAATTATGAGGTATCCTTCAGTTCTCTCCTCTATTCCTTATCTGTTTTCCCTTCCCCACTGGGAAAAGGAGATTACATAGATTGGAGCCAACAGACAGATGACATCATATATTGAGAGTGATTTACAAGTCCAGATCATCAAAAAAAATCCCACTTCCAGGAAGGCCTCCAGAAACGTATTATTCTGGGACGTAGAAAAAGGTTTATGATCCAAGCACACTGTAATTCAGGCATCCGGGTGGCTGGAGCAGGTGGGCCATGAGTCTGGGCCCAGTACAGGCTGCATAGCAAGACAAAGCAAGAGGGGAGGGGGACTACATCAGGGGTTGTTTACATTTGGTCACAATGCTTGTTGCTTAAGTTACTGCAATAGTTACATGGACAGTCCCTGTGGCCCTCATAAAAGGATGACTGTCAAAAGGAAGCATCCAAGCCAGTATATGTTTCAAAATCAGAATTCTAATCTAAATACATGTACACTTAAAGTCATATAACACAGGCAGACACCTTTTAGCTTTTAACTGGGGTGTGTGTGTGTGTGTGTGTGTGTGTGTGTGTGTGTATGCAGCTGCATGCATCTATATGCATGTGTGTGCAGGTGACTGAGAAGGCCAGAGGGCATCAGATCCTCTGAAACTGGAGTCATAGACAGTTGTGAGCCACCCAGTGTGGTTGCTGGGAACCCAATCCAGTTCCCCCACAAAAGCAGTAAACACTCTGGAGTTCTGGGATTAAAGACATGCCCACCACACGTGAGACTGAAGATAATTTTGGTTATTTTTTTCTTATATTGTAAGGAAGGTTTTCTCCCCCATTTTTAAAGTTTTCTACAATAAATCTTTAGTCCTTTTGAGATTAAGGTTTAAAACAAAATGTTTTTTTAGTTTCAAGTTTTGCCTTGTTTTCTAAAAGAGTCAGAAGCCAGGATACAAGTTAAAAACAAGCTATGTTAGGAGGGATGACCAGAGCAAACCGGGTGTGCCAATCTGTTTGGAAAACTCACAGGGATCAAAGCCCAGGAAATGACATCTCTAGGTCCCTGTCTTTTAAGGCGACAGATGGAGTCCCAGACTTGTGGCACCCATCTTAAAGTGGCCTTTTTATAGTGTTGGAGACCCAGCTGCAGAATGAGCATCCTACTCTCTGGCTCTGAGGCCACAAGTAGTGGGTAGGGAGACAAAATCCTGGTCCCTGTCCTTACGGTCAATGTAAGGAAGCTAGACAGTCTTGACAAGATGGCCTGCCACAGTGAGGGTTATTTTACAAACATCCTCCAGACTGTGGAACAACACTCCACCTTTTAGCTCCTTTACGGTAAGCAAAACACCAAAAATTAAATAAATAAGTAGAATAAAAATATGGAGAAAGGGAAACGCAAAGCATCATGGGAAAAGCAAAACTCCCATCCCAAAGGCTGTTCCACTTTCTGAGGCACCCTGCTATAGAGGAGCGCAATTGTTCATTGGGCACGGACCCAGGTTCCACACACCACACTCTGGAATCAAGGAGTTCGTTTAACGGGCACTGAATAGATTCCAGTTCCTCTGAAATCCCGCATCCCTCTCTGCCAAGAAGCTGTTTTGAAAGCTGACACTCCCTTGATGTGAATCTGTAGCCCGCCCACTTCACTGAGAAAATAATTTTAGATCAACTCTGTTCTAGACACTTGCTCCCAAGGACAAGCTGGCAGAGACTGCACGGGCTCCAACCTTTCTGAGCTCTTTGATGATCAGAACCGAGGAACAATACTAGAACAAATGTTAATACAAATAGTCTCAACAACCTTCAAAGTAGATCCTGAGCTCCCTAGGAGGCAGGGCTCATTCAGAGCTGGCCTCTTTGGCCCTGACTCCTATTAGACAGCTAACCCCCTGAAAAAACAAATAGTCCTCAGAACAATGGAAGGAAGTGCTAAAAACCAAAGGTGAGGAAAGAAAAGGAAAAGGACGTCCATAAATGGGAAAGAGAAACGAGGACTCAAAACCCAACTGCAGTTAGCATGAGCCTTGTTTGAAAACAAGAAAAGGATAAGGTTCTTCAGTAACGCAGCCCCCAGAAAGAAACCCCCTTAATTCACTCTCGGGAAGTTGAGAGCCCAGAAAGACCCCCAAGGCAGCTGGAGCCTCAGTCTTGGCTCCACCCACAAGTGGCTCCCCACCCCTCCCCCACTGGAATCTTCCCAGAATCCTCTCTACCCCAGGCAAAGCTGCTTGGCTCTCGGGTGTGGCAGGTGGGGCTCTCTGTTTCCAAACCTCCCAGTCATTTTCTCTTGGGTAAACAAACATCTCCTCTGGCTTTGCCAACCTCACCCTGCCAGAAAGTCATCGTGATAAATTAGTAGCGTTTCAATCAAGTCTGTGACAAGCTGGTGACAGACTGGGAGAGGGTGAGTGAAGCAACCAGATGTTGTTATGGGAAAGAGGCAGAGGAGAGAAGAATAACAGAGGAGCTTAGCAAACGTACTTGTCCGAGTGGCTGGCTACCAGCAGAACAGAAATTGCTTGTTTGTGGTTGGAGCAAGCGGTTGAGCCTTCTGAGCCTCTGCTGTGGACCCGTTAAAGCTGGGTGGCCTCCATTTCGTTGTATTGTAAATAATATAACTTTCAATAAAACAAGTAAGAGACTGGGTGATAGGGAATGCCTTTAGTCCCAGCACCTCAGAGGTTGACGTCTGTCTGGTCCCCCATCTCAAGTTCTAGGACAGCCAGGTCTACATAGTGAGACCCTGTCTCAAAAGAAAAGGAAAGAAAATAAACTAAAACTAAAACAAACATGAGGAGCTTTCATGACACTGAAAATATCAGTAGTGGAAATAGTCCTGATGCTGCGATAAGTGTTTCCCTGACTTTGTTTAGTTAGTTGGTTAATGTCCATTTGTGGGTTGGTTGCTTTTTGGTTTTGGTTTCTGAGACCAGGTCTTCTGTGGCAAAGGCTGGCCTTAAACTCTTACGATGCCAAGAATGACCTTGAACTTCCGATCCCCCTGCCTCCTAGGTGCTTTAAATACAAGTGTGAGCCACCGTGCCCAGGTTTATGTGGCACTGGGGGCAGAACCCAGGGCTCCATGTATGTTAGGAGGTGCTCTGCCAACTGAGCTTCATCCCAGCACTAGAAGTGAAGTTTTCTATCGTTTCAACAGTGTTACATTCTGCTCCACTTTGCCCTCACTTCGAGTACAAGAGGGTAAGACAGAGATTTAGGAAGGGCAACTATCCAGCTCAATATAAGAAGTTAATGGGGCAGTGGTGGCGCACGCCTTTAATCCCAGAACTTGGGAGGCAGAGGCAGGCGGATTTATGAGTTCGAGGCCAGCCTGGTCTACAGAGTGAGTTCCAGGACAGCCAGGGCTACACAGAGAATTCCTGTCTCGAGAAAAAAAAAAAAAAAGAAGAAGAAGAAGTTAATGGGGGAACACCCAATGTGTGTTCATTTCTAATGTCTCTGTAACAAAATGCAAATTAAAACAGGAAGCAACACTTGGGGCTGAGATGCATTGTGTTTCGTGGGACCTAACTATTGAGAGATGGGGTTCTTGTGGGTTTCCTGCTTTTCTATTTTAAAAAATGTATTGATTTTATTTTATGTGTGAATGTGCTTATGGAGGGCAGGCAAAAGTATTGGATTCCCTGGAACTAGAGTTATGGATGGTCGTGAGCCATTATGTGGGTGCTGGGACTCAAACCCAGGTCCTCTGAAAGTATAACAGATGCTCTGAACTGTGGAGCCACCTTTCTAATCCCTTCTCTTTAAATTCTCTCATTCACCCAGCAAATACACTAGCTACGGTGTCAGGACACACTCATACCTTTATTTAACAAGTGCCTCTCTGGGTAGAGCTTCGTCAGAATCAAACTTTATCAGTGTGAAGTAAAAGTGATCTATACATATTATATAAATGCAGTCCATAAAGGGAAATTCAGAGCCAGATGGGCAATGTACCTTTCTGAGTGTCAAATGGTGGGCTTATGAGATTCTGAAGTCTGAATTAGAATGGAGAGGCAGGGTCAAACTGGGAGACATTTTGGAGACAAAAATCAATGGACTTTAAAAGTGAATCAAAGTTTGGCAAGGAGGCATGGGGTCAAGGATACCTAAAGTTTGAGGCTTCAGGTGTCAATCACTAAGCTGCAGAGCGATAGCAAGAGGAGGTGGCCCCATGAGGTGATAAAATATGTCGGGCGCTGTGGTCCTTTCTGTAGAGCGAGCTGGCATTGCTGTGGGCTCTCCAATATCTCACTCCTCTCCTTCCCAATGCTTTCCACATGCAGTTGTGGCGTGTCTATCTTCTTTGTCACCTATCAATGCTTTTGCTGCCTTGCTGACACCAAGCTAAGCTCTAAGAAGAAGTGTATCTCGGCACCTACCAACTTACAGCTGACTCCAAGGCAAGGGAGTTTGTTGTGCATCTCTGTTTGAACTTTAAAGATGTTCCTGGGGTGTCTTTCAGCTTTTATTATTTCTGGGGAAATGTTTTCAAGCCCCGGGCGACAAGCAGCACAGGATAGCAACCTTGAGAGATGAGAAATAAAGACAAAACACTCTGATTCTTTTTCAATTTGCTGCCTGAAGGGTGTTCCCAGCCCACCAGCCTCTCCTTTTGGAGAGAGAGGCAGAGCTTAGAATTCAGACAGGGGGAGGGCAGAACTGACAGAGAGAGGAATTCCAGAGAGATGGGCTGGAGTCCCCAGCCCAGTAGAGATTGCTGAGGAAGCATTGCATAGACAATAGATAAACCTGACTATTCACAAGGTTCATCACTTCAGGGCTGGGGACAATGAGTCCCAAGCTAAAGCCATTCTGGTCCCACATGGTGAAGTTTGAAAGCCTCAAAAGGCTCAAACCATTTCCAAGTAAAGTAACTGTACCCAGAAGTACTATTTAGAGCATTCAACAATGTCCAACACCAAGAAGAGAAAATTCAGAGTGTGGTGTCTAATCAGAAATTACATTAAAAAAGAAGGCAAAACACCACAATCAAAAGAAAAGTCAGTCAACTTGAGCAGTACTAGAAAGGATACTAACGACAGTGAGCAAGAATGTAAAGAGGTTTTGTGTGTTGTTTTGAGATAGGGTCTCATGTAGCATAGGCTAGCCTCAAGCTACATGAGACAGGAATGACCTTGAACTTCTGATCCCCCTGCCTCTACCCCAAGTGCTGGGGTTTCATGTACCACCAGGCCTACTTTTATGTGGTGCTGGGGGTGGAGTTTAGGACCTCACTGATGTTAGGCAAGTTCTCTACCGACTGAGCAGCAGACCCAGGCCCAGAGTTCCGAGAACGAGGCGCCATATGTTTGAGAACAAGAACCCGGGGAAGGAGTGTGGGTGCTCAGCAGAAATGTGGGAGCCATTTAAAACACCTAAGAAGTGCTCGCAGAAAATAAGGCATCGGACAGGTCCATCACAGGAGAAGAGAAAATTGGTGGACCTGCTGCCGTCCCAGCAGAAAACATCCAGTGAAATACAGAGCAGAAGGCCTGGGAATAAACCAACAGCGCTGAGAGCGGGTTTAAGAAGCCTTGTGTGTATTAACTAGAAAAGAGGGTAGGGACTGAAGTATGACCAAACAAAAGGTGACTGAAAATGTCTATAACAATAACAATAGTCACAATAACAACAACAACAACAATAATGAAGAAGGCTACTGAAACCCAAGATCCTTAATGATTCCAAAGCATAAGAAATAACAAAAAATAAATAAAACAAGTCACAGCACAAGCAAAGTACCTGACAAGACACACACACACACACACACACACACACAGCCACATAACATACAGGTAACCCAGAAAAGAATCCTACAGATACATTTTAATTGAGACATTGTACTGTCACATATGTGAGAAAATAAATATGGACGCTGTCCCTCCATTTATGGGACAGTTTGGAATTGTAGAATTGGGGGCAGCTGACTAAAAAAGACTAATGCCACCCCTAAAACCAAGTAACTTAAGAACAATTCAGTCCTCGCGAGATGTCCATTAAAATGTTTTTCCATGAGTCTGGAATAGCCTTCCATCTAAGGCTAGTTTGTCCCCAGATTCCAAACAGCAATAGTTATGCCATTCAATAATGAATGCATTATGACGCCAACTATCAGAGCCACCACCAGCCATCACGAATTCTTCCTTCAACAACTGTATGGTGTGTAGACATGTGTGTGCAGGTGTTCCCACACATGTATGCTCACGTCTGTAGAGGCCACAGGTCAATGTCAGGTATCTTCCTCCTCTGCTCTCCACTTTAATTTTTGAAACAAGGTCTCTCAGTGAACCTGGAGCTCATTGATGCTGCTAGACTGGCTACCCAGCAAGCTTCAGGAGTCTGCCTCTGCTCTGCATGTGCTGGGGTTACAGATGCGTTCCATGATGCTCAGGTACTGGGGACTCCAATTCAGGTCCTAATGCTTGTGTGGCAAGTGAGCACTTTGCCACTGAGCCGCCTCCCTTCTTCTCCCTTCATCTCATTCTTATCACTCACTAAGTAAACTTCCCCAATTATTTTATGTTATGTATGTAAGTGTTTGCTTTCAAGAATGTTTGCAGTGCTCATGGAAGCCAGAAGAGGGCATCCAACACCTTAAACTGCAGTTACAGATGATAGTGAGCCTCCAAGTGGGTGCTAGAAACCAACCCAGGTCCTCTGCAAAAACAGCCAGTGCTTGTAACCACCGAACACCTCTCCAGATCTCTTCCCTTTCTTTTCTGCCTGCTGAGCACAGCAGGGCTCTGGGTTCTTACAGAGATCTGTCCTCTCTACACTGCATAGCACCACAGCACGCTAAGCTCACCAATGTTCTGTTATTCTAGTCTTATCACAACCTCCCCTATCCTCACCCTGAAGGGTCCAAAGCCCCAAACCTCTTAAGAAACTGGGCATTAAAAAATGTTTTTTGAGTTTTTTTGTTTGTTTGTTTGTTTTTTTAGCAAACCCTTGTACAGGTCTCACAAGAATTTAATTTTTAGGCTAAAAGTTCCAGTGTCAAAAACTACAGCCTATGGGAATTGTGGGTATTTGAAGTCCTGCTTACAGTTCAGAAAACACCCCTTGAGTGTGAGCTCCTTTCCCACACAGACAGAAGAGGGAGGCTATAACCCTGGAAGTAGCACACAGGGAAATGGAAGTGCTACTGAAAGGACCCTTCCACTGCCATTACACACAGTACTCCCAGGGAAGCTTTCTGTCACCATCGCATGAAATAAGGATGTAGAAGCATCCAGACAGGAAACCTGCAGGCTTAGCAGGAAGCACCTCAGCTCCCAGCAACCGAGGAGGAGGAAATGGGCCTGCAGAGACTAGATAACTCGAATGAGGTCGGATGACTTAGTGGTGAGCACATCCTGAAACCCAGGTCTTCTAGCTCCAGGATGAGAGTACCTTCATCGTACCTGCCTCTTCTCTTTTGGCATCAGATAAAGAAACAGACACCAGCTGCCTGATGCTGTCTCATGCTCAGGGATTCCCAACAGCAATGTGACTGAGGTGCAAGGCTGCATAATTCCTTAGTGGAAGGGGAGGCCTCTTCTTAGCATGACCCCAGACCTTTGCCCACTAGAAGCCAATAGCACTCCATTTGCCCCTGCCCCAATGTTTAACAACTAAAAAGTACTTCCAGATACAGCTGGGGATGTGGCTCAATGAGTAAGTGCTTGCCTAGCATGGACAAAGCCCCAGGTTCAAGCTCTAGCCCTGCATAAACAGTGTGTGTTCTTGCAACCTGTAATCTAACATTCTCAAAAGGTAGACAGATGAAGCAGGATTAGAAGTTGATGGCGATGGTCACTTTTGGCTACATAATAAGTTCAAAGCCAGCCCGAGATACTTAAAACTCTGTCTTCAAAATAATAATAGTAATTTTAAGTTCTCAGATAATGCTATGAAACCAAACGTCCCCAGGGTAGAAAGGAAAAAACAAGTGCCCCCACCTGTGTGAAACTGTTTTGAGTGTGAGCTCCAGCCCTGGAGATGATCCTAGTTCAGCTGGAGCATTTGCTGAGAGGTTAATGACCTGGACAGGGCAGACAGGAACTGTGTCATTAAAGGAACCTCACTGCCAGGTACAGGAAAGATTGATTCCGGAGAATGCTGTCCACAAATCTGAGAAAGCATAGTCAAGAGGTTAGCTCTGTGCACAGAGAAACAAAATCAGAAGAGGAACTTGTCTATTTGCCACCAGTCTGGGCCCAGGGAACTCAGCAACAGGAGAGGAGGAACTGTAGAGCCCAGGACATGATCTAAAAAGCCCTCTCTCTTCTCAGCCCACCTCTGGACTCAGCCTGCTATGTTTTCACTCTGCCTACGACTGCTCAGCCCACTGCCCCACCCCAGCCACTTTAAAGGCTTCAGTTCCAGAAGGCAGTGTGGGACTGCATAGGACTCTCCAATGTGACAAGACTCGGGCTCTATACATACAACATCTTAAATGAACACCATAAGGTGTTGGGTAAAACAGCCAGACACAAAAGAGGACCTACTGTGTGAATCTATTGACACAAAGTTGAAGAACAGGAGAAATGCATTCCCAGTGATAGAAGGAAGTGGTGGGTTTACGTGGTAGTATTGCTAGAGACAACTGAGGGCACCTTCTGGGATGGAAACCTGTGTCGTGACCCTGAGGGAGGCTGGTGAACAGGTAGAAATCCACAGAGGATGGTCATGCGTTCCTGTACACTTCTATAAAGAAGCTCTATCCCCTTAAAAATGAAAGTTGACTCTAGAACCAAGGGGGTGTGGATTCCAGTCCTGCAGGTGATTGTGGCTAGGTCAGAGCATTTTTCTAAGAGCCTAGCTGACCAGGGCAGGCCAGACAGGAAGTGCACAGTGAGTACAAATAGCGCTGTACTTAAAGGAACCAAAGACACTGCCAGACACAGGACACAGTGTCTGTGTGAGGCACAGGATGTCTCAAAGGAGGCTCCTCCACACCCTAGGCACTGAGACAGGCCTGTCAGCCACTCGCCCCTCTCTCCTCTACTTTCCCTGGCTTTGGGAGCCGTGCTCAGGCGCCACCTCTATTTGCCAAGCTCTTTATCAGTGGATAGAACATTTACAGAGTACAGCGGTGTTGATTACACAGTTCATTTTACTGGAGACTAGGGCATTGTACTGTCTCCTCGTGAGTTATTCTTGGCAAGGCAGCCCTTGCTCCCAGCATGCATTTCTTTACATCTGAAGTTTGAAGTTCTCCCCCCCCCCCCACCTTGGTGACACAGAGCAGATGGACTTCATGCTGTCTTCACCGTCTCTTGTCCCTTCATCTCTTTTATTCTTCTCTTTGGAAACTGGTTGATTCTGAAACATACAAGCAGATGCAGGAGTATTGATTCTAGACCCAGTATCCGCTAACGGAGTTGATAAACGTGTGTTTCACTTTTCCACATCCCTGTTCGGAGCGGGCTGTGGGTTTTGTTTGTTTCACCTTTTTTTTTCTTGCAGGGGTGGATCATGTGTGTAGCACACAGTGTTTTTGTGTGTGGGGGGTCAGGGTACAACTTGTAAGAGTTTGTTTTCTCCTTCCACCATGGATGCCCCAGGGATCAAATTCAGGATCAGGCTGGGAGCAAGCATCTGAGTCATCTTAGTCCACCTGCTTTGGTTTATTTTATTTTATCTATTTAAAGGGATATCTGGTGTAGATTTGTGGTTTTGAACCTATATCAGCCATGGAAGCCTTTCTATAAGCAGACTCTCCGGCAGAAAATACTAGAGTCCAAAATCAATGACACTTGGGTTGACGACATGTGCAGTTTGGGAACCTGCCCTCTCATTTCCTATCCCCTCCTCATTCCCACAGCAGGCCCTAGACTACTTGCACAGGCTCTCAGGCATGGGCACTAAACCCAGTCATTGTAAACCACGCATTTGACTATTTAACCTATTATTTCCTGGCCACCTAAGGCACTGCTTTCAAGGGCTCTCTTCCTATTTGTTCCATGGATTTTCACAAGACCCTCAGTAGCTGACATGTGTTTGCACAGAAATCCTGAGCCATCATATCTGGGGGAAGAAAGCACAGCAGAAGGGGAGTAGGTTCAGAACAACAAGCCATGTCTCCTGTCATCCTGGACCAACACATGGACACCAAGGACTTCAAGAAGCTCTGAGGGACAGGGGCACATAGAAAGCTGCTCGTAGACAGAACTTCCTCCCAAGACCAGAAATACCCAGCCAAATAAAGGAATGCAGAGACTGGGGCAGTTTTTGCACTGAAGACATTGTGTCTGAGAGTTCCTGCCTGGCATTGGTCCCCACAAAAGATTACCCCTAAAGCAGCTTCTTAAACTTCTCTCTGACCAGCAGGCAGCCACATAAAAGTCACTTAACAGCGCCACAAAGTTCCTTATTCCACAGTACCCCTATCGATAACTCCAGAGACAGTTTGGGATCAGAAAAGACTTCATAAAGCCAAATTTTTAAATGTAATTGAAATGTGTAAAATAAAGCTATGTGTGGTGGTGCATGCCTTTAGTCCCAGCACTCGGGAAGCAGAAGCAGGCAGATCTCAGTGAGTTTGAGGATAGCCTGGTTTGTATAGTGAGCTCCAGGATAGCCAGGACCCCAAAGAGAGAACCTGTCTCAAAAATTACTTAATTAGTTAATTAATTAAATAGCTTAAAGAAAGATCAGAGAAAGAAGGAAGAGAAGGGGGGAATGAAAACAGGGAGTTGTCTAGAGTCCTTAGAGAGATAAGTAAACAAGAACTGCCCATGAGTCCAGAGAATGTCCAGGACTTTCTACTGGCTGCAATGCCTTCTCTCCAGCCTATTCTTAGAAGAGATGGCTGCAATAATGGGCCACCAGTTCCTAACTCCAGGAAAGGAATTAGGTTTTAAAAAGAAAGCAGGTAGGTCCCTGCCTCTGGACTTCCCTTCCTCCTGGTATTGGCTTATTGTGACAAACGTTTCCCTAGAATTATCTAGGATTAGATAATATAATTATCATGTTATTTTAGCCCATCAATGTTCAAGCCATGAGCTTGGTGCCAAGACCAATAAATTCAAAACACATGTACAGCTCCGAGCCTGGTCATGGAGCCAACAACCTTACAAAGGACAGAGTCTACCTTGAAGATCCATGTAAGGCACCTGATGGGCAGAGGGACTCCACCACCATCAGCTGCCAAACAAGCTGCCCATGGCCCCTCAAGGATGAGGGCTGAGGTACAAGAAAGTGAAAGAGCTTCTGAGCTAGGCAAAGGCCTCCTGTAGGAAGCCTTTGGGACAATGGGACATCCTGGTGTCTGGGAACAGGGCTTGTGAGAACCGAGGACACTGTCCCCACTACAGTGAGTTGCCATTTACTGATTTGGGAGGGGAAGGAAGAAAAGGAAGGAGTGGGTGATGACTCAGTGGGGATGACGGGCACCTGAAGAGGGTTCTGAGAACAGAAAGCAGAAGTCAGCACAAGCTGCTTGGGGGGGGGGGGGGGCGCGCTGCAAGTTCAGGCCTTACCCCATGTAGCATGTTGCCTAGGAAGCCCAGACACAGGACAGGCACTGGGGTCATTATGAGGAGGAGGAAGATTGGAGCTCTCTCCCCTGCTTTCTTTCTCCCCCTGTGGTTGGAAAGAGGGGAGTGGGAGAATGACTAGACGTTCCCATGCATAGGCACCTCCCATGGTCCTGGATCCCCATCCATCCATACCCCACACTGTTAATTCCTTTAAGACTGGCTATGCTGGTCTCTCTGGGTCCTCTAGTACTCCACCCCTTGAACGTCTGTGGTCTGTATTCAGGGTTGTTGACACTCTTCACTCCTAGTGACTTACAAAAGCCCACACATTCTACCACATTTGCCTCCTCTAAATAGCCTGGGCTGAGCAGGCTCCCTGCAGAGGCTAAGACCTAGGAGTGCTCCAGGCAAAAGGAGGCTGGACTGCATACTGAGCTCCATGTTAAGCTCCCTGAGGACACGCTACCTTCAGGGAGATGCCATGTTCTACAATATGTTCCCTGATCTATTTTCAAATCCAGGCATACAGGATCTTTGTGTCTTAGTGTGGGCCAAGGCCCCAGGCTCTCCCCAGCCTTGCACTGGCTTGGTTACTGGCTCATGAAAAGCCCAGGTCTTCTGGCTCCAGTCTCAGGCCCCTGCTTACCCACTTCTGTCCTGATACTCTTGCACCTTCCTGCTTGGCTAACCTCTCTGTAGGTCACCTCTTTCTGTGAAGACAACAGGCATTCCCAGGGGGTCCCCATCTTCACTGAAGCCATGGTTCATTGCCCCTCCCACAGAGCCCCTCATCATTGCTGATCATATCTGGGGTATATGGCTAGCAGCTGCCTGTTTTAAAGACTCTCATTTCTACCTGTGTTCTATTTCTTCCAAAGATCTGGGCCTATCTCAGTTGTCAGTTTGAACTACAAATTCCCAGAGATGCTTTAAGTACTTTGAAACATTAATAATGTTTGACATGTCTAAGATATGCTTGCTGCCAGGACTCCATGAGCACCAGCCTCAGAACAGAGTAGGAAAAGTCCAAGCCAGAGTGAGTGTGTTTTCAGTTCAGTCTTCCTGCATGCCTTCCAAAACTATTCAACAGCACAGGCACCTCAGACCCCAGTTCAGCCCGTACCGTTCTGCTTGTCCCTGGCATGCTCTGCTCCTTGGCTCTAAGCACTGTGGTTAGAACCAGCTCTGACAAGGAGGATGTTACCCACGTGGTTAAGTTCCCTGTGCGGCCATCTTTATCCACTTGGATCACCTTGCTCTCTCAGGCCCATCTCAGAGAGGACAGCCTCCTAAATAACAAATAAGCAGCCACAGTGTATGTTATATCACAGTATCTGAGTGTCTAGTATCAGACATGATATCCAGATATCTATCTAGATGGGAATCCAGGAAGACTCCTGGGCCTCACAGTCAGGCAGGGAGGGTCAGCTCCCAGTGTCCTCCATGGTGAAGGAGGGAACTTCCTAAGCATCTGAGCAGTATCTGAACAGCCATGGTGGGAAGTTGAAGCAAGAATCAGCAAACCAGTAACTTTTACTTATGTTTCTAAAGATTAGATTTTAAAGAGATGAAGATTCTATCAGGTATGGTTGCTTATGCCTGTAATCTCCGCACTTGGGAGGCTAGGCAGGAGAATAACCAGTTGATGTCACCTTGAGATACACCAGACTCTGTTTCAAAAACAAACAAAAATCCAAAGAAACAAAATAAGAGGTAAATATCCCCATGGCTTATGAGTTTAAAGAGTACAAAACACAACAGAGTTTCGGTCTCATCTTCTCGCTCCTTGCCCGCCATCTCTTTACCCACTCCAGATTTCCATATCTTTTCAGCATCTCTTTACACAGATCAAAGCGAATCTAAATGCATTTTCTGCCCCCTCCATCCCCTGAAAGGCATCACAGGCTAGCTGACATTTGATAGTAACGTTTATCACTTAGCAATACATTCTTCAAATCTTCCCAGACTGGTACCAAGGGATTTGTCTCTGGACTCTACATGGACACCGGGGATATTGTCAGTATTTTATAATTACAGGTGATATGACAAAAAAAATGATTCTGTATTCATTTCACTTTATAAATGTACAGACATCCATAGGGTAAGTTCTCACCAAGTAAATACTGAGTGGAAAGTAAATACACTTCGGGATCTCTAAGAAGGCTCAGTAAAGGTGCTCGCTGCCAAGCCTGAGGACCTGAGTTCAATCCCCAGGACTCACATGGTGAAAAGAGAGAACCAACTCTGCAAACTGTCTTCTGACAAGAGTGCTAGATCATGCACCAACCCCCAAATAAATACATGTGGGTTTTTTTGTTTTTTTTTTCAAAATCAATGTTTAAGAGTTGGAGCTATAGCTCAATGGTAGAGCACTTGTGTGGCCTGCACAAGACCATGGCATTTGTAGCTTTTGTGATTTGCCTTCCCTCTCCTTGGGAGTGGCATGGGCTTTCACTCTGCCAGCCTGTCTGGAAGGTGTATGGCCGAGTATAAATGTTTACCCGTCTGACAGAGAGATTGTAGTAGCATGTCCTCAATTTGTGTTTTTTGTCTGAGGACTGAGGATGAAATCTAAGCATGTGTCAGAGACCATCTGTGTTCTCTTTTCTGTGAAATACCTCTGTGTCCTATGGACCAAGCACTTGCTACACCAGGCAGTGCAGCAGGGCCTTTACACATCTTTCTCTTTTACTTACAGTGCTATTCAGAGGCTATGTAAATGCATGCCACAGCATTCATGTAGAGGTCAGAGGACAACTTTCCATTCCTTCCTTCCTTCCTTCCTTCCTTCCTTCCTTCCTTCCTTCCTTCCTTCCTTCCTTCCTTTCTTCTTCCTTCTCCTCTTCTTCTTCCTCTTCCTCCTCCTTCTTCTTTTTGAGACATGGTTTCTCTGGGTAGCTATAGCTGTTCTGGAACTTGCTCTGTAAACCAGGCTGGACTTCAATTCCCAGAAATCCTCCTGCCTCTGCCTCCCAAGTACTGGGATTGAAAGTGTGTGCCATCACTGTCCTTCTAGAGGACAACTTTCAAGAGTCAGGAGTTTTCAACTTCTACCCTGTGAGTTCCAAGATTAAACTGGGGACATCAGGCTTGGCAGTAAGTGCCTTTACTCAGTGAGCCATCTCATTGGCCCAGGTTCATGGTTTTAACCATGACCTGCCTGCCGTTCTATGATAATGGAGGTTTCAAAGCTTCCCCAGAACTCCTGAGCCAGCTGTCCTGGGCCTGGTGCCAAAGAGTCTGCATGTTAAGCCAATGAAGGTAAGCTGGGTAAAGGCTGAAAGGGCAGAGTTCACTCATTGGGGGTGGAAGGGCAGCAAGCTGGCTGGGTGTGTCTGACTGACTAACCTGTTAGAAAGGAGACTGAAAGTCTCGTCTGGCTGCGGGATTTCCTCTTTTGCACAGAGTGCCCCTCGGCTGATAGGGGAAGGGACTCAGCTCAGTAGACTTCAAACTGTCTGCAGACTCCATCAACAAAAAAACAGCCAAATGGGAACTAGAAAGTTCCCACTTTCTAGTCTTCTCTCCAAAGAAGGGCCTGCTTTTCCTGGCACAGAAGAACCCAGCCAAGCCAGTCATCTACAGCACAAAGCTACCTCAGGAACACAGAATTCACAAAACTCACAGAAAGTGCTAAGTAGAAAGGCAAAGACCCGCGTGGATAGGAGTGGAGAGTATTCGGAAGGAACTGTGGATTCTAACAGAGAAGAGACCTGACATAGCTCTGGAAGAAATGGGGTGGGGTGCATTGGATGTCAAGCTCCAGCTGGGTGCAGTGGTTCATGCCTGTAATCCCAGCACTCAGGAGACTAACATGGGGGGCTATAGGTGTAGGTCAGTTGGTAGACTACTTACTTAGCATGCACAAAGTCCTGGGTTCAATCCCCGGTGCTGTATAAATTTAGCGTAGTGGTGCACTCCTGCAGTCCTGGCACTAGGGAGGTCAGAGCAGGAGTATCTAGAATTTCAGATCATCTTCAACTACACAGAGAGTTTAAGACCAGCCTAGGCTACATGTGACCCTGTTTTAGGAAAGAAGGAAGGGGGAGGGGAGAGAGGAAAAGAGAAAAAGAAAGAGAAAAAGGAAAAGGAAAAGAAAAAGAAAGAGAATGTGATGGTGTTGGGCTGTCTGTGTCTAAAAGGATACCATAGTTGATGCTCTCAGCCCAGGCCTTTCTACAGGAAAGCCCCAGCGAGGGTCAGGGATGGATCAGACCCAGGTCCTCACCAGGCCCCCACTCCAGAGAGCACATCCCCTATGCTGCAGCAGACACTGCCCATCCTTGTGTGACTTCAGCTGTAAAGCATAATCTTGGGAATATTTAGTAAAGTTAATGCCTAATTCTGTCCTTATGACACAAGTATTCATCTTCGGAATGCAAGCCAGCTGCTGCTCTGGGAGGGCACACCTGCACACCACAGCCAGCTGCAGCTCTGGGAGGGCACACCTGCACACCACAGCCAGCTGCAGCTCTGGGAGGGCACACCTGCACACCACCTGTCCCTGGGCACTACTGCTCTGAGTCCCACTTTCCTTTTTGCCTGGTTAAATCAGACCTCGAAGAAAAAGCCGTGTGTGTGTGTGTGTGTGTGTGTGTGTGTGTGTGTGTGTGTGTGTGTGTGTTAAGCAACTTTGTGGATTCTGGGGATTGAACTCAGGCTATCACTAAAAGCCGGTGGTGGCCTTGGCTCTTGCACATGTTAGACCAAAATGACCCTAGGATCGTCTCCAAGCTTGTTGGGTTTTCAGAGGTAAAATCAGGACCCAGCTTGTTTTCAGGACTAGAACCCTGCTCTGGCTGAGTCAAGGAGCTTAGCATGCCTCGCTACATCACCGAGGAGACCTTAGCGTGATATAGTGGCTCACAGAGCAGGCAGTGCACAGCCCTTATTGGCCAAATGAGAAGAGAAAGAGCTTGCTCAAGGTCAAAGGCCTCTTGGGGACAGTGTAGGAGGGATCTTCCCACACAAGGGAGGCATAGGAATGTCTGCCTTCTGTGGGTCAATTGGGAGAAAAGGCTCTCGAGTGCCCAAAGACAGGCTGTCTACAAAAGGAGATGCACAGGACTCAATAAGAGAGGCTGGGGAGTCGGGCAGTGGTGGCACGCGCCTCTAATCTCAGCACTTGGGAGGCAGAGGCAGGCAGATTTCTGAGGTCAAGGCCAGCCTGGTCTACAGAGTGAGTTCCAGGACAGCCAGGGCTACACAGAGAAACCCTGCTTCAAAAAACCAAAAAAAAAAAAAAAAGAAGAAGAAAGAAAGGCTGGGGATGGGCTTGGTTGAGTTTGCCATGTCTGCATGAGGCCTTGGTTCTATCCCAGCACTGCTTAAACTGCATGAGGACACCTCTGAGACCCCTGTACCAGGGAACTGGAGGCAGAAGGATGAGAAATTAAAGACCTTTTGGGTATATAGTGAGTTTGAGCCCAGCCTGGGATATGTGAGACCTTGGGGCAGGGGTGGGGTGCCAGTGAGGTAGGAGAAGAGATGGCTCAGTGGGAAAGTGGTGGCTGCCACACAAACCTGAGGGCCTGAGTTCAATCCCCAGGATCCACGAAATGTTAGAGAGAGAGAGAGAGAGAGAGAGAGAGAGAGAGAGAGCTCAGCATCTGCATTATTGGAAATGCTTTCTCCTTGGGGCTGGTCCTCTGTGAGGTCACACTACACCTGCCATGTAGGGGTCACATTTCCTATCACCAGAGCACAGTTAGTGGACTTCATGTTCAGGTGCTTCCTGCAGGCCTGGCCGAGCAGGTATGGGTCTGTCCCAAGGGCAACTTCCCTTCCAGAACTCTGAAGGAGCTGCCATCTGCTCCTCCCAGAGTCCACAAGGGAGCTGGGGTTCTTGTTTTTGAACCTGTTTCTGAGCCCCCTTTCCAGTTATTTAACCTCCCCAAGAATCCGTGTAAGACGAAGGCCAGAACAATCACAGCACTTCAGTCCCAGCACTGTGTGGAAGAAATGCTGTCTGTGCAGATCCTTTAGGAAGCAGCAGCAGAACAGTGGGATGCAGGAAGACAATCCAGCTCAGTGGGTAAGAGTACTTGTCTTGTAAGCCTGAGAACCTGGCTTCAATGCCAGGAACTCACAGAGGAAAGAGAGACCAGACTGCCTCACCCCAAACATTGTCCTCTGACCTCCACATGCATACCATGGCATGCACACATGCATATATGCACCCAGACACACACACCACATACATACAATAATAAAGAATAATAAAAAAAATTATAACACGTATTTGAAGTCAGACTGCCAAACTTGATGCCCAGCACATCAACTTCCTGTGTGACCTTGGTTAAGACACTTAACCTCTCTGAGTTTAGACTGCACCTTCCTCATAGAGGTGCTATAGGCTTGGATAAGAGAAGGGACATCAAATGAAGATGAAGTGACAATCCCACAAACAGACCTTTACTTATATTGATTTCTAAACTTTGTTATTTTATATTTATTTTATATTGAGCCCTGCGTCCTCCATCCTACCCACTCCGCCACCACTTTTATTTACTTTGCATGTGTGTCTGTGTGTACATGTTTGTGGGTGTATATACACACATACACATATGTATGGGGGTGCATTGCACTGGTGTGTACATGCTGTGGAGACCAGAGATCACAGATCCTCCTATATCCTTCCACTTATTTTCTGAGACAGGGTGTGCTTGTTAGCTTTTATTGTCAACTTGACACAACCTAAACTCACCCACAAAGAGGGAGCCTCAACTGAAGAATTGCCTCCATCAGACTGGCCTGTGGCATGTCTGCAAAAGATTGACTTGATGGATGATTGACGTGACAGAGTCCAGCCCACTCCAGGGCTGCAGCACCCTAGGCAGGTGGGACTGGGCTGTAAGATAGCCAGCTGAGCAAGCCAGAGTTAGTGAGAGAACCAGTAATGCACCCCTCATGGTTTTTCATGAGTTCCTGTCCTGGCTCCCCTCAGTGACAGTCTGTGACCTGGAAGTATAAAATGAGATTAACCCTTTCCTCCCCCAAGTTGCTCTTTATCATGCTGTTCATCACAACAACAGAAAAACTAGAAACACAAGGTCTCTCACTAAACCTAGGACCTCCAGAGTCAGCTAGACCTGCTGGTCAACAAGCCTCAGATATCCTCCATGTCTTCATTCCCCCAGTGGGATTCCAGGGCTGTGCTACTGTGCCTAGATTTCTATACGTGTGCCAACCCAGCGGCAGGTCCTCATGCTTGCGTGACAAGTACTTTAATGGCTGAGCCATATGCCCAGCCCTCACGCTCATCTTTAATGAGACCTCTTGGTTTCTGCATGGGTTCTCTGTGCTAGTGGTAGTACAGCTGACACCTGGGGAAGGGGTAGCTGTAAGATGCTGAACCCTCATATCAAAACAACAATGCCAGTTAATCAGGTAAGCTCACATCAACCAGCCATCCTAGTGGGACTAATTCTCTCAGAAGAAATGTTCTCCATGAAGCTGAGTTTATAAAAGTGAGCTGTCAGGGTTCTGTCACGTGACAGGAAGGAGGATATGCACATCATCCAATACCCTCTGGTGGAATATTACTCAGCCTTTAAATGTGAACATGAATGCTATAGAAACATGGAGAAATGTTTATTTTGTTATGTGAAATTTAAAAATAAAAGGTCACCTACACAGTTATGTAAAAAATATATTCACTTCTGCATGAGAACAGAAAAGGGACCCAGAGAAGCAAGAAGGCAACCCATTAGGCAGATAAGCTTCTAAGGTATTTTTAAAACTCTGTTTTCTCCTGTTAACTCAGATTTCATGCAACCAATATAATTTTAAATGAGAAAAATAGAACAAAACAAACCACCCCAAAAAATAAAAACTGTAAGCTTGCTCCAAAATCTGTTTAGCAGAAAGGCAGATTTCTGCCTTGGGAAAGCAGGGAACACACACATGTGCAGATGGAAGGAAGGATGAGACAGGAAACAATTGAATAAATAAACAAACAGGAAACCCTGCCACACAGGTGGCAAACCGTTGACCAGAGGTCAACTACACCCATAACCACAGTGGGAGGGGGCTGCACTTGGGGAGTCCCATATCCTGATCTCTCTTCATGGGTAACCAGCTGTGTAAGTTTCAGTAGGTGGATCAGACTCCTCACCCTCACATAACAACCATTTGTTAAGATATTGGTTAGAATTTATCTACCTGTCCCCCCCTGTTCTTTAGCTCTGAGGAGTTTTCAGGGTGGAAACAGAAGCCATTGAATCCAGTATACTTCTCCATGTTTTGTGCAAGTCTATACACTCATCAACACAAGTCTGGAGCCTGTGAGATGACTTAGTGGCAAAGGTGCTCAGCGGATGACTTGAACCCAGCCCTCAAACCCATGACGTAGAAAGAAAGAAGCAGTTCCTGTAGATTGTCCTCAGACCACCAGACACACACCGTGGAGGCACATACAAACCCACACACCAAATAAAAAGAAATTAAATTCAAATCTGAGATTTAAGCTTTACCAGTTTCCAAAGTGTCAATTACTCCTCTGCAGCCAGTTTCAAAGTACCACGGCATGACTGGAGAGGTGGCTCAGTGGTTAAGAGCACTTGCTGCTCTTGTAGAGGACCTGGGTTCAGTTCCCAGCACCCACATGGTAGTTTGCAAATCATCTATAACTGCAGTTTCAGGGTATTCAACACCCTCGTCTGACATCCTCAGGCACTGTACTCAATTGATGCACATACCACACACGCAGCTAATGCACTTATACACAAAAAATAAAATTTAAAAATCTAAAAAAAAAAAAAAAAAAAAAAGCCAGCAACAACAAAGTACTGAGGTTACAGTGGGAACATGGAGAGACGGGAAGGATGGCTGAGTTGAGAGGTCCACCTCCACCCAATACATGGATTTCCACCAGAGTTCTATCTAGAAAGTTCCCAGAGAGCTTGCCTGAGACTCCAGGAAGCTGACTTGCTACCAGTCAAAGCCATTCTCTGTGTCTCCTGTAAGCCACTTAGCAAGTGGAATGGTTAGATGCTCCTCTGCCCTCCCCAAAGTAAACCAAGCCCCCTGTCAGTCAATATAAGTGACCCTGATTAAATCCAGTCTCTCTTTTCACTAAGTGACTTGTGATTCACTCCCCACCACTGCCTACAATAGGGTGGTGGAGGTGTACACACACACGTACACACACACACACACACACACACACACACACACACACACACACACACACACACACACACCTGTGTAATCCTAGACACTACAGAGGGAAAGGCTGAAGGATCAGAACCTCAAGTGGTCTAAGGAAGAGGAAACTTAAATCTTCCCTTTTGTTTAGTTTCAAGCAGGTGTGTCCAACCTGAAGCTCAGCAAAGCTATGGATGCCACCCAACACAAAACTGTAAACTTATTTAAACATTATGAGATTTGTGGTGGGGAGAGAGTGGTCTGGATTTTCATGATTAGGTAACTGAACTGTAAGGTCTCCTGTATGAACTTCGTGCCCCAGTGTCAGAAAAGATAAACAACACATGCACTCTCTCTTAACCCACAGGCCACAGGCTGGATACCCCTGTGTGGCCCAAGATGATTTTTTTTTTCAACCACTGCGGCCCAAAGAAGCCAAAAGGTTGGACATTCCTAGAAAGCAATGTGTTTGCACCTCTGACTTACAATAATCCTACTGGGGGTGCTTCTGTTAGTCTGGGAGACTGGGAGGTTAAGGCCACAGAACCAGAGCAGCAGAGCTGGGACTCAAGCCAAGCAATCTGGCTACAGAGCACTGGCTTCTGACATTCTCCAGCACTGTGTTTCATGGTGTGTCAACAAGCTCTGAACAGAGCAAGACCCCTAATGAACTCCTTTATCCACGGGCCAGATAGGAAAAAGGAGCCAGAAGTCAAAGAATAGGGTTCTCAATTCATGTTCTTTTTTAAAGATTTATTTTTATTATTTTTAATTATGTGTGCATGTGTGTCTCTGTGCAGGTATGTTGCACCCAAGTACAGTTGCCCAAAGAGGCCAGAGGCATCAGATCTCCTCAAGTTGGAGTTGTATATAGGTGGTTGTAAGTCACCTGGAGTAGGAACCCAATTCAGGACTTCTGCAAGAGCAGTTTCTAATCTTTGTTTGGTTGTTTGTTGATTTTTGAGACAAGGTTTTTCTATGTAGCGTGCCTGTCCTGGAATTCTCTTTGTAGACCAGGCTGTCCTTGAACTCACAGAGATCCACTTGCCTCTGCCTCCTGAGTGCTGGGACTAAAGGCATGCGCCACCATGCCCAGCAGCAGTTTGCAATCATAACCTCTAAATCATCTCCCCCCTAAGTCATTTCCCCTTTTTGAGACAGGGTCTCATGTAGCCCAGGCTGGCCTCAAACTCCCTATGTAGCTGAGGATGACCTTGAACTTCTAATCCTCCTGCTTCCAGCTTCCAATTGCTGGGATTAGAGATTTGTGCCACCACACTGGGTTTATGCAATGCTGAGAATGAACCAAGAACTTTAGGCATGCTAGGCAAGCACCTGACCTACGAGGCAAGCACTTGGGCTACCATGCCAACCCGTACAAGAATTTCCAGTGTCAACGTGGCCCAACTTTAAGTCATTAGCTTGATGCCAGCAGCCACAGAGTAGCAGTTAAATTTATTTCATGGGAATGTTCCACCCCTGGCAAAGGATGTGGTTGGAGAATTTTCAGGGACATTGAGAAATTATGGTCTTCCAGGGGGACTCCTGCCAGGGCTGGGAATATTTTCAGCAGTACATGTTTACAGAGCAAGAATGTGGTGAGCACGTACACACACACACACACACACACACACACACACACACACGCACGCACGCACACTAGAGCGCAATTAAATAATGAATTTGTGGAGATGTTTTGCAAACAGCTCTGCGGGGCATTAGCGCCAAGGCCGTCCCCTCCTGCACTTGCTTCATTAACTTCATCTAGTACCTGGCAAGCGCCTGATGTGCGTTCAGCCGAGCAGAATCATCCTGCACAGGCACTGTAGGCAGAAAGCAACAAGGCCGAGCTAAACCTTCAACTGGTTTTCTCCTAGGCCAGGTGGCCTAGCTCAGTTGCCTGAAGTCACCCACCTGATGATGTCTTTGCCCAAGAGAAGAGGATGTAATTTATTCTTGTATGAATTCCTAAGGATCTTCTAACCAGGAGCTGGCTTGGGAACGTAAAAATCACTGCAAGGGATACCAACCGAAATCCTTCTGACTAAAGGAGAAGTGTTTGATATCCTTGGGAACTTACTGCCATACAGAGGGCAACCCTAGGCCCCCACCTCGTTTTCCAGGATAGAGGAACAGATTGTCCTGAAGTATCTGACTGTTTACCTAAGGCAATATTGCCTCTCTCAAAACCACAGTACCGTCTGGCTTCATATCACTGGAGTCTTGGTCTCTTAAGAAGACATGAGAGGCTAAAGTGATGGCTTAATGATTAAGAGCTTTTGCTGCCCTTGCAGGGGGCCCTAGTTGGGTTCCCAGCACCTACCACAGGCTACTCACAACCACCTGTATGTAACTCAAGCTCCATAGAATCCAATGCCCTCTCTGACTTCATGTGTGGACACACACACACAGGCACACACACATGTGCACCCACACCCATAACAACACACACACACACACACACACACACACACACACACACACACACACACACAAAATGCTGAAAACATGGGCTGTGGCTGTACCTTAGCAGCAGAGTGCTTGCCAACATGTATGAGGCCCCAGGTTCAACTCTAGTCCTGGGGAAACAAATATGCTGAAAACAGTGTGAATGTGTGTGAATTTATGCAGAGATGTAAACGGGCTGGTTCCTGAGACCTTACGAGATTGCTCCTAGGACTATGTACTAGAGATCACATAGATTTTGGCAAAGATTTAAATATTAAGATGGTCATCAGAGCATTGTTCTAAAAAAAAAAAAAAATCTGACAACAAACTAAACAAATCAAACAAATAAATCATGTCACCTTTTAAAATCATGTTTGTGAAGAACTTCTATTGCTATGAAAAACTATCATGGCAGATGAAAGGGAATATAAAGCCATTTGTGTCCAGTCCCAGAGAATGCCAAAGAGACAACTACAGAAAGACTGGAGAGAGGGTTCGGTGCTTAAAAGCACACAGTGCTCTTGCAAAGGACTTGAATTTAGTTCCCCAAAACCCATGTTGGTGCCTCATCACTGCTGTAACTCAAGCTCCAGGGGATCTGAATGCCCAGAGAAATCTCCCCTTTTTAAATCTGTTGGACAAACATGGGGGGGGGGGGGACTGAAAGGGAACACTCCAAATGTCACTTGGAGCCTGACCTGCGGCCCCTCCCAGCAGCCTGGTAGTGCCCCCCACAATGCGTGTTTTACGATGATATTGTTAAGAATCTGTCTGGGAGCCTGAGATAATTCAGTGGGCGAAGGCATGTGCAGCATGCCTGATAACCCCAGGTCAATTCTTGGGACCCATGTGGTGGAAAAAGAGAACCAACTCCCAAAAGTTGTCATCGGACCTCCATACATGTACCGAGGCACCTGCATATCCACATACATATACATACACACAAATAAATAACACATAGTAAAACATTCTTAACCTCTTTTGGTTGCTTTACTGCCATTATTGTGTCTGTACCAGTCTCTTCAGGTATGATTTGTTTTGTTTTGTTTTGTTTTTGTGAGCTCAAGTCAAGTGTTTTCTCTGTATCCTGCCCCCTGGATCCGCGTCTAACTCCTTAGTTGTAGTACTAAGTAGTACTAAGCCCTTCTCCACAGCACCCCTCCAATGTGTACTCCTCTACGGAATCTCTCTATTTTAGGCATCAGAGTCTCATTTCTTCCACCATTTCTCATGGACAGGAGTTTTAAAACTCTTTAACCTAGGCTCTACTTGCAGCCTCTTCTCTGGGCCCCTCCCCAACCCTCCTCCTGGCATGCTCTCTGCAGCCCTCAGGGCAGCCACATGCAAAGCCTGCTTTCCCACCTGCCTCCAGCTCAGACCCAGCCAGGCCTGGAGCATCAGAGGTGGCCAGTGTTCATTAGTTAAGGAGGAGGAGGAGGGGGGAGAAGCGGGGAGGAGGGGGGGAGGAATGAACAGATGCATGACTGTAACACTGTCAGCACACACAGAGGAAAGGAATCCTAAGGCAGAAGTGGGGAGCAGTTGGCTTGGATCTTTGTGAGCTTTCTATCCGGAAGCACTTTTCCACCTTCACCTTCTCCTGCACAGCTGGCAGGTCCTGGGCACCTGGGCTAGAACACATTCTCAGAGCTAAATCCAGAGTCAATATACACAAGAAGGAACTGGCCCTGGGACGCCAGCGAGGGGAAATTTTCATAGAAAGACAAGATGCATAGATGAAAAGTGCCAGATGCCAGGACTAAATCTGAGCTCAGTTTCACAATACACCCTTACCTAGGTGTTGAGTCTGTGCTAGGCATTGCTCTAAGCACTGAAAAAGCTTATCTAATCTTTTTAACAAGACCTAATATTTTTTTTGAACACCAGGTGCCATTTTATTTGTAGTAAAGATGTGACAAATTATTGATATGTTCTTAAGTTTTAAAGAAAATAAATTTAGTTTCCCTAATCCTCTATATTATTAAATGAGGTGTGAAATAGAGTACTTGGCATTTGCATAGACATGAATCATGAGAGTTCTAGAAAAATAGGAAAATAATTTCAAAGTTCCAGCAGAGCTCAATACAGATTATTTAATAAAGGCACCTAAATGCTGAGAATATCCACTGTGGTTAATAAAGCTTAGGGTCTTCTAATTTTCTTTTTTCTTTTTTTTTTTATATTTTATTTACATTTCAAATGATTCCCCCTTTCCAGATCTCCCCTTTGGAACCCCCCTCCCCTCCCCCTACCCCTGTCTCTATGAGGGTAGTCACCCACCCACCCACACATCTACTCTCATCTTCCCTCCTTGGCATTCCCCTATACTGAGGCATCTAACACCCTCAGGCCCAAGGGCCTCTCCTCCCCCTGATGGCTAACAAGACCCTCCTCTGCCACATATATGGTCCGAACCATGGGTCCCTCCATGTGTATTCTTTGGTTGGTGGTCCAGTCTGTGGGAGTATCCGGAGGTCAGGCCAGTTGACACTGTTGCTCCCTCCATGGGGCTGCAAACTCCCTCAGCTCCTTCAGTCCCTTCTCCAACTCCTCCATCAGGGACCTCCCGCACAACCCAATGGTTTCTGTGAAGTGAATCTTGGGTATTCCGAACTTTTGGGCTAATAATCACTTATCAGTGAGTACATACCATGTTCGTTCTTTTGTGACTGAGTTACCTCGCTCAGGATGATATTTTCAAGTTCCATCCATTTGCCTGCGAATTTCATGAAGTCATTGTTTTTAATAACTGAGTAGTATTCCATTGTGTAAATGTACCACATTTTCTGTATCCATTCCTCTGATGAGGGACATCTGGGGTGTTTCCAGTTTCTGGCTATTATAAATATGGCTGCTATGAACATAGTGGAGCATGTGTCTTGATTATATGTTGGAGCATCTTCTGGGTATATGCCCAGGAGTGGAATAGCTGGGTCCTCAGGTAGTATTATGAACATTTTTCTGAGGGTCCACCAAACTGATTTCCAGAGAGGTTATACTAGCTTGCAATCTCACCAGCAATGGAGGAGTGTTCCTCTTTCTCCACATCCTTGCCAGCGTCTGCTGTCACCTGAGTTTTTGATCTTAGCCATTCTGACTGGTGTGAGGTGGAATCTCAGGGTTGTTTTGATTTGCATTTCCCTGACAACTAAGGATGTTGAACATTTCTTTAGGTGCTTCTCAGCCCTACAAATTTCCTCAGTTGAGAATTCTCTGTTTAACTCTGGTCCCCATTTTTTGATGGGGTTATTTGGTTCTCTGGAGTCTAACTTTTTGAGTTCTTTGTATATATTGGATAGTAGCCCTCTATCGGACATAGGATGGGAAAAGATCTTTTCCCAATCTCTTGGTTGCCATTTTGTCCTATTGACAGTGTCCTTTGTCTTACAGAAGCTTTGTAATTTCATGAGGTCCCATTTGTCGATTCTTGATCTTAGAGCATAAGCCATTGGTGTTCTGTTCAGGAACTTTTCCCCTTTGCCCATGTGTTTGAGAGGTTTCCCCATTTTCTCTTCTGTTAGATTCAGTGTATCTGGTTTTATGTGGAGGTCCTTGATCCACTTGGACTTGAGCTTTGTAGAGGGAGATAGGAATGGATCAATTTGCATTCTTCTGCATGTAGAATGCCAGTTGAACCAGCACCATTTGTTGAAAATGCTGTCTTTTTTCCACTAGATAGTTTTAGCTCCTTTGTCAAAGATCAAGTGACTGTAAGTGTGT